>JAUIMM010000501.1:2350000-3550000 GCA_031769625.1 Taudactylus pleione
CACCTGCCTCCGATGGCTTCTCTGTACCCTGGGTCTTTGGTCTTGCACTTCTCATCTCCGTAGAAGGCAGGATGTCACTTATTTGCAGATCGCATTAAGGAGCTCATTCAGACCCACTCGTTAGATGTGTACGCTCGCTCCCAGCGTATGCAAATTCGGCTAAGTGACGGCATGGCAGACGATCGCACACCCACTATGTCTTGACGTACGATCGCTTTGTGTATGTAGACGCCCACCAGCCATTCATAAGACGCCCACTTGCGCACGTCACCTCCTGGAAGTGTATGCAACCATCGGCAGATCGGGTACCATCAGATGCATTTGAGGTTGACCATACCCTTCCGCAAGCACTTCAGAGTGAAATCCCAACAAGTGACTTGTACTATGACGCTGCCTTTTAATTATGCACGCCTCTGAAACGGCGTTGAGGCACTCAGGCACGCCTGGGTTCGCACTTCCACTCCTCAGTTTCCAGTGGTCAGCCCCTGTCACCACCCACAAACGGCTTCTCCTGTCAATCACTCTGCTGGGCAGTCTATACGCAGCGAGCGAACGCATCCCGATCTCTCGCATCGTTTTGCGCATTGCAATGCGTACACATGTGCAGTTACAGACTATCGGCCAGCTACGAGCGTTCGCATCATAGCGGACAGGTCTGAATCAGCCCCTAAACTCGTGTAACATATAATGAGCCTGGAATAGGGTCTACATACAGTGGTTGCTCCTTTTACAGCTTTCACCTTTTATTTTGCAATGGGCAAACTTGATTTTGAAATCTACGGTGGCTCAGTCTGTCTTGCAGCTTTGCTATAGTCCATGTTTAGAGCCTATTTCACAGCAGCCATAAATGACTGATCCTTTTTGTGTGTGTTTCTTCTGTAATATACAGCCCTATAACTGATGTATTAGACATGTAATAACACATGTAATTGCAGCTGTTGCTTCCATACAGTGCCAACTTCAGGTTGGCAGTTCTTCAGTAAACCGTTCTAAACATAGCGCAGACATCTGGATCTTTGGTGCTGGCGCAAGCAAACACCTGGCAGAACCGAAGATAATTTATTGTGAACCTGGCGATCTTAATATTCTTTCACTTTAGAGGAATTTGCATTTCATCTACGAAGATTGGTATTAAAGAAATGTCTTTGGCTATTTCAGTCCTGATTACTTATTTTTTCTGTGACTCGATCCTTTAACACAGAGAACTGCATACGACAGTAAAGACACCGGCTCTGTGCAATAAGCATGTAGCACTAAATAGATGGTCCCCTTCTCTGCCATTACAGCGGTCTCCCACCCCCGTCATCTCGCCACAAATAAACAGTAATGAATGCCAGTCGCTTAAGAGTGTGACCATGTATGTGATTTCTAGGCTCCAGTCTATACGACTGAGTCACCACCAGTAGGTGCAGTTTCCATCCTTCACCCCTATTTGTCTGACAGTGTAAGGGCAAATATCTACATTTATATTAAAAAGAACTACAATCAAACAAGCATCTTGTTCTACAGTACATCTCGCACATTCCTATGTGCTGGCAATGGTCTCCTGCATGTGCTAATAGCGGTGATGGCAATCTTCATTGTATTCAGGGTCAGACCATTTGGAGAAGCAGAAGTTTGCAGGCTATCTTTCACCCATTTATTTTACTCTGCAGGAGACGTATAAAACGCAGACGTGAGTGGATGGTAGTTGGGTTCTGTACATTAGGATGTGGATAATAGATCTAAAGCATCACGAAAGTATTGTAGCATAAGGCTGTATGTTGCTGCTCTTAAGAGCTCTGAGAGTACATAGTGTGTGTGTGTCTCCCTCCCTCGCTATATGCTCGTATACAACATGTAAAAGGCAGCTCTCCATGCACTCACGAAACTCTGTTACTGTTTTGTGTATATATGTGTGTATATGTGTGTGTATGTAATATATATATATATATATATATATATATATATATGTGTGTGTGTATATATATATTTATATTATATTTCATTCTAGTTGGCGCAAAAACTGAACTGAACCGATTTTCGTGAAAACAGCATCATTGTGTAGTGGAAACTCCTGGAAGTAACTAGCACATTCATCTCAATCAGTCAGGTTATGAGCAATAACCAAAACATTTATTGAAATTATCAAGAGACAGGTGCGGCACTATACACGCGACCGGTAAGGGGTGGGTGGGGGAGGAGCTTTGGGCTCACAGTCTCTTGGATAGGATAAGCTATATAGCAGTCTGTGCACAGGGCACACAGTGACATTGGTGTGAGTGGTGGATGAATAGGAGAGGTTACATAGCACTCTGTGCACAGGCTACACAGTGACATTGGTGTGAGTGGTGGGTGAATAGGATAGGTTACATAGCAGTCTGTGCACAGGGCACAGTGACATTGGTGTGAGTTGTGGTGATTAGGAGAGGTTACATAGCAGTCTGGGCACACAGTGACATTGGTGTGAGTGGTGGGTGAATAGGAGAGGTTACATAGCAGTCTGTACACAGGGCACACAGTGACATTGGTGTGAGTGGTGGATGAATAGGATAGGTTACATAGCAGTCTGTGCACAGGGCACACAGTGACATTGGTGTGAGTTGTGAATAGGAGAGGTTACATAGCAGTCTGTGCACAGGGCACACAGTGACATTGGTGTGAGTGGTGGGTGAATAGGAGAGGTTACATAGCAGTCTGTGCACAGGGCACACAGTGACATTGGTGTGAGAGGTGGGTGAATAGGAGAGGTTACATAGCAGTCTGTGCACAGGGCACACAGTGACATTGGTGTGAGAGGTGGGTGAAGGCGCTACTGCCACTAGTCTGTATAGAGCTGCTGGTCACATGGGCCACTCCCGTCGCAGGGCCCCTTTTTGCAAAGCAATGCAACTAGTACACCTCAAATAAAATAAGATGTTGGCAGAAGCAATTTAATCGTGGGCGAAGCCTCGGGCAACAGCTAGTACTATATATAATCATAAACCATGCCCCAGGCATATGATTACTTTGTCTGTCCCCTTAGTATAATTAGACTTGTAATTTGCATGTACACAGCAGGAAATCGGCAGTGAGGAGTCACCTGTGTATAGTAGATAAGACAATAAGAGTGTCTGTCTGATTGGAAACTAGTTTTGTACACATTTTGTAGCTACATGTTTGTGAATGGTAATATGTATAATATAATTAGGATAGGTGGAGCTTTACCTATGACCAGAATAGAGACTGTGGCCTATTCATCAATACTAAACTTTCTCTGGAGGTAATTAGGTTTAGATCTCGCGTGGAGTTCTACCTAATTACCGGAGGAATTCATCATTCCTCCTCCCTATAACTATTCCGATAAGCTGTCATTTTTGCGATGACAGCTTTTCAGGAAATGGTTCTCTCTCTCTACCCTAACTTACCGCAGCTGTAATCAGTGCTGCGCATGCACCTTTTCTATCAGAGAAGCACCACATGCACAGCACTGCCTACAGCTGTGCTAATTGAAACACGTGCTGCCGGAGGGTTGACCCGGAGGACCTGCTCATGCTGAATGCAGGTAAATATTCTCCCTTTCCTACACAAGCTGCCATGTAGACAGCAGCTTATGTACACTATCGCGGGCTGTACGCCGTATGAGTTTGGCGTACAGGAACATCATCAAATTCCGAACTGCATCATTTTCGGAATCTGATCAGTGTTCTCCCCAGAAAATTTTTCCAGCCAGGTGGCATCAAAAAGTAGTCGGGTGGGGACTTCACAATAATCAAATGTTTTAAACCCTGACCTTTATAATGATTTAAACTTTAAATAGCATTTTATATAGTCTCTTCTTTTTATTAGAGGCCCAATCGTCTGATTATGAAAAAGCTGCAAAGTCTGTAGGATCTGGTCCTTTTTATATAGCTCCCAGATACTGTCCCCACTTGCAGGCTTCCAAAGTGCCGGGTGGTGCACCCGCAAATAACAGCCTGGGGAGAACACTGCTAATGAATAGCTTAATTTCTACATCCCCCATATGTACTAACGTATGGTAAGTGTGGAAATTAACGCAGATGGACATAACCAGGAGATATCCCTGAGATCTCCTGGTTGAGTGTGTTAATGAATACCAAAAGAACGGTAATTAAGGAAAAAGTCCTTTAAAACCGCTAGTTTGGTGTTGATGAATAGACCCCTGTGTGATGCTGAGCAGCAGACATTGACGAGCAGACCTCAGTTCCTACGGTGTATCCCATGTAATATGCTTTCATGCTGCAGAAGAGCAAAGGCCGCAAGACCTCCGAGCAGCGGGCTGACTGGGGAAAGTGCTGCTCAGACATTAGCAGTAATCTGGTTGTTTTTGTATTTTTCACCCCTAGAAAAAGTCATAGTATTTGGAGCACCTTTGACGGAAGAAGGCATTGCACAAATCTACCAGCTCATCGAGTACCTGTATAAGAGTAAGTGCCCCAGACCTTTGTGTGTTACTGCTATAAAATGCGTCTTTGTTTTGTGTTTACCACATATAGGGGTCTATTTACTAAGCAGTGTTAGGAGACAAAGTGATAAGGTGCCAGCCAATCAGCTCCCAACTGTCATTTTACAAACACCGCCTGTGAGATGACAGTTGGGAGCTGATTGGCTGGCACCTTATCACTGTCTTATGACATTTCACTCTCTCCTAACACTGCTTAGTAAATAGACCCCTAAGCCCTCATTCGTGGGCAAAGGTTTCTGTGTAATGCTCTTTTATTGTAGACTAGTTCTGGCCCTGATTCCCCCCCCCCACCACCACCATTGCTATGTCTAGTTATTGTTCCAGCTTCTGCATCAACAGTACGGGAGAGGTAAAGGCTAGACCCCCTCACTGCTACAAAGGGATTTAGGATCTTTTAAAAGCTGTATGTGACGAATAGAGCATTTGGCTGTTTTGGCACATTTAACACACCCACAAACAATTGACTTGCCCCTTGTAGATGGTTGTAATCTGGATCACGAGGCAGCCTGCAATGCCAGCTCTGTATATAAAAATGCCAGTGACTGACGTCCTATACATCATGGGCTAAATCTTTTGTTGGAACAATGTGTAGGACTAGACGTTAATAAAATAAATGAATTAAAACCATTCAGGAAAAAATTGTGTTCAGAACATCACAATTTATTCTTTAGATTATTCAAACGTAAGTACTTTGGTAGTGAATTCCCTTTTGTGTACATTTATCTCGTCGCAGACCTGCGGACTGAAGGCTTATTCCGTATCCCTGGGAACAGCAATCGGCAGCAGGTTCTGAAAGACTGCCTCAATAGTGGAACAGATATTGACGTGGATTCTGGGGACTTTCACCCTAATGATGTAGCCACATTGCTCAAAATGTTTCTGGGGGACTTGCCTGAGCCGCTGCTGACACATCGACATTATCACGCTCATTTAAAGATCGCAGGTAAGGCAGGTTGTCAGTATAGCCTTCACGGATCAGGGTTCAGCTCCGTTAAACCGCGGAGCAATCGATCCCTGTTAGAGACTAATCCATTACTGAGGATAAAAATAAACTTCTGTTTATAGACTCGAAAAATAGGGCAGATTCTGTGGTGGGAGTAAGCAAAATCAAGTTGTAACTATTGTAGCTGGGACAAACCACGTTGTCATGCAAGGGGTGCAAATATGTTTGTTGTTGCATGCAGGGTAAATGCTGGCAGGTTTTGCATGTAGCCCACAGAAGCTGCACAGCTTTATTTTTACACTGCAATTTAGATTTCAGCTAGGACACATCTCTAAATATCTCTGCATATTTTACATCTGCTCCACCCCCAATTTGGTTTTGCAAAGGTGTGAAGGTACCTTTTTTTTTTTTTTATCCTTTGCCCTATATCAGCTGTATATGCTAAGAGATGTATAATGTTTAGCAGTGTGTTTGTTAGGACTATACTTAGTGATGGAGCTGGGCAATGTACTTGGAGAACTCATGGTTTAATACCGATTTTAATTGTTTGCTTTTCCCCATGGCCCAATTACCTCCTGTCCGTTTTATATGGCTGTGATGTTTCCCTCACGGGGTAATTTATATACGCTGGGGCCTGGTGGTAAGGTGTGTTTAGCAGGGACGTGCAGAGCCTCCCCTATCATACTTCCTGTCATGCTCCAGAGTTTTGATATAAATATATTTGTATACATGTGTGCCTCCCCCGCCATTGACCTACCGCACGTCACTGATGCTTAGGTCAGGTAGGAGAAAGTGCTGAAAATATAACAGAGTTGACAGACTTATATATAATGGAAGTTGAAGCGCAGAATAAACATTCCTATATAATTGAAAGAAGAGGAATATCCCCGTGAGCCAGATGTAGAATAAAAAAAAAAGCAACAAATTAACAAACTTATATTTAATGAGTTATTAACCAATCACAACCACCAGCGTGTGGCCTTGCAGAATTTTGTGACCCTAATGTATTAAAGCTCCAAACCCCACAAAATCCTGCAATAATTTGTGTCTTGTTCTGATCATTCTGTATCTGAATGTGAATAGCAGTTCCAGCAACACCTCTGAACAATTATTAAATAACTGCAAAAAGCTGCTACTAGATAAGAAAACACTCGATGCTTAGCCTAGACCACAGGTTCTCAGACTCTGTCTTCAGGACCCCAATCTTTTTCCAGGTTTTCAGGTCTCCTCACAGAATCACTAGGAAAATATTTAGCTCCACCTGTGGATCTTTTAAAATGTCAGTGAGTAATGAATACACCTGTGCACCTGCTGGGTGACTTGGAAAACGAGACCTGTGTGGGGTCCTGAGGACCGAGTTTGAGAACCACCGGCCTAGGCCGAGCAGATTCTTCAACTAGAGCAGAGGTTCCCAATCACTGTCCTCATGGCTCCCCAACAGTTCATGTTTTAGTGATATCCATGGTTGAGCACAGGTGACTTAATTAGTACCTCAGTCAATTTGATTTAACCACCTGTGCTTAACCATGGATATCACTAAAATCTGAACTGTTGGGGAGCCTTGAGGACCGCGTTTGGGAACCTCTGAACTAGAGGACATACTGGCTGGACGTTCATCCGGTTCCTGCCCAGAGGACAGCAGTATGTTATGGGTTTCTCTTGTATAAAGAGGAGCGGGTTTATCAGTGTGCTGTGTGTGTGTGTCCTGTTGTACGTATATTGGTATATGATTATTGGTGGTAGGGTGTTTAGCACTCACTCGGTGAATAGCTTCTGTGACCTTGCAGCCTCCAGCCACTTCTCATTCGAGAGCAAATAACATAGCATTGTGGGCACAGATTGAGTGGGACAGAAAATGAGGGTGACTAATGCTGGTATACAGAAAACCCTACTCATCCTTTCTCTCTTGTGTGATTGTAATGCCACAGACCTAATGCTTTTTGACGACAAGGGTAACCGAACTGGGGCGCCAGATAAAGAGCGACAAATCGAGGCCTTGCAGCTCCTCTTCCTGCTCCTCCCGTCCCCCAACAGGAACCTTCTCAAGCTGCTGTTAGATCTCCTCTACCAGACAGCCAAAAAGCAGGACCGCAACAAGATGTCCGCACACAATCTGGCTCTGATGTTTGCTCCACATATCATATGGCCTAAGAATGTAAGTGGCAAATTTATCCTTCCCCCCCCCCCCACCCCCAGGGCAGTTGGTAGCATGTTATGTGGGAGTATTGCTTTTCAGCTGGCGGGCTGCTATTCTGATGCCAGCTACGTGCAAAATGCCGGCCACATTTCCAGCCCTGGGTTATAAGCGCAGCTCCCTACAGCTTGGCAGCCAAAGTGATCATTTGCAAAATGTAGAACTAAAAATCGGTGCCATCTTAGAGATGGAACACGTTCCTCCCAAGTACAATGGGTCGCGTACACTTAAGTCTTGGCAGCTAATGCATTGGATGTATTCTGAGTGTAAATTGAATTCTGAAACATAACTGCAGTTATTTATACACTTATGTGATGTATAAAATTGTAGATACTGTATATGGTTAAGTTGTTCCAGCCTGTGCCTAATAGCTGTACGCTTATAAACCGAGGCAGGTGTGGAGGAGAAACATTTATTGGCTACGTCCCAGAAATGGAATTTATCTCTCTACTGTTCTAGTCGTCTCGTTATGGAATTATTGTGTGTTCTTTAGTGTCATTTTTGCAAACCAGTAGTATGATGCGTAGTCTGCTTACCCCCCCCCACATCATGTCCAGGGTTATAAAGGAGTTGGTCACTGTAGAAGAACTGGTAAAACAGACTCCTCATTATTGTGAAACCTATTTTACATGTTGAGTAGAATTACATTTCGGTGAGTACATTATGCTGCTTTTTTGTGGAGCACTTTTACAAGAGAAACCACCGTGTTTTTTTATTTTGAAAACACTACATGACAGCAAAAAGATCATCAGGTTAAAAACAGGGTTGCATAAAATTGGATTTAAAAAAAATAAAAAATTAACGGATTTATTTGATTTAAATCCGATTTTTTTTTTAATTATACAGGATTTTTTATAAAAAAAAATGTAAGTAAACGATTTAAATTTTAATAAAAATCCAATTTTATGCAACCCTGGCAACTACTTTTAAAGCAAAATTGCACTAACACAATACATATCATACAGTCCCTTGTAGCATCAAGTTTACAGTACAGCCCACTTTATTTATTTTTGCAGGATGTAAAAAAAGCTCAGATAGATCCTTTCCAGTCTTATTGGGGAGATGTATCAAACCTGCGAGAGAGAGATAAATTGGAGTTGCCCATACCGTGTTTCCCCGATAATAAGACACTGTCTTATTTTTATTTATTTTTGGTAAAAAAAACGCCATAGGGCTTATTTTCGGTGTAGGGCTTATTTTAATTAACATTGACAGCAATTTGTAGAATGCAGCCTGTGCCTCTCCCTTCCCCCTCCTGTTGTTGAATGCAGCCTGTGCCCTCCCCCCCTGTTGAATGCAGCCTGTGCCTCTCCCTCCCCCCCCCTGTTGTTAAATGCAGCCTGTGCCTCTCCCTCCCCCCCGTTGTTGTTGAATGCAGCCTGTGCCTCTCCCTTCCCCCCCTGTTGTTGAATGCAGCCTGTGCCTCTCCCTCCCCCCCCCCCGTTGTTGAATGCAGCCTGTGCCTCTCCCTCCCCCCCCCCCCGTTGTTGAATACAGCCTGTGCCTCTCCCTCCCCCCCCCCCGTTGTTGAATACAGCCTGTGCCTCTCCCTCCCCCCCCCGTTGTTGAATACAGCCTGTGCCTCTCCCTTCCCCCCCTGTTGAATGCAGCCTGTGCTTCTCCCTTCCCCCCCTGTTGAATGCAGCCTGTGCTTCTCCTTCCCCCCCTGTTGAATGCAGCCTGTGCCTCTCCCTTCCCCCCCCCCCTGTGCCTCTCCCTTCCCCCCCCTCTTGTTGAATGCAGCCTGTGCCTCTCCCTTCCCCCCCCTCTTGTTGAATGCAGCCTGTGCCTCTCCCTTCCCCCCCCCCTCTTGTTGAATGCAGCCTGTGCCTCTCCCTTCCCCCCCCCTCTTGTTGAATGCAGCCTGTGCCTCTCCCTTCCCCCCCCCGTTGTTGAATGCAGCCTGTGCCTCTCCCTCCCCCCCCCGTTGTTGAATGCAGCCTGTGCCTCTCCCTCCCCCCCCCCCGTTGTTGAATGCAGCCTGTGCCTCTCCCTCCCCCCCCCCGTTGTTGAATGCAGCCTGTGCCTCTCCCTCCCCCCCCCTGTTGTTGAATGCAGCCTGTGCCTCTCCCTTCCCCCCCCCGTTGTTGAATGCAGCCTGTGCCTCTCCCTCCCCCCCCTGTTGTTGAATGCAGCCTGTGCCTCTCCCTTTCCCCCCCTCCGTTGTTGAATGCAGCCTGTGCCTCTCCCTCCCCCCCCCCCCTGTTGTTGACTGCAGCCTGTGCCTCTCCCTCCCCACCCTGTTGTTGAATACAGCCTGTGCCTCTCCCTTCCCCCCCCCCCCCCCTGTTGTTGAATGCAGCCTGTCCTTCTCCCTGTTGAATGCAGCCATTTCCCCACTTACCTTTACAATAAGAAGAATCCAGAGACGGTTCCTTCCTTCACGATCCGCGGCTCCTCCGATGTCCACCTTCAGAGTCACGGCGTGACGTCATGCCGTCACGCGCGCTGACTCCAAAACAAGCTTTATTGAAAGCTTGTTTTGGAGTCTGACAACGATACTGTAAGCTGGAGGAGGAGTGGCCGGGCAGCCTCCTCCAGCTCTATAATTTAGTATTTCATGCGGGGGGTGGAGCTGGGGGCATTTTAGTGTAGTGCACGGACCGGGAAAAAATTGGGATTTTATTAGGTCTTATTTTCGGGGTAGGGCTTATTTTGGACCATTCTTCAAAATTAAGGATAGGTCTTATTTTCGGGGTAATTATCGGGGAAACACTATAGCAACCAATGAGCTTCTAACTATCATTTAACTAGCATGGTCTATAAAGTGATACTTTATCTCTCTCGAAGTTCTGATACATTTCTCCCTTTGTGAAAATAGGAGAGGACAGATTCAGCAGGTGTTCCTAGAGTTTAAAGATAAAAGCCGGCAATTGGGAGAGGGGAACAAATACAGGAACGGTTTCTGCTTCTAACCCCCAGTCAAAAATAGGAAGTTATATGCATTAAAGAGAGAAATGTGACCACCTCTAGTGATGATCTGACACGTTCCACAGCTGTGTGTTTGTATTACAGCTGACGGCAAATGACCTGCAAGATCATATCATAAAGCTGAACAATGGAGTGACATTCATGATTAAACACTCTCAAAAACTTTTCAAGGTGAGCAGCAATGTATTCAGCATTGTTCTTTTTTATCATCTTATCTACTCAACATGTTTTCAGGTTGACAAGCGCACACTTTTTTTTCTTTTCAGTAGCAGGTATCCCGCCCCCTCTCGGTAATGCAGAATATTAATTGTGTATGACATGATCTAACCGTTGTGAATTTAAGAAATAAACTATTGTATTTAACTATTTTGTACTTGTCAGCTGACACTGGGCCTGATTCAGAGCTGAACGCTCTGACCAGAGCGCTCGCTCTGAATCAGGGCCCTCCTACCTTTTTTTGGAGCGTCCTCATGGACGCTCGCATAGCTGTGGGTTACCACCCACAGCTATAGCGAGCATCCATGATGATGGTCTTGACCATCGCGACCATCGGGCTTGCGACGGAGACCCTGCGGTAGGGTCTCGCTGCCGCAAGCCCTGGAGTGATTTTGGCTCTATCAGAGCCAAAATCACTCCCACTGACATCACTAGTGAGGTCAGTGGGGCCGGCTTGAGACGGTAGGCGTTCCCATGGGAACGCCTCCGTCTGGCAGGCACGCCCACCAAAGGGGGCGTGCTGTCAATCAACATTGGCAGCACGCCCCCTTTGGTGCGAGACACGGAGCGATGGAGAGCCCGTCGCTTGCCGGGTCTCGCGCATGCGCACGACGGAGCTCCCTCCGTCGTGCGCATGCGCAGTGCGGGTACATCGACTTGCTTGCGAGCGTACTGGCGCTCACGAGCGGGTCTGAATGACCCCCACTATGCGATATAGCTAACAAACGATCTATCGCTAAGTGCATATGTCCATGTATACAGCCGATATGCCTGTGACCGTCGTCGATCAGACACATTGCGTCGGCCCTGCAGCGCGGCAGGTGCCGGCATCTCTTACATATATATTGGTAAATCTGCCTGTTTGTAGGAGTGACCGACCCTTACACACTGGCTGCAGGAACCGATTGGAACAAATTGGTAAGTGTGGATGCGTACCAAACTCTGCCGCTCTGTCTGTGGGTCTGTCGATCGGTGGGTCCGTCGGCATATTGTGTACCCAGCTTAAGAAGTCTACTCCTACGGCCGCAGAGGAGCTAAGAGGCGCCAAGCCTGGCTGCTACTCTTTCAGTTCACAGCGATGTTTAATCTTAATTGATTTGGTTGTCCGCCGCTTGGTTTCTTAATTGTCTGGTTGAAAATGTGATTGAACCCTTTATAGTGATAGTTTCCTATTTCTATGCTGCCACAAAATCCCACAGGGCCTTGCATAGGGCCTGCTTTAGAGAGGGACGGAATTATAGAGCCGCACAGAAGCAACTATGCAATTCCATCCATCTTACTGCAGGAGGAGGTGTTAGACACCACCTTGCTGTATTTCCGAGCACCATCGATACTGATCGTTGCGATGGTTGCGCCTTCATGGAGACTGTGGGAGCTGAAGCTTCCCGCAGCCTGACCCGGGTGCTGGTCACTCCCGAGACCAGGAATCTGCGAGACCCTGGCCTCATCTCTCCCGGAAAAAAATATGATGAACGTACATCTCTGATCAGGTCCCATAGCCCAATAGAGGGTGTTTAGACTGGCACCCAAAGTATTATACAGGGGCCTTTGTGTACTCCAGCCTAGGAGGTTTAGAAACTTCCCAGATAGTTCCAAAGTATATCTTGTGGCGCTGGAATACAGACCCCCTATTGGTGAAATAAAATAAAGTATAATTTCAAACAATTTTATTTGTTTTATGGTTTTTCTTTTTATTGCCTATGATGGTTTCATTAAGATTATTCAGTACTGCTAAATATTTTCTTTTATTCAGAAGTTTCTTTTTACATATACATTTTAGAAAGAAGGTTATTATCTACACTATTGTAACTGTATTTTGCCAATTTTAGTGAAGAATTTACACTATGCTTATGCTGGACCTATTTATTTATTTTTTTTCCCCTAAGGGGGGAATTAATTTGGTTATGGCACACTTTACGACTTTTTGTGCGATATCGCGCGCGTTCTCTTTTTTTCACACTATCCAATTACAAAATGCTGAAAATGTGCGGTAAGTTTGCATGTATTTTGCCGCGATAAGTATAGGTAAAAATGGAGAAAACTACCAATACCAAAAAAAGCAAACTGATGTAGGAAAACAATTTAAAATTAGATTAGTGGCCCTAGTAAAAGTATTTGGTGTTCTTAAAATGTGTGAAATGACTTATGTGCATTTTGTAAAAAAAAAAAAAAAAAAAGATAGAATGCAAGTTGTGTTTTTTTGTTATTTATCTTCAAATAAATGTTCTATTTATATTGGTGGTGCATACAAATACCTATAAGTATATATCTGTCATTTAAAGACACTTTGGCATTTTTTTTATTTTTTTTAAAGTATTTTAACACCCACCTGCAATCCCCAAAACACCTGTCCCATTCATATTGTACCCCATATACCTGTCCCACATCAGTGAACCCATTTTTTTGCATTTTGCACTTCTTCACCTCAAAAATTACTTGTCATTATTGGCCAAATTAAGCCAATTAAAAAAAATATTTGGCCTAATTGGTTATTAAGGAGAGTGTCCCAGTTGTTCTGAACCAAGTCCCAACATTTTAGGCCAAAAATAGGGGTTTTGCACAACTTTTCACCTACTCAGGAGGTATTTGAAAACTTTTTGCGTTTTTTTGCTATGGAGACTTCGCGCCTGTGAAAAGCCACGGCTAATATGATTTCGCAATATGAATTTTTGGCGAAAAGTTAGCGCCAGTGAAAACATTTTGCAAAAAAGCGGCTTATCGCAGCTAATTGAATTCCTGGGAGGGACGGACTGAACACCAGAGTTATTGTATGAATTTTATAAGTTTCGATAATTATTTGTATTCTATTGGATGATCCTTTCTAATGTTATCTCACTTTAGTGAGTAAGGAATAGATATCCACTTTTTGGGTATTATTCTAATTAGGATTGCCGTTAATTCCACCATGGTTCGTACATTGGGGCAACATTTTAATTTTATTCAACAAAGAGTGGTCCAGCACCTGAGATAAACACTTTACGTATATTGTCTAATTAAAGCCTAGACCATAAAATGTAGAAATCAAACTAGCAAAATACAGAAACATTGATGCATTACAACCAATATATTAAACGTAAGTGTAGGATGGTAATTAGCATGCAAAGAGGAGTCATACAAGGACACACAGGGAGGTCAGAGGAGAGAGGGCCCTGCTCTTCAGAGCTTATTGCTTTCTCTTTAATATATGTAATGATTCTGCAAGTACAGAACAGCAACTGCGATGTGAAAGCACAGTTATATGGCCATGCGTGGGAATTTCTACTTCAGGGTCCATAGGGTATCCACAGGATACCTTGGGGTATAGGTGTGACGTCAGTCGCAGGGCACCAAAGAGTTAAGCTTTCAGCCTCCCAGGATGCACTAGGTCCCCCTCCTATACCCCGCCCCCGGGCCAAGGCACCTCAGTTTAGTTTGGTGCCCGGCCGGAGTCGGGTGCACCTGTTGGAGTGGGGGCTAGAAGAGCCCCTGAAGCTTTTTCTTCATGCAGCTGTGGCTGCACATCTGGATGAACAGCATGGACAGTCAGTCCTGACGTCCATGCTGTCTTCCCTACACCCCGCCGGTACCAGAACGCCGGTACTGATCCGGGGATGCTGGTGGGCGTCTGGGGTCACAGCTAGCGGTGACCCCAGATGCTCCGGACCATGGCCGGATTCAAGGGGGACAGAGGTAAGCAGCGGGGTCCCGCGGTGGGTCCCCGCTGATCACATGGTCCTAAGTCCACAGGCAGGGGGCTCCCTGGGGACTGGCTGCAGCGTGGAGCCAGGCGACCAACCTGCGCTTCCACTACCCCCTGGGACAGCGGACCGCAGCAGAGCGGTAGCGCTGCGGCGTCCCAGGGGTTAAATGCATGCCAGGGGAGCGCGCCTTCCCTGTCTCACAGCCGGCGCCTCCCCCGCTGCACACAGCCCTCTCTGCACTGTGTTGACTGGTCCTGTGTCAGCGCTCCTCCCCCAGGCCAGCTTCTCTCTGCTCCTCGGCGGCCATCTTCTCTGCAACGCATGGTGAACGCTGCTGGAAGTCTGGAAGGAAGCATCGTGGTCTGGGTCCCCCCGCATACCTCTCCTCCGCTGTGGCTCAGGTCTGTGTATGCAGCGCTGTGTCCTACCAGGCCCTGTGTCTGTGTAGTTGAGTGATCAGCGCTGTTAGTGCAGGAATTGTTATTTCTCTGCATTGTATGTGACTGTGCTAGCGCTGCCTGTAACTTTTCTTCACTAAACTGTCAGCTTTATTACTGTCCCTGTTCTTTCTGCTAAAGCCCTTGCGGTGCGGTGCTGCAGGGTGGTCTCTCGCCTATTTAATACTTAATTGGTGAGAGAGGTCACATACGTGGTGCCATCATGTCTGAAAGTGATTTTCCCCTCCGGCTACAGTGTACCACGTGCAAAGTACCGTTAGCGGAGGGGGAGGGTAGCGCGGAGGGCCTTTGCCGGCAGTGTTTGTCCATGGCGCGGCCTATTACGGTTACAGCACCGGTACAGGAGCCGCCCTGGGCTTGTTTCGCTCAGGCGCTAACAGCTTTAGTGGGCCAGTTAGCTCCGCAGCCCGCGTTTACTCCGATGGGTTTGTCCCAGCAGTCTGTGGTGTCGTCACCCATGCAGGGGTTCCCACGACAATTGGTGGTACCCCACAGTCTCCCTATTTCCCCGCTCCCGTGTTCTCAGGAGCCAGCGTGGGTTAACTCCCTGACGAGTTCTGTACAGCACTTGTCGGATGTGTTGCAAGGGGAGTCTGTGATGCGGCCTCATAAAAGGCCGGTGGCGTCTCTGTCCGCTCCTTATGAGGATGACGAGGGGACGTCTGATGATGGGGAGATTCTGGATCCTTACGATCAGGAACCTCTCCATACTAAGGACGCTGATGCTAAGTCCAAAGTATATATTCCTGGACTTATTCGGGTGGTCCGCACAGCCTTGGTGATTGAGGACGAAGTTCCCCCAGCGGCTAAATCTAAGTATGCCTTTTTCAAAGATGTGAAGGGCGATGCCACAGTCTTTCCTCTTTCGGGTCAGTTGGTGGACCATTTAGAGGAGGCGTGGAAACAACCTGGCAAAAGATACCAGCCGCAGAGACGCCTGGCGGTGGCTTATCCGTTCGCGGATAATTATTTTGCTAAGTGGGAATCCCCTCCACAGGTGGATTCTCACGTGACCCGTCTTGTCCGTAGTGCCACATTGCCGATGCCATCCATGTCCTCCCTTAAGGATGCTACGGACCGCAAGGTAGAAATCTGCCTGAAGTCCGCTTATTCCCTTGCAGGGGGGGCAGCACGGCCGGCTATGGCCATTTGCTGGGTTGCCAGAGCGATGGAGCGCTGGGCGGATTCATTAGAGGCTTCTTTTGAATCCGACTGTCCGGCCGAACAGGCGGAGTTGATTGGCAATCTCCGTGATTCGGCCACCTACATCAACGAGGCGGCTCTAGACATTAGTACTCTGGTGTCTAGAATTTCTTCAGCAGCGGTAGCTGCTCGTCGCACCTTGTGGCTGCGATCCTGGAAGGCGGACGCAGATTCCAAGAAAGGTCTGGAAGCGTTGCCATTTACCGGAGAAGTTCTCTTCGGTCCGGATCTGGATAAGATTGTGGCCACGCTGGCGGCAGCCAAATCTGCTTGTCTCCCGTCGGCCGCTGCTCCTTCTGGTTCTGGACCATCGTCCTTTCGGTCATCTAGGGCCCAGGGCAGGCCCAAACCACAGTCGTTTCCTCGACAGGCTGGCCCTAAGAAATCGGTCAAGCCCCGGAAACAGGCATATGGAGTACCAGACGTCCGGCCCCCAAGCCAGATGACAAGCCTGCGGCCTGACGGTCCGGGTCTCCCCTTTGGGGGATCCCAGGGTGGGAGGCCGCCTGCTGCAGTTCTCCCGGTGTTGGTCGTTCACTACGACAGACACTTGGGTTCTGGAGGTGGTCTCCCACGGGTACGCCCTCTCCTTCCGGCACAGACCCCCGGCTCGATTCTTCACCACGGGTCTACCATCAGACCGGAACAAGGCTACGGAGCTGCGGAAGGTATTGCACACTATGCTCCAGGCTGGAGTTATAGTGCCTGTTCCATTCTCCCAGAGGGGCCAGGGTTTCTATTCAAATCTATTTTTGGTACAGAAACCCAATGGGTCATATCATCCGATTCTCAACCTCAAAGCACTCAACAAGTCTTTGCGGGTCCCGAAGTTTCGGATGGAGACCCTACAGTCCATCATTCTGGCGCTGGAACCTGGGGACTACATGGTGTCATTGGACATACAGGACGCTTACCTGCATGTCCCTATTCTTTTGCGCCATCAAGAGTTCCTTCGGTTTGCAATCCGCAGCGACCACTTCTAGTTTCGGGCGTTACCTTTTGGCCTGGCGACAGCACCACGTGTTTTCACCAAGGTGATGGCGGTCATGGCGGCTTCTCTGCGGCTGCAAGGAGTCCGCATGTTGCCGTACTTGGACGACCTGTTATTGGTGGCAGGATCTCCAGAGCTCCTGTTATACCACTTGGACCTGACCATTGCACTGCTGCAATGGCACGGCTGGCTAATCAACTGGCAGAAGTCCACTCTAATCCCGTCTCGGAGGATTCTGCATCTTGGAGCCTTATTGGACTCGGGACAGCAAAGGATCTTCGTGACGGAGGACAAGATCTCTGCTTTACAGTCAAGGGTGCGCAGTTGTCTGCACAGCCGCCGGGTGTCCTTACACTCGGCGATGAGGTTACTGGGCTCCATGGTGTCGGTGTTTGACATGGTGGAATACGCCCAGTTTCACTCCAGACCTCTGCAGCACCTGATCCTGTCCAAGTGGAACGGGCTGCCTCAGTCTCTGAAGTTCCAGACGATTGTGCTCACCCCGGAGGTTCGCCTGTCCCTTGCGTGGTGGTTAAAGACGACCCACCTCAACAAGGGACGTCCGTTCTGGGTTCCAAATTGGGTCCTGTTGACAACGGACACCAGTCTTCGGGGCTGGGGAGCAGTTTCGGGTCCACACTTGTTCCAGGGCAGGTGGACGCCGACAGAAGCGGAGCTTCCAATAAATATCTTGGAACTCCGTGCAGTCTTCAATGCTCTCCTGCAGGCACAGCGGTTTCTCCAGGGTCACCCGGTGCAGGTCCAGTCGGACAATGCTACCACCGTGGCCTACATAAACAGGCAAGGAGGAACTCGCAGTCGGGCGGCTCTCGTAGAGGTCTCTCGGATCCTGGTTTGGGCGGAGCGCAATCTTCCGGCCATATCAGCGGTCTTCATCCCGGGAGTGCTAAATTGGGAGGCGGACTTTCTAAGTCGCCAGGACGTTCATCCAGGGGAATGGTCCCTGCACCCGGACGTTTTTCAACTACTGGTGGACAGGTGGGGTCTTCCAGAAATCGACCTCATGGCGTCCCGGCACAACAACAAGTTGCCGGTGTACGGGTCTCGCACAAGAGACGAAGGGGCGTCTCTGGTGGATGCTCTGTCCGTCCGGTGGACGTTCAGGTTCGCATACCTGTTCCCTCCGGTCTCCCTTCTTCCACGGGTAATCCGGAAATTCAAACAGGAAGGAGGGACGCTCCTGTTGATAGCTCCCGCGTGGCCCAGACGGCTCTGGTTCTCAGACCTTCAGGGTCTGTCCGTGGACAGTCCTCTGCGGTTGCCGCTACGACCGGACCTTCTGTCTCAGGGTCCTTGTCTTCACCCGGACCTGACTCGGCTGTCTTTGGCGGCGTGGCTGTTGAGACGGCCATGCTGAGGTCCCGGGGGTTTTCCAGCTCTGTGGTGCGTACCATGTTACGAGCTCGGAAACCGTCTTCCGCGAGGATATACCATCGCGTGTGGCATACGTTCTTCCAGTGGTGTCGACCGAGAGGTTATGCACCGCGGGAGTTTCGTCTGTCTCGGATTCTCGCCTTCCTGCAAGCGGGACTAGATCATGGGCTTCGCCTTGCTTCTTTGAAGGTACAGGTTTCGGCCCTATCTGTCTGGTTTCACCGTAGGATTGCTACAATCCCGGCTGTGCGCACCTTTATGCAAGGTGTTCTCCGTATTCAGCCGCCCTTTGTTCCACCTGTGGCGCCTTGGGATTTGGCTGTGGTCCTGAGGGCTCTCCAAGGACCGCCGTTTGAACCACTGGGCTCAGTGGATATTAAATGGCTAACAGCTAAGACTGTTTTCCTTCTGGCCGTTGCTTCGGCCAGACGTGTTTCTGAGTTAGGGGCTCTTTCTTGTAGACCCCCTTTCTTGGTTTTTCATGGGAACAGGGCAGTTGTCCGCACTCGGCCCGAGTTTCTTCCCAAAGTTGTTTCCCAGTTTCATGTTAACGAGGAAATAGTTGTTCCGGCCTTTAACTCACCGGGTCTTTCCGTGGGTGAGGCCTCTTTGGATGTTGTGCGGGCCTTAAGGACTTATGTTGACCGCACTTCTTCGTTTAGGAAGTCGGACGCTTTGTTGTCCTCTATGGCTTCTGTAAAAAGGGTTGGCCTGCTTCAAAGCAACCTTTGGCAGCCTGGATCCGTATGGCTATTTCTGAAGCTTATCTTCATGAAGGCCTACCGGTCCCTCCTTCTCTGAAGGCTCATTCCACTAGGTCTGTGGGTCCTTCGTGGGCAGCTCGACGTGGTGCCTCGGCAGTTCAGATCTGCAAGGCTGCTACGTGGTCTTCTGTCCATACCTTCGTGAGGTATTACAGGTTTGACACCTTCGCCTCTCAGGATGCTTCCTTCGGGCGGCGGATTCTCCTTTCTGCACAGGAGCGTCCCCACCCTTAAAGGATACTGCTTTGGGACATCCCCAAGGTATCCTGTGGATACCCTATGGACCCTGAAGTAGAAAATATGAGATATGGTAAGAACTTACCCTTGTTATCTCTATTTCTACGAAGTCCATAGGGTTCCACAGGACTCCCGCCCTGTCGCACCTGTGCTGCAGATGGGCTTTGCTCTGGTCACCGGTTTTCCGTCTCCCTCTCGTGAGAATGTGATTCTTGTATGTGTCCAGATCTTTGTTCTCTCTCTTCCTTCTCCTCCTCCGGCCTATGGCTTGGTAACTAACTGAGGTGCCTTGGCCCGGGGGCGGGGTATAGGAGGGGGACCTAGTGCATCCTGGGAGGCTGAAAGCTTAACTCTTTGGTGCCCTGCGACTGACGTCACACCTATACCCCAAGATATCCTGTGGAACCCTATGGACTTCGTAGAAATAGAGATAACAAGGGTAAGTTCTTACCATATCTCATATTTTTTGTATTTGTTATTTTGAAGAACAAATCTTGTTCATCACATAATGCTCATTACATTGTGTTCAGGTCTCGCTTCTGCTTTGCTCATTAGGGGCCAAATGATTATATATAGCATGTATTACATGTACGGCTTCATCAGGTATGTTGCTTGGCATTCCATGTATACAAATGCACGTAGTCCTGGTAACATGCTCAGAGTTGGCTTCTATAATGATAACTATAATCGGAATGTCAGCCTATTAAGTAAGAGAATATTGGCTGTTAAGCTGCACAAATGGGGTCCCGCTTACACCACGGTCCATCTGATCTTCTAGTGCCACTTAGAGTAAAATTATTTGTTTTCAAGCATCCTCATTGATGTGAATTTATCAGGGTACAAGCATAGAGAGACCATCTCAACAGCAGCTGACAATCCTTATTGTGCCTTCTGTATTGTCTGTCTAGAAGGTGTACTCTCATCCAGCATTCACTGCAGTCTCATGCACACACTGGATGGCAGATACAGACCAGTGTAACAGCCAACAGTCTCTCATTTTGTAATCTTACTGTTATTAGGAGCAATTATTACCATTCATCCAGATATAAGAGTAGATGTATGCCCTTATTAGGCACAGATTCTGATTATGATCATTGTTTCATTGAACTGTGGCTGAATTGTTTTTTAATGTGTTAATCATGAATATTTTTATTGATATTTTTTTAAATCCTATTTTGCCTGTAGTTTGCAGTGGTTAGGGAATGTGTCCCCATTTTCCATCTAAGTGTTTTGTGTGGTTAATTTAAAGTCCATTTTCGTTGTTACAGTCTTATTATAATGTTATGTGTCAATCATGTTTTTAAATGGAAAAAATTAGTGTCCCTTTTATATTGAATTATTTCCCCTTGACCCATTCTTGTTTGATTTACCCAAGGAGACTCCACCATCACTGTAGAAGGGTCCTATCAGGACTAGTATCTGTCTGAGTGACTTTGTTGATTTACTCCTATAAATAATCCTGTTGCATTTCAGTCCTGTGCAGAATCCGCAAAACCCTTTCTTTTAGTTTCTAGAATGTAAAGGTGCGTCACACTTGCACACTGTGAAAAGACTGCACAATTATGACATTGTAACCGGCAGATTGACCAGCATGTTCGGGCGATGATAGATGTCAAAAATGAACAGCGGGGAGCATGCATCACTGGTCAATTTTGTCATTAAGCTGCCCGGTTAACAAACGATTGAACTATAACTGTTATCGTTCAATCACTCTGTTTAATCAGGTAGTGGATGTGCGCCTTAAGTGTATTGGGCATTACTGAGACACGGTGTTGAGAGTCAAATGACGAGCACAGAATAGGGAAACCTTTGGATTGTCATCTGTTGTCGGGCTACAAGTTCCAGCACACTCGTTCTTTTAGTCTTGGGATACACTGCCCAGAATATGAAACTAAATAGATAGATCTATAGATAGAGGGTGATATATAATGTTGTAAACAAAGTGTTAAACAAATCAAAATGTTTTATAATTTTAGATTCCTCATAGTAGCCCCCTTTTGCTTTGATGACCGCTTTGCACACTCTTGGCATTCTCTCAATCAGCTTTATGAGGTAGTCTCCTGGAATGGTTTTGAATTAACAGGTGTGCCTTGTCAAGAGTCAATCTGTGGAATTACTTACCTTCTTAATGTGTGTGAGACTATCAGTTGTGTTGTGCAGAGGCAGGGTTAGTACACAGTGGACACCACTATTTAACTACTTTTGTAATCTTATGGCACCAACCACTCATCTCAACTCAGTAAAGAGAAACGACAGTCCATCATTACTTTAAGTCAGGAAAGTCAGTCGATACGGAAAATTTCAAGAACTTTGAATGTATCCTCAAGTGTTGTTGCAAAAACCATCAAACGCCATGATGAAACTGGCTCTCAGGAGGACCGCCGCAGGAGAGGAAGACAAAGAGTTACGTCTGCTGCAGAGGATAAGTTCATTAGAGTTACCAGCCTCAGAAACCACTACTTAACAGCACCTCAGATTAGAGACCACATAAAGTCTTCACAGAGTTCAAGTAGCAGACAAATCTCAACATCAACTGTTCAGAGGAGACTGCGTGAATCATACCTTCATGGTCGTATTGCTGCAAAGAAGCCACTACTGAGGATGAACAACAGAAAGAAGAGAATTGTTTGCGCCCAAAAACACAAGGAATGGACATTAGACCAGTGTAAATCTGTACTTTCGTCTGATGAGTCCAAATTTGAGATTTTTGGTTCCAACCGCCGTGTCTTTGTGAGACGTAGAGGTGAGCGGATGGTTTCTGCATGTGCGGTTCCCACTGTGAAGCATGGAGGAGATGGTGTGATGGTGTAGGAGTGCTTTGCTGGTGACACTGTTGATGATTTATTCAAAATTCAAGGCACAGTTAACCAGCATGGCTACCACAGCATTCTGCAGCTCCATTCCATCCTATCTGGTTTGCGCTTACTGGGACCATCATTTTGTTTTTCAACAAGACAATGACCCCAAACACACCTCCAGGCTATGTAAGGGCTACTTGACCAAGAAGGAAAGTGATGGAGTGCTGCTTCCGATGACCTGGCCTCCACAATCACCCGACCTAAACCCAATGAGCTGGTTTAGGATGAAGGTGATTGAGAGAATGCCAAGAGTGTGCAAAGCTGTCATCCAAGCAAAAGGGGGCTACTTTGAGGATTTGTTTAGCACTTTTTTTTTTTTTTGTTTACAACAAAATTCCATGTGTTCTTTCATAGTTTTGATGTCTTCAGTATTAATCTATGTTGAAAATAATTTAAATAAACAAAAAAAAAACATTGAATGAGAAGGTGTGTCCAAACTTTTGACTGGTACAGGTTGAGTCTCCCATATCCAAATATTCCGAAATATGGAATATTCCGAAATCCGGAATAATTTTGGCATGACTGAGATAATAAAACCTTTGATTTTTGATGGTTCAATGTACACAAACTATGCCCTCTGTGTCTAGGGCACAAATTATTAAAAATATGGTATGAAATTACCTTCAGGCTGTGTGTATAGGGTGTAAATTAAACATACATTTATTTCATGTATGTACACAAACTTTGCTTGAGCCACAAAATTATTGAAAATATTGAATAAAATGAGCTGCAGGCTATGTGTAGAAGGTGTATATAACACATAAATGCATTCTATGTGTATATTGGGGTCCCATTCCCAAGATATTTCATTATGATATGCAAATATTCCGATATCCAAAATACCCCTGGTCCCAAACATTTTGGATAAGGGAGACTCAACCTGTACTGTGTGTATGTATGTATGTACACACACACACACACACACACTCCCCCTCCCCCTGCAGGTAATTTTATACATGTGAGTATGTTAATGTTAAAAAAGAAAACAAAGTCTGCGTCAACAAATGTAAATAAAACCCCTTACATTCCTCTCCCAATGCCCTGGAGTCTTGAAGGTAATCCTCTACCAGCGTGTTTTTCTCCTCCGAGTCTCAGGCTTGCAACCGGGCGGGTTCTGTGTGTAGCGCTGTCAGCTCTACGATTCCCCAATCACTTCCAACGCGTTTGGTACTAGTGATAGAGGAATCGTAGGAAAAAAGATATTAATCCTAACATAGATAAAAGCAGCAGGACGGCTGATACGTTCAGACCGCAACGCGCTCGCGTAGCTGTAGGACAAACTTTTGAGTTATGTCATCAGCGGCTGCCCGAAGCACCAGAGTCCGGAGCGGGTGACCTACAATACAGCCTCCGTCTGGCTATCGGCACAGAGCTGACAGCGTTACACACAGAACTCGCCTGGCTGCAAGCCTGGGTCCCCGGAGGGAAAACAAATTGGGAGAGGATTACCTTCAAGACTCCAGGACGCTGGGAGAGGAAAAGTTAAGGTAAGCACAAGGGATAGTTTTGTGACCGTTGAATACCAGGCTTAAAGCCACAGGACTTGGTACAGCAAAATATAAATGGTGACTACGATTCCCAAAACAGATTCCTAAAGGAGCTTTAACATACACACGTATATATTTAATCAATAACTGCGCTCATCCTATTATTCTTATCATATATTCCGTAACTATTTGGCTTTAGAGCTGCTCCCTCACTGTGCAGGATTATCCCTATTCTAGAGGTCATTTTATTTTTTATTTCAATTTTGTGGCTCAATCAAATTGTGTACATACATGAAATTCATTTGTTTCATATACACCTAATACACAATTATTATAGGTAATTTTATACACTATTTTTAATCATTTTGTGCCTTAAACAAAGTTTGTGTACATTGTACCATCAGAAAACAAAGGTTTTACGATCTGTCATGCTCAAAAAAATTCTGTATTTCGGAAACTTCCGTGTTTGGATATGGGAGACTCACCCTGTGCGTGCGTGTGTATGTATGCATGTGTAATAAATAAATAAATATATATATATATATGTGTGTGTGTGTATGTAATTTCTCTGAACCCTCAACTACGTTACATGGTGTCTACATGCACCATTTTGACAGAGCTAAAGACCATAAAACAATATGAATGGTTCTACCTGAAATCAGACTGGTTTATGTGCTACCATGTTAGCTGATTGTTAGATTTCTTTTAAAAAAAAAAAAGAGGAAATTACATTTGTGAGCTAGAATACCAGGGTTAATTGGCCCTTCTGTAGCCAACATAATTATTGTCACACAAAATTTCCAGGAACCAAGCTAGCTTGTCACTCAAGTCTTTTATTTCATTCACTCATTTCGCAGAAGCCCATTGGCACGGTATTCTTAGACAAGCCGTTCTGTATGATAATTAAACTTCCAAGAGGTTGGTGTAACCCCTTGGGTTTAATGTATCAAGCTGCTATCAGTTTTTGTAGGTACGATTATCTATTAACTAGGCAAATAATGGTGTATAATTGTGTATAGTCTCCAAACGTATGATTTAGAAAGTTAATATTATGGTATATACTGTAACAGTTTAAGTAATTCTGCAATTGTGTTGCCTTCCATTCAAAGTGCAAATGGGACTGCTTAATGCAAGCTAATTGTACATTAACATGCATGGTAATGTACTGCAGTAAAATGTGTTTGGCCATCTGTTCGAAGGATGAGAGATCTGAGTATTAATTCTTTTCTGTGATTTTAGGCTCCTTCTTATATACGGGAATATGCCCGGCTGTACTTCAGTGGCAGCAGAATGCCCACTTCAAAGGTAAGTATCAACGCGTTGTGTGCATATCAATAAAGCAAGAAGGCGCTTCAGTAAGCCACAAACAAACACTTAGACCCTGGAACGTAACTGCTGTGTATAAAACATCATCGTAACCACAGTCTGGTTTTCACCAAAACTACCCTATTGCAATTAAAATTGTAAAGTTGTTACTTTGTATGTGACTGTATATAATTAGACGAGAGGTACTATAGCACACAATGTCAAATATGCTTTAAAGTGTTCTATATAGTCACCTACTGCAGTACCATATCGGGAAAGCCTTCCTGCCAGTCTGTCAGAGCGTGGTTCTAGATGTTTGCCTGCATGTACAGCCGAGGTCTCATAATTAGATACAGCTGGTGAGAAGATTCACGTCCTGTTGTATATTACATTGTTTTTTATTTAAATAACACATATTCTAGAAGCTTTGGTGACCTTCGTTTTCCTTTCACCGCTGAGCATGGCACCTAATTAAAAGCAAAATCAGTTGACTACAAAAACGAGGATAAAAAATGGAAAATAGCTAATTAAAACAGTGGAAACACCAGATCAGAGAGCAGTCATCTTGTTCAGAAGCGAGGTCTATCACCAAAGTGACGTTCCCAGTTTTCCCTCATCCACAGTGACTGCAAACCCTTTTCACAAATCCGACTATATCACACTTAGAGGGCCAATTTATCAACGGTGAGCAGATATCGGGGAGATCTGTTGCAAACTCCCATTTTCGATCGCAAAGCAGCCCTCATAGAAACCTAAGGACTGCTTTCTGGGCACATTTACCAAGCTCCAGAATGTGATTCATTCCACCGCTTTGTCCCTGGTAGCTAAAGCCATCTGACGATAGGCTACTTTCCGCATCTCTCCCCGGCACACTCAGTAGTGCGCACGGGTGGTCAGCCTAGGGCTCCTGAAGAATAAGAAGTGAATGCGATCCCTTCACTTACACATTGCAGGCACAGGCTCCTTTCCAAGCCCCTGTCCCTGCAGGGGTGTATTTTAATACATTCAGGCGATCGTTAATTTCTTATTGCCACAAATAGTGGCGCTAAGAAATTATTGTCATGTCTAGGACTCGATAATAATTTTGCCCCTATATAGTTTTGTCTACGTGCATAGCATACGCAAGCTATAGGCACTGGCTCTGTAGGTGCACTTTTTGGTGCGGCACAACCCCATGCGTGCTTGTAACTAGCCATGTGAGTAAGCCGCGAGCGTCTGATTCACCTGCAGGGTTAGTACATTTTGTGTCGCAAACACACAAATCATTTGTAGAGATTAATAAAAAAATAAAACTAGTTTTGGATGGAATTAAGCGTTCTAAAATTAGATAGAACGATCTAGGGCACGTACATGCAGGCATTTATATTAATTGATGTATACGTGCAGTAACGTCCCAAACATAATGGAAGTGAATGCACCATTCTATAAGCGCACTTAGAGATGCAATAAGGCAGATTTTTTTTAACACACTTTTTTTCATACTTCAATTTCAACACGTGTGTGTTCTAACACCGGCCCCGTGGGTCTTCCTTTAAAATAAATAAATCCATACATAAATTGGGTTCTAATCAAAATGCATAATTGTGTGTGTGAGATATTTTGGATGCTAATTGAGTTTTGTATTAAAATAATTGCGAAATCGGGGCCAGCGGATGTAATGGCCGATGTTTAAGCGGTTCGACAGATCATTTGCAATTGCGCCTGCGTGTAAGCCACATCGTGATTGCATTGCGGTTACATACGCGCAGAAGATCCATTCGTAAAGTGAGTGTCGTCATGGTTTGGGGGGAGGTAACTGATGGGGGTGGTTAGATAAATGTGGGCGTGTCTGATCGTTGCAGCACCGTTTTATGGGCGTGCATAAATTAGCTATTGCGATTACATTCGCAGCGTGAGACCTCTCAGTTTCCGCAGGAGGGCGACATTGGACAGATATGAGAAGGCAGCAGTGGGCGTCTTTGTCGGCAGGCATTGGCATATCTTAGCAGCTGCGATCTGTAGGCAATTGCGTCCACTGCTGAAACAGACCCTCAAACGACAACACGTGCTCTCAGGTCCAGACAGGCCCCCTCACGTCTTTCCTCTGTCATATATTCCCACAGGATGATTTGGACTTGTTACGCTCTGACACTTGCAGAAACGAATTTCCTTTTGTGAAGAGTCAGAAAAGAGACCGATTAAAGTCCTCGCCGTCGTCCTCCGTCTCCCAGCAGGAGCTGACACAGCAGCGCACAGAGGAGGCACTGAGAGACTTGTTCCAGCACGTCCACAATATGCCGGACTCCACAAAAAAGAAACGGCTCATCCGGCAGGTGGGATCACGTAAAAAATATGAGCGACCATTACATATACTAAGGTTGGGGCCTAGCAGGTAGTGTCATCCTACAGTAAATAGGGACAAATAAGTGAAGCATAACTAATGCCTCCCCAATGAGCATTTTCATGTACATCATTACTTACAGAAGAGTCTATTCCAGGGACAAATCTGAACATCTTGAGTTTGCTCCTGTTTTATTAGTGAAGGGTCAGCTTGTATCATGCACATAGTGCCCCCTGCTGGTCAAAATATATAAATCAAGCCAAAGCCTAATTTTTAGATATAACTTGAGTCGTGTTTCTAAGTTTAATGGGTCATTAACAGCTTTGTTGCGTATAATTGATAACTATCCTAATGCAATGTTTATCTTATCAATGTTTATCTTGTGTATTTTGTGTTTTATATGGGAGAAAAGATTTAAAATTTGTGGGTATTGTTCATAGTTAACCTTCCCCTTAATTATAAAACGTAAATGACAATTCGTATGACCGTGAACTCTTTTATTTTAGTTCCATAAACATAATCCTGGAACACCAGAGGTGTCTGCGGGGAAGAAGCATTCTCGCTCCCGTTCCTTCAGTGGGATGATTAAGGTAATGCTGGATACATACAGTAACAATGAGCCTGGCTCTAGGTGCGGCCTGGACTTCTAATTTGTTTCCGTAACAGAGACAGGAGATTATTTCTCTAATATCGCAAAAAAGGGGAAACACACAATTGGTACTCGTCTCTATGCTCTCTAACAAAACAGTAACAGCAGGACTGGAACGGACGAGATGCACACTAAGCTCTTCCAGCTGTGAGTTTTTAAGTGTCTGCTACTCTTCGGCGGAGGACAGTGACACCCACTTAGTTGAGTTTACACGCAAGCATTTAATATAAACGTTGCAGGTCTAAATCTTTGAGCGTCTGTCCCCTCTCCCAACCCTATTGCTGTGTACGGCAAAGTGAATGTAAGGCTAGAGTGAGAAGAGATAATGCAGGACACACACAGACAGTCCTGTCGCAATAATGCAGGACACACAGACCAGTCCTACCGCTCTCTCCGGATGGTGGTAATGCAGAACACACACACAGGGCAGTCCTGCCGCGCTCTCCAGATGGTGATAATACAGGGGACACACAGACCAGTCCTACCGCTCTCTCCAGATGGTGATAATGCAGGACACACACACAGGGCAGTCCTACCGCACTCTCCAGATGGTGATAATGCAGGACACACACACAGACAGACCAGTCCTACCGCTCTCTCCGGATGGTGATAATGCAGGACACACACACAGGGCAGTCCTACCGCTCTCTCCAGATGGTGATAATGCAGGACACACACAGGGCAGTCCTACCGCTCTCTCCAGATGGTGATAATGCAGGAGACACACAGACCAGTCCTACCGCTCTCTCCGGATGGTGGTAATGCAGGACACACACACAGGGCAGTCCTACCGCACTCTCCAGATGGTGATAATTCAGGACACACACACAGGGCAGTCCTACCGCTCTCTCCAGATGGTGATAATGCAGGACACACACACAGGGCAGTCCTACCGCTCTCTCCAGATGGTGATAATGCAGGACACACACACAGGGCAGTCCTACCGCTCTCTCCGGATGGTGGTAATGCAGGACACACACACAGGGCAGTCCTACCGCACTCTCCAGATGGTGATAATGCAGGACACACAGACCACTCCTGCCGCTCTCTCCGGATGGTAATAATGCAGAACACACACAGACCAGATCTGCCACTCTCTCCGGATGGTAATAATGCAGGACACACACAGACCAGATCTGCCGCTCTCTCCGGATGGTAATAATGCAGGACACACACAGACCAGATCTGCCGCTCTCTCCGGATGGTAATAATGCAGGACACACACAGACCAGATCTGCCGCTCTCTCCGGATGGTAATAATGCAGGATACACACACAGACCAGATCTGCCGCTCTCTCCGGATGGTAATAATGCAGGACTCACACAGACCAGATCTGCCGCTCTCTCCGGATGGTAATAATGCAGGACACACACATACCAGATCTGCCGCTCTCTCCGGATGGTAATAATGCAGGACTCACACAGACCAGATCTGCCGCTCTCTCCGGATGGTAATAATGCAGGACACACACAGACCAGATCTGCCGCTCTCTCCGGATGGTAATAATGCAGGATACACACACAGACCAGATCTGCCGCTCTCTCCGGATGGTAATAATGCAGGGGACACACAGACCAGATCTGCCGCTCTCTCCGGATGGTAATAATGCAGGATACACACACAGACCAGATCTGCCGCTCTCTCCAGATGGTGGTAATGCAGGACACACAGATCAGTCCTACTGCTCTCTCCGGATGGCAATAATGTTGGCCAAGGAGGCAGACCAGTAGTACCACTCTCCCCGGTTGATGGTAATGCAGGACACACTCTGGCTAATTCTCCCACTATCCCTGTATGGTAATAATACAGGGGAGACGCACATGTCACTCTCTCCGAATGGTAATGCAAGAGACACAGACACAACCAATCCTCTCACTGAACAAGTGGACTATTTATCATACCATAAAGCAGTGGTTTTCTACTTCAGGGTCCATAGGGTATCCACAGGATACCTTGGGGTATAGGTGTGACGTCAGTCGCAGGGCACCAAAGAGTTAAGCTTTCAGCCTCCCAGGATGCACTAGGTCCCCCTCCTATACCCCGCCCCCAGGCCAAGGCACCTCAGTTTAGTTTGGTGCCCGGCCGGAGTCGGGTGCACCTGTTGGAGTGGGGGCTAGAAGAGCCCCTGAAGCTTTTTCTTCATGCAGCTGTGGCTGCACATCTGGATGAACAGCATGGACAGTCAGTCCTGACGTCCATGCTGTCTTCCCTACACCCCGCCGGTACCAGAACGCCGGTACTGATCCGGGGATGCTGGTGGGCGTCTGGGGTCACAGCTAGCGGTGACCCCAGATGCTTCGGACCATGGCCGGATTCAAGGGGGACAGAGGTAAGCAGCGGGGTCCCGCGGTGGGTCCCCGCTGATCACATGGTCCTAAGTCCCCAGGCAGGGGGCTCCCTGGGGACTGGCTGCAGCGTGGAGCCAGGCGACCAACCTGCGCTTCCACTACCCCCTGGGACAGCGGACCGCAGCAGAGCGGTAGCGCTGCGGCGTCCCAGGGGTTAAATGCATGCCAGGGGAGCGCGCCTTCCCTGTCTCACAGCCGGCGCCTCCCCCGCTGCACACAGCCCTCTCTGCACTGTGCTGACTGGTCCTGTGTCAGCGCTCCTCCCCCAGGCCAGCTTCTCTCTGCTCCTCGGCGGCCATCTTCTCTGCAACGCATGGTGAACGCTGCTGGAAGTCTGGAAGGAAGCATCGTGGTCTGGGTCCCCCCGCATACCTCTCCTCCGCTGTGGCTCAGGTCTGTGTATGCAGCGCTGTGTCCTACCAGGCCCTGTGTCTGTGTAGTTGAGTGATCAGCGCTGTTAGTGCAGGAATTGTTATTTCTCTGCATTGTATGTGACTGTGCTAGCGCTGCCTGTAACTATTCTTCACTAAACTGTCAGCTTTATTACTGTCCCTGTTCTTTCTGCTAAAGCCCTTGCGGTGCGGTGCTGCAGGGTGGTCTCTCGCCTATTTAATACTTAATTGGTGAGAGAGGTCACATACGTGGTGCCATCATGTCTGAAAGTGATTTTCCCCTCCGGCTACAGTGTACCACGTGCAAAGTACCGTTAGCGGAGGGGGAGGGTAGCGCGGAGGGCCTTTGCCGGCAGTGTTGTCCATGGCGCGGCCTATTACGGTTACAGCACCGGTACAGGAGCCGCCCTGGGCTTGTTTCGCTCAGGCGTTAACAGCTTTAGTGGGCCAGTTAGCTCCGCAGCCCGCGTTTACTCCGATGGGTTTGTCCCAGCAGTCTGTGGTGTCGTCACCCATGCAGGGGTTCCCACGACAATTGGTGGTACCCCACAGTCTCCCTATTTCCCCGCTCCCGGGTTCTCAGGAGCCAGCGTGGGTTAACTCCCTGACGAGTTCTTTACAGCACTTGTCGGATGTATTGCAAGGGGAGTCTGTGATGCGGCCTCATAAAAGGCCGGTGGCGTCTCTGTCCGCTCCTTATGAGGATGACGAAGGGACGTCTGATGATGGGGAGATTCTGGATCCTTACGATCAGGAACCTTTCCATACTAAGGACGCTGATGCTAAGTCCAAAGTATATATTCCTGGACTTATTCGGGCGGTCCGCACAGCCTTGGTGATTGAGGACGAAGTTCCCCCAGCGGCTAAATCTAAGTATGCCTTTTTCAAAGATGTGAAGGGCGATGCCACAGTCTTTCCTCTTTCGGGTCAGTTGGTGGACCATTTAGAGGAGGCGTGGAAACAACCTGGCAAAAGATACCAGCCGCAGAGACGCCTGGCGGTGGCTTATCCGTTCGCGGATAATTATTTTGCTAAGTGTGAATCCCCTCCACAGGTGGATTCTCACGTGACCCGTCTTGTCCGTAGTGCCACATTGACGATGCCATCCATGTCCTCCCTTAAGGATGCTACGGACCGCAAGGTAGAAATCTGCCTGAAGTCCGCTTATTCCCTTGCAGGGGGGGCAGCACGGCCGGCTATGGCCATTTGCTGGGTTGCCAGAGCGATGGAGCGCTGGGCGGATTCATTAGAGGCTTCTTTTGAATCCGACTGTCCGGCCGAACAAGCGGAGTTGATTGGCAATCTCCGTGATTCGGCCACCTACATCAACGAGGCGGCTCTAGACATTAGTACTCTGGTGTCTAGAATTTCTTCAGCAGCGGTAGCTGCTCGTCGCACCTTGTGGCTGCGATCCTGGAAAGCGGACGCAGATCCAAGAAAGGTCTGGAAGCGTTGCCGTTTACCGGAGAAGTTCTCTTCGGTCCGGATCTGGATAAGATTGTGGCCACGCTGGCGGCAGCCAAATCTGCTTGTCTCCCGTCGGCCGCTGCTCCTTCTGGTTCTGGACCATCGTCCTTTCGGTCATCTAGGGCCCAGGGCAGGCCCAAACCACAGTCGTTTCCTCGACAGGCTGTCCCTAAGAAATCGGGCAAGCCCCGGAAACAGGCATGGAGTACCAGACGTCCGGCCCCCAAGCCAGATGACAAGCCTGCGGCCTGACGGTCCGGGTCTCCCCTTGGGGGATCCCAGGGTGGGAGGCCGCCTGCTGCAGTTCTCCCGGTGTTGGTCGTTCACTACGACAGACACTTGGGTTCTGGAGGTGGTCTCTCACGGGTACGCCCTCTCCTTCCGGCACAGACCCCCGGCTCGATTCTTCACCACGGGTCTACCATCAGACCGGAACAAGGCTATGGAGCTGCGGAAGGTATTGCACACTATGCTCCAGGCTGGAGTTATAGTGCCTGTTCCATTCTCCCAGAGGGGCCAGGGTTTCTATTCAAATCTATTTTTGGTACAGAAACCCAATGGGTCATATCATCCGATTCTCAACCTCAAAGCACTCAACAAGTCTTTGCGGGTCCCGAAGTTTCGGATGGAGACCCTACGGTCCATCATTCTGGCGCTGGAACCTGGGGACTACATGGTGTCATTGGACATACAGGACGCTATGGCGGTCATGGCGGCTTCTCTGCGGCTGCAAGGAGTCCGCATGTTGCCGTACTTGGACGACCTGTTATTGGTGGCAGGATCTCCAGAGCTCCTGTTACACCACTTGGACCTGACCATTGCACTGCTGCAACGGCACGGCTGGCTAATTAACTGGCAGAAGTCCACTCTAATCCCGTCTCGGAGGATTCTGCATCTTGGAGCCTTATTGGACTCGGGACAGCAAAGGATCTTCGTGACGGAGGACAAGATCTCTGCTTTACAGTCAAGGGTGCGCAGTTGTCTGCACAGCCGCCGGGTGTCCTTACACTCGGCAATGAGGTTACTGGGCTCCATGGTGTCGGTGTTCGACATGGTGGAATACGCCCAGTTTCACTCTAGACCTCTGCAGCACCTGATCCTGTCCAAGTGGAACGGGCTGCCTCAGTCTCTGAAGTTCCAGACGATTGTGCTCACCCCGGAGGTTCGCCTGTCCCTTGCGTGGTGGTTAAAGATGACCCACCTCAACAAGGGACGTCCGTTCTGGGTTCCAAATTGGGTCCTGTTGACAACGGACGCCAGTCTTCGGGGCTGGGGAGCAGTTTCGGGTCCACACTTGTTCCAGGGCAGGTGGACACCGACAGAAGCGGAGCTTCCAATAAATATCTTGGAACTCCGTGCGGTCTTCAATGCTCTCCTGCAGGCACAGCGGTTTCTCCAGGGTCACCCGGTGCAGGTCCAGTCGGACAATGCTACCACCGTGGCCTACATAAACAGGCAAGGAGGAACTCGCAGTCGGGCGGCTCTCGTAGAGGTCTCTCGGATCCTGGTTTGGGCGGAGCGCAATCTTCCGGCCATATCAGCGGTCTTCATCCCGGGAGTGCTAAATTGGGAGGCGGACTTTCTAAGTCGCCAGGACGTTCATCCAGGGGAATGGTCCCTGCACCCGGACGTTTTTCAACTACTGGTGGACAGGTGGGGTCTTCCAGAAATCGACCTCATGGCGTCCCGGCACAACAACAAGTTGCCGGTGTACGGGTCTCGCACAAGAGACGAAGGGGCGTCTCTGGTGGATGCTCTGTCCGTCCGGTGGACGTTCAGGTTCGCATACCTGTTCCCTCCGGTCTCCCTTCTTCCACGGGTAATCCGGAAATTCAAACAGGAAGGAGGGACGCTCCTGTTGATAGCTCCCGCGTGGCCCAGACGGCACTGGTTCTCAGACCTTCAGGGTCTGTCCGTGGACAGTCCTCTGCGGTTGCCGCTACGACCGGACCTTCTGTCTCAGGGTCCTTGTCTTCACCCGGACCTGACTCGGCTGTCTTTGGCGGCGTGGCTGTTGAGACGGCCATGCTGAGGTCCTGGGGGTTTGCCAGCTCTATGCTGTGTACCATGTTACGAGCTCGGAAACCGTCTTCCGCGAGGATATACCATCGCGTGTGGCATACGTTCTTCCAGTGGTGTCGACCGAGAGGTTATGCACCGCGGGAGTTTCGTCTGTCTCGGATTCTCGCCTTCCTGCAAGCGGGACTAGATCATGGGCTTCGCCTTGCTTCTTTGAAGGTACAGGTTTCGGCCCTATCTGTCTGGTTTCACCGTAGGATTGCTACAATCCCGGATGTGCGCACCTTTATGCAAGGTGTTCTCCGTATTCAGCCGCCCTTTGTTCCACCTGTGGCGCCTTGGGATTTGGCTGTGGTCCTGAGGACTCTCCAAGGACCGCCGTTTGAACCACTGGGCTCAGTGGATATTAAATGGCTAACAGCTAAGACTGTTTTCCTTCTGGCCGTTGCTTCAGCCAGACGTGTTTCTGAGTTAGGGGCTCTTTCTTGTAGACCCCCTTTCTTGGTTTTTTCATGGGAACAGGGCAGTGCTCCGCACTCGGCCCGAGTTTCTCCCCAAAGTTGTTTCCCAGTTTCAGGTTAACGAGGAAATAGTTGTTCCGGCCTTTAACTCACCTGGTCTTTCCGTGGGTGAGGCCTCTTTGGATGTTGTGCGGGCCTTAAGGACTTATGTGGACCGCACTTCTTTGTTTAGGAAGTCGGACGCTTTGTTGTCCTCTATGGCTTCTGTAAAAAGGGTTGGCCTGCTTCAAAGCAAACTTTGGCAGCCTGGATCCGTATGGCTATTTCTGAAGCTTATCTTCATGAAGGCCTACCGGTCCCTCCTTCTCTGAAGGCTCATTCCACTAGGTCTGTGGGTCCTTCGTGGGCAGCTTGACGTGGTGCCTCGGCAGTTCAGATCTGCAAGGCTGCTACGTGGTCTTCTGTCCATACCTTCGTGAGGTATTACAGGTTTGACACCTTCGCCTCTCAGGATGCTTCCTTCGGGCGGCGGATTCTCCTTTCTGCACAGGAGCGTCCCCACCCTTAAAGGATACTGCTTTGGGACATCCCCAAGGTATCCTGTGGATACCCTATGGACCCTGAAGTAGAAAATATGAGATATGGTAAGAACTTACCCTTGTTATCTCTATTTCTACGAACTCCATAGGGTTCCACAGGACTCCCGCCCTGTCGCACCTGTGCTGCAGATGGGCTTTGCTCTGGTCACCGGTTTTCCGTCTCCCTCTGGTGAGAATGTGATTCTTGTATGTATCCAGATCTTTGTTCTCTCTCTTCCTTCTCCTCCTCCGGCCTATGGCTTGGTAACTAACTGAGGTGCCTTGGCCTGGGGGCGGGGTATAGGAGGGGGACCTAGTGCATCCTGGGAGGCTGAAAGCTTAACTCTTTGGTGCCCTGCGACTGACGTCACACCTATACCCCAAGGTATCCTGTGGAACCCTATGGACTTCGTAGAAATAGAGATAACAAGGGTAAGTTCTTACCATATCTCATATTTTTTAGCATTTTTCAACTCGCGGCACACCAGTCATGATTTTAAAATTGCCAAGGCACACCTTCAGTCCCCCACTGAAAAAAGAACACACTCTCATTGGTCCCCACGGGGGGTATAAAAACACACACACAGGCCCCCACCGGAACAAATATATAACACATTGACCCCCACAAGAAAAAAAAATAATTATGCCACATTGCTCCCCCAGAAAAAAAAAAAAAAAAATCATTGGCTGGTCCCCACAAATAATTATCCATCCATATTGATCCCCACCAAAAACCTGTTACTCACACAGTGCAGAGCCGTCAGCGTTCGAGTGTGCGGCTGGATGGGAGGTAGAAAGCGTGCTGGTTGTCTGGCGGAGCGGTCTGGATGGCGGCCAACGTGGCGTGCGTGAAATGTGATTTCACGCTGCCGCGTCTAGGCAGGTCACGGCCCGGGCACGCCTGTGCCTCCCAGAGGAGCTCAGCGGCAGCCCGGTCCACAGTATTGTAATGTGACCGGCGGCTCTGACTGCCGCGGCACACTTCACAACCGCTGCGGCACAGCGGTTGAAAATCGCTGCCACAAAGTATCGAGCTGATGATCACACAGGTGCCTGTGTGTGTGTGTGTGGCATCTGTCTGCCACTCTTATACAGACCGTGCTGATCTGCTGGCACAATTTTCAGACAGACCAGAAAATGATGTCTTTTGATATTGCTTAGTGAGTGGCCAGCACAAGTGGGGTAAAACTTGGTGCCTAACTACAGTAAACCCTCCCCGTTTATATTCCACAATGATGCATTTGTTAGACCATTCTAAATACAGATTTGTTGTTTTCTAAGGCCCATGAAATGAATGTTTTAATAAATCTCTGCCTTTTATTTGTAAATCTATCCAGCGCAAAGTGATGGGCGGACAGGTGGCATCAGAAAAGAAAAGCAGGATAACTCCTCCCTCATTGGATGGATCAGAATTTGGCAAAAGAAACGTTAAATATGTAAGTGGTTTCTTTACTGTTATTTTATGATTTAGTCCTGCAACAAATCCACATTTGAAACTTTGCTTGTGTTTTCTTTTTTTTTTACTAAATATTCTGTCCGTCATGTATCTGTATGCGACGCACAGCATACCGAAGAATGGCCACATATCGTACACGGCAAAGAACTGTCCTTTGTTATCCAGGCCATCAGGCATCATCCTGGATATTACACACATGAAATAAATCATTCCAGCTATAGACTGCACACAGGGCCTGATTCAGAGCCGGACGCTATTTGCGCTCGCTCGTTCAGAAAAAGGGGCCGGATATTTAAGTAGAGCGCTCGCTCTTTGCGGTCTGTTGACACCTCTATGTCTGAGCGAACGAAATATACACTCGCTATTTTGTAAAGACGCCCCCTGGCCGTTCGCATCGTACGTCATCTCCGCTATTTATTAGATTAATCGAGTACATCGAAAGGCATCTGAACTGCTCGCAGTGCTTGTGGTTGGATTTTCCTACCGCAATCATGCGAGCAGTTCAGGCTAAGAGACAACCAAGTGACGTGGTCGATGACGCTGCTTTGTTAATTATGCACACCCTTAAAACGCCCGTTTTGACCATTTGGCACGCCTGCGCTCGGATCTCCACTCCCCGTTTTCAAGCACCTTCCCCTGTTACCACCCACAAACGCCTCATCCTGTCACTCAAATTAGCAGGCACTCGCTATTTTGCGAACACACGATTTCCGACCGCACTGACTGGTCGGCGCATGCGCGTTACGACCCATATGCATGCGCAAATGTGCGAACATCGCTCAGAGCGGCCGCTTACGAGCGGCTCTGAATCAGGCCCACAGACCCCTGCCTCGCTGCCTCCCGTAGGCCCCTGCCTCACTGCCGCACATAGGGAGAGTAATAATCTTATTTTATTATAGCACTCAGTCTCTTTACAAGCATCAATAGCACAGAGATTTAGTATTAGAGCAAGAAGAAAACAAAGCAAATAACAATAGAATGAAGATAACAGGGATACTAAACTTAATACAGGGTTGGTGCATCCAATTTGGGTAATACGTTACAGAACCCATCCATGAAAGGTACCAGACGAGGCAGCCATTTGGGCGTGCTACAAAGGATACCCTGGGTGGAATAGGCAACGCCTAGAAGAGATGACACGATATGGGGAAGTTGTGTGTACTAAAGATAGAAGCAGAGCCCTTACATAACCATCGGTTCCAAGTATTTTTTATCCCACCCTTGGGTGCACCAGTGGAGGCAGCCATCTTGGGCGCACTACAAAGGTTACAATGTGTGAGATAAGCCATACAGGAAACTCAGACCTAATACAAGTGACTGAAACATCTGTAATATACGCACTAGTTCCACGTGATGTTCATCCTGCCCAAAAAAGAACCATCGGGGCGCCCTGCATAGGTTACATCTGGCGGGGTGTGCAATTAGCGAAAGACCTGCTTAAGATGCAGGCTGTAAGAGAGCAGGCCGTGCCTGTGTGCGCAGGCTTTCAAATAGTAAACTGTTGTAGGAGATGCTGGGTCAGCTGGTAATTATAGTGTAACAAGCTAATTTATGGTGGGGGGAAGCTGCAGCCTCACATTTGCAAAACAAACTTGCAACACAGACTATTCTAGAAATGAAAAGTATCGGGAATGGAAGATAGAATTAATGTACATTTGCATAACAAACATTCAGTACAGACTAGTCTGAGCCACTCAGGCCTTAAACCCTCATACTGATGTGTCCTCATACAGTGTTGTTCTAGGCGCGCCATTTAGCCCCTCTTGGCACGCCAAGGTCATTGCAACTTAGCCACGTCGTGTCCTTTTCTCGAAAGTTGTGTATTTTTCACACTGCAAAAAACGAAGAATCAACAAAACTACATTACAGTACGAGCGTACACTGACCTCCGGGGCTTACAGAAACATCTTTGTGCAACTCGGCTTTGTGTTTCAGTCGCACCAGGCGTCTCGCACTGTATGGCGTAATGATGCATGTGTACGAGACACATCTGTAGGTTATGATGACATGGCATTGTGCATCAACCATAGACATAGCAAGAGCAGACTGTAGCCAGAGTACGGAAGCCATAGACACGTGAGAGGAAGTGTTGGATTTGGCTAAAGCCTCTTTAATGTGACTGGCCATAAGAGAAACACAATACAGGATTTAGTCCATTCTTGTATAAGAAACAATAAGAGTTCTATCTTTAGCAAAAAAAATAAAAAATCCTGTGTATTGTTAACGCAATTACAAATATTTTATTCTGCATGAAATCCAGTGGGGGACACTGAAATGCTCAGTTATAGATCAGTGCTCTAACAACGTCCATAGAACAAAGAGATGCATCTTCCTATGGAGACTTTGGGATAAGGTCACAATGTCCTGAAAGAAAAGTTTTTTGTTTTGTTTTTTGTGGCAGCGTACAAGGGATTATGAATATTAAACCATCAAACTTTATTATTTTATCATCAAAAGAACATACGAGGGTGGTTGAATAAATAAGGTAACAAGACCTCTCATTGTGTAAATGTATTCTACTAGTGAATATACGTATAATTATTAGTATGTCCTTGGTACAGATTGTTGTTTTTTTTCACATAGCCCCCATACTTGTCTAAGCAATTGTCCCAATGGTACACCAAGGCATCTGTCCCGGCATAGAAGAAATCCATGTCCAGCGCCTAAAGCCAGGACATGACGGCTTGCTGAACTTCACCGTCAGTTGCAAGTCTCCTTCCATCCGGGTGCTTCAATGGTCCAAAGAGTTGGACTCATTCTGAGCCAGGTCAGGGCTGTAGGGAGGATGGTCCGGTACCTCCCAATGGCAGTGGCATAACGACTAACGCGTGTGGTTGGCTGAGTGTGGTCTGGCGTTATCATGCAGTAATACGACGCCTGTTCTCAGCAACCAAGGTCATTGACGATTACCCTCTGAAACTGGCTCAATGTGTCACAATAGTAGCGGACAGCATTCACAGGATCACCCTTGGTGAGGAAATCAACAAGACGCACATTGGTGTAGTCCCAAAACACAGTCGCCGTGACAGTCTTTGCTGATAGTTGTTTTGAATTTGTTTGAAGGTGGGGGGCAATGCATGTTCCCATGTCATGGATTGCTCGCTTCATCTCCGGTGTCACATGATGCACCCACGTTTCATCGCCTGTAACAATACGCTGCAGGAACTGCCCTCCCTCCTCCTGGTACTGCATCAAGTGCATGAGACACAACCCCAGCCTATTGGTTTTGGGAACGTCTGTGAGCTGCTGCGGTACCCAGCGTGTACACACTTTCCTGTACCCCAGTTGCTCATGAGATGTTGTGCACAGCACCCACTGAGCTGTTCAATTCGTCAGCAATATCACTAACTCTTATACATCTGTCCTCCTGAATCAGACCTTCAGTGCAGCACTAATTGCCATTTGTGGTGGTCGTGCCTGGCCCGCCGGATCATTGCTTCTCTTGAACCTCTCTCCTGCCGTTGTGACACCAAACACGAGCCTGTTCCCATGACATGACGTTATCACTGTACACCCTGACACGTTGGCGATGAATTTCAGCTGCTGATGTGCCCATTAGGCGCAGAAATCTGATCACACTACACACCTCCGTGTTTGCCCATGTCTCTGCCAGACCCGCCATCTTACACCTGATGCTGGGACAGTATGACTGATATGAGGCGCAGTCTGATGGCTGTGAGGGGAAGCAGTGGCCTACCTGCTCTGGCCTGGGGGGAAATTAGAATGAAATAAAGAGCATTACGAACGTGAGAGGTCTTGGTACCTTACTTATTGAACCACCCTCATATATTGTAATACAAAACAAAAAAAATTAACGTGAAATCTTAATAAAATGTACTAATTAAAAACATTCGCTATATGATCTCCACTGCTAGGTAATGGGGTCAATCCAATTAGGTGTGAGTAGGGTCCTGCGAGCCGTTCTCATGACAAACTTGCACCTGTAAATCACATGTGCAATTCAATTCCAAACTCAGTGATTTTTCTAAGGAAATGAGCATTTTTTATGATTTTTTTTGTACGTAGGAGAAAAGATAAAGAAAATGTATTTTAAGGTTAAAATGTCAGGACACAGTGCAGAGCCTCTGGTATGCGCACTTGGAGGCGTATAAATAGCATAATTTGGCCGATAGACATGTCAGCTTTCATGTGACAATAATTGGTTAAATGAGGCGGGACGGGTGCGCACGGAGGTTTCAGTGAGACGGGACGGGTGCGTGGGGGTGTCAATGAGGTGGGACGGGTGCGCGGAGGTGTCACTGAGGTGGGACGGGTGCGCGGAGGTGTCAGTGAGACTGGACGGGTGCGGGCGGAGGTGTCAGTGAGGCGGGACAGGTGCGGGCGGAGGTGTCAGTGAGGCGGGACAGGTGCGGGCGGAGGTGTCAGTGAGGCGGGACGGGTGCGCGCGGAGGTGTCAGTGAGGCGGGACGGGTGCGGGCGGAGGTGTCAGTGAGGCGGGACGGGTGCGGGCGGAGGTGTCAGTGAGGCGGGACGGGTGCGGGCGGAGGTGTCAGTGAGGCGGGACGGGTGCGGGCGGAGGTGTCAGTGAGGCGGGACGGGTGCGCGGAGGTGTCAGTGAGGCGGGATAACTAGCAATAGAATAATACGTAGGCACATTAATAAAAAGTTAAATACAGCTGCCTGCAGGTAATGTCGTCCTGTTAGTTAGCAATGACAATATATTATGTTTCTCAGCCGGCTCCCAAATATGAGTACTTTTATATTATTAATGGCCTAGCAGCACAGGGAATATTGACTTTGCCCCTGGAGACGGTCACGTGGCATGATTGGGCTGTCGGCAGGGGATAGTCACAGATTGTGGTAGCTCTGCAGCCGGCTACAGGCATTCCAAGCTATGGAGGGATACGAATGAAGCTATAAAATAAATGCTTTTGATCTAGCCTGAACAAGCACCTTGCTCGGACGGGTACTCTAAAAGGCTGCAGTCCCAAATAACCTATAGGGTACAGAGGAGGATGAGCCCGGATTTGTTCCCAAACCCCTGTGTTCCATGGATTAACGAAACATACTAATTTATTTTAAATGCCACTAGGTTCTGCGTGCACAATAGTTTCTGGGTTTGGGAGCAGAATTAACTACACCGAGTTGAGCAGTGAAGTTGCATCCTACCTGCATCTCTGATGGTATAAAGATAGAGAACTGACATGATTTCTAGTAGTGTCTGGTACAGGAGTGCGTTTCCCTTCCCTGTTACTGCAAGATGGCATTATTAGTATAAATGGTGTCTCCAGCAGCTCTGCAAATAGTCTCTCTGGTCCATTCATCATCAGAGGAAGGTCAATAGTTGTCTAGACAATACTCCGGGAAAGACCATTTGCACTACAATAGACCATATAATTAAATTGCATTTAACATGTATTAAGAATTGCCTGGTATCGCTTTCCAGATTTTCAATTAAGGTTCTCGAGAAATGGCTTCCTAGAGAGAACAAGGTACCGGTAATGGATGGATAATGCCTAGATATCCTTCAGCAACCACTTTCATTTGCTTGTCTTGAAAATGACGCCACGCTCTATAATACATATGAGGACAGGTTTCATCATTTAAGCCATTCCCCATCAGATGCTCCTGTCTATAGACTTGTAGGCTTATTTTCTATTCACCCTGATAAAGGTGAAGGATTGTATCATTCCCTCTAGTTCTGTCCCTATGGAGGTAAAACCTCTGATACTGGGTGGGGGGGGGGGGTGCACTAATACAAATACTGCATTTATCTTTGCTGTTCAGCCCGGGTGAGAGCACAGAAATATGGGAGCTGTATGTAAATGCCGTGCAGACCGTTCCTTGTAGCTCTCGCAAGCCAGGGGAGCTGGGACATAGGGAGCCGACCAGGGGCGAGTACAGCTCAGGGTGTTTCCTGCTCTCTACAGAGTCGGACCATTTGCAGGCAGCTCGTTGTGATTCTGTGCACTTTCCTGTCTTATGTAATGTCTTCTGAATACAGGTATCCCAAGGTTCTCCAGCCGTTTCTTTCACCCGGGCCAAGTTAAAGCTGTCAGACGACTCTCCTGCACGGAAAGAGGTTTGTTGCAAAGTTGTACACTGTTTATCCTACCCAGAATATAACTGTTTCCTGGGCTTCAAGATAGTAATGTACAGTAATACATAATGACTAAAATAACTGATTACAGATATTTCCTTTTATATTCTGGCCTCAGTAGCGCCAAAGAGCCCCTATTGGCGCGCCAGGACCCGGGCGACTCGCCTATGCCAAGCGTCTTTTACTCTCAAAATGTGCGTTTTATTCACACAAATAAAACAGCTGGAAGCGACAAAACCACATTGCCAGCGTACACAGACCCTAGGGCTTGCCACATGTGTACATCTGTGTGCAACGGAGTCCAAATCTGTATAAAACTGGCACCGATCATGTGATCAGCCGCGGCTTTCCCTCACGCCAAGTTTTTTTGTGCGGGTAAAATCGCGTCTCTGTGTCTAGTACACTGTGAGCGTCTCTTTACTGCATCTGCGATGTGACTAAGGCACAAAATGTAAATAAAAATATGGTACGCTACTCCTCTCAGAGCACCTCGGATGCGCCATATGGCGTAAAGATGCTCCGTGTACGAGGACACCTAACCGCCCTACTTACACCCTCCATTGGGCAGGACTCTGTGACCAGCCCTGCTGGAGAGTAACGCTATTACCCCATGGTAACATGGATCCCAGTGTGGGCAGGCAGTAGAGGGCATTCAGTATATTCAAATATATATATTCACTGGTTGTCCATAAGCATTATGTTCTGATGGTGGTAAAATACCCGTGCCTTATTTTATAATCTGTCTCCTTTTGGGCAGGAGATGTCAGATTTCTTCACTCCCTTTTTCTTTTAGCTGTTAGGTTTGTTTGGGGGTTTTTTTACTTAACATTTAAAAATAGAATAAAGGTTTATTTTTTAACTAAAATGTATCAGGAACTACTCATTTCCTTTTATAAGGGATGTTCCCCAATCCCTAGATGCACAGATCTCTCATCGCAGTCACCTGCCGATCGGGTTGTGACACTGCTCCTATGGCGCTTTCCTCCAGTTCCACGTTTTACTGACGGACCTTAGCTGGGACCAGAAGCAACAATGAGCTAAAACAATGGGTGGAACCCAAACCTGTCTGAAATAAAGATATATATATTTATTTAGTTACAAGTTATTTATATTGTGAAAATTTGGCCATTTATATCAGTCCCTGCCCTAGTGGAGCTTGGTCTATATTCCCTGCCACACATGCTTACACACTCATTTTTCATTTTTGTTGGGAGACCATTAACCTACCAGTATACTTTTGGAGTGTGCGAGGAAACCCACGCAAGCACAGGGAGAATATACAAACTACACACACTTAGGGAAGTAGTGGGTAGCAAACCCACAACCTTTAGTGCTGTGAGGCAGTAATGCTAACCGTTACACAGTATGTGCTAAATTAGTGCAATGTAGGCCAAGCCCTGTGTCATCCAGACACAAGGGCCTCTGGCCACTATCTTTTATGCATCTTGTGGTAACATAGTCCAAGGCGCTGTGTCATTACCGACCACAGATTAATATTGTGCAGCCCCTTAAAACGTTTTCAGTAAGTGCCTCTACAACTTAATTCATGAGTGACCGGTCATAAAGGTCAGTGTGTGAGATGGCACCGCCACCATCCAGGCTCTGTGAGTGCGCCATGCTTGCATTTTCATGTCAAAAGGGAAACCATTGTTTGACTGCACAGTATGTTGCCTTGCACTGACCGATCATCTTTGATAAGGACGAAAGGGGATGGGTACGGGATGACGGCGGTCAAAATCCTGACGCCGGCTTCCTGACAGGGTTAGGTTACAGACACCTGTCGGTAAGTATCCTAACCCTCCCTAAACTACTAATCTTATTACAACTTTTTAGCCTTTTGTGTCTTGCAAAACCTATCACTATATACAAAGGTCTAATTTGCTTTTCTTCTTCTTTATATATAAATCTATTTAAAAATGTAATACAACCCATTTGCTTTCCCTCTGCTTTTTACACAGGGATCCAACAAATTAAAAAGGGCTCATTTCTTATCCGGTCAAGAAACTTCAATTTAAAGGTCTCAGACTATTGGACTTAAGTGGTTTTTACATTTATTTTTTTATTTTTTTTTAATTACTTTTTTTTAATATTTACAACATTTTCAACCTGTGGACAACTGTTACAAAGCAAGCTGTGACCTAACTAATCCTATGCAGACTTGTACCAGGAGAGTTTTTTTTTTTTTTTACTGTAGCCTTTTAGTTTTATGGACTTTTAACATATAAGAAATCGGCAATCTTTAACCAACGAGCTATTATTTGGATACTAAGACCTTCACGACGAGTATTCCCATGTATGGTGATATTTAATACAACATTTCTGACACAAGCATGGAGGCTTATAACGTGTCATCAATGTATGTGTGTTACACTGGTTTCACCCTACCAAATACCGCCCCAGTGTTCTGTGCATGAAGGTTGTAGTGGTGGACATGTCATTTAATGTAAGAAAAAGGAACTGGATGTGACAGCGTACGGTGGCTTTGTAAAGTGATTTATGATGAGTATTTCCATGCACATTTGGTGTTTAAGTCACTGCTTGTGTTAAGCACAAGGAAACACAACACGTGAGGTTATGGTGAAATTGTATGTGTAAATAGATGTCTGGTTCTCTAGATTGGGTCCGCCATTGCTGAATGTATTCCACAGACGAGCAAGCTTAAATGCTGCTAGTGTATAGAAGGGATGTACCCGTGGATGTTTGATTTTTATTTTCGTGTCCATAATTTTTTTAAAGTTGGTTTCATACATTAGATGTGCTCTATGTCAAAATATAGTTCTCATAGATGACTATAATCTTTGCTCAATCCTAAACCGCGGCCTTTCCCTAAATGCACATAATGCCGTTTACGTTAGCCCTGTTTGCTTATGGTGTGACGTAGATGTATAAAATACACAAGAGATTAGAATGATCTTTGACAAACTATTGTCAGCCTATAGGATATGTAAGGGTTCTAACTGAAAAACCGTGAGCACTAGTGTATCCTTACACACTGATGGCAACACATCAGGAACTCTCAGGGTTGGGGTTATAGAGGGGCAGGTGGACCCGTGCCATCAGTGACTAGCAGCTTCATGCGAAAAGCCCCTCTTTGTTGGGTCACCTGACGGGCACTGTTTGTCTGATGACTTGTGTGCTGCAAACTGGCCAGGTCACGCAATGACCAGGGCTCGTCGCACAAATACATGTAGTCTTGCTTATACATGTTTTAAGGTTCTCCACTTTGCAATAAATGGGGACAGGGGACTAACATGAAGAAGGCACATCCAGGCTTCTCCTAGAGACTTTTCCCCACTGCGACAGGCTAATGGTCCACAAGTGCCTAAGCCGGATCTGAGATGCATTAACATTTCCCATTTGTGGCTTAATTGCCCCGCAAAGCATTGTGCAGCATCCAGGTTCGTTCACATATTTGAAACTAAACTGTTTCTGCTCTTGGACCGAATTAATGGTTTAACTTCACCATAAAACACATTTTTACATAACCCTTCCACTCCCTGAGTGTGATTGACCCAAACTGGCCAAGTGTAGCACTTTGTGGCCCCCATTATCTGGACCAGTGTGATTAGCCGTCTCTGTGCACGAGACAACACAGTAGAGCATTGAACTGTATCCACACTCGGCTGTCTCGAGCAAAAACTCAATATTTAAAACTAATTTTTGTAATTGGGTAAATTAGACAACACACAAACGTATAAAATAAAAACACAATATTTTAAATATGCAAGCCACTCAAAAAAAAAAAAAAAAGCTTTTTTTATCAGACTCCTATTTTTAATTGTAAGCTCTTCGGTCAGCTTGTATTTGCTGCATGTCTAACTGTATCCTAGAAAGAATCATTGAAAGATTCTTCTCTGAACTGTGAACCCGACTTTTCATCAGCTGGACAATGTCAGCGCTTCCCTGAATAGGCAGCTATTTGAGGTCAGCGACTTAAACATTTCTCGCTAAATACAATACGAGACGAGCTTTGTCCACATGGCTGTGCCTGTAAATACCAGCGGTGTTTACCTTCCTAAACAAGGCTGAATATCTTTCGCCTTCTAAGATTTGCTCTTCCCAAGGGATTTTCTCGTGATGACCTACTGGACAATGGCACAAATGCATGAGAAATATAAACTAAATTCTGTCCTTAGTGGTTTATCGGAATGTTTGGTTTCCCTTTTTTTAATATATTGTGTTTTTCTAGTTTTAAACTTGATCCTATCTTTCTTACTGTCAGGCTGAACTGATCGATCATCCTGCCCATCCAGAACTGGAAATCCGGATGGTCGGCCAATGCGATCATTATTTCCCTCCCCCCCCCCCCCCCCCCCCCCCCCCTTGGTCTTTGCAGTATGACACTGCATGCAACGTGGCCGAATACTGTAGGACGTGGATTCAGTGGTCTGGCAATTAGACTGAACGATCAGATCTGTACATATATGGGCAGCTTTCAGCTTTGGTGTGAGATGAGAGCTTGTCAGTGGACTGTGATAAATTGTGCCTTTTCAATGGTTTTTAGGTTAGTACTTTGAAAATAACTTTATTCTTCAAGAGCTAGCATATTTTATGCTCATGATGAACTTTAAGATGCCTTGTTGCTTTTATTTGCAGAATGTTTAACGCTGAGACCAAAGGTCTTTTCTTTATTTTTTTCTTCCTTCTAATTTGGTTATTTTTTAACCAATCCAAAACTATTTGTAGGTCGTCTTTCCCAATCTGTGCAGTACAAGAGTGACAATGCTGTACTGGACTGTTTACAATTAAGGCAGTAGATCCGGCTATCCGTTCTCGGACTTTGCAAGTGTTTACCCAGGCGTACCTGGTCAGGTACATGTTTTCTGTCTATCCCTGCCAGCAGTGATGCATCTAAATTTATCAACACCACAAGCAAAGCACTTTTACATTTAGCGGGTGACTAAAAGACACTCTCCCTGTATGTGCTTTCCTTACTCCTGATTAGTGTTGCTTATAGTATATTGAATAATCCCATTTTATATTCCACATATTTCTCTATAGAGAGAATGAGACTGGCTATGATCTGTAATTGTAAAACAAGATGCTTAATTTTAAACCAAGGGCAAAAAGTCAGTGGAGTACTGAATGCCCATGGCAAACAAATGCAAAATAACCATTTACATTATCTACAACTTAATTGTTGAATGCAGCGGACCAAGGTCATACATAAGTTGCATTGGTTTTAAAAAAAAATTTAGGGAAATTCCTATAGTAAAATAGGGTTTTGCTTTTCTTGACCACGTATTCTGAAAGCATCTCAGTGCGCTGTTGGACTACACACTTTCCGACGTAAACAATCTATGGTTTAAAAAATGTGAAAAATTGATAAATGTCCAAAGAAATGTGAATTTGATCAAGTCCTCAGGATGCTGTAAACTGTGCTGACAAATGATTGTTACTATGCGACATCTCGGAAATGTCACATACCTTTAAATTCTGCGCCGGTAGGATTTACTAAATACATATTCCTATTTCTTTGTCTCTTGTCAACTGCTGATAACTACTTCTAAACCCTTACCACTAATTGCCGACTGGCCCCACAACGGTCGGAATACAGAGAAACATCTTGTGTACAATGTCTATGTAAATGTGTTTTAATGTTTTCCATTTGTGTGTTTAATATTTATGTTCTATGTATGTTCTGTGAAATGCTTATTTTTTTATTGTTTAATATTTTTAATATGGTTCACAAATAAATATTTGTCTTGCTATTTGCTCTAAGTGTGTTTGTTTTATATATAATAGTCCGTACAGAAGGCTGATTCCCGTAAACCAATACAGTACTAAGCGGAACCCTTTACCTCGCTTCCCCTACTTCCGGCGTCTCATTCCATCAATGTCACTGACTTTCATCTATGATTGAACATGCAGATGTAAATTAATCCGACACTGTGATAAGAATATCCATGGTTAATGCTGTATTTTATGTTACCGCACCAATCGCGGAACAATAGGTACATATTTCAATGCTATTTATATGGTCTACATTAACTGGTATGACCTAGTAATGACCATAAAAAATTATACTGCTGGAGAAGTCTTTAAAACGCATCAACATAACTTAATTGGTATCAAATTATGAAAGCTGAGCATGCCACTGATTATAAAACAACGCTGCAATGTTTTGTCTTTAGTGACCTGAGCGACTATATGGGTATGTAGTTATATCAGTCAACGAGTTGACACTATAATGTCGGCACGGTTAAATTGTCAACACCTTCAAAATGTCTATTTCTGAAATTTCGATGCTAGAAATGTCAGTGTAAAGGTGCGTACACACTGGGCGATAAAGTAAACGACTGAACGATAACGATATCGTTATCGTTCAGTCGTCCACTTTATCGTCCATTTTTAACCCCAAAAGGATGAACGATAACGACGATGCGCGTTCCCGCAGGTCGTTCGTCATTATCGTTCATCGGACTGACATGCAGGCCAACCTGACGATCTCGTCAGGTTGCTGCATGTCAGGGAATGGGGGAGAGAGCCCGGCGCTGGACGATATAGTTAATGATATCGTTCAGCGGCTGTGCTCAATGTCATGAACGACATTGAGCACAGCCTGCCGGGGACACACTACACGATATCACTCAGAGAGCATATCGTGTAGTGTGTACCCACCATAAGGCTGAAAATTGTGTGTCAACATTTTTTGTCAATATTGTGGTTGTTGACGTCATGTAGTCTAGATAATGTCGAGATGAATATCTAGAAAACATACTAAACCTGAAAATGTAGATGCAGATTTTAACAAGGGATTTTCCTAACATGAAGATATGAAATATAGATTTATATAAGCAGTGACCTGCACAACATGGCAATCACATTGTAATACACTTTATAATTGCAACCTCTAGCATTAAGCACATCTCCCTTGTTTGCTGAGACGACATTTGGGAGATTGAGATGTGTGGTGCCAGGCCGTGCCCCTTTTTTTTGGGGGGGGGGGGAACGTACACAAGTGCCTCCACCATTTTAACATCTGTACAAAATTTCCAATAAAAGGTGCACAGAGGTAAGTAGCCCGGGAGCAGGTCCTGGCAGTATTCTGGAAGCTATAGTGTCCCATGGAGGACACAGCCCTTATCTGCTACCGTGGTGATGACTCTTCATAGTGAGATTGTAGAAGACAAGTGCTTCATCTTCTAGATGTAGAATGCCCCAAGATCCCCTCTTAAAGGATCCTTTACTTTAAATTAGAAGTTGTATTCTATAAGACAGTGGTTCTCATTCTACAATAACCCCTTCTAGGATTATTAACTACAAATATTTGAGTTATGTTAGTAAAGAGAACTCTTCTTGTGCACTTTAGGCTGCCTGTCTATGATCTTCCTGAGCTGCCCTCAGACTCCTATAGCTGCAATGGTCTGATGGCAGCATCCTAGTTGAGCACAGCAAATATAAGCCAGCTGTTTATTGGTTTATTCATCTTATGGTAGCATGGTCTAGGACGCTGTGTCATTGCCGACCAGGGGTGAAGATAGTACGGCCCCTTAAAACGTTTTTCCGTAAGTGCTTCTACAACTTAATTCATGAGTGACCGATCACAAGGGTCAGTGTGTGAGATGGCACCGCCACCATCCAGGCTCTCTGAATGCGCCATACTTGCAATTTCATGTCAATAAGGAAACTGTGTGACACTGTATGATGCCTAGCACTCACTGGTCATCTTTGCGAAGGACGGAAGATGTGCCTGTAGTAGTTATAAATCAGATGTCCCCTGAGAAGTGTGCACCTTTCAGGACTGAGCACCAGGGGGTGCTATCTCAAAGTGAGTGCTACTGTTGCTGATATATTAGAGATGACATTACTCCCTACTTGGGAGCCACAGAGCAGATCTAAGGTGTCTGTACATGGCGCAGTCCTGATATTCCATAAAAATGACAAAACAACTTTCCAATTCAGCCACATACGTCATTGGCTAGGTTTGATGTGCAAGTGTCAGGATTGGTTCCTTTATCCATTGGATCCAGTAAGCGTGGTCAATAACTACACGAAAGCCAAACACTGTCATCATCCAACCTTATTTACAGTCCTATCTGATAATGACCCAAACTATTTACGTTTAGGTGATTTGGGGCATAGTTATCACAATCCGCACCTCTCGATGCGGATGGGATAAATTTGCCCAATCACAATGTGATATTTGAATACATCGCAAGAATATATCAAATATCACATGCAGGGACAGAGCTTGGTAGAGTTCTGTCCCTGCAAATCCTCTCCAAGCACTTCTCAGGGTACATTTCACAAATACCCAGAGTGTGTGACTGTGCATGCACTGGCTACTGCTAACCCAACCCCACTGCCCCCTCCGCTTGCTCTTACTTTGGTAATCTGGTGAGCTCCTCTGACTGCGGTCAGCTGAGTGCCGGGCTCCTGTTGTGTGACCCCGTTCATCTGATCTGTGTTGTAAACTAAGATGCCGGTTTACAGCACAGAGCAGTTGAGTGGGGTCACAGAGCAGGATCCTGGTGATCAGCTGAACGCAGTCACAGAGGAGCTTACCAGTCCCTGGGTGCAGGTAAGTGATTGATTGTTTTTTTTTTTTTTTTTCTTTTAACTAATTTAATTTTTTTTTTTTTTTTTTTTTTATACAGTGATCAGCCTGAGGTCTATATAGACACACAAGGCTGATCACAGGTGCCGGCTCTGCTCTGCCAGTCAGAGCAGAGCTGGAGGAGGTGCAATGGGGAAAGCTCTAATAATGCCATCCCCATTATTTTTTCACAATTCGATTTTAGTACATTTTGAGCAGATCACATTTCCCATTACAAGAACCTTCTGTGACTTGGAGACGTGGAGCACACAGAGTGACCAGGGCTTGGCCCACTGAACGACTGTCAGCCCAGGAGCATCAATGAGTAGTATCTGCCCAATGTGCCTTTGCTGTTTGTGTCTGAGTGGGATGTTGTTGCACTGCAACAAGTACTGTGTGTGTAGTAGAAGGAACCCAGGTCCTAGGAAGTAAATTATTTACATAGCCAGCCTGCCTCAGTACTGCTTAAGCAACAGAGCCTGGGGCCACAGTGGGAGGTGAGTGCTTGCCCATTAATTTCTATGGAGAGAGGGCCTGATTCAGAGATCGACAGAACTTCAGAGCCACCCATAAGCGGCTGTGCATGTGAGCCCATCTAAAATGCAGCAGGCGGTGTGTTTAGGAAATGGTAGCTTACCGCAGCCTGGCAATTGCGAGGCCAGGAAATCTGTGTCCACTGACTCAGACCCTGGTCTCGTCCCTCCCTAAAAAGGTTGGCACACCCGTTTCTAGGAACGGTGGTCAGCCACGCCCCAACTGCACTACCCAAACGCAGAAGCATGTTGCGCATATATATGTAGGTATCCCGCTTTTTTTTTTTTACACTATTCAACTAGTGCGGACCCACTATCTATAGACCCCGGTACTACTGTCTGTTTAGCTTGTTTCAAAAAGACTGAGTGCTATATAGAGCATTAAAACCACCAAGGACGGCTGTGAGTCTGGCAAATTACTTTCTTCTTTGTTTTAATACATTTGCAGCTTTTCACAGAGTTCTTCTTTAATAAGCCGACCCCAGGAAGGAGCTGACATTGGGCTTGGGTCAGGGCTGGGTGCTAATGCGAACGCAGCTGCGATCTAGTATGCAACGCAGCTCCGAAAATCTCATAGTTCCAAAGATCACCCGCGCATAAAGACTCCCACCGCTGCCTTGTCATCTGCGTACGACAAGCTTACATGCGTAAATATTGGTCACATCAAGCAGCCGTCTTGCCCTTGCGGAAGGTCTGTCCAGCCGCAGCCTTGGGTCCTCATGCTGCGTAGGAGATCGCAGTGGCTAATTTATGCATGCCCACGTAACAGCGTTCAAACTAACGGGCACTACTGCGTTCTTCCGAGTCCCCCCCACACACACATCACCACCCCCAAATGCTGACAGCCTGTCACTCACTGTGCGACGGATTCCTCTCTGCGTCTGTAATCGAAATGCGATCTCCATGCATATGAAGTGCGGCTTATGCACGATAGCAAACATTTGCGCGATCTGCATCTGTAATAGCCACTGCATTCAGGTCTGAATCAGGCTCATTTACTGTCCATAAGTGTAGTGTAGACTTTATTAATGTGACTGCTTAATCAGCTTCAACAATATCTTAAACCAGGGAAAATAACTTTTAAATGGTGTATGTTATAATCATCATCTCAGACTGTACCACTAGGGGGAGCTGTGCCTACATCACGAGAAAGATTGCTCAGATTTAGTTCCACAGTGCTATTTGAATTATGTAACCGGCATCCATATGTTATACATATAACAGTACAGCAAAGCGTAGAGGTTTTGTTTTCTCTGTGCTGGGTCTATTTGCAAAGATAGAAGTAACTGCTGGTTACTGGGCCATAAATTCTTTGCAGCTGTATTCTGTATAAACAAACCTCGCAGGACTGTGAGGCAACAAAATATATTATGTATCTACACACACAACCTAAATCCAGAGAAAACAAGTAGAGATCGTATTAGTCCAAAATCGCACACACGAAAAAAAAAGTTTGGTGCTATTAGTTTATAATTGAACAAAAGCTGACAGCTGGTTTACATGTCACGTCAGCCTGCGCCAAGCCTAAGAATAGAGTTCATGAGCAATTAATTAGTGGTGCGTTAGAAGTTTTGAAATCTATTGACAGTATTTATAGCGCTCTAAAAAGACTTCTATTCAAAAACGTTCTAGAGGAATGAGATGCAGGGGTCCATTGTTTCAATAATCACTTTCTCAGTGCAATCTGGGTGCGAGATTAGAACCCAATATGGCATTGCAGTATGTGATAACTCTGGAATGTATCAAATAGCACACGCAGGCACGGGTGCCATAAAGTTTTGAGTTTGGGGGTTGTCAAAATATTATTTAATTTTGGCACTTCTAAGTTGCTGAATCTCGTCCCCTCAGGGGAAACTTGAGTAACCCGCCACACCACCTATCTGATGACAGAGAATAGTAAGTCTAAGGGGTCTTTGCTTTTGCTGATTTGGCCTGTTGTAGCCACAGTACTTACCACATAAGTGATCTGTGATGGATCCGCAGGATCCCTTCCTGGCTGTCTACACATGCATTGTGCGCCCAGCTCCCAAAGGAGAAAATAAGTGGTCACATTAGCAATCACTTTCCTTCTAACACACCGCAGGGACCGACTCCTACCGGGGCTCCTGTCCTTGCGGTCCGGGCTGCCATCAGAAATTGTGGGGCTCAGGACTGACAATATAGGCAGGGCAAGTTGGTCTAGGGGGGCAAAGGGCAGGGGAGGGCGACTGGAGGGGGGGGCAGCTTCCGAGTGTATTTTTTATTTTTAAGTCTGCACCCCTAAACCCCAATTCTGCACTTTTTTTATCCTCGTTTTTTTTTACAAAGTTTGTTTGCATCGGTGAAAGGTCTGTGAAATTGAATATGGGGATAATGAAAATAGACGAAAATTATGCTTTTCGCAGCCAAATTGAATACCCCCCTATGAGCTAAAACTCCTCACCAGGAAGTCTATACACCTGAAAACACTTTATTCTCTTTGTATGGATCTGGCGAGAAGTAGCGACTGAAGCTGGGAACTTAGTAGGGCCAAGGACACAGAATATAAATGCTCCTTGTGTACAGGAAGCATAATGCAAGATGTATATATATTCCAGTCTTCTACCCTGGAATTATCTCCCAGGCTTCAGCATCGTCCTAGGAGTAAATTGGGGCTTTGTGAACCTACACAAGGGAGAAAATCTGTGTTGTGCTCAGTGCACACATCTGATGTGTAATCTCTAGAAGCAGGGTCATCAGAGGGAAACGTAAGGGCTCCTGACACAGGTATACGTCTCGGATGTGATCGTGTCATTATCTGGAAAACTAAAAAAAAAAAAAATGTGCCTAAACCATTGACGTTCCACCAGTAAGAACCACTGAGAGCTGGGAATAATGCAGCTGATGTACTGTGCCGTACAACGAGTCACAGATGTGCCTACAAATCAGGTATTTTGGGGAAACATCTGCTGGGAAAGATTTCCAGATGGAGTAATTATATATTCTTTGCATTATTGGTGCAGTTGGGAATAGACTCATTTTGGGGAGGAGGGGGGGGGGCACTAAAAAAAAATATTGAATCCAGCAAGACTGAAAGGTGGAAACACTGAGATGTCTGTGTGGTTGCTCTCCGCACAGTGCTGTGTGCTATTATTTATGGACAAGATACACTGCAAAATGTGACCTGCTCTTGAATGCCGGGATACAGCTGGTTTGTATAGTATCACAAGACAATTCAGGTTATTTACCAAATATCCAGTAACACATGGCAACAAGTCATCAAACAGCAATGATTGATCTAAGACAGCTGACAATGGCCCAAATATCTGAGTGAGTGGTCACTATGGATTTTGCTCGTTTGCACTTCTGCTTTGTGTTAGTAAATAGCCAGCAATGACTTATATGAGATGTACAGTTGTGGTATGGTAATTGGTGTGTTTAAAGCAACAGCTTTACATGGCGCTTAAAAGATAATATAATAGTTAAAATACAAAAAATATATATATTTTGCTGGTTTAATTTTTTTTTTGATTGAACAAGAAGGTAATGCAGTACCACAGTAACAATGATATAGTACAGTAAGCCTCAAGAGTGACAAAACTGTCATTTTTATGGAGGAAACAAATAAAAACATTCATGTTATTTAAATCCCCACTTAACCTAAAATACAAATCGCCCTATAAAGTAGCGATTGAGAACATTCACAGATATATACTGTTCATGTTCCAGCCAGCGCATTAACAGAAATAGATGATATATTGGGCAGGATCCAGTCAATATCCCGGCGATTGTATTTACAATGTACATTTGCTATCCATCTGGGAAGAATATATTGAATAACGTGCATACAGTATACCCCTAATTATCTGTTTCTTACACGTGATATATGAATTATGCACTTTTGGTGATTGTAAACTTGTATTTTAGATTTGTGGTCCTTTAATTAGTGAAAAGGTAAGTGGTAAAAAAAAAAACCTCTGGATTTTCCCGTACAAAGCAAATCGTCTTCATCATAACAACAACCCAGTCACTGACGCCAAACGGGAGAGAGAAAACTTTAATAAAGTCCTCAACGCTTGCCCCATTTAGACAGTTCTCACTCCTCGTCCAATCATTTTCTACATTAGCACAATTTGTCCCATGATTACCGCTCTCCCGCATGAAATAGATTTGCGGGGCCTGCTGTAATACAGACCATTATTATGTGCTCAGTGTCCGTGAAGTGGATTTTTTTTTTCTTTTCTTTTGCCGCCCGCTGTTTTGCTCAGAAATTTCGCCAGCGATGGCATTTCAGATTAGGCGTCCCATGCCTTTGGCCTGATTGAAGCCGTCTGATTCCTCCTGCACGCTGAACCGTCTATTTATTCACACTCCGGGTTTCACGCTGAGCTACAAAAATTCCTTCTGCCTCCTAGTTCACAGGCAAAGCTCCTGTTATATCTTCTTTTCAGCAATTGTTCTCCTCGCTTTTATTTAATGTCGTTTTCTGACCTATTAGGAAGCGTCTAGAGCTAATTTATCTTCTATTTAATTCTTTTTTTATTTTTTTTAAAGCACCTGCATTCAGCAGTGCTCTTCGCCACATCGTCACAGCGTTTGTGTTATAAAAGTGAGGTCGAGTTAGACATAAAGGAGATGAGGAAATGAGTAAAAACGGGTACATGAGATATTTGCAGCCACAGCGCTTTAATAGCTGCACATGGGGACCCCCCCCCCCCCCAGGTGTACAGTGTGTCACCATCTTCCCGCCATGCCAGTTCCCGGTGGTGCCATCTCTCGGGTGATGTTTTCTTTGGAAAGATGGAAAATGCACAGATGAGGGCAAAGACTCTGGCGAGGGTGTAGTGTTATAGTGGAGCGTCCTGTGATTGTATTCTGGGATAGGGATAGACAACGATACTCGATGGTTTAACACTATGGGCTCGATTCAATTGAACGCAAATTAAATAGCGTCGGGGAGGAGCTCCCGGAGCTGTTCAGAATGACCGTTCTCGCACCTTAAACACTGTGTTTAGTCGCGAGAACAGGCATTCTCAGACTAAACTTCCCGGCGCGATGCTGTTTCCGCGGCGCTAAGGACAGAAAACACCATCGTGCTTGTTTTGTCGGCTTTCTGCTCGCACCCCTGGAGGGATGCGAGAAGAAATCCTTAACAGTGCGCAGAACTGAATAGCTCCTGGAGCTCCTTTCCAGCGATATTTAATTCGCGTTCAATTGAATCGAACCCATTGATGTTTTTCTTATGAAGGCAGTTTTTTTTTTTTACCATTAAATGTTGGCTTTTCGATGGTTGTCACCATTGAATGGAGAGGAAGCGATAGCTATCCGATGTTAAGCCTGAATTCAGCTGTTGAACATCAAGCCTGGCCGTGGGTCACTGTCACGCATACACAAATCAATCTTTTTGCACTTGTACGAAACATCACGTTTGGTCCATCCTTCTAACTCTTTTGATGCGATGCTTAGTTACCATTGTACCGCAAGATACAGTGGCGGAAGCCCTTCCACCGTTTGATGGTGGGCTTCCGATGTCCATAGCTATTCTGGGGGCTGGGGAGTACACACCATCTACACAGGACACCCAATGGGGTCTGGCCATACCCCCTAGCATTAGAATACGCTAGAGCTCTTGACCACTCTGGTTGCTTGAAACACGTAAACTGCTGTCACTCTCATGTTAAATATGCAGATAAGCGGGTTATTAATCCAGGCCTCTGGTGTGATAGTTACTGCATAGTGCATACCCACAGACCGACTCAATAGTGTAGAAACTCCCCATAAAAGTGCATTTGCAACGGTAGATACAGATTTGGTTTGAGCTGCGGGGTACAACATAGTGAAGCTGTTAATCATTAGAGGACACATAACTCACACATCCATCAATTCAGATGAAGATGTTCGTGGAGCCATTGTGGAGGCTGTACAAATAACCATTGGAAATGCCATTGGCCGTGGTTTCCCTGGAACTAGTGCGGCCGCAGGAACAATTTGCTAGTCGAGGTTAACAAATATTGTATAAAGGGGACATTTTTACACTTTGCAAGCTTCCAGGCCACAAAGCCCCCCTAAGCTATTGTCTGAGGAATTTGTATCTGTTGGGGACCCAGAGAAAAAGGTTTATGAAAGAGGGGAATAAATAAAAGATGATTTAATATCCCGGGTGAGCATCAATGACCGGGGTGATGTACCAAAATAGCATGCCTAATCTACACACAGCAAGAGGCTTGGAAGTCTCAGGCACAATGTTTACAGCAATTCACTATCACACGATGACAGGAAGGATCTTATTCCTCTGTCATCCTGGTGTCATTCTAGCCGATTTGCTATTATTTGCCCAACATGCTCCTAAAATTGTCTGGTTTCCTGATTCTGAGCAGTTCATTTCTACAGGTGACCCGATTAGAGCTCCGATGATTTCTAAGGGATCGTGAGGCAGATTTATCAAAGCTCTGAGAGAGAAAAGTACCAACCAATCAGCTTCTCTCATTCTTCTAGTGCAGCCTGTAAAATGACAGTTAGAAGCCGATTGGTTGGTACTTTATCTCTCTCTAAGGTTTGATAAATCTCCCCCATGTGGTGCCTTTGTCTCCATGATAATGAACGGGCTATATCACCATTAATATTGGTCTAGACTCGACAGCTTTACTCAGCAGATCCTACAGTGCCTCAGTATTGGAGGCCCGGTTCAAATTGATGTCTTGTTGGCACCGCTGTCCAAGTCCACTCTGTAGGAAATTCCATGAGGTCTTAAAGGTCTATGGGCTTGATTCAGACAAGCGGATGTGCATGCGTGAGACGCGTACTGCGACGGCAGCTGCGCCGCAACGGGTCTCGCTACAAGACGGGGCGGCTGTCAATATTGATTGACAGCTCGCCCCATTTTGTAGGCGGGGAGGGGGGTGGCTGCGCAAATGAAGGCGTTCCCTTAGGAACGCCTGATGTTTGTGGGCGGCCATACTGACATCACTCGTGATGTCAGTATTAGAGCATGAAGTCCACTCAGGCTTGCGAGGGCTGAGACCCCTACCACACGGTCTCCTCGCAAGCCCGATGGTCGCGATTATCGCGACCATCGCCAGGCCGCCTGCAAACGCTGCGGGTGGTCACCCACAGCTTAGCGAGAGGCCTGGAGGCCGAAAAAAAATTAAAAAACCCCGCCCTGATTCAGAGCGAGCGCTCCAAACAGCGAGCGTCTCTGAATCAGGCCCTATGTACTAAGCCTTGGACAGAGAGAAAGTGGACGGAGAGAAAGTACCAACCAATCAGCTGCTGTCATTTTTCAAACACAGCCTGTAAAGTGACAGGAGCTGATTGGTTGGTACTTTATCTCTCTCAAAGGCTCAGTGCATAGACCATAGAGGTAGCTGCTGGATAGACAATTCTAGTAAACCCCATTACACATCTGGTGGGCCTGCCCTCAAATAGTTCCTTAATGCCAAAATGTAATTAAAAATGTAAATTAACTCTGCAGAAAATACATAAATAAAAACCTTACTGAGACACTTGAGGAACGCGGCTTTCGCCCTAGTTCTGGGGGAATGGTTCTGTATATGAGATTATTTTATTGCTATGGATGATATTATGATGTCAGCACAAGATTGCTACTAATAACTTGTCGGCATATGCTAGAAATTACAATTTTATGTACTATATGTATGTATGTGTTTGGTGCATACTGTCCCACAGGCAGTGCTGGGTTTGCTGTGCATTATGTACTGAGTTATGGACTAAATAGTATTTATTACAGTGCGTTATATAAGGATTGTGATTTTCTAGGTCTCTACTTCTGTAGTTCCAATAACCTGGACTCATAGAACTGATATGGAGGTAATTCAGGATAGTGATGTAAATTCATATTTTATGCTGCAACGTTCTGTCTTGCTGCACAAGGTGATATTTAATACAAGCCAAGGAAGTGACCTAACATATTTACAGACTGGTTATATGGGTGTAGTATGTAATACCGCCGGCCGCATGGTTCAAATCCCGACAGCGGCCGGCTGGCAGGGTTGAAAATCTCGATCGCTAATAAAGTAAGTATAAATAAACCTATTCTCCCCCCTAACCCTCCCTTAGGGGTGCCTAACACTAACCTCCCTCCCTAGTGCCTAAACCTAACCCCCCCCCCCCTTCCCCGCAGCCTAAACCGAAGTCTCCCGGGGGGTGCCTGGCCCCAAACCCCCCCTTCCCCTAGCCTAAACCTAACCCTCCCGGGGGGGGGTGCCTAACCCTAAATTCCCCCCGGGAGTCCTAGAACCTAAACGCGGCTGTCCGTGCCCGGCTTACCTTTGTTCGGTATGCTAGGCGTCAGGCTCCCGGTGTAGGTCTAATGACAGGCGTCGGGTTTTCGACGCCTGTCAGTACATCGCCGGGATTTGACAGTCGGGAGGTCGGCGGATGGCAGTTAGACCGTCTGCTTCCTGACTACATCCCGGTTATACAATAGAACACAGATAATATGAACTATTTGGGACTGAGGGTAGTTTGGAGAATAAGGGCCTGACTCAGCTATGCAATTCCGTCTGTGCAGATATGGTAATGCACGGAGACATCATGCTTCATTACGCATACGAGCTGCGTTGTCCAACGCAGTATCATATACTCTGCGGAACATCGGCCGGCTAAGGTGACCCATGGGGGTCACGCATCCGGCCGCCGCAGATAAGATGAAGAAGCCAGGAAATCTCAGTCAGCCGACGGAGATCCTGGCTTCTTCCCTTCCCCCCTCCCCCCAACTGCGGCGACACGCCTCCGTTTCGCCGCCCCCTCCGTTTCGCTGCCCCCTCCCCGCCCACAAATGGCAGCAGACTTGTCAAGTCACTGACAGTCTGCTACCAGTTTGCGAGCGGAATCGCAGAACCTTTCTGCACTTGCGTGGAACGGGTCAAGCGCCTACGCAGATTCCCGAACCGTTCACTGCTGAATCAGACCCTAACTTTGTATGTTGTATTAAATTAATAATGTATGTTGAATTTTGTTTTGTGTAACTTTACAATGCAATTTGGTTTTTGTTTTTAAGTATTTTTGCCTCCCGTAGTTCTGGGGGAATGGTTCTGTATATTAGATTATTTTATTGCTATGGTGATGTCAGCACAAGATTGCTACCAAGACCTTGTCGGCTTATGGTATCCCATGTTTTTAATTTAAAGATTTAAGCTCTTTCCAATAATTTCTAAAATGAGTAATAAACTCATTATGTTCTTGTCCAAGGAACTAGAAAGGTTACCAAGTCTATCAGCACGCTGAACGCAATTTGCTCATTATTTATGTAGTCCATTCCTGTGTGTGTGCTGCTCCTGTGTGTACCACCTGCCCCTATCTTTACACCCCTAATTATCTGGGGGGGGGGGGTTTTAAACACAGTTTTATTAATCAATACTGTAATATAACCCGAGGTAGTTGGTGACTAATTCTTCACACTGGGAGATGCACTAAGCCCTGGAGAGTGAGAAAGTACCAAACAATCAGCTCCTAACCGTCAGTTGACAGGCTGTGTTTGAAAAATGACAGGAGCTGATTGGTTGGTACTTTATCTCTCTCTACTTCATCTTTCTCGAAGGGTTAGGGCATCTCTTCACCGTTGTCACCTTTTTTTTTTTTTTTTTGCTTTTTATATATATATTACAATGTTATTGCTAAAATCTGTCTCTGTTAAGTTGCACCTTTCGGTTACATACTCAGAAACTGACATTTGTATTGTAATATACTGTTATTTCTGCTTTTCAACAAAAACAAATTATACCTAAAAAAAAAAAAAAAAAAAATCAAACATTAATCTTGGACAAAAAAAATAAATTTGTTGGGTCTCTTGAAACAAAGAATTGTGTTTCACCCAGTGTACACTAGGTGGCCCCGTAGGTCTCCTTTTCCACAAGTAAATGCCATTTCCATGGCAGCTGAGACCGCAGGAGGCAATCCAAATTGTGAACAGCTTGTATTTGAGTAGCTTTTTATTATCATTTATTTTTTTTATAGCAAAACACCCCCCCCCATCCCGTTTTTTTAAGCACACACTATTCACCGCGTTGTCATAGTGACAGCTTTTTCTTTCTCAGGAATACCTAAATATTAGCTCTCCGCTTTCAAACGTAGTCTCCAGATGTGACACGGACACACTGACTACACCATTTGACGAATGACAATCATGATTGAAAGGGGAATTGGGGGCTGCAAGGTTTTAACCTCTCATGCAAATACCTAGCTGCTGTTTCTACTCCTTTGTATTCATTATCATCTGGTTAAGGGTCTGGGAAAGCAGGAAAACTAAAGAGCTCTCGACGGAGTATTAGTATTCGCCAGTGACACTATCAGCTGCATGAGTCTAATATTATAATAGCGCTGTCGGGAATTGATACAGTATTTTTATTTTACTTTCAGTAACCAAACTTAAGTCTTTGTTCTTTTCCGTTTGTTTGTTTGATTTTGGCGTGATTTCGGAAAAAGCTGGAATTCTCTATTGCTTCCGCATAAACTGTCTTAACGGCGGTATTCGTCATACAAGCTCCTCCCATCAGGATGACACCGCTCCTTTTGACTAAAATCGCATCCATAATAGGATTGCTGCAAAGCAAAAAGCTACTAAATGTAATCAGAATTTCATGTAAAAGATCTAGGGGACATATGTAATTAGATAATGTATGGGTGTGGCGGATAACTCGGCATAAATCTAGATTATCTCAATTCGAGTACGATACAAGATTATGGGGCCTATGTATCAAGCCGTGTTTTTACATAAAAATATGCAGAAACTGGGGACTACGATCTGACCCCTATGTACTAAACACCAAAATGCAAAGCTTTTCGGAGTTTAGCCCTGGATGTTACACCATCTTCGGATGGTGTAAACTACTGTAAGCCTATGGGGGCTCCAGGGGCAGGAGAGAGAGCTTTTTGATCTCTCCCCTGCAGCCCCCGGCCGGCCCCGGAAGCTGACATTGTGCGTATGCGTACAGTCGGCCTCCCTCGGAGAAGTCTTTCACTTCTGTGAAACACTTCCACAATTTGCCGGGGATATAATTCGCAGGGACAGCGGTTACCGCAACGGCTGTCCCTGCAAGTTCCCCTTGGTACATAGCGGGGATATTTTAATTAAAAAAAAAAATATCCCCTGCAAGTTAGACCGATAATAATCGTGGCAGTAGTGCGATTATTAGTACATAGACCCCCTATAACTTATAAATGCTATGTACTTGGTGCTTAGCTTGTCCCTACTGATAAGTCTCATAGAGCAGCAATAATCCCGAATGGCGACTATCCAAGGAGAATCTACAGAAGGCAAAAATACTTAAAAAACAAATACTAAATTGCATTGTAGAGTTACACAAAACAAAAATCAAGATACATTATTAATTTAATACATGTCCAATTGCCCGAACAAACTTATTCTCCAAACTACCCTCAGTCCCAAATAGTTCACAATATCAGTGTTCTACTGTATAACCAATCTGTAAATATGTTAGGTCACTTCCTTGGTTTGTATTTAAATATCACCTTGTGCAGCAAGACAGAATGTTGCAGCATAAAATATGAATTTATATCACTATCCTGATTTACCTCCATATCAGTTCTATGAGTCCAGGTTATTGGAACTACACAAGTAGAGACCTAGAAAATCACAATCCTTGTATAACGCACTGTAATAAATAATATTTAGTCCATAACTCAGTACATAATGCACAGCAAACCCAGGACTTCCTGTGGGACAGTATGAACCAAACACACACATACATACATACAGTACAGAAAATTGTCATTTCTAAAAAAAAAAGACATAAACAGACACATCTGAAGCAGAAAATAGTCACAAGTTAACCAACCATATCCATATAATAGAAATAGGGGCAAAACAGGCAACCGACAAACTAATCAGTGCCCAATGCATAGTTAACCACCCCCTGCTGGTTACAAGTAGTATTGCAACAAAAGTGCTTCTCTGTTACCCCAAATTCTTCTGATTTAAGACCACGCCATTGCAAAAAAAAACCAACATACTTTATTGCAGAATTGTGCTGAAATTGCTCTTTCACTTTTATGGGTCTATTTACTAAGCAGTGTTAGGAGACAGAGTGAAAAGTGATAAGGTGCCAGCCAATCAGCTCCTAACTGCCATCTCACAGGCTGTGTTTGAAAAATGACAGTTGGGAGCTGATTGGCTGGCACCTTAACTGCCATCTCACAGGCTGTGTTTGAAAAATGACAGTTGGGAGCGGAATGGCTGGCACCTTATCACTTTCTTATCACTTTTCACTCTGTCTCCTAACACTGCTTAGTAAATAGACCCCTTAGTCCCAGTAGCATAAAGTGACATGAGCTGACGTTAGGATATTATATTAACCAGTGACTCAAATGAAATTATTTAAATCTTGCTAAACTTTTATTTATTACACTGCATCACGTTATGCGCTACTGTAACATGTACTTGAAACAAATTGCTTAAGAAGCTTGTGGGTGCCATGACTACAACGCAGAGATAACACTAGTGAAAGTAACTGTTATATGATAGCAGTAACGTCACTGCCTTCTACCCAGGGGACAGCCTTTCTTCAAGATGTCCTGTAGCTGATTGGTGTAGGTGCAGTTATAATAAGTGGCCCTTTTAAATGTAATGAATAACTATCTAAGCTCGTCCTCTCATTATTCGTTACTTTATTCTACACATGGGTTCAACATCTATACCCCTTTTACACCAAAATCCCGGGTCCAACCCTAGAATTTGAACACTGGTCAATCCCGGGTTGAACTCTGCTTCAGACCCCGTTTACACTGCAACTCAACCCGGGTTATTCCCGGGTTTGCCCCGTTTACACTGAACCCGGGTAATCCCTGATTTTCCCTATAGATGTCATTAAAAATGGTCTGCTTTAAGGTCTGACAAAGATGGTCACAAAAGGCAGCAAAAGAGAGGGGTGGAGACTGTTTCCAGCATTGCTATAGGCTGCTGTTCTGGCTGTGGCAGGCTGTGTATCAGCCTGCATTTGTGGCTGCTGTTCTGGCTGTGACAGGCTGTGTGCCTGCCTGCTTTTGTGGCTGCTGGTCAGGCTGCAGTTCTGGCTGTGGCAGGCTGTGTTTGTGGCTGCAGTTCTGGCTGTGGCAGGCTGTGTTTGTGGCTGCAGTTCTGGCTGTGGCAGGCTGTGTATCAGCCTGCAGTTCTGGCTGTGGCAGGCTGTGTTGGTGGCTGCAGTTCTGGCTGTGTGCCTGCCTGCGTTTGTAGCTGCTGGTCAGGCTGCAGTTCTGGCTGTGGCAGGCTGTGTTTGTGGCTGCAGTTCTGGCTGTGGCAGGCTGTGTTTGTGGCTGCAGTTCTGGCTGTGGCAGGCTGTGTATCAGCCTGCAGTTCTGGCTGTGGCAGGCTGTGTATCAGCCTGCAGTTCTGGCTGTGGCAGGCTGTGTTTGTGGCTGCAGTTCTGGCTGTGTGCCTGCCTGCGTTTGTAGCTGCTGGTCAGGCTGCAGTTCTGGCTGTGGCAGGCTGTGTTTGTGGCTGCAGTTCTGGCTGTGGCAGGCTGTGTTTGTGGCTGCAGTTCTGGCTGTGGCAGGCTGTGTTTGTGGCTGCAGTTCTGGCTGTGGCAGGCTGTGTTTGTGGCTGCAGTTCTGGCTGTGGCAGGCTGTGTTTGTGGCTGCAGTTCTGGCTGTGTGCCTGCCTGCGTTTGTAGCTGCTGGTCAGGCTGTGGCAGGCTGTGTTTGTGGCTGCAGTTCTGGCTGTGGCAGGCTGTGTTTGTGGCTGCAGTTCTGGCTGTGGCAGGCTGTGTTTGTGGCTGCAGTTCTGGCTGTGGCAGGCTGTGTTTGTGGCTGCAGTTCTGGTTGTGGCAGGCTGTGTTTGTGGCTGCAGTTCTGGCTGTGTGCCTGCCTGCGTTTGTAGCTGCTGGTCAGGCTGTGGCAGGCTGTGTTTGTGGCTGCAGTTCTGGCTGTGGCAGGCTGTGTTTGTGGCTGCAGTTCTGGCTGTGGCGGGCTGTGTTTGTGGCTGCAGTTCTGGCTGTGGCAGGCTGTGTTTGTGGCTGCAGTTCTGGCTGTGGCAGGCTGTGTTTGTGGCTGCAGTTCTGGCTGTGGCAGGCTGTGTTTGTGGCTGCAGTTCTGGCTGTGGCAGGCTGTGTTTGTGGTTGCAGTTCTGGCTGTGGCAGGCTGTGTTTGTGGCTGCAGTTCTGGCTGTGTGCCTGCCTGCGTTTGTGGCTGCTGGTCAGGCTGCAGTTCTGGCTGTGGTAGGCTGTGTATCAGCCTGCAGTTCTGGCTGTGGCAGGCTGTTTGTGGCTGCAGTTCTGGCTGTGTGCCTGTCTGCTTTTGTGGCTGCTGGTCAGGCTGCTGTGGTGCAGGAGGTTAGGCAGGCAAGCGATGGCTTCATGTGAGTCTCTCTCTGCAGGGCACTGACAAATTACATCATCTGCCAGCGCCCCAGAAGCTCCAATCAGCATCATTCAGAGCTAGCCGGGTCAAATAAGCAGGGTAGCACCCGTTTACTCTGCCTCATGACCCGGGAACAACCCATTTTCAACCCTGCTCTCAACCTGAGTAAGATTGTCTGGTAAATCGACCCGGGTTATTTTTTTGGGAGCCGTTCACACAGAGCCTCAACTCGGATCGACCTGGCAATAACCCAGGTTATTTGTTTGGTGTAAAAGGGGTATAAGCAATCTCTCTGTCCACAGAAACTATTCAACAGTCTTATGAGTCAATATAGGACAGTGCAAGTGTACAACATCATCTAGGGCAGATGTATCAAAGCTTGGGGAGAGATAAAGTAAAGAAAGTACCTAGAGCACCCAGTCAGCTTGTAGCTATTATTTATCTAGCACAGACTATATAACAGTGTTGGCTAACCTTGACACTCCAGCTGTTATGGAACTACATAACCCAGCATGCACTGCTACAGTTTTGCTATTAGGGCATGCTAAAACTGTGGCAGGGCATGCTGGAATATATAGTTCCACAACACCTGGAGTGTCAAGGTTAGCCAACACTGGTATATAATGACAGTTAGAAGCTGATTGGTTGTTATTGGCAACTTCTCCGTTTTATCTTTACGGAAGGCTGCTTACATTTCCCCCTATAGGCGAGATGTAGCATGTATCCCATATACATTGTGATACACCCCCGCCTCTATTTGCATGCATACCAGCATTTCTTAACATCATTATGCAGTAATACTTACCCCCCGGCCAGCTCTACCAATAAAGCTGTCCTGGCGAAGAACTGACTTCCAGGTTTACGATCCGGGACTCCTAATGTGCATGCGCCGTTCTTGGGGTACGGAGAGGGATCCTTCGGGATCCTCTCCAGGGACTTCCTCTAAAGACTTCTAGGCTTTATAGGCAAAACCATCTATAAATGGTGTTGCCTACTGGCAGTGCTTAAAGTGGTCCTAGAGACGTGGTGGAACTCCGCAACCCACCTGTCCTCAGCGCTTTTTCAATAAAGTGACAGCGTGCGCCTTAAAAGAAAGGGGGCGTGGTTACACAGTATCCCCAATTCAAATTTTGCCACACAGTAGCGCAATCTTATTCGCATTACACCGCATAGTGCCCCTTATTCATTTCATGAAACACAGTAGTGCCCCTTTTACACAATGCCCACATTAGTGCCCCTTATACACAATGCCCACAGTAGTAGTGCCTCTAATGCACATAATGCCCATAGTAGTAGTGCCCCTTACACATAATGCGCACAGCAGTAGTGCCCCTTACACATAATGCCCACAGCAGTAGTGCTCCTTATGCAATGCCCCCTGTAGTGGTGCCCCTTAAGCATTGCCCTCAGTAGTGGTGCCCCTTATGCAGTGACCACAGTACTGGTGCCTCCTATGCAATGCCCTCAGTAGTAATGCCCTCATTAGTAGTGCCCCCAGTAGTAATGCCCCCAGTTGTGCCTCCAGTGTTAATGCCCCCATTAGTAGTGCCCCTTACACAGAAATACAAACACAATACTTACCCTAAGCCCCGCTCCTGCATCCGCTGTTGTCTGGTCCGACCACTCCTCAGAACTATGGGAGAGACATCATGACACCTCTCCCATAGTGCCCGTGGGTGAAGCTGGAGCTCAGGAGTGAGCTCCAGCCTCTGGCTGCAGCTGTAGGGAAGGAGCCAGGTGCCCGGATAATGGAGCCTCCCTGTGGTGCCGGGCATAGTGCTGACTGGCCGGGCAAGGTGGGCCAGAGGAGGCGGAACTGGTGGAACGCAGTTCCGGACCACTTTAACCCCTGCCTATTGGGCACAGTTCCAGAAAGTTACTTTTTTCCTGAGCATGCTGCATCCCCATAGAATTCCACCTTTTTAATCTATATATATTGCAAAAGGCCTCAGAGAACACAAACCTCATTATATGTTTTTCTACACCGGCCCCATGTATTAATAGTGGTAGTGCTTATATCGATTTGTATATTACATTTACTTAGATATCACCGCTATGCATCAACTTGATCTTTCAGGGACAGCGTTTCACACATTCTAAGGCAGTGTTTCTCAACCTCGGTCCTCAAGGCACAGTCCAGGTTTTAGTGCTATCCATGATTGAAACAGATGGTTAAATCAATATAACTAAGGTACTAATTAACACACCTGTGTTCAAGTATAGCTATCCTTCAAACCTGGACTGTTAGTGTGCCTTGAGGACCGTGGTTGGGAACCCCTGCTCTAAGGCATTGCGCATGTGCGGCAGTGTCATTTGCGACGGTGGCTTTGGGAGAGTGAATGCCTTAAAAAGACATAAAGCATCCGAAGTAAACCTATGGGGCCAAACTCCATTAAGCTGCACTTTTTAGGGCTTAGTACATAGGGGTAAGACCGCAGTCCCATTGAGAATAATGGGGAGTGTGGTCTGCAGCTTCAATTAACCCTTTTGCAGAAGATTTCTCATGCATTAGGCTATTGTGACATCATGGCCTGATACTAAAAATCGTGCATGGTTAGGGGACTTGATAAATAGGCCCTCTATACTTTGTATACAGATGCAGCTTTTTGAAAATTCACTGACAGCCCTAGCTAGCTCTGATTTGTAGGTATTAGACTAGGGTGTAATTGCATTTATTATCAGATCATTAATATATGTGAGCATCCAATCGCTGTGCATGTCTAGGGATGTGCAGAGTGCTGTAAAAAGAAAATACAGTAAATAGAAATTATTTGAGATGGGGGACCTAGGGATGCCATTTAACTTTTATGTCACCAGTATCTGGGATTACAGCACTACAGAGATTTGACATTTTGCGCTTAGTTCCTGCACTCCGATCTGTCATCTGAACAGCGGAACTTCCAACCTGTCTTGTCATGTACTACCAGCGTTACACCTGCAGAGGGCACCAACCCTGACTTGTGATGTGCTACCCTCATTTAATTATAAACTGGCCCTATAGAATAACATGAAATAGTAAAAGAATATGGTGCAGTATTTCTTGTTTACAGTAACATTAAGCGCACACCGCACCCGCGCTCCGTACCGCCGCTTCTAAATTCCCACTTCAGCCACTGGACAGAGGTAACAACAATGAATCCCTGTTCATTTCCCTAATTTTATTCCTAAGTGAGTAGAAGCCAGTTAAAAGTATTACAACAAAAATAGTCACATTATACTCATCTCTGGTGCATGATAAGCACACAATAGAGAAAATAAGCAGTATGGTTTGTGTGCTTCCTCAGGATAACACTACACAAAGCCTCAGGGGTCTAGTTACTAAGCAGTGTTAGGAGACAGAGTGAAAAGTGATAAGGTGCCAGCCAATCAGCTCCCAACTGTCATCTCACAGGCTGTGTTTGAAAAATGATAGTTGGGAGCTGATTGGCTGGCACCTTATCACTTTTCACTCTGTCTCCTAACACTGCTTAGTAACTAGACCCCTATTAGTAAACATTTATTGTAGCAGAGTTCGCTCAAGCAAAATAAGAAATGACCAATCACTTTCTTTACACACTCGTTAGGGGCCCTGTGAGTCACACGCTGCACCCCTCTCTCTTCCTCCATTTCCAGCCAGCCAAGCGGGTGTTGATGCCATGTTGAAGGTTTCTCTTCAGGCTACCATAACATCTATATAGTAAATACTGACAGTGCATGCATGATAATATACCAGATTGATAACAGCAATGCGCTGTAGTGAATACAACATAATCCGGGGAATGCTGTATAATGTAACATGTATATTGTATAATGATAAAGCTGACATTGAAGTGATTCCCTCCAGGAGACGGAGATGAGATTCCGCTGGCACTCTGGGGGCAGGGACGGATTATCAAGTCATTAGTCCCCGCCATCGTCGTGGCAACATGCAGCGATTAGTGAGTCTGTGGGAAGGGGGTGTGGTGAAAGTGATGTGATTGGCCCCCCTCATATGAATCCGTGATTCCTGGTAATTATTTTCCCATTCTGCCCAGTTCACTAGAAAATGGGCGGGATGTGAGAGATCCACCCACTCTTCCGCGGCGGTGCGGTAGAGCTGGATTAAGGCTTTGGGGGGCCCTATAGAGCAATATTTGGAAAGCAGGAATCGGGTTCCTGTGCACAAGCCTTTGGCACATACGTGTAAAGGGGAGCGTGATCACGCATCATGCCCCAAATCATGTCACTCAGGGTGCATGTATATCGCTTGCTCTGCTGCTGGGCAGCCCCCTCCCTTGTGTGTGCAGCAGGTGACTGCGTTCCCTCCCTATCTGTCCTCCATGCAGTACAATGTAGCGGGACTGTCCCACTAAAATCGGGATAGTAGGAGGGTATGCATACGTACCTAGTCATACGCTTATACACACAGTCACACATATATACACATACAGCCAGCCACAAATACATAAAATCACAAACTAATACACATACATACAGTCAGGTGCATAAATATCAGGTCATTGACAGAATTTTCATATTTTGGCCTCTATTCACCACCACAATGGCTTTGAAATAAACAAACAAGATGTGCTTTAACTGCAGACTTTCAGATTTAATTTGAGGGTAATTACATCCAAATCGGGTGAACGGTGTAGGAATTACAACAGTTTCAATATGTGCCTCCCACTTTTTAAGGGGCCAAAAGTAATGGGACTATCAACTCAAAAGCTATTTCATGGACAGGTGTGGGCTACTCCCTCATTATTTCATTATCAATTAAGCAGGTAAAAGGTCTGGAGTTGATTCTAGGTGTGACATTTGCATTTGGAATCAGTTGCTGTCGACTCTCAATATGAGATCCAAAGAGCCGTCACTATCAGTGAAGCCAGCCATCATTAGGCTGAAAAATCAAAACAAACCCATCAGAGAGATAGCAAAAACATTAGGTGTGGCCAAATCAACTGTTTGGAACATTCTTAAAAAGAAAGAACGCATCGGAGAACTCAGCAACACCAAAAGACACGGAAAACAACTGTGGTGGATGACAAAAGAATTATTTCCTTGGTGAAGAAAAACCCCTTCACAACAGTTGGCCAAATCAAGAACACTCTCCAGGAGGTAGATGTATGTGTGTCAAAGTCAACAATCAAGAAAAGACTACACAAGGGTGAATATAGAGGGTTCACCACAAGATGCAAACCATTGGTGAGCCACAAAAACAGGAAGACCAGATTAGAGTTTGCCAAACAACATCTAAAAAAGCCATTACAGTTCTGGAACAACATCCTATTGACAGATGAGACAAAGATCAACTTGTACCAGAGTGTTGGGAAGAGAAGAGAAGGAAAGGAACTGCTCATGATCCAAAACATACCACCTCATCAGTGAAGCATGGTGGTGGTAGTGTCATGGCGTGGGCATGTATGGCTGCCAATGGAACTGGTTCCCTTGTATTTATTGATGATGTGACTGCTGACAAAAGCAGTAGAATGAATTCTGAAGTGTTTTAGGCAATATTATATGCTCATATTCAGTCAAATGCTTCAGAACTCATTGGACGGCGCTTCACAGTGCAGATGGACAATGACCCGAAGCATACTGCAAAAGCAACCAAAGAGTTTTTTAAGGCTAAAAAGTGGAATGTTATGCAATGGCCAAGTCAATCCCCTGACCTGAATCCGATTGAGCATGCATTTCACTTGATGAAGACAAAACTGAAGGGAAAATGCCCCAAGAACAAGCAGGAACTGAAGATATTTGCAGTAGAGGCCTGGCAGAGCATCACCAGGGATGAAACCCAGCGTCTGGTGATGTCTATGCGTTCCAGACTTCAGGCTGTAATTGCCTGCAAAGGATTTGCAACAAAGTATTAAAAAGTGAAAGTTAGATTTAGGATTGTTTAGTTTGCCCCTTAAAAAGTGGGAGGCCCATATAGAAACCGTTGTAGTTCCTACACCGTTCACCTGATTTGGATGTAATTACCCTCAAATTAAATCTGATAGTCTGCAGTTAAATCACATCTTGTTTGTTTCATTTCAAAGCCATTGTGGTGGTGAATAGAGGACAAAATATGAAAATTCTGTCAATGTCCCAATATTTATGGACCTGACTGTATATAGACATACATAGTCACACACATATATAGTAACACACATGCACATATATATAGTCACATATATATATATATATACACATAGTCATAAATACATTGTCACACATATATACACATACATACCTAGTCACACATACATATATAGACATACATAGTCACACACATACATAGTCGCATATATATATATATACCTAGTCACACATATATACACAGAATGCTGTTAATATCCCGACGATCAGGATGCCGACTGTCAAAATCCCGGCTCCAGAATCCCGATCACCGAGAGAACACCGGCGCAGGAATGCCGATATAACTGGGGATGCCGAAATCCTGAGAGCCGACATCCTGCTTGTAAGGAGACTGGGGCAAGGTAAGCATCATCTGTGGGGGGGGGTAAGGTTTAGATGCCCCTGGGGGACTTAGGGTTAGGCTGCGGGAGGGGGGGAGGTTAGGCTCCAGACAGGGAGAGATAGGTTCAGGCACCACCAGGGGTAGGTTAGGGTTACGCACTAAGGGGGGAGGGTTAGGTTTAGGCACTTACCGGATTAGTGTTAGGGAGAGGGGTAGGGAGGGTTAGTATGAGGGTACAAAAAAGGAGGGTTAGGGGGTAAATAGGATAGGGGAACAGTACTCACCGTTCTCCTGTCGGGACTCCAACCTTCGGGATGCCGCTGTCAGTGGACTGACAGCCAGCATCTCCTCCGTCAGTATATCATACCGATTCCATATACACATACATAGTCATACACATACAAAGTCACATACATACATGTGCCCCCTCCTTGAGTCAGGCTTACCATATAGACTGGTGGATAGTCAGGGCTCCTCCCTTCCTCTCTCCCATGCTGCAGGCACTGAATGTACAGTGCCGTATAGCTCCGCCCCCTGCACAGACTCCACCTCCCTCCTGCTCTACAGCTACCAGGTGCACTCTTGCGCTGCAGCTGATTAAAGGAGTGGGGGGCCCCCTGAGAGGGGGGAGGCAGGGTAATTCCCCCCCCCCCCCATAATTTGGCTTTGGGGTGCAGGAGTCTCACCAACCTTTTGGGAGAGTAGCTGAGTATCAATAAAGCATTTGATGGTGATCCTGTCTATATACTGTACACCACATTACTGCACCCGATACTGATTGGCCAGTACATTCCATTGTAATAAAAATGTAATTATCTTACCAGTGGGATGACTTAATTTTAGGTTAGTGAATGAATGCAGAGCTACAATGCTATTCCAATTACTGGCAGGAACTGTATATATTATGTTAAAGCTGACAGCTGACTAGAGGAGGGGGCGGGGTTATGTCGTTATCACCACTTTGATTGCCAGGAGAGCCGGATCTTGATGTAGTTTGTATAGAAGTGAACCAAGCCCCGTGTGAATCGGTGGTCCTGCTCTACCAGGTATCTGACCCCCTAATAAAGGGGTGGATTAGGGATCAGACTGTTCCTCTGCACAAAATTGTTGGCTGCTCCCACCCCTCCCCCGCATTATAGACAGGGCCTTCTTACATAAACCAATTTACGCCTCAAAATGTGAGTCCATCTCTCTCTTTGTTTTGTTTTTTTTTATCAAATTCTCTCCTTTATTGAAGCATATCAATTACAAACATAAGAATCCATGTTGTCTACTCTCCCCCTGTCCATTCCTCTCTTTATTTTTATTGACGTACTGTAGGCTATATATATATATAGGTCCTCTCCTCATACCCCCTCACAGCTCAACTGCCCACCACACAGCTTCCACTGTCTCCCCACAACTCGCACTGCCCCCACTACAAATATCACTGCTCCTGTCAGCTTCCCTCACAGCTCACACTGCCCTCGCCACAGCCATCAGTGCCCCCCTAACAGCTCATACCCCCCACAGCTATCACTGCCCCCTCACAGCTCACACTGCCCCCGCCACAGCTATCAGTGCCCCCCTAACAGCTCATACCCACCACAGCTATCACTGCCCCCTCACAGCTCACACTGCCCCCGCCACAGCTATCAGTGCCCCCTAACAGCTCATACCCCCCACAGCTGTCACTGCCCCCTCACAGCTCACACTGCCCCCGCCACAGCTATCAGTGCCCCCTAACAGCTCATACCCCCCACAGCTATCACTGCCCCCTCACAGCTCACACTGCCCTCGCCACAGCTATCAGTGCCCCCCTAACAGCTCATACCCCCCCACAGCTATCACTGCCCCCTCACAGCTCACACTGCCCTCGCCACAGCTATCAGTGCCCCCTAACAGCTCATACCCCCAACAGCTATCACTGCCCCCGCCACAGCTATCAGTGCCCCCCTAACAGCTTATACCCCCCACAGCTATCACTGCCCCCTAACAGCTCACACTGCCCCCGCCACAGCTATCACTGCCCCCCTAACAGCTCATACCCCCCACAGCTATCACTACCCCCTCACAGCTATCACTACCCCCCCACAGCTATCACTGCCCCCTCACAGCTATCAGCGCCCCCCTAACAGCTTATACCCCCCACAGCTATCACTGCCCCCTCACAGCTCACACTGCCCCCGCCACAGCTATCAGTGCCCCCCTAACAGCTTATACCCCCCACAGCTATTACTGCCCCCTCACAGCTCACACTGCCCCGCCACAGCTATCAGTGCCCCCCTAACAGCTTATACCCCCCACAGCTCACACTGCCTTCGCCACAGCTATCACTGCCCCCTCACAGCTCACACTGCCCTCGCCACAGCTATCAGTGCCCCCCTAACAGCTCATACCCCCCCACAGCTATTACTGCCCCCTCACAGCTCACACTGCTTCCGCCACAGCTATCAGTGCCCCCCTAACAGCTTATCCCCCCCTCAGCTATCACTGCCCCGCCACAGCTATCACTGCCCCCCTAACAGCTTATACCCCCACAGCTATCACTGCCCCACCACAGCTATCAGTGCCCCTAACAGCTCATACCCCCCCACAGCTATTACTGCCCCCTCACAGCTCACACTGCCCCCGCCACAGCTATCAGTGCCCCCCTAACAGCTTATCCCCCCCTCAGCTATCACTGCCCCGCCACAGCTATCAGTGCCCCCCTAACAGCTTATCCCCCCCTCAGCTATCACTGCCCCGCCACAGCTATCAGTGCCCCCCTAACAGCTTATACCCCCCACAGCTATCACTGCCCCACCACAGCAATCAGTGCTCCCTAACAGCTCATACCCCCCACAGTTATCCCTGCCCCCACCACAGCTATTACTGCCCCCCTCAGCAACACCCTACCACCAGTAGTGAAAATAAGGCAGTACGGGCAGGTACAAAATACCATTAAGGTAGCCAGTAAGCCACACCGCCCAACCTTACCGCCACAGCTATCCCTGCCCACCCTCACAGCTCACACTATGCACTGCCACAGCTATCACTGCCCCCCCCCCCCTCATAGCCTCTCTCACAGCTATAGTACACTTACCTGATTTCCTTTGATCTCATCTCCTCCCCTGCTCAGTCCTGTGGCACATGGAGTAGGGCAGCAGCATCATACCTGTGCCTGTTTCTGGCTCTCCTCGTGTTGAATGGCTGGCCTGGCTCCTCATTACACTGCAGTGATGTGTAATGATGTCACAATTGCAGCTTCCACCAAGCTGTGTGCACTAAACAGAATACCTAACAGAACCAAGGGACGGTCATGCTGGCATACGTGGGCTAAATGCATTCAAAAGGAGTCCGGGGGGGAGGCATATGCTCCCCGGCCCAGCCTGCCCCTGGCTTTGCCGCCCGCAGTAAGTGGCGTCCCTAGGCACTGGCCACACGTGCCTAGTGGAAAATCCACCACTGCTCTAATAGAGAAATAATGTATCATTTGAGTGCACAGTCTGGAACATGACCCCTAGAGGAGGGGATGGGCCCTCAGGCCGTGGGGCCCAGCAGGCATTTCTCTTGTACCACTTTGGGCCAGTCTGACCATGAATGTGAATGTGGCTGCATGGTGATGAGACCACTGCCAGGCAGGTTCCCCTGTACGTCATAGCTAACCTGCCTTGTAGGGGACAATTTGAACAACAACAACCTGGGAGATACAAAGTCAAAGTCTGATACCTGCATACAGCACACCCCACTTTTCTACTGCCTCCTGGGTAAGGGGGGCACAGTGCAGGGACTTTTATACAGGACTAATTAGAAGCCCATTTTACCGAAGGTGACAAGTACTCCTTCAACAACAAGAACTGTATCGAGCTTACACTTGGCAGTGAGGATATTATTCTTTCTCATCCACTTTATTTGGGATCCAAGTTTACAATGTATGTTACGCCAGGTTATAATTCAACACTTTATGGCATTATTATGTCTCCTTTACGATCTCTATCTGTATCCAAAACCTACATATCCTCAAAACGGAAAATACATCTTTTGTATCACCTCGTAAACATAGAGCTCCCACAGATGTCCGTGAGTGGCGCAGAGTATTTCTGCATATATAATTAATGTAAACGTGTATACAACGATAAATTGCAATGGTCACTGCGCTTCACAAGGATCCATCTTGCGATTCTGAGAACCTAAGATAGAGACTTAAGCTGTATACACACCCAATGATTTTATGAACGATTCTCTATCAGATTATCTTTCAGATTTTTTAAAGTGTAATGAACGATTTTTTTGAACTACAAACGATTTTTGCATATTCCCTTAATGAAAATCGTTGTGTCGACAAGTCTGACTCAACTACAAACGTGAACGCACATGAACTATAATCGTTTGACTCAGAAAGTGAACGATTTTCTCAAACGATTATCGTTAAATGATATTGTTTAACGATAATCGTTCAAAAAATCGTTGTGTGTGTATGCAGCTTTATACAGAATCAGCCGGGAAAAGACGGACCCTGGCTGAATTTGCGGCCACCTGGACAAATATTTGACGTGTAAATAGTGTGTGTGTGTATATATGTATGTATGTATATATATATATATATATATATATATATATATATATAATATGAACTAGATAATTCAAGTTTTTAGATTACATAGTAACATGTTTTTTTTTTTTAATAGAATGTAGATTTTTAAACATACAGCAATACCCCACTAAGGGGGGGATGTACTAAGCTCTGAGCTGTGATAAACTGGAGAGTGATAAACGAGCAGCCACTCAGCTCCCAACTGTCATGTTACAGACTGTGGGGTCTATTTACTAAGCAGTGTTAGGAGACAGAGTGAAAAGTGATAAGGTGCCAGCCAATCAGCTCCCAACTGTCATTTTTCAAACACAGCCTGTGAGATGACAGTTGGGAGCTGATTGGCTGGTGGTTTATCACTCTCCAGTTTATCACAGCTCAGAGCTTAGTACATCTGGCCCCCGGTGCTGTTCATCATTTTTTTTTATTACAAGGTCTCAGAAACCGTATCAAAATGCAGTAAAAAGTTTGGTCTGTCCATGTTTTCCTAGAATGCATTCTCTTCATCTCACAATTCCCAGCATTCATTCCTAATGATCTCATGTCAGAAGCTGTGTCCCTGGCTGCTGCATATAAGATTTCTCAAGTCTCCATCCATGTCACCAGCTGTCTTTTACATCTAATATGAAACCCTGCTCCGCTTAAACCTTGGGATTTCTGTATAGAAATTTTTAAATGTCTTACTTTGCAGTCCCTATGAAATAATAGGACATGAGACTGTTTCCCCCTTCCGTCCTGGGATTCCACTACAAAGTGACCTAACATTGGGGTTGTGGCTGGGGGACATGGTCCAGGTAAATTTGGCTCGTTCCCAAAAGTACCCTGCTTTCTAATCAGGAGTTGAGATCATACAGTACTTGCTTACTCTCCTGGAACTAGCGGGAGGCTCCCGATTTTTCGGGTAACCACCCGCATCCCGGAGTAGGCACTTCTCCCGCATCCTGAATGAAGGCAATTTTCCCAGAGGACCGACGATCAGTAAGTAGGCTGCGGTCCGTAATGACGTGATTCTATGAGAATTGGCCCCGTCCCCTATTTAAATATGCTGGATTTGCATAATTTCAATGCGCCAATAGGAGTGGGCCAGACTAATCGTATCATTGGGCCCCAGCCGTATGGCAGACCACCTGCTTCTCCTCTCCGGGCATCTCCCGGAAAGGAAAATAAGAAAGTAAGTCATTATGGTTGAGATGATCAACTTATTCCAACCGGCCCTAAATTCAATCGAAAATGTTCCAGTACGGTCATAATTTTTGGGCCTGTTCAATTTGGGTTTGGCCGACTGTTGTAGCTAAATTTGTGGTTCCAAGTTCAAGGGTCACAATTAAAAAAAAAAGGTAATCATAATGATGAAATAACAGTTTTCTAGGTAATGGGCCAACCGCCAGTTTAGCCTCGCTCAGCTCAGTGTTGCTGCTGACCTATTTTTCTGGTGGAAAACCTTGTTTTATTTTTTAATACTTTTTTTTTGCACTTTGAGGAGCAGATTTAGGGGTAAATTTACTAAAGTGAGATTTTTTAGAAGTGAGTTTTAGAAGAGATGTTGCCCATAGCAACCAGATTCTACTTAACATTTAACTAGCACCTTCTAGAAGATAATAGCTAGAATCTGATTGGTTGCTATGGGCAATATCTCTTCTAAAACTTACTTTTGTAAATTTACCCCTTAGAGTAACGTTACACCTTGGTGAAGCCATGTTGCGCAGCAGGTGGGGGAGAAGGAAAATTTACAGAGAGTTACATGCGGGAGGGGTGTGTCCTAGCTGAAATCAAAATTGCAGTGTAAACATAAAGCCGTCCAGCATTGGTGGGCTGCATGCACAAGCAGCCAGTATTTACCCTGCATGCAAATATACCCTCGCATTGCTGCATGGTTTGTCCAGGTGCAGAGTTACGTGCAGATTTTTCCTTAGCTCCCAACCAGTGGCGGCCCCAGAGGAGGGGCTGCAGCGTTCTCCAAAATTCAAATAGGGGAGCCACACCAACTGCCACCCCAAGCATCGCCAGCCGGGAATCACTGGTGGTTGGTATGGCTCCCCTACCCGGTGCGGGTCGGGATGGTTAGCTTGTACCGACAAAAAAGGGGCTTGGCCTCACAGGTAGGGGGCATGGTCTCGTGGCCTGAACCACCCATTTTAGTCTCTCAGGGGTCCGGGAGATGCGGACTACCCCCGGGGACCAGTCTGTTTGCAGTGCCGCCTCTTTCACTGTGTCAGGAGCCGAGTGATGTACATAATACTACAGTGCAGCACCCGGCTCCTGTCACTGAGGAGTGGCACTTTGGTGTCACCCCTCTGCGGGTGACACCCGGGTGTGGCCCGCACCCCCCTTGTGACACCACTGCTGCAGCCCCACCTCTGGAGCCACAATTGCTCAGTGGTCATTTCTTTGCCTACTCGATATTACAACCCAGGGCAGCTCAGGAAAGATATCCAGCCAAAGGGGTCTATTCACTAAGCCTTGGAGAGAGAAAACATGGAGAAAGATAAGTCCCAGCCAATCAGCTCCTAACAGTCATTTTTCAAACACAGCCTGTAAACTGACAGGAGCTGACTGGCTGGGACTTATCTTTCTCCATTTTATTTCTCTCCGAGGCTTAGTGAATACACCCCATAGCATGAAAACCGCTGTTATAGATCATACGCTTGCACCTCTACTAAAGTGTTTTATTGGTTTACAAGTTATTTTGTTCAGTGTGCTCAGGCAACAAAATAATTGGCTGACCGCATTATGGACAACCTGTGTTATGCTACTTGTATAAAAAGTCTTACTATGACGAGAGCTGAGTGATATCTGTATAGGCCACACTATCATGTTGTCATTCCACAGCCCATATATCAGTCCCACGGGACTCAGGGCCTGATTCAGAGCCGGACGCTATTTGCGGTTGCTCGTTCAGAAAAAGGGGGTGGCTATTCAAATGAACCGTTCGCTCTTTGCGGTCTGTTCACATCTCCATGTCTGAACGAGCGAACAAAACTTGCGGACGTTTATTTGAAAAATACGCCCCCTGGCCACTCGCATCATACGTCATGTCCGCTATTTATTAGATTAATCGAGTACATCGAACAGCGTATGAACTGCTCGCTATTCTTGTGGTTGGTTTTTCCTACCACTATATTGCGAGCAGTTCTGACTATAAAATAACCCAGTGACGTGGTCAATGACGCTGCTGTTTTAATTATGCACACCCATAAAACGCCCGTTTTGACCTTTAAGCACGCCTGCGTTCTTAATTCCACTCCCCGTTTTCAAGCACCTTCCCCTGTTACCACCCACATACGCCTCATCCTGTCACTCAAAGTAGCAGGCATTCGCTATATAACGAACAAACGTTTTTCGGCCGCACTGACTGGTTCGCGCATGCGTATTATAAACCGTACGCATGTGCAGAAGTGCGAACATCGCTCGGAACGAGCGTACTGCCGCTTACGAGCGGCTCTGAATCAGGCCCTCAATCCCACGTATCCCAGTCCCACGGGACGGGAAGGCAGGACAGTGGGCCTGATTCAGAGCCACTCGTAAGCGGCAGCTCGTTCGCTCCGAGCGATGTTTGCCCAACTGCGCATGCGTACGGATCGATATACGCATGCGCGAACCAGTCAGTGCGGTTGAAATTCATGTGCTTGCAAAATAGCGAATGCCTGATAATTTGAGTGACAGGAGGAGGCGTATGTGGGTGGTAACAGGGGAAGGTGCTTGAAAACGGGGAGTGGAGATCCGATCGCAGGCGTGCTTAAAGGTCAAAACGGGCGTTTTATGGGTGTGCATATTTAAAACTGCAGCGTCATTGACCACGTCACTGGGTTTTTTTTAAGCCAGAACTGCTCGCAAAATTGTGGTAGCAAAAACCAACCACAAGAATAGTGAGCAGTTCATACCCTGGTCGATGTACTCGATTAATCTAATAAATAGCGGACATGACGTAGGATGCAAGCGGCCAGGTTGCGTAGTTTCCCAAAAAACGACCGCAAGTTTTGTTCACTCGTTCAGACCTAGAGGCGTGAACAGACCGCAAAGAGCGAACGGTTCATTTGAATAGCCACCCCTATTTTCAGGACGAGCGAGCGCTAATTGCGTCCGGCTCTGAATCAGGCCCAGTGTTTCAAGAGTATGAAAACAGATCTAAGTAAGATGTAAGGTGGGAAAATGGAAAAAGCGTGAAGTGCGCTGGGCTGTGTTTCTATTGAGATAAATGACAGGAAGTTTTGGCATTTTCATTTGGAAACATTTACTGATTGGAAATAGGCGGCTAAAGTGTAATTTAAGTCATTTAGTCCCATTGAACATAGTTGATTTGATGGAAACAGCAGACCATTCATGGTTACTCGCCTCAATAAATCTACTGTGAGATGTTTACTGCTCAGGAGAAGCTAAAGGACAATGAATAACGAGCGCAAATGAGAGAATGTCTCCTTATAATGAGGCCTTGATTTAATGAAGCTTAGCCACCTATAGTAATTATCTTTCTTGAAGGAAAGTTTCTGTTACAAAGTAATGTGAATATGGTACCGTAGGTAAAAATAAATACAATTCTTACTGAGGTCTGTATCGTGACTGGCTCAGCTCGCGCGTCAGCTCTTGTGATGCTGGACACTATTATATATGTGCGACAGGCATCAAAAGTCACATGGGACAAAATAATTAATTAACTCAACCTAATGGGGGGCATCCACTAGACTATTTTAGAAGGCGATTGAACGATATCGTTCAATCGTTTAAAAATTGTTTGAAAATCGTGCAGTAATTGTTTCTAACGATGTACGATGCGCGCTTCCGCTGGTCGTTTGATCGTCTCCTCTATTGACTGAACATGCAGGTCAATTTCACTTGATTGCTTACAAATCGTTTACACATCGTTCACGCTGAACGATCAAACGATGAACCACTGTCTGCCCACTATAGCTGAAAGCTGTCAATCACAGATTGAAACAACATAGTTTATCGTTAGATCTTTTGCAAATCGTTTGTAAATCGTTCAGACTGAAAGATAAAATTTCAAGGGAAAATCGTTTACAGATTGGACAGGGAGTAGATCGTCTAGTGGATGTGCCCCTTTAGTCTAATGGCTATAACCCACTATCCTCTAGTACACGATCTATGAAAAATGAAAAGACCCTTTCATTATATCATTATTAAACGTCTAACTATACAGCGTGTAGAGTATAGCATTTACTTATTAGCCAGGAGGCTAGTTATTGGCACGGTTGGTGTAATGGCTAGCATTACTGCTTCACAGCACAGAAGCCTTGGGTTCGATTCCCACCATGGAAATGTTCACCTAGCGCTTGCGTGGGTTTTCTCCAGGTGCTCCGGTTTCCGCCCAACTTTCAAATATATACTAGTAGACTAACTAGTTCCTGACAGTGTCAGTCATTAACCACGTCGACACATACGACCATTTATCAGTTGAAAACTGTGGTTCAATTGTTTATCTTGACCTCTGAACCAGTAAATAAAAAGAGACAGCTGGTCAGTTATCATCAGGGATTAAGGGCTCTATTCATTATTATTTATTTATTAAGTTTCTTATATAGCGCAACATATTCCGTTGCGCTTTACAATTGTAAACATTAATAGAACAAAACTGGGTAATAACAGATATACAGGTAGGAAGGCCCTGCTTGCAAGCTTACAATCTATAGGATTATATTAATTATCGGGTGTCCGAACGGACCCCCGATAATTAACATTTGAACTTGACGCGACTACTGGAGCAATTTATCATTGCTCTGGCATGGAGACAGCTGATCCGAAAATCAGCTGTCTCCCCAAGTCTTATCACTGCGCCTTTCGGAAGATGGCAAATTCTCCTGCAGTCAAGCTCCGAAAATATTGTATTTTCGGAGCCGGATGAATCCTGTCCCCATACTAGTGTATGGGGACACTGAGACACATCGGGAGAGAAGGGTAAGCAGGAGATATCTGTGATACTAGTGTATGGGTACAGTGCGCCATTTTGGGAGAGAAAGGTAAGCAGGAGATGTCAGTGATACTAGTGTATGGGGACAGCGGGCCATTCCGCAAGAGGAAGGTAAGTAGTAGATGTCTGTGATGCTAGTGTATGGGAACAGCGGGTCATTTCGGGAGAGGAAGGTAAGCAGGAGATATCTGTGATACTAGTGTATGGGGACAGCGGGCCATTCCGGGAGAGGAAGGTAAGCAGGAGATATCTGTTATACTAGTGTATGAGGACAGCAGGCTATTTCGGGAGAGGAAGGTAAGCAGGAGATATCTGTGATACTAGTGTATGGGGACAGCTGGCCATTCAGGGAGAGAAAGGTAAGTAGGAGATATCTGTGATACTAGTGTATGGGGACAGCGGGCCATTTCGGGAGAGGAAGGTAAGCAGGAGATGTCTGTGATACTAGTGTATGGGGACAGTGGGCCATTCCACCAGGGGAAGGTAAGCAGGAGATATCTGTGATACTAGTGTATGGGGACAGCGGGCCATTCCGGGAGAGGAAGGTAAGCAGGAGATATCTGTGATACTAGTGTATGGGGTCAGCGGGCCATTCCGGGAGAGGAAGGTAAGCAGGAGATATCTGTGATACTAGTGTATGGGGACAGCAGGCTATTTCGGGAGAGAAAGGTAAGCAGGAGATATCTGTGATACTAGTGTATGGGGACAGCTGGCCATTCAGGGAGAGAAAGGTAAGTAGGAGATATCTGTGATACTAGTGTATGGGGACAGTGGGCCATTACGGGAGAGGAAGGTAAGCACGAGATATCTGTGATACTAATGTATGGGGACAGTGGGCCATTACGGGAGAGGAAGGTAAGCAGGAGATATCTGTGATACTAGTGTATGGGGTCAGCGGGCCATTCCGGGAGAGGAAGGTAAGCAGGAGATATCTGTGATACTAGTGTATGGGGACAGCAGGCTATTTCGGGAGAGAAAGGTAAGCAGGAGATATCTGTGATACTAGTGTATGGGGACAGCTGGCCATTCAGGGAGAGAAAGGTAAGTAGGAGATATCTGTGATACTAGTGTATGGGGACAGTGGGCCATTACGGGAGAGGAAGGTAAGCACGAGATATCTGTGATACTAATGTATGGGGACAGCGGGCCATTCCGGGAGAGGAAGGTAAGTAGGAGATATCTGTGATACTAGTGTATGGGGACAGTGGGCCATTCCGGGAGAGGAAGGTAAGTAGGAGATATCTGTGATACTAGTGTGTGGGGACAGCGGGCCATTTCGGGAGAGAAAGGTAAGCAGGAGATATCTGTGCTATCTCTTGTATTACCTTTTGGATGAATGGCCCAGACACTTAATTTCAACATAAGGAGGTGACTTAGGGGCCTATTCATCATCACTTAATTGTCACAAAAGCAGGTGAAAAAGCACATTTTCACCTGCAATTGTGAAAATTAACTAGTTTAGGAGCATCTGTATAGTGCAAAGTGAAAAAAAAAGTGATTTAGATAGATTGTAAGCTTGCAAGCAGGGACCTCTTACCTTTATGTCTGTCTTTTATTACCCAGTTTTGTTCTATTACTGTTGTTTCCAATTGTAAAGCGCAACAGAATATGCTGCGCTATATAAGAATCGGTTAATAAATAAAATAAATGAATAAACAGGGCAGTAACTAGGGCAGTGCGACCAGTGCCATGGCACAGGGCACCGCAAGGCAGGGGGCGCTGTTTGGGCCTGTCAGTTTTCCTGTTTAATATCATTCTCACTTGTAGCTTCCTCTTCTTTTATCCCCAGTATCTCCTGGCTGCCCCAGAAGTACCCCTATCTCTTCCCCGGCCATTCCCCATGAGGCCACGGCCCTTTTTCAGGTGCACTATCTTATGTCCTATTTAAATAATGGGGGGACAATGCTCTCTCTGGCACAGGGCACCAAAAAGTCTAGTTACGGCTCTGTGACTAAATCTATATCCTTGAATACTATGGGAACTTAGTAAAGTTACAGAAGAATAATAAAAGGTCATGGGTTATACGTTTGCTCCAAAATTACATTTAATTGTAAAAGACCATAAAATAAACCTCTATACTGGGGAAAACATTTGCCAGCTTCCTAAGGAGTAGTATAACGATTATACATTAGGGAGTTAGAGCAAGATGGATTTCTTGATCATCCTTTGGAGAATTAAGATAAAATTAATTATGTTATTAATTATAATCATATCACAGTCTAAATTAACCAGAAGGTCAATAAATAATGTTTAATTGTTTTCCTTTTACTAAAAAAACTAATTTTCTTTCTTAAAAATGTGTTGTGAGTGTATTTAAATATATATGAGCAAAACCTATTACTCCAATACTCTGCCATCATATATCATATTTAATTAAAAATAAGAAACTTGAGACATACAGTATGTCAAATTATTGTGTGTGGATAAATAAAATTAAGGTGTCCCTTAAAGTGACTAATCTGTTGTGGGGGTTGGCTGCTCATTAGGGAACATTAATTAATGACTCCCATCAGGGGGTGGGGAATGTGTTTTTGCATTTGCATACGCTACGTGAATAGAACGTTGAAGGGATTGTAGAGTGATGTGTTGAATGTGTATCTGTCAGAGTAATCCGTGCGTTAGCTTTTCGTCCTCTTCTATTACAAATGTATTTTTCTTCCCTTCTTATGAAAATGTGTTTTTAATTTATCAATTCCCTAAGACGCTGATTGGGTGTTAACATTTAGGAAGACAGGATTTCGAGAAAGTGGGACAGATGAGTGGAAATAGAGGAACAATTAGGATGTCACTCGTCAGTTCCAGCGCTATGGGGTGGGAACGTACTGTAGGTTTTATTGCAGCCGGGCTGATTCCCAGCAACCCGTGTGTGTGCTGAGTTTCCGCAATGTGACCCAGTCTTTGTTGTCGCGGCTCCCAACCTATAACTTATAGCACTCAGTCTGTATCACATTACAATTTCACTCTGTGCGTTGATACCTTAGGGAAGCACCGAGCAATGCTCAGACTAAAAGGTTAGGATAAGCTTGAGGAAGCGTTTCACACAGAAACGCTACTACTGCATTTCGGGGAGGCAAATATTTTCCTTCGATGTCCTTTCTTTAGATGAATAACATAAGCAGTCATAAGTTATAACAGTAACTTACAAGTTATTTTACAAGTTTACTGTGGCCCCCGGCAGATGTCATAGGGGGAGGCCCAGTTAGGTGGTGCGTGGGGTAGGGTGCCATGATTTGTGTCATTGCGCACCAACATTACTAGTATCCTTTATATGGTGTCACAAGGGCTCGGCAGCACCTTACAAAGTACATAAACAGAAAACAGTATGAACAAAACAAACAAAAAAGTGACTTACAGTATAATTCATTGCAGAAGATGGGTAAGGTTTATAAACAAAGGGGTTATTCCAAATGTCTGCCAAGGGTGCTAGTTGCCATTGCCACGGCGTTAAAATGCTGGCGACAGCACCTGAACTCGCACCCTTCGCTGCCAGCTCCGAGCTCGAATTCACACAATTTTGCTCAGAGCCCCATGAGGCTGCAAGCACTTTTACGTGAGTTTGGGCTACCGTAAAGTGCGTCAGTTGCCGTGGTGACTCGCATCGGCAAGATCATCGCGGCTAATTGGATTGAGCCCAATGCTACAGCAACAGTCATAATACCCAAATAAGCAGGGGGGGCAGTGGAACACAAAGGTTTGCTGCTGTTGTTGGAGATGATGGTATACGTAAGGGAAGGAAAAGCACATGAGGGAAGAGGGCCCTGCTCCAGAAGACAAACACAGTTGACACAGAGGGGTTGGGTATGAAATCCTGGGCTCTCGGGATGCCGACAGCCAGAATCCCGATACCCATAGCGAACACAGGGAAGTGTTTTCCTAACCCCTACCCTAACCCTCCCTCCCCGGTGCCTAAACCTAACCTCCCCCCTAGTGCCTAAGCCTAACCTCTCCCTTCCCGCACCCTAAACCTAACACCCCCTCCCCGGGTGCCTAAACCTAACCTCTCCCTCCCCGCACCCTAATCCTAACCCTCCCTCCCCAGTGCCTAACCCTCCCCCTAGTGCCTAACCCCGCACCCTAACCCTTACCACCCCAATACCCTGATACTTACCTTCGGGATGACAGCGGTCGAGATACTGGTGCCAGGATTTCGGCGCCGGTATTCAGGCTGTCGGCATCCGGCACGTCGGGATGCCGACTACATCCCGGGGAGAGACACTGAGCGAGGAGCATGGGGCAGTGAGTTAGGATGAGATCTGGATGGCTTTCATATAGAAGTGAGTCTTGAGGATCTGTCTGAAGGTTTGTAGCGAGGTGGAGAGTCTGATAGGGAGAGGGAGAGAGTTCCAGTGGTAGGGAGCAGCATGGACAAAATCTTGGTCAGTGAGAGCACCCTGAAATTTGGGAGAGTTCGGCCAGTATGATACTAGAGTTGAATCTGGGAAGCTTGTTACATTAACCCAGGCAATCATGTAAATTTAAAAAAAATAAAAATAATCTGCTATACTTTGGTAATCTGCAGAAAATCCACGATACAGAGCTCGATAGAGGTGCAGTGATAGGCCTATACAAATTTGCATAAGAATTTGCATCAGAAATCAGCAACTAGTCCAGTTCACTAGGGACTAGTTATACAAACTGTCTCCATTGTCAGCACAATGCACAATTTATCCGACTAAAGATAAGTGCAGACAGAAACCTATTTGCTTTATATTGACAGGACAGTAATTAACCTGTGATGCGTAACAAAATCCATCAGCTGCTTCATATTGATAACATTGGCTGCTCGGGAAAGTTTCTCTAACTTTTCCCCAACTTGTGAGTCTCATTAGCCCTTGGCACAGTGGTTAGTAGTATTGATCTGTTCCAGTAATAGGGAAACAGTTATGTAAAACAGAGAAAGAGGAGGATGTAAGCTGCTTTAAAAGTAATGGGATCTGGAGAAACTGAAGGTAAAGGAATTACTTAGAGATAAGGTCAAGTAAGGAGTCTATTTTACTACGCAGCCCACAAAGTTGTAAAATGCTTAAGAAATTACTGTTTAAAGGCCCTGTGGGGAGAGAGCATTTAAATGGAATCTAGGTAAATTGAACACATGCACAAACAAGGCAGACACTGTGAGTTTGCTACGACTTCTACAATTAATATTAGAGCCCTCCATCCAGTAACCAATGGCAACCTGCTTTTCCAGCATCCTGCACCGATACCTGCATCCAGCATACACTCTCCGGCTGGAATGTAGTTATAGTATCAACACCTCTACTTGTGACTTGTCAACATTCTGCAGGCCCCAGAGGATTAGGGTTAGGCTGTGGCAGCGGAGGGTCAGGGGTAGGCTTCGGGACGGTAGGTTAAGGTTAAGCAATAGGATTATGGGTTAGGATTAGCAATACTCATCACCAGAAGCACCACAATATCCATCGGAAGTCACCAGGATGTGACCGCCATACTCGGAAGACACCGCTGGACCTGCCTTACCAGATAAGTCACCATTGACCTCCAGGGACGTGTTGTAGACATGCTAATCAAGACATTTCATCAGTGTCGTCATGAATATTGACATGGCCAATGTACAATTGACCATGTCGACATGCATTAATAATGTTAACATGCTCTTGACGACATTATTAATGCATTTTGACATTATGACAATGTCTATAAAATATACCACACCCTCCTCTTTCACCCCTCCTTTTCTCTGTAGCTATAATGTATCTTTTTTCTGGAGAAGATAATGAACCCAGACATAACTGTAGTTGATGACTTGAAGGGTCCACAAGTGGGTAAACACAGTCTTTATGTGGATGATATTCTTTATACTTTAAGATCCATTAACTCCCTTCATAACCTGTAAAATCTTCTTGACAAATGTACGTCGTTGTAGGTCTGGAAATGTCAATGTTTCCAAATCAGTAGCTATAACTCAATCACCCAGCGTACACTAACAAACTATTGTCCCCAAACTCTGTCTTCTCGTAGTGAGATGACTCTCTCCCATATTTTGCCATTAGCATATTTGGGGTTTCCTACCTCCCCTACACACAGCACTATGTACAGATATATCTGCAGATATATGGCCATTGGCTACGCAGCACAGCCGACGCGATATGTCTGTGTGAACGATACGTATGTGAACGCGATATGTCTGTGATACACAGTGGCCGAAGCACACACACATTAATTGATTGACCAATATATCTGCCAGTGTGTACCTATCCTAACTGGCAACTGTGAGCTTCATAGAAATATAGAATTTGATATTAAATAATTATTTGGCCTATGTCATCCTGCTAATGTTATTTCTGATAATACAAGGGGCAAAATTTACTAAGCAGTGGGTTCTAAACCCCGGCAGTTTAGTGGCGGTTTGACGGCTTTTCTAAATTATAGCCCTGTTCAATTCTGTTCTAAAATGTGTTTTGACAGTGGTTTTGCAGCGGTTTTAGCCTTAGTAAATCTGCAAATAGCCAAACCACCACCAAACCGCCGAGGTTTAGATCCCGCCGCTTAGTACATTTTGCCCAAGATCTCACTTGATCCTATTTGTCAGATTTAGCATAGTGTTACCGTTGCCTATCTTATACATGTTTAAATTCCCCATGTGTTATATCCTCTACCACCACCATTGGGAGGCTCTTCCACCAATCCAGCACACTTTAGGTCCCTGGCTCCTGGTGTTACTTGGCTGCACCCACCTTGGACTTCACATGTTCTGGGGGCAGTGGGGGCCTGTACCGGGTACAGAAGTGCCTTGCTAAGGGCCTGTGAGATAGATAGATAGATAGATATTAAATAAGTAGATAACAATCTAGTTTTCAATCTATCATTTTAAAGTTAACAAATAGAGGCTATAAATATCTTGAGGCTTTAATTGCGGGATCACAAGGCCCAACTACACAGCTTTGACAGAAAGTAAAAACAAATTTGATCTCGTAGTAAACTTCAGCTGCTGGCAGTCTATATAAAACGGTTAGATTTACTGCCCTCCTAATGCTTCTTAAATGACTGTGAACGTCTCAAACAGACTCAGAGAAACAACAGGATACCCCAAAGAACTAAACAGGTGTCCGTTTCCCTCTCCGTGTTACAGGCGGCATCGTGTTTCCCTACTGCTTGTGTAATACCGCTCTCATGTGCCGACTTGGCAGGGAGACAAAAGTCATAGAAAAATACTAACAGGGAGAGACGCAGATGGAAGGAAACAATGTGAGCGTCCAAGGCTGGCACGTAATACTGTATTACATGATGTTTTATAAGGCTGCACAAAGGAAGTCCCACTTCGTACACGTTGTATAACCCTTCGTCCGCCATGACAGAACTGAGACAAAGTTTACATTTAGTAGGAGAGAAAATAATTTCCTCCAAGCTTTAAGATGACAACTAAAACTTTTCTCATAAAAAAGCAAAAACAACAAAGAAATGGGCCCGATTCTGCATTGGGCGTAGAAGCAGCAGCAGGGTTGCCCAATCTTTTTGGTAGAAGCAGCAGCGTCTATTGGTGACCGCCCATGTGCGACTTTATTTAAATGCTGCTACAAAGTTCTTCTCTTGTGTAGTCAGTCTAAACCAGGCTTGTCTAGCCTCCTGATTTGGCCGGGAGCCTCCCGATTTTTGTGAGCCGCTCCCGGCCTCCCGGAAAGGGCGGTAAGCCTCCCGGAAGCCCGCGACCCTTATGACCTCCCCCCGGAAAAAACTAGAAACCCCCGCAGCGGGGGGGGGGCGGTGACACGATTCACGCTGAATCACGTCATCATGGCCCCGCCCCTCCTTTACAATGCCGAAAATAACGGCAGTGAGGAGGGGGCGGGGCCACAATCACGTGATTGTGTGGCCCCGCCCCCAATGTGCATTCACTGGCCGGCTCCGCCTCCAATGTGATGTCAATGGCCGGACCCGCCCCCCCACTGTTAGCTGACAATCAGCTCCCTCCCGGAAGGCTGGAGCTGATTGTCGGCAAGTATGGTCTAAACTCTGCTGAATGAATTATGGATGTCTAGGAGAAACATAGGGCCTGCAAGAGCACTGCTGAACGCAGATTCACAATTATCGCAGAATGGGCTCTGCGTGATTGCACGCATACCCCCGTATGCTTCCGCCTGATTGGCGGTGCAGGGGGGGCTGTCTGCTTTCCTGGAAACGGCATACTACCCCCATTTTCCGGGTGTGGCAAGGCCATGGACGCAGATTCCTGGCCTCGCAGGCTGGCCAGCCTGTGTATGGCTAAGCTTACTTAGCTGGCCATCGCCGTCCAGCATCGCCACCGATGGTTGCTATGGTGATCCTAGGCTGCGATCTCAGTCACAGCGCTGGGATCACAGATGCAGATGCAGCAGCAGGTGTCCGACACCTCCTGCTGCATTTGCATTTTAGCAAGGACAGAATTGCATAGCGGCTTGTGTGCGGCTTTGCAATTCCGTCCTCTGCTGAATCAGGCCCATAGTTGCCGACCTTTGGTCTGAAATGGGCGTGAAACCGTGCTTGCATCATCGTGGCTCCGCCCCCACTATACAATGTCACGATTACCTGCATTGTGACGCGGGGCCATGATGACGCAATACAGCACAGCTAATGGTCTCTGGGCATCTTGCCTCTGTTCCGGGCGTCCGGGAGACTTGGCAAGTTGGACGCTAGTTATAAAGTCCTCATCCTCACAGGTGTTCAACCTGTTTTACACAAGTAACAGCAGCCAATATTACACTATCTCCAGATGCTGTGCCCGGCGCCGTTTCCATTCCACCGTTCCATCATAGGTTAGGACAAAGCTTGCCAACTCTACCAAAATGCCCGGGAGACTCCAGAGTTTCAGTCCAATCCTGAATGGTAGTGAGCCACACTCTACATATGTAGTAGGGACTAGGCTTAAAGAGTCTGATTCTGAGTCGCACATAAAAGCGAGCGCAGCAGCGCCTATTGGCGGTTGCCCATCTGCGAGCTTATACAAACGCTGCTACAATCTCCTTCCCTTGTGTACATCTGTGCGCCCGAATGTGCAAGGACTGATACGCCCAGTTCTAGTGCCCGTGCACGCTGTAATACCAATCGGTACGTCCTTGTGTGCCACTGTCTAACCACTGAATATTGCACCAGCCCCTATGGAAGGTGCAGTTTCTCTGTCTGACCATGGCCTCCTATGCCTGTGGCTGTGCAAACAGGCATAGGAGCACACTATGCATGATTTATCATTCCGATTTGGTCAAATAGGAAACGACATCGCCCCAGTGTGTACCCAGCTTAAGCCCTGGAGAGAGAAAGTGCACGGAGATAAAGTACCAACCAATCGGCTCCTGTAATGCAGAGCCTCCAACATGACCCATTCCATTATGTACAAAATGCTCTGCTCCTAGACTTACCTCTTAATTTATGATTGCAGCCACCTGTGCTGAAACACCTGTCCCATGAATTACCTAGTCCAACACAGGTGACTGCAATCATACTGTACATTAGGTGGGAAGTCCAGGAGTAGAGTGTTTTGTACCTAATGGAACGGGTCATGTTGGAGGTTAGGGTAATATTACAGGCTGTGTTTGAAAAATGACAGTTACGAGCTGATTGGTTGGTGCGTTAACCTCCGTCCACTCTGTGCCATTTTGTCTAATCCAGCCAACATGACTGATAGAAACTAGGTGAATGTGTAAATAGTTAGAGAGTAAAAATCTTAACTTGCAAATAGAAGGGAAGACAAGTTGGAAAAACAGGGACATATCTATAAAACCTGGGACCAGGGTCGGACAGGCCCTGCGGGGAGTCACGGTTATCCCTGGAGGGTCCTGTGGCCTGCAAGGCCCACCCCTACCATAGAGCTTACCATTCCCTGTATCTCCTGCAGCACAGTCTGTACATTTAAATAAAAAATGGTTCTGCATTAATCCCTCCCCCTAGGTGGCCCAGTGGTCACATGATTACTGACATGCTCAGGGCTGGCCACTGCTGTGTGCAATGAGGAGGATCTCTGTGCTCCCTCCCTAAGACTCCGCCCATTTCTCCTCCTCTGTGAGTCTCCGCCCCTTTCTCTCATCTGTTCTATTCATATGCTTCTCTTCCATTAGTCACCGCCCTTTTCTCTCTATCCAATCTCTGTACTTGTTGTACCCTAGTCCCCGCCCCTTCCTCTCCTCTACCTGCCAGTCTGTATGTGAGTGTCTCTTCTGGAGCTCTGCAGTCAGTGTGCTCAGTACTGGGAGTGGGAAAACAGCCGTCTTCACAATGGGGTAAGTGTATGGGGAGGGGTAGGGCATGTATAAATGTAATATGGAGCTGATGATAATTAATGTTAATTTGGGGGTGTAATAATTTTTTTGGGGGGGATATATTATTGTTAGAATAGTATACTGACATTGTTTTGGGGGGGTATAATGATAATTCTCTGAGGGATAGTAAGGGTGGATTCATTTAATGTGGGAGCTAATGTTGTAATTCTCCATATAAATATATACACACTTATGTACCAAGCCTATAGGAAGGGGTGTGCGAGCGGTGCCAACCCCAGGGTGTAGGCCCCGGGTGTGGCAACGGTCCTGACCCCCGGCCCCTACATCTGGCTAGCAGGGTGCCTGGTTAGTATTGTAGCTTCAATGCTGCTCAGAGCGTCCAAGGTCAGCTCTCCGCACCTCTGCCGCTGACATCACGCAAGGGGGGGGGGAGACAGGGCGCTGTGCAATACTATTCACACACACACACGTATGCCAGAGAGAGACTACAGGGGACACGCAGTGAGTAACAAGCTGCGCATCCCCCGGCTCCTGCCCCGCTGCCCAGCGCTAACACAGCATGCTGCGCTGTGTTAGTGTGTGCATAGCACAGTTAAACAGCGCTACACCTGTGCGCTGTGTAAGGGAAGCCCGCTGTCGGCGCTGCCCTGCGCTGTCTAAGGCAAGCTGTGTGTACACAGGGCTACACGCGCGGCTCCCTGCTTCTTCCCTCTCCCCGCTGATACATGTGGCTCCCTGCTTCTCCCCTCTCCCCGCTGATACATGCAGGTAGCGTGGAGGGGAGGGGGTGGACCACATAGCAGCCATAATGGAGCCCTTAGGGCATGAAGAAGGAGGCGGAGCCTAAGCAGCGCGGGCTGTCTCTCCACTATACGCGGTAAGCGGCTGTAGTAACAGCGTGGCTGCCGTTTGTTAACTGTTTCATGCCTGTATCTGTCCCTTATCCAGGAAGAGTGCAGCAGAACTGAAGGCTGGATTCTTTTGCTCCCCATTCCTGGCTACAAAGCTACAAATTAAGCACAGAAGGCTCTGGTACAGCGGCTGTGCATAATACACTGGGGGTGCAGGGATCTGATCTGTGGGAAGGGAGTGGGGTGTGTCTCCTCCTCTGTGTCCCAAGCCAGCCTTCTGTTTTCCTTTACTTCTGTATATACTCTGTCCCTCTGTATATACTCTGTCCCTCTGTATATACTCTGTCCCTCTGTATATACTCTGTCCCTCTGTATATACTCTGTCCCTCTGTATATACTCTGTCCCTCTGTGTGTGGTGACTGTGTGTATCCATGTCAAACAGAACAAAGGCATCTGAAAGGATGTTTGTTTGTTCTAGGTGTAACAATAAACTATCTAAGCCGCATGCTGCTGGGTCCACGTTATGTGATGCTTGTATAGCAATTGATCCACCTATGGCTATTATTGCCTCACCTGCGCCTATATGGGCCGCTGACATGGTAGGAATAATGACGGATTTAACGTCTGAGTTAGCTGAGGCATGTAAGTCTCAGCCTCCCTGGGTTGCTGGGCTAACCAAGTCTCTTGACACCCTGGTACAGGTTATGGGTACAGCTGTGTCCGCTCCCTCCACTTCCTTACAAGGACCGACACAAAAGCGTCCTTTATCGACTGTTCTCCAGTCAGAAGAGTCTGACGAGGAATTCCTCGCTACGGAAGAGGAAGGGGAATTGGAGGAAGCGTTACAGGACGATACCCCTCTAGAGTTAGAGTCCACCTCTCCCGGGGTGGAATCTCTACTTTTGGCGGTCAGAAAAATCCTTAAATTACCTGAAGATTTTATTCCTGCATCCCAGGAGTGTGAATTATTTCATAAACAACCAAATCGGCGGTTTTTCCATTCTCACTGCATCTTCAACAGCAGCTGTCAGTGGCCTGGAAACAACCGGATAAACGGTTCCAAATTCCGTGCCGGTTTCCTTCTAGCTACCCTTTTCCATCATCCATGATGGAGAAGTGGGAAACGCTCCCTTCAGTTGATGCGTCCGTCTCCTGTCTCTCTAAGGCACTCCCAGTACCGGGAGCCACAGTACTAAAAGATCCTTCGAATCGTAAATTGGAGACAATGCTAAGATCTATTTATACTGCAGCGGGTGCTCAGCTTAGGCCCACCCTTGTTACTGCTTGGGTTAACAAGGCTGTGGTTTGCTGGGCTGACCAGTTGATTACAGGTTTGGACGCTGGTGCTTCCAGAGCAGGTTACGCATACTAGCAGAACACATCCGTGAGTCTGCAGTTTTCCTGGGAGAAGCGTCAAAAGATATTAGTCAGATTAGTGCTCGCATATCTGCTTCTGCTATTTTGGGCCGCAGAGCCCTCTGGTTGCGCGCCTGGCATGCGGACGCAGAATCCAAGCTTGTGGTGGAGGGTTTACCATTCAATGGCGACATGCTGTTTGGCACGGAATTAGACAAATGGATATCCCAGGTCACGGGGGGGTAAGTCTTCCTTCCTCCCGTCAACTGCACCGGTTCCCAGAAGAGCTTACGCTGGACCTTCGTTTCATTCCTTTCGTGCGCCACTTTCCTTTCGTGGGAGAGCCAGAGGGGCTCCCTCCCAAGCAAGAGGCGACAGAGTAGAGGCCACCCACACACGGTTGCACGTAGACAGGAGCCTAAGCCAGCTGAGAAACAGGTGGCATAACGGTCTTCCGTCCCACCTGGGACCACCTACAGTGGGAGCCCGCCTGCAAAGATTTCAACAAGTTTGGAACCAGACGTCGCCAGAACCGTGGATCCGCAGACTAATTTCCCTGGAGTACCGAATAGACTTCGAAGTCCCTCCTCCACCTCGGTTCTTCACTACAAGTCTGCCAATACCTGCAGACAAGGCCAGGGTTCTACAGGAGGCTATCTAGTCTCTAGTAGTATCATCTGTGCTAGTTCCGGTTCCAGAACATCAACGAGGTATGGGGTTTTACTCTAACCTGTTTGTAGTACCCAAACCGGATGGATCGGTCAGGCCCATCTTGAACCTCAAGTCATTGAACCTGTATCTGAAGATGTATCAGCTTCAAATGGAGTCTCTGCAGTCAGTTATTGCGAGCTTGGAACCAGGAGAGTTCCTATTATCCCTGGATATCACAGATGCCTATCTCCACGTTCCCATCTGGGAACCACATTCCAACACGGTTGGATAATAAACTTCAAGAAATCAAATCTCTATCCGTCCCAGAAGCTCCTGTTTCTGGGCATGATCTTAGATACGGCATCACAGAGGATCTTCCTTCCAATAGACAAAGCCCGGGATATCCGGTGGTTGGTTCAGCTGCTCCTCAGACCAAAGAAGGTGTCCCTCCTTCTTTGTCTGCGTCTCCTGGGGAAGATGGTAGCAGCCTTCGAGGCACTACAGTTCGGGCGATTCCACTCCAGGGTGTTTCAGCTGGACCTACTAATACAGGGGTCAGGGTCTCATCTGCTTCTACATCGACAGATCCGTCTGAGCCCAGCTACCAGAGTGACCCTTCTCTGGTGGACACAATCCAACAATCTTTTAGCGGGCCGGAGATTCAGAGTGTGGGACTGGATCATCGTAACAACGGACAGCCTTTGAGGATGGGGATTATCACTTTCAGGGTTGATGGTCCCCTCTAGAACAAAAGTGGCCCATAAATGTGTTGGAACTCAGAGTGATTTACAATGCTCTGTTAGAAGCAACAGAGTTTCTAAGAACTCGTCCGGTAAGAGTTCAGTCTGACAACGCGATGGCCGTCGCGTACATCAACCGCCAAGGAGGGACTCGGAGTCGCAGGGCCATGTGAGAAGTAACTCAGGTTCTCAGGTGGGCCGAGAGCCAGTCAGTAATCCTGTCGGCGGTATTCATCCCGGGTGTGGACAACTGGGAAGCAGATTACCTAAACCGCCAGGATATCCATCCCGTGGAATGGAAGCTTCATCCAGACGTGTTCAACGCGCAGATACGTCGATGGGGATGTCCTCAGGTGGACCTCATGGCGTCACGATTGAATCGTCAGCTCCCGGTATACGTGTCAAGAACTTGAGATCCGCAGGCAGTGGCAGTAGACGCTCTGACAGTTCCGTGGATCTAGGACTTTGTTGACCTTTTTCCTCCGATTCCACTTCTTCCTCGACTGCTAAAAATGGAGAAAACATGAGTCAGTCTCTGTCATTCTCGGACCTTCGGTCCCTATTGGCAGACGATCCGTGGCCCCTTCCTCTGCGCCCGTATCTGCTGCAGCAGGGTCCTCTCATACACTCCAACCTAGCAACTGCGTTTAACGGGGTGGCTCTTGAAACCGTTGTCCTAAGATAAAGAGGAATCCCAGTCTCTGTTATTCCCACCATGCTACCTGCCAGGAAACCAGTTTCGGCTGCGCATTATCATCGCCTCTGGCGTTCTTATATCTCGTGGTGTTCCAGTCGGGATCTTCCCTCTAGGACTTTTCGGTGTCCCAGTTTCTGTTTTTTTCTTCAGACTGGTCTGGATTCTGGCCTTCGTCTTGGAACTTTAAAGGTGCAGGTTTCTGCCCTTTCCATTTTCTTTCAACGGCAATTGGCCCTCATTCCTGAGGTGCAGACGTTTCTTCAGGGAGTCTTGCGTTTGCAGCCTCCTTTTTTTGTACCTCAGATAGCTCCCTGGGTCTTGATCTTGGTGCTTCTGTTTCTTCAGTCGTCCATGTTTGAACCTTTGGAAGAGGTTGATATTCAGTACTTGTCTTGGAAGACGGTCCTCCTCCTGGCTCTAGCATCGGCTCGTAGAGTTTCTGAATTGAGTGCTCTGTCCTATAAGCCACCTTACCTTCTGTTTAATGCTGATAGGGTGGAGCTCCGGGCGGTAGCCGCCTTCCTTCCCAAGGTAGTGTCAGCTTTTCATATTAATCAGCCTATTGTGGTACCATCTTGGGTGGAGGACTCTGGTGGTTCTTCTACCTTGGATGTGGTTGAAGCTCTCCGCATCTATGTTGCCAGGACTGCTTCCCTCCGTAAGTCTGGGTTATTTGTCCTCTATGATGCGGTCGGAGGGGTTGGCCAGCGTCTAAGCAGACTTTGGCACGTTTGATCCAGCTGACATTCATCAGGCTTAGGTTAATGCCGACCGACGGCCTCCTTCGTCCATTTCGGCTCATCCCACAAGTTCTGTGGGTGCGTCATGGGCGGCCGGTAGGGGAGCCTCCACGTCACAATTGTGTCGTGCGGCTACTTGGTCTTCAGTTCACACGTTTGTCAAGTTTTACAAATTTGATACGTTCGCTGTTTCGGTATACCGTTTTGGCCACCTAGTTCTGCAGGTGCCGTAGAGCGCTCCCGCCCGTGGGCAAAACTTTGGGACGTCCACAGCGTAAGCACCTCCAGTGTCCCCTAGTGGATGAAAGAGAAAATGGGATTTTGGAACCTACCGGTAAATCCTTTTCTCTGATTCCACAGGGGACACTGGACGCCCACCTCAGCGCCCTTCGCCTGCCTGTTCGGTTTTTTCCGTATGTTGTATGTTTTGATTATTGTGTGTTCTTCTCTCCCTTTTACTCCGCTTGTTCTCCATCTCCTCTCGGTCTTCATTTTCTAAACTGAGGGCTGATGGGGCATAGAGGGGGAGGAGCTACACGCTTCTAGATTATTTTAAAGTGCCAGCTCCAGTTATCCACGCCTCTATACCCCAGCGTAAGCACCTCCAGTGTCCCCTGTGGAATCAGAGAAAAGGATTTACCGGTAGGTACCAAAATCCCATCTTCGCATCAGCATGGGCATAACTGCACGTGATATTGTGTTAGTAGAAACCTGTAACTGTCCCTTGTAAATTGGTGTGTAGCAACCTTTGTATGTGGATAGGTGACAAAACTCTGTGTTGGTATAAACATGTAACGTTCCCTTGTAAACGGGTGTGTAGCAACCTTTGTATGTGGATAGGTGACAAAACTCTGTGTTGGTATAAACATGTAACGTTCCCTTGTAAACGGGTGTGTAGCAACCTTTGTATGTGGATAGGTGACAAAACTCTGTGTTGGTATAAACATGTAACGTTCCCTTGTAAACGGGTGTGTAGCAACCTTTGTATGTGGATAGGTGACAAAACTCCTCTGGACTAATTCCCTTTTGAAGATGAGCAAGAGAGATTATAGGAAGTTCTGTTTTCCTGCATCAGCCATAAATATGTCCAATTGTATATGGCATATAAGAAAACGGTCTGTGGAAATTACAGGATATCTGGCCAGGCCCTTGATAAACCGTCATTAAGAGCCCTGTGTTCTGTTTAGGGTCAGAGATCAAAGACTGGGGTCTGGTTATAAACAGGGCCGGCTGGCCGGCCCATTACGCCAGGTATGCAAAGGCGTACAATGCCTAGCTGTAAGGGCTCCATCTCCTTAGTCCCGCCGCTGTCCCCCACAGCATCCGGCATTACAATAAGTCACACTGACTTATACTGTATGCCACAGCCTGAACACTGTCAGTGATTGACAGTACAGGTACGGCTGGAGAGGGAGGAGTGGCCGATCTCTCTTCTCCACCTCTCTCCTCAGCTCCTCCCCCCCCAGAGTGACAGCCTGGCTTACTGGATGCAAAGCTGGAGGGGGGGAGAGGCCACGCTCTCCCCTCTACTCAGCTCCTCCACTTTTACCTTATGTTCCCCAGCTTCCTCCCCTCTCTGAAGGCTTTGCTTGGGCGCCGGGGATCTGACATCACGATCTTGTGACCGTCCCCAGCGTTAAAAGTTCAAGGAGGAGCCACCATCCATGAGCTACACTGCAGTTCTGTGCCCAGGTAAGAAAATGTAAATGCTGTGTATTAATCATCCACTGGCTGTCACCCTCTCCCTGTCACCCTTTCTTGGCATCACCCTCTCCCTGTCACCCACTGCTGTCACCCTCTCTTAGCATCACCCACTGCTGTCACCCTCTCCCTGTCACCCACTGCTGTCACCCTTTCTTGGCATCACCCTCTCCCTGTCACCCACTGCTGTCACCCTTTCTTGGCATCACCTACTGCTGTCACCCTCTCTTTGACCCCACTGCTGTCACCCTCTCCCTGTCACCCTCTCTTGGCATCACCCTCTCCCTGTCACCCTCTCTTGGCTTCACCCTCTCCCTGTCACCCTCTCTTGGCATCACCCTCTCCCTGTCACCCAGTGCTGTCACCCTTTCTTGGCCTTGCCCACTGCTGTCACCCTCTCTCTGACCCCACTGCTGTCACCCTCTCCCTGTCACCCTCTCTTTTGGGCGTCACCCACTCCTTGTCACCTACTGCTGTCACCCTCTCCCTGTCACCCACTGCTGTCACCCTTTCTTGGCCTCGCCCACTGCTGTCACCCTCTCTCTGACCCCCCTCTGTCACCCTCTGCCTGTCACCCTTTCTTGGCGTCACCCTCTCCCTGTCACCCACTGCTGCCACCCTCTCCCTGTCACCCACTGCTGTCACCCTTTCTTGGCGTCACCCTCTCCCTGTCACCCACTGCTCTCACCCTCTCCCTGTCACCCTCTCCCTGTCTAAGTACTGACAGGTGTGTATGCGGGTGAGAGTAGAAGCTCACCTTATGCCTTACATTACAGTATTCTTCTGCTGGTGGCAGTGACCAGGTTTATATAACCACACGTGCTGAGGTAACCTGTGAAAGTCACGGGCGGCGATTCTCAGATTGGCGTTTCTGGAGGCTCGGTTCGCAGGACCCTGACAATATACAGTACATATAATACTCTTTCCTCCTCTAGCTTTTTAGTCTCAGCCTCTATCTTTCTCCTTCTCTCTCTGCCCTCTTCATCTCTCTCCTTTGTTTCTCTTTGTCCCTCTGTCACTGTTTCCCATTTCCCTCTCCCCCTTTTCTAGTAACCTCTTTCTTTCTGTCCCCCTACTCTGCTCCTATGTATCCTCTAGCTACAGTATTTGCTCCTGTCCTGCTGTGTTTCCCGTCACTCACCTGTCCCTTTCTGTCTCGCCTGTCCCTTTCTGTCTCGCCTGTCCCTTTCTGTCGCGCCTGTCCCTTTCTGTCGCGCCTGTCCCTTTCTGTCGCGCCTGTCCCTTTCTGTCTCTCCTGTCCCTTTCTGTCTGTCCTGTCCCTTTCTGTCGCGCCTGTCCCTTTCTGTCTGTCCTGTCCCTTTCTGTCGCGCCTGTCCCTTTCTGTCGCGCCTGTCCCTTTCTGTCGCGCTTGTCTCTTACATTTCTGCACCCTCTGGTTCTTAGGGCTCCATTTAACATTGATACCAAATACCGGCGCCATATTAACATAACTGTCTGGTGAAGTTCAGCGCAGTCTTCCTCTTCTCCTGTGCCCTCTGCTGAGTTGCTGCTTGCCCAATGCTGCTTATGACGGGTTGTTGACTACGGCACTAATGTGTGACGGGGTACAATGCGCATTACGCTTTAACTCAGCGGGGAATCGGCAATGATGGCATAAGTGGTACAATCATAAACACGGTGCCACTGCTTGCTGAAATCTGATAAGATGTCATAACCCCTTTAGCGAGTGATAGAGGGGTTACTACTTGTTCTTAACTGGAGCTGTCAGGAAGAATGACTATCTATGAGTGACATTGAGACATAGGACCATTTAATTTATTAAATGGTGGCCCTGGAGCTATTTAACTCACCGCGCTATTAGCCTGAATAAAGGATTTCTTCCCGCACCCTCCTGAGGGTGCGAACAGAAATCGGACTAAAATGCCGGATGCGATTCTGTTCATCTTAGGGCGGCGCTAACAACATCGCAGCCAGCACTTAAGTCAGAAAATGGCGGTTAGTGCACCTAAACACCCGGCTTAAGGCGCGCTAACTGCCATCTCCCGACTAAGTGCCGAGTGCGGGGGAAACAATTGATTGGCTCCGGGAACCTCTTCCCTGCGCTATTCACATCACGCTTAATTGAATTTCCTCCAAAGTTTTGATTAGGGTGCCCAATCCCGGGATCGGGATCAGCGGGATCCCAGGATTTTGACCTAAAATCGTCGGTATTTGAATCCTGTGATTGGCGCTTCCAAAAGTGGGATTTCAAGATTAGTCAACGCATGCGCTTTTTCTTTTTTTCTTTTTTTATTGCAGGGCAGCGCGGAGCACCTGCAGCAGACGGCTCAGACGCTGCCCCTGCCACCGGCTGTGCGCAGCGTTAAGTGACGTCAGAGGTCACGCTGCGCAGACGTCAGCCATGCCCGCACCATGCCTAAGCAGAGGAGGAATGTCTGCTGCTTGGCCGGGCGATCGTGGGTATCATCGCAGAGGGAGCCAGCCCAGGCAGCCGCGGAGAGGGGAGCACACAAGCGGAGGCCGGTACTCGTGGGGATGGGGAAGGAGGCAAGAGAGATCTAAGGACTGGGGGTGAAATGTAAGTACTGAGGGAGGAGGAGAGAGATAAGGACTAGGGGACAGAGGGGGGAGAGAGATAAGGACTGAGGGACAGGAGAAGGATGGAGTGCAGCCACTGAGTTCTGCTGCTGCCTGCCAGTGCCACCACCAACTCAATCTCGGGAATCCCAGGATTGAGCGATTTTCAATCCCGAGTCCCGGGATTGAATAAAACGTCCTGGGATTGGCCTCCCTAGTTTTGATACATCTCCCTATAAACTGAGGGCACTGTAATGTTGCATAGGATGAACTGGGGGCACTACAGTGTGGTCTAATATTAACTGGGGCTAGTACAATGTGGTATAATATGAACTGGTGGCACTACTATAGGACATAACATTAATTAGGGCACTACTATGAGGCAGAAAATGAACATCTGCTGCAATGTCTCTCTAGAAGCATTGGTTTGGGGGTCATTCAGAATTTTGCTATGTCGCTCATAGACCCATCGCAGAGTGATTGACAGGAAGTGAGCGTTTGGGGTTTGTCACGGGGGGGTTGGCGAAACGCAGGCGTGTCAATGCGCTTAAATGCCATTACAGGGGCGTGCATAAATTAGCCACTGCGATGGCATACGCAGCTTGAGCTCTCATTGCGTACAGGAAGTTTCTCAATTTCTGAGTAAGGTCTGACCTTGAGTAATTGTGCGTGAGGCACCGATGTTACTTGATGGTACCAATGTTTTTGCAGTGTATTACGGATGTGAGAAAGGTGAAGTGGGCATCTTTATGTTGGGCTGTGATGGCATTGCGATCGCAAACATTAGCATATTTTTGCAGCGGGTCTGCGTTTGTAATCGCAGCTGCGATCGCTATAGCGGTCGGTAGTGAATCAGGCCCAATATTTGTTATTTTCAAGCTTGCATACTTGCCAACCAGATTTCTTTTCATGGTGTGATAACGCTCTCGTACAGCTGTACACATTCATTTCTCAATTACTATGAACTGGGGGCCTGATTCACCAAGGATCGCAATTGCAAAGCTGCACGCAGGCTATAGATATATGATGTATGCACGCAGGCTATAGATATATGATGTATGCACGCAGGCTGTAGATATATGATGTAATGCATGCAGGCTATAGATATATGATGTAATGCACGCAGGCTGTAGATATATGATGTAATGCACGCAGGCTGTAGATATATGATGTAATGCACGCAGGCTATAGATATATGATGTAATGCACGCAGGCTATAGATATATGATGTATGCACACAGGTGGTCGCAATGGTGTACGGCGCCGGGCAGCTGAGTAAGCCTCAGCTTACTCAGGCTGGCCGGCTTGCAAGCCCAGGACACTGCGTCAATCAACGCAGATCCTTGGCTGGTCACTACCAGTAAATGGGGCGGACACGCATTAAGGGGTTTATCTCTGAGAGTAATCTATGTCAGGGTATAATTACTCGATATAAGATAAAAATCACCTTAAATAAGAAGCAGCAGGAGAAATCTAAAAACGCCATGCTGATAAGCTATATACCCATGAAGCCAGAGCCGGACTACAGCGCCGAGAGGATCACGTGGCAGAGGCAGCCAATCGCTGAAGGGAAGATAATCCAACACCGGATTGGAGGGTCCATTTGTAACAATGCATTGGATCTCTTTCTAAAAGAAGAATTCCTGAGAGGTGAATGATATGTTGGACCACTCGGGGGCATATCCAATTGCGGGCGGGGTCTTTCCTGCAGTCGCGGGGTTTTGCTATGGGACGTGGTGGTTTCTCACACCCCCAGAGCAAGTCTGATTTTTTTTTTCGGTAATTTTAGGAAAAATCAGCGGGACTTGCTCTGGGACCCTGGTGGCACCTCTCTGAGGACTAATTAAGCAATTGGAAATTTCCAATTAGCTTAATGCCAGGTCAGCAAAGCCGGAGGCGCAGCAAAAATAGGTGGAGTGGAAGTGTGACGGTCCGGTGGCGTCGTTGTGAAGCGGGCCGCGATTAGCAGCATTGTGAGGGGGCAGAGCAGCTATGACAAAATCACATCATTACCCACCCAGAATGCCCATTCAGGGAAGTGGGTGGTGCTGGACAGCCGTGAGCAGCCTCCGGAAGACTTGCCTAGTATTCTGGGCATTCGGGAGCACCACCCGAGATTTGGTAGCCTCCCAGGGGTTCCTGGAGAGTGGGCATGTATGACTGGAGTGCTCATTTTGAAACCTATTTATTAGTGAATATTTGTGGATATTCCCCGCGAAACCAGAGATATATGATGCGGTCCATCCATTATCGACCACAAAAGCCGCGCCTCACAGGTTTCTCGGAGTTCATCGATTTTTTTTTTCTTTTTGCTACCACATGGTATTAGAAATGTGCTGGGCAGAGACTGGAAGTTGGCTATTGTCCATTTTAAGGGCGTGTTATGGTCTTGTCGCTGGATTGGTTTGCGTATAGAGGCGCTTAATCGCTCATATTGGAGGCCGTACTCTGACAAAGAATCTGCACCTAGCACGGGGCTGGTGCAAGTTTCGATGGTGCGACCGGTGGCATCTAAAGACGCACCAAGCGGTATTACAGAGTCTATACACGTCACAGTGGGCACATCAGTCCTTGCAAATGTAGATGCACGCTTGCGTGGAAAGGGCCGATACTAGGATTAGCATAATGGAGGATGGGGGGGGTACCTGCGCACTGAGATTGGATTCTGGCGAGCTGCAGTATAAGATAATAGCTGACTCTATTATACCCCTTTTACACCTGGAGCTAAAACCCGGGTTATTGCAGGGTTAACCCGGGCAGCTCCTTGACCCGGCAATCCAACCCAGGTAAATAGCAGCGCTTAACACGGGCATAGCCCGTGAAACCCTGCTGTGAGAACAGCGCACTCCGGGTCGCGATGACCTGGAGTGTGCTGCTAGCTGGCCGATTGGTCCGGCTTCAGTGGCGATTGGAGATTACGTCATCTCCAAGCGTCCACTTTCACGCCGGGAAAGCCGGGTCTATGCAGACCCGACTCCGGTGTGAGCAGCGCCGACTCGAGAATATCCCGAGTTGGTGCTGGCTAAATTCCGGGTCTGATCCGGATAAGAACCCTGGGCCTAATTCAGACCCGCTCGCGAGTGCTGAGCGCTCGCAAGCGAGTCGATGTTTCCCAGTGCGCATGCGCACGACGGAGGCTGCTCCGTCGAGCGCATGCGCGAGCCCCGGATAGCGATGGGCAAGCAGTCGCTATGGGTCTCGCTACAAAGGGGGCGTGCTGTCGATGGTGAGTGACAGCACGCCCCCTTTGGTGGGCGTGCCGGGGCGTGGCTGGCCCGATGGAGGCGTTCCCATGGAAACGCCTACCGTCTGGGGCCGGCCCCACTGACATCACAAGTGATGTCAGTGGGAGTGCTTTCGGCTCTGATAGAGCCGAGAGCACTCTTGGGCTTGCGGCAACGAACCCTACCACAAGGGTCTCGTCGCAAGCCCGATGGTCGTGATGGTCTTGATCATCGCGACCATCTTCCTGGCCGCTCGCTATAGCTGTGGGTGGTCACCCACAGCTATACAAGCGGCCAGGAGGCCACTCTAAAAATTCAGAAGGACGGCCCTGATTCAGAGCGAGCGCTCTGTCAGAGCGTCTGGCTCTGAATCAGGGCCCCTGTTCCAACTCCAGGTCAGACCCGGAATTTTGGTGGAAAAGGGGTATTACAAAGTAGTAAAACACAGTAAAGAATATACTGCGCTCAGCCCTGATATTAAATTAACAAATTCTAAAACTTTAGTAGAGTATGGAGTATTATGGAAGTGCTGTATTCCTTTGAAATGTACTTGGTATGTATAAGCAATATGATGTCCTTGACAGATAATGCAGGGTAATGAGATTATACAGTTGGATGAGAAATGAAAATATATTAATTGGTAATTGTTTACTGTTAACCACAATAATTAATGTAAACGGATAGGTAAATGCTAATGAATCCTTGGATTAATGAAAATAAAGAAAGTGATTTATTCTTGCTAGCAAAGCCAAGAGAAATACCTTTGTTGAAAGGTAGAAAAATAGAAAAAATTCGAAAAATATTAATAACTATAATGTACATAAACAGGAGATCTCCAAATCATATCAAATTGCTGCTTCAATAATAGTGCACCTGTTCCTAAAACTGTAGTAAATTCAAGATCCCATTTCTACATTCTCCTGATACTCCTGTATCATTTCTCATCCAACTGTATAATCTCATTACCCTGCATTATCTGTCAAGGACATCATATTGCTTATACATACCAAGTACATTTCAAAGGAATACAGCACTTCCATAATACTCCATACTCTACTAAAGTTTTAGAATTTGTTAATTTAACATCAGAGCTGAGCGCAGTATATTCTTTTCTTTGTTTTAGGATTAGCATAGAGTTGCAGACGCAACTGCGGATAAAGGCGCTAAAGCTGATGCAGAATCGGGGCCTCAGTTTCTGAACGTACAGTATGCAGCATGTTCAAAGCACCTTCAGTGCGAATACCAGGGACGCTCTACTGGTGCCCGTGTGTATGAGGCTGAGAAAGCGCTGAGTGGAAATTAAATGAGCCCCCTGCAAAAATATTTGATGTGCATATAAAGCATTTTTATATTCTCATCTTCACTTAGTTCATAAACCTAGAACTACAGTTCTCAGGTCCTTATTCTGAGGCGCTCGCTCTGAATCAGGGCGGATTTAAAAGAAAAAAAAATCTGCCTCCAGGCCGCTCGCATAGCTGTGAACGCCTGCCGTTTGTGGTGTCAGTAGTGAACTTCCTGCTCTATTATCGCGACCATCGGGCTTGCGACGAGACCCTTGTGGTAGGGTATCGTCCACTGCAAGCCCCAGTGAACTTCCTGCTCTAATAGAACAGGAAGTTCACTACTGACATCACTACTGACATCACTACTGAACGCCTCCGTTTGTGCAGCCACCCCCCCGGCCCGCCTATAAAACGGGGCGAGCTGTTGATCGATATCGACAGCCGCTCCGTTTTGCTGCGAGCCCCGAGCAAGTGAAGTTCTCGCTCTGGGGCACGCGCAGTGTGCACGCCGCGCAATAGCACTGCCCAACGATCGACCCGTTTGCGAGCGATATGCGCTCGCGAGCGGGTCTGAATCAGGCCCTTAGTTATTAGCACTCATGCTGCAAGAGATATATGGGTCAGTCCAATTAGCTGCGAGCTGCATGCCGCATTTACGGTATCTCTGGACTCCCTGATCTTTGTTCACTACAGACATCACATGTGATGTCAGTAGGGACGCCCACAAACGGCAGGCGTTCCTTCGGGAACGCCTCCTTTTATGCAGCCACCCCCCTGACCTGCCTATAAAACTGGGCGAGCTGTCGATCAATATCTGGGCCGTAACTGGGCGGTGACCAAGTGATCGCATGGACCAGATCTGTCTAGGGAGAGTGTCATGGGTGTGCCGGAAAGAGCGGTTTTCACGGGGACGAATCAATCCATCTGCACGTGCAGTCTCTGTCCATGTGTGTATGCACGGTGGGTTGATTGTGTGATTCCACCGCTGTTGCCATTGTGGAAAAGGGTGTAAAACCAATGTCATTTTAAATAAAGTTGGTTTAAAAAAAACACCTGTTGATTTGGGAGAGAGCGGAAACCATGGTTTCGGAGACCATACGAAACCATTTTTGTATCCATGGGCATTTGCTGTGAGCTCGCCGCGGCCTTTGGGCATGAAGTCACACTTGGCTGCTCGTAAACTTGGCCATATCACATATACAACTCTGTCCGAACGCTCCTCCACTTTCATCCAATGCTGATTTATAGTAGATGTTAATAAATTAATACTGTGCTGATCTTTAAGAAAACCCATATGTTCAACCACATTCTGCAAGCTAATAAAATAATATTTAGGGAGCTATGTAACGCACATCATAAATGTAATGTACGGCTGCAATAGCAGATCCAAGAATCATTTTCTTTATTAACTGTATATTCCTGGCAGTATAAACATATCTTATACTACTCTATACAGGGCTAGCTAACAAAAGTTAAAGTCGTTGTCCGATCTTGGAGCTGACTTTGGGCCTGATTCAGACCCACTCGCGAGCGGCTGTCCGCTCACAAGTAGGTCGATGTTGTGCACTGCGCATGCGCTCGACGGCGGGAGCTCCGTCGTGCGCATGCGCCAGACGCGACGAGCGAAGGACTTTCCTTCGCTCGTTGTGTCTGATCAAAGGGGGCGTGCTGTCGATGTTGATTGACAGCACGCCCCCTTTGGTGGGCGTGCCGGGGCGTGCCTCCCTGACGGGGGCGTTCCCAAGGGAACGCCTACCGTCAGAAGCCGGCCCACTGACATCACTAGTGATGTCAGTGGGAGTGATTTTGGCTCTGATAGAGCCAAAATCACTCCGGGCCTTGCGGTTGAAAACCTCAACCGCAGGCTCCGGCTCGCAGTGGCGATGGTCGCGACCATCGCGGCCATCAAACTGCATGCTCGTATAGGCTGTGGGTGGTGACCCACAGCTATACGAGCGTCCTGGAGGACGCTCCATAATTATGGAGGGCGGCCCTCATTCAGAGCGTGCGCTCTGCTCAGAGCGTACGGCTCTGAATGAGGGCCTTTATTTCATTGGGTTTTTTTACATATCCTCCTGCAGACTTTGTTAAACAAATGAATTTATCTTCTATCCATTGATATATTTGTACCTGTGTCGTTGCTGTTCTCCCTGCATTGGATACAATGATATCCAGTGTCTGCAGGACGCCACGGCAACGATAACAAAGGTGCCTATGAAATGCACAGAGTGAAGTTAGAAATAAATATTTTGCAAAATAAATATTTTGACATTCTCGTTTCTGTCCTAGTGACACGGGTGGTAAAGAAATGGTTAACTGACTAGCAAATGAACATTTCCATTCTGGACACATTTCTAGGCTGGGGCTACAGCCCTGCAAACAAACCCAATATGGTGAGCAGGATAGTGTTACGTGTCAGCCTGGCCTTTTGCTCTCAGTGCAATATAAGAATTCTCAAATCTTTAGGGCACATGGGATGGTATCACTTACACACTCATGGTCACTACCCAAACAGACTGAGTGCTAGTTAGCCTGTGGCCAGACGCCAGGTGGGACATTTGTTCCGCCTCTAGAATCCTTAACGCTTCACTCTTTATTTCTAAATCTTAAAGAGCAATTAAAGCCAGTATTTGACAGTAATATATATGCAAGGCTGTGCGCTACTGAATTGTTGCTAAGTAACTAAATGGGGTCAATAAATTAGGGGCGTATTGCGGGCGATACCAGCAGTGTTCCATTGCAACTCCAGCAAGGCACCCTACATAGACCTGATTTCACCCCTAAATTGCATATTTTAATTTGCATCTCCATAACCGTATGTATTAAAATATGAAATTTAGGGCCTACCGCAAATTGTAGGGGCGCACTGCATTGCGGTAAATGCAGGCATGGCCACTGATTGAGTTACCCTCAAAATGCCCATCATGCTCTTTGATCCCTCTGCAACATGTTTCCAAATTAGAGGGAGAAGACACTTCTCTGATTAAGCAGGGAGGCAATGACCGACTGCTTTGCAAACTTGCTCTGCAAAAATGGTGGGCAGAGCTAGATTAAGACGTCATGGAGAATATTGGCCGACTTTTCAGCTGTCTCCTCCAGGGGGCCAGCCACATGGGCAGTGCTGGGGACACGGAGCCACCATCGCAGTGTGAGTCACGCCATTAAGCCGTCTGGGCCACCTACTTACTTCGGGAAGTGGTTGGCTGCGGGCACACATTGGGGGCCTTGGGTAACTTAGAATAGAAAAAAAGTGTGTAGATATATGATCCAAGGCGCTATTTAAGTATAATTGCAGTAAAAAACAACCAATGAACTCGGCGCTAATGAACCATAAAGAATATATACAATCGACTAAGTGCTTCTTTGTCCTCCCACTTTGCAAGTGGAGGTAATATAACAATCAGCTGCAAATCTAAACTCCAGGGATTGTGATTCCCTAGTAAAAACAAAAATGCAAATAGCCAGACAAGACTGCGCTAATTAGAAACACACTACTAGTCTGTAAGATGGCAGAAATACATAACAGTCAGGGCTTCTTATATGCAAAAATGTATAATTTAATCACATTTCATATATTTGACCACACATCACATTAATTTAAAAATAACAATGTAACTAATAATATCCATGGTTATATAGATATCTCAATAATAATGACCTAATAAGGTACTTTGTAGGGCCTTCTGGAATAGATACATATATGACTCTAATATGCTGGTGTTTGATCCGTAAAGAAATGAGGGCCTGATTCAGACCTGCGTGCTATGCGCTCGCAAGCAGGTCGATTGTGGCCCAGTGCAAATGCGCACGACGGAGCCGGCTGGGTCTCATACCAAAGGGGGCGTGCTGTCGATGTTGAGTGACAGCACGCCCCCTTTGGTGGGCGGGCCGGGGGAGTGGCTGCCCAAACGGAGGCGTTCCCATGTAAACGCCTCCGTTTGGGGGCGACCCCACTGACCTCACGAGTGATGTCAGTGGGAGAGATTTCGGCTCTGTGAGAGCCGAAATCTCTCTGGGGCTTGCGGCAACGAGACCCTACCACAAGGGTCTCGTCGCAAGCCTGATGGTCGCGATGGTGACCACCCACAGCTATAGCGAGCGGCCAGGAGGCCGCTCTAAAAAACAAGAAGGCCGGCCCTGATTTAGAGCGATCGCTCTGTCAGAGCGTCCGGCTCTGAATCAGGGCCTGAGTCCAAAGGTAAGTGGAAATCCGTGTGGAATGGAATATAAACAAAGCATACAATTCCTTTTAAGACAGAAATAACGAGTTGATATAAAAAGTCTTATCCCTCTGATAAACCTGAATTTTGGTTGCTAAATTTATCTGACCTTCCAATATCCATATATAAAAAATCTGTGTTGCGTTATCTGGTGAATGCTGCGAGGGCTACTGTACCATGTTATTGGAGGTCTTCGACTTGTCCTCCCATCGATGGTTCCAGAGAATAGATCAGTATATGCATATGGAAGATCTCTCATTGTCTAAATCATCTCCCCTAGATTTTACTGACATTTGGTATTGTTGGCTGAATTTTAAAGAGACTGCAAAACAAATACTTAAGTGCCTCTTAATATATGGCGACATCCTCTTTTATTTTTCCCCATTATTTTATTATTTTTCTCTATATTATTTTCTTTCTTAAATTCTTATGTTTTTTATTTTATTTGATTAGTTATTTTATTTTTTGCTTTTATATTGTTTTTTGTTTTTCATTCTATTTCGGTTAGTAATATTTGACAGCATGTTCAAAATTAAGCGATTTAAGACTTATTCTTTCTTGCTCCTTTATTTCATGTATGAGTATATTTGTCCACTGAATTCATATTGTTATTTGACTTTATTTGATGTTTCTGTGGGCCGTTGTAGGCCATATATGTACTGTGCTGTTTTCGTTTTCAATAAAAACATTACATAAAAAAAAAAAAGTCTTATTCCAAATCCTGTATAATTACCACGCTTGGGTCCGTTTAAGTTACCGGAGTTAAGTGAGCGGCGTTGTGACCCGGGACACGCTGCACCAGCAGTCTCTCTGTCTCCCGTTCTTGAACAGCTGATAAAGCCGTGTGTGTGTATCCGGAATAAAATAGGCCCAGTGGGATTGGAGTAACGACTTGCCGTATCTTTTCCGTCTAAGTCCAGAAAATATTCCAGTACTCCAGTGCACTTGACACACTTGGGGGTGCTGATATTCAGGGGTCCTCTGACATGGTTTCGCCCCTTCACATAGAGGCTTTTTCCCCTGTCTGGGAACCTGGGCCGCCTGCCCCAAGATTACGTTACCATGCCCATTTCGCTCTCACAAGCTTGCCCAACCCCCTCCTCAGGTGTCTCCCGGCAGCATTCCTGACACTAAACAATGTTTTTTCCATGAATGGATTTACATCAGAACATGTCAGGCTTGGGTTTTAGTGATTCTTGTAAAATGATTTACAGTGCTTAGCAGGGACCCTTAGCTGCCGAGCATATGCACAGTAATAAGTCACAAGTCTGCACACAGATATGTAAGTGGCGCATTTCAATTTAAACAGCGCAGCCTCCTGGTGTGTGCTAGTCGCATCGCAGTGCTACTTAGTCGCATTTTCGGCACAAAAAAAAAAATGCAAAAAGCACATTCGAGGTTAGCAGAGTCTCACGGAACCAAGGGCGCAGAGAGGGGCTGTTTGGTGCGACTGCAGCAAAGACGGGTGAGGACACATCCGTGCATTCCCTGTGCCGAACCTGTCTGCTGACCTGGCCTATAATGTGGTTTTTTTCTTTTGTATTTTGAATACTCTACGTCAATAAATATGAATGTATAAATGACAAAGAATAGCTATTGAGAATGAAGGCACATACATATTAGGAAGCAGTGCAGGTAGTTCTGGCAAAATGGCTTTTCTAGAGACAAGTCTTTAGATCATCGGGCTGCAGGATAGGAGAGTGTGAAGTAATGATAGCATCTTCCAACATTCAGCAAAACATGCACTGTGGCCAAGTTTTACATGTGGGAATGTGACAAAGGAAGGGGTAATGTTACAGGGGCATTTTAATGAAACATTAGCTATTCCTAAAACATGTATTCTTAAAGCACACCTCCCTAATGTTTTAGGCTTGGGAATTGTAGTAGCGGACCTATGAGAAAGGTCATATTCACACATCATAGGGGTTGTCCAGCACGACCCCCGTGCATGTACTTCTCCTTGTGCTGTTCCCTATCCATGAAATCAACTTTGGAATGCTGCACACATCATGACAGGAACCTTCCCAATCTTACTGTAAATCAGGACTGTCCTGTCTAAATTGGGTTAGTTGGAAGGTATGGAATGTATTATTGATAAATAAAAAGTATACTCCCAAATCCCCCTCGCCAAATTATATTGACAAAAACAACAACATCGTTTTTTAAGCACGACTAGTCATCTTTTTTAGCTGTTCTATCTTTATCTCCTTTTCACAATCTTTCTGGAGGGTACAAAATATGGCTACCAATCACATAGACACAGACTCGCAACTCTCAGCATGTGATGGCAGAGGGGGGAGAAGGAAGTGAAGGATGCCACAGAGCAGATGGAGCTCAGGGGGGCATTACAAAGCCTCTCTGCTCATTGTATCATGTGACTGTGATTGCCATGTTCATCCATAACTGTACATAATTATAAATCTTAATAGCAGCCTGAAGAAACAAACCAAGTAAAAATGGTAAAATACCAAGGTTCTTCTCGTAGATTGCTACAGTTTTTGTTTTTCAGGTGATTTCTGCATTAACCCCTTAAGTGCTGAGGAGGAGTAGGACTCTACTTCATCATGTACATTTTTTCACTTAACTTTGAAGAAAATAAGTGCTGCTTTGGAATAATTCCTTATAACGGTAACACAGGAGATATCAGTGATATCTCCTGTATACCTTTTATCTCGCCATCCCCATACACTAATATAGGAACCTTCAATCATAAAATTATAAAAACTGAAAGTTTTCAGAATTTGACTGTGAGAACTAATGTAATCTAAAAATGGCATTACATCTTATATCTATAGCTTGCATGCATTACATCTTATATCTATAGCTTGCGTGCATACATCATATATCTATAGCCTGCGTGCATACATCATATATCTATAGCCTGCGTGCATACATCATTTATCTATAGTCTGCGTGCATTACATCATATATCTATAGCCTGCGTGCATACATCATATATCTATAGCCTGCGTGCATACATCATATATCTATAGCCTGCGTGCATACATCATATATCTATAGCCTGCGTGCATTACATCATATATCTATAGCCTGCGTGCAGCTTTGCAGTTGCGATCCTTGCTGAATCAAGCCCTCAGTAACTCCACACACATGCAGTAACCCGGCAGTATAAACTTTTCCCGCAAGTAATTAACAATGAAAGTGGTATGTGCGGTCAGGTGAGGTAGAGCCTTTCCTGTAATACTTAAGTATACTCCAGAGTTTTGACTATAAATATTATAAGAAAAAGGAAAAGAAAATATTACAACTATATTCTTTGTATCTATTCTAATAATTTTTATAGTCAAAACTCTGGAGTAAAGAGTGGATGGCAGGTGAGGCACTGCCTCCCCTGTCTACCTTTTCCACACATCCCTGATCAAAACTCACCACATTTCCAGCACTATATACAGCTGCACATTTGTATGATGCCCACATGAACCCTTGGGATCATAAGTCTGTAAATCTGCCTCCCCAGCCATTTACCTCACCGCATGTCACTGGTATTTTCGGCTGACCCACATCGGAGAAATACAGAGTTTCGCCGGTAGATTAGTATCCGCCGAGGGCTAAGCCAATACCTAAGTAATGAGGGACTGATGGGGCACGATGGTGAATATGCCCCTAAAAGCGCAGGTGTTGAAATTAGGTTAAAACTTACCTGAAAGTAGGGGTGGGGCTCGAAGGCTCATCAGACCATTGATGTCAATAAACCCCATGTATACAAAAACAACCCAAAATTGTAAAGTGACAGGGGCTCGTGTATATGTGTGTGTGTGTGTATATATATATATATATATCATCACAAAAGTTATTGTAATGACCGCAACCACAGGAGATAAATATAACATGTGAAGCATTGTCAACCATTAAGCATTGGGCTGGATCTTTTATGTGTTTGATTGTGTGGCAGAAGAAAGGATTCAACTAAATATCAACAAATTGTAAAAAGTAATTTCCCAGAGTCAATAAAGAAATGAGATCTGAAAAGACGTTGGATAATTCAGCAAGAAAACGATTGAAAACATAACTCAATATCAGCCATAAAGTACTTGCTGGAACAAAGGCTGAAGGCTTTGGAATGGCCTTCACAGTCCCAAAGTGGAATATTACTTAAAATGTGTGAGGAGATCTCAAACACACAGCATAAGAAACAATAAATGCAATAAAATACTAAGGGGTATAGTTACCCTTAACACTATATCCAAGCTAAGAAGTCTACTAGGAAGAGCCCCAAAAAAAACAAAATAACAATAGAGAGACTCTGATGCTGCATACGTACGGTACGATTTTTTTGACATGAACGACAACGATTTCTTCATCAGGGTCCATAGGGATCCACAGGGATACCATGGGGTAATGTGGTTGGAGAGGTCCAGGCACCAAACAGTTAAAGCTTTCAGCTCCCAGAATGCACTGGGTCCTCCTCCGTATATACCCCAGCCCTAGCCACAAGCCTTCAGTTGTTCGTTTGGTGCGGCAGGATCAAGACGGACTTTTTTATTTTACGTTTTGATTTACTTTCTTATGTTTGAGTCAGCAGTACTCAGCGTCTGCATTAAGACACAGATAATGCGTCTCCATCTACCTCTGCCGGGCCAAAACATTATTCTCTGCATCCTCATTACACCATCGGGGCCTTATCGTCTGACGCCAGGGATCGGCAGCAGGCGCTATCTGCTGCCATGAGGCCAGCATACCCAGTTGGTTAATGCAGATTAGGGGAGGTAGGTACTCCCCCGGAAGCTCCTCCCCCTACACATACGCAGTCTTCAATAAGGTTTTGCGCGTCTGGGTCATTCCGCCTACCTTCCACGTGTATTTGAGACTCTCACAGCCTACAATTGGTGTTCTACTGTTTGTCTCAGGAGTGTTTGGGTCAGTCTCCATGTATGCCTTTCCCGTGGTTAAGGTATGCTATGTATGTGTATGTATCCTACCATGCCTTGGTTTGAGCAGTTGATTTAGAGTATATTACGATTACATTGCGATTATTTACATATGCATTGTATGTGACTGTTTGCTATTTGCTGTATTGATGTTGTCCTTTATTTCTGACTATCAATTATAACTATCACTGTGTTTTCTCTCCATCCCTCTGGGGTGGGGGTTTTCCTCTGGGTACTTCACATTTAAATTGAATTTGTGAAGGCTGTCACATTGCATTTGTATTGTTGCCTTTACTTTAAAAAATGTCAAAGGATAAAGGTAAACAGGACACAAGGGCTCCTGTGCTGATGTCATGTAAAGCCACGTCAGTCCAATATATATAATAGCTCAATTTAACCAGGATGTGTAGGGGTTAAATTGTACTTCACTTTTTTTTGTGAAGACTGATCTGCCCATCCCCCTCTCTCCTAATTAATTGGAGACTGAAATTGATTATGGAAGTGTTTTTCTAAGGGGAGATTTGGGCTCTCTCTGTGTATAGCATTATCCTGGGACCAAGGTATATAGCACTGGAATCCTACCAACGTTTTTACTTGTATAGTTGATTTAGTGCCAAATTGTAAATATATTTGTATGCATTGCACTTATATACCAATGTTTTTGCAATTTAGTGCCCATTTGCAAATATGCTGTGGAGAAAAAAAAAGGAAAGTTTTTGCTTTCTATTGTTGGTTATACACCACAGCAGTCCACCTCACCAGTACCTGGTCAGGGGTCACCTTGAGTATCTTCCTGGTCTCAGGTGATGACGCAGTTAGTAGACCACTTATCAGCCCCCACACTGCCTCCCACTTTGAATTACCCACAGTGATTACAGCCTGTTAGGTTTCCTCTTCCCATACATCCTTTCTGGATGGAGGGTTATGTGCTATCAGTTCAGAATCTGTTTTTAGTATATACCTATCTGCAGATGCTTTCAGATTCTGATATATCATCTGAGGAGGCAGAGGATACACAGGTTTCTCCCTCTGGGTCTATCTCTGATGGGAGGAGCGTCATTTATCAGTAGTTGTTCCTTTCTAGTAAGGGCGGTTAATTCAATCCTCATTATAGAAGATGAAGTACCGGCTCCTAAGCCTAATAAACTCGGTGGTTAGACATCAGAAGGTGATTTAGGCTGGATTCCCTCAATCTGAACAGTTCACTGATCTTAGAGGGGAAGCATGGAGCACTCCAGGTAAACTGTTTCAGATTCCAAAAAGACTAGTGTCTTTTTACCCTCTCCCAAAGGGAGAGTTCATTAGGTGGGAAATCCTCCTCTCTACTGGGGATTTTCACGTGACTCCTTCGTAAAGTGTCCTCCTCATAAGGTTGTTTGCACAACTCCCCCATCAGATTCTATCTAGGCCCATGCTCATGTAAAGTAACTGGGATTATCACCCCTGAATTTAGCAAAGGAAGAGGTTATTATTCAAAGTTTTTTATTCAATAGCCAAATGGGTCTCATCGCTCTATTCTCAATCTCAAATTTCTCAACAGGTTCATCCATGTGCCCAAGTTCCGTGTGGAGACCCTACCGTCAATTATGCTGGCAATGGAGCCTGGGGATTTTATGGTTTCCTGGACATACAGAATGCATATCTGCAAGTACCTATTGCACTATTCCACCAAGGGTTTCTGAGTTTTGTGGTTTGTCAGCAACATTACCATTGTTCTTTGGTCTGTCTGCAGGGTATTTACCAAGACAACAAGGAGTCATGATACTGCCGTACTTGGATGACCTCCTGATATTGGCATAGTCCTTGGAGGTTTTACAACATCATCTCCAGCTGATCATTGTCTGTCTACAGGAGATGGGCTAGATAATCAATTGGAAAAAGTTTCCCTTTCTCCAACACAGTAGATGGTACATCTGGAGATACTACTGGATTCCCTGGCACAAAGGATTTTTCTACCAGTGGACAACATTTCGGCTCTATAATCGCAGGTGCGCAAATTGCTCCGCAATCAAAGAGCATCTGTTCACTCAGCAATGCAGGTCCCTGGGTTTCATGGTATCCACCTTCGGCATGGTCACATATGCCCAGTTCCATTCTAGGCCTTTGCAATGATAGATTCTGTCTCATTGGGGCGTCAGAATCATTTGATAAAGTCTCAAACGATCCTCATTTCGACAGAGGTTCAGCTATCCCTCTCATGGTGGCTACAGATGACTCATCCGGACAAGGGTCGCCCATTATGGATCCCAAATTGGGTACTAACCACGGACACCAGTCTTCGAGGATGGGGTGCAGTGACAGGTCATCACACCTTTCAGGGAAGATGGACAGCCCAGGAAAGTCGCCTGCCCATAAATGTTTGGGAGCTTTGTGCAGTGCACAAGGTGCTCATTTTGGTACAGAACCTCCTTCCCGGCAGGCCTCTCCAGATTCAGTCCGACAACGCGACCACAGTGACCTACCTAATGCATCAGGGAGGCACATGAAGTCGAGCAGCCATGAAGGAATTGACAAACATTCTGGTTTGAGCAGAATGTCATCTTCAAGCAATCTCGGAAATATTCATCCCCAGAGTCCTAAACTGGGAAGCAGACTTCCTAAGTCGTCAGGACATACACACCGGGGAATGGGCTCTTCACCTGGATGTCTTTCAGTTCCTAGTGGACAAATGGGGACTACCAGTAGTAGACCTCAATGCTTCATGTCACAATCACAAGGTCCCCAGGTACAGGTCCAGAGACCCCTCAGCCGCCTTCGTGGATGCTCTGGCAGTAAGATGGGACTTCAATATGGCATACCTATTTCCTCCAATCTCCCTCCTCCCAAGGGTCCTCAGGAATTCAAGCAAGAGGACGGCACAGTAATACTAATAGCTTCTGCTTTGCCCAGACACCATTGGTTCACCGACCGTCAGCGTCTCTCCTTATGCACTCCATGGCCTCTTCCTCTAAGGCCGGACCTGTTAGCACAGGGTCCCTGTCTGCTTCCGGACCTTGCTCATCTATCTTTGACGGTGTGGCTCTTGAGTCTTCCATCTTAAGAGCCAAAGGTTTTACTAAGAGGCTTAGGGCATGAAAGCCTTCCTCTGCCCACATCTATTACAGAGTTTGGCACTCCTATTTTCAATGGTGTTCACTTAGAAAATATGACCCTACAGTGTTTAGGGTCTCATGAGTGCATGCTTTTCTCCAGGCTGGATTAGACCTTGGTCTCCGTCTGGTTAAATTGAGAGTACAGGTTTCTGCACTCTGTCTGGTTCCAAAGAAAGATTGCTTCTTTGCCAAATATTAGAATTTTTTTTCAGGGAGTTCATTTGAGTTCAGCCTCTTTTTGTCCCACCGTTTGCACCAGGGGATCTGTCTTTGGTTCTTAAAGGGCTACAAGTTCCTCATTTGAACTTCTGGACTCTGTAGACTTGCAATGGTTGATAGCAAATACACTTTTTCTCCTCTCTATCTCTTCTGCACACAGAGGGCCTGATTCAAAGCCGCTTGTAAGCGGCCGCTCGTTCGCTCTGAGCGATGTTCGCACAACTGCGCATGCGTATGGGTCATAATGCGCATGCGCAAACCAGTCATTGCGGTCGGAAATCGTGCGCTCGCAAAACAGCGAGGGGCTGCTAATTTGATTGACAGAATGTACCGTTTGTGGGTGGTAACAGGGGAAGGTGCTTGAAAATGGGGGAGTGGAGATCCGAAAGCAGGCGTGCCTAACGGTGAAAAGGGCGTGTAATGGGAGTGTATAATTATTAAAGGAGCGTCATCGACCACGTCACTTGGTTGTCTTTTAGCCTGAACTGCTCGCAGTGGTAGCGGTAAGAAAAACCTACCACAAGCACTGCGAGCAGTTCAGATACCTTTCGATGTACCCGATTAATCTAATAAATACCGGAGATGACGTGTGATGCAAACGGAAAAGGGGCGTCTTTACAAAATAGCGAGCGCATTTTTCGTTCGCTTGCTCGCTCAGACATAGAGGCGTCAACAAACCGCAAAGAGCGAGCGCTCAATTTAAATAGCCAGCCCCTTTTTTGGAACGACCGTCCGCAAATAGCGTCCGGCTCTGAATCAGTCCCAGAGTCTCTGATTTGGCAGCATTCTCTTGTTTTTTATTTTTTACCAGGATAGAGCTGTTCTTCGTACAAGGGAGGGTTACCTTCCTAAGGTAGTGTCCCCTTTTCATGTGTATGAAGAAATTGTAGTTCCAGCTTTTCAGGCTCCAGACCTTTCTGTAGGTGAAGCCTCACTGGATGTAGTTTGTGCTCTCCGTATCTTGTGGAGCGTACAAACTCTGTTAGAAATTCAGATGCTATTTTTACATTATATGGTTTTCACAAACGAGGACGGCCAGCTGACAAGCAGACACTGGCTTGATGGTTACATATGACTATCTCTCAGGTGAACACAGATCTCCCTGTCCAGCACATTCTACTCGGTCCATAGGGCCCAATTGTGCAAGGCCGCCACGTGGTTTTCTGTCCACACTCTTCTTAGGTTTTATGCCTTTGATACTTTTGCCTCTCGGGATGCTTCCTTTGGGCGACAAATTTTCCTTTCTGCTCAGGAGCGTCACCCACCCTAGGGGAACTGCTTTAGGACTTCCCAATAGTATCCCTATGGACCTTGAAGAAGAAACTTGCCTACATCGTTTACATTGAATGCCATGCATGGTATGACAGTATGCATGTTACCACTGGGTGAAATAAGGAGACGCCATGGCCTGGACAACCACTGCTATGCAGATGATACTGGACCTGCCCTCCGGGTACTAAGAACCCAATACCAGTCGGCTGTCTAGCTGAAAATCAGGAGTGGATGAGTGAAGCTGAATCCTGACAAAATATAGGTTCTTACGATGGGAGCTCACCATCACCATGATTTGGGGGTTCAGAGTTATAAATCTCTGATCATGTGCAGAATGTTGGTGTTGTCCTGGATTAGGTTCTGACATTGACACTTAAACATCAGGTATCAGCCATGGATACATTTTTTTTTCTTTCCTCTGAGGAACATAGCCAGAATCAAGCACTCAGAAGATCTTCCAATGCTCATGCGTACATTTGAGTCCTTGCACTTGAACTACTGCAGTGCCCTCTGCCAGGGTCTCCCAGAAAAGATCTGCACCACTTGCAGCTGGTACAAACTGCGGGGACCAAGCTGTTAACCTAAACCAGTGACTTTCATGCCACATAATAATCTGTTCTCCATTCCCTTCACTGGCTGCTTGTAAGAAGGTGAATCTATGTCAGGACTTTGATCGGCAGATGACGATCGGCCAACTGTAACTGGAATCTCTAATCCATATAATAATTCTCTATGGTCTGTCCCATCACCAACATGTATACGCAGTGGGAGCCTGGGCAAAACCCCATATGTTCTCACTGCAAGAGAGACTGGACAATACCTAGCACTTTGCCTCTGTTACTTTGTTACTTGTACTACCCAGTCTATATTGCTATAGTGATGTTTTGTTCTTACTCTATGGTTACCTGTTGCACGCTTTTTTACTCTTTTGCATTGCTTCAATGTAGGGGTGAGCGGGTTCGGATTTCTGAAATCCGAACCCCCCCCGAGCCCCCCCGATCCGAGGTTGATCCGAGTCAGGCTCGACTTTTCCCGCCTGACTCGGATCTGAAATCGAGGCAAAACGTCATCATCCCGCCTTCCGGATCTCGCGGGTTTTGGATCCTATATAAGGTACCCGCGTCGGCGCCATTTTCTCACTCGGCTGTGGACAGTGAAGAGGGAGGGTGGGAGTTAGGGCTGGCTGGGCTGTGTAGTGTAGTGTAGTGTAGTGCAGAGTAGTGTTGTGCTGTGTTGTGCTGTGCTGCTGTTGTCCATAGGGGCTGTGTCCACTACTTGAAAGTCCATAGGGGCTGGCTGGACTGTGTTGTGCAGTCAGTTGTCCATAGGGGCTGTGTCCACTCCAAAGTCCTGTGCAGTGTCCCAGTCCTAAAGGGGTGCTGTAGTGTTGTCCAGGGGGTGCTCTGTCCATCAGGGGTGCTCCCCCCAAGTGCTAAAAATTATTTTTTTTTTCTGTGTTTGTGAATTGTGTGCGCAGTAGCCGCACGTGCATCAACAAAGTAGTGCCAAGCGTGCGCCTGTGTCATAAGTGAAGGGCCGGCTGGCTTGACCATTAAAGGGTGCTGTAACCCCCAAAGTACACTCCAAACCAAATAAAAAAATATTTTCTGTGTTTGTGAATTGTGTGCGCAGTAGCCGCACATGCATCAACAAAGGAGCAGCGCCAAGCGTGCACCTGTGTCCCATAAGTAAAGAGCCGGCTGGCTCATTTCTTAAAGGGTGGTGTAACCCACAAAGTGCACTACTTTCCAGCAAAAATAAAAAAATATTTTCTGTGTTTGTGTGCGCCTTAGCCGCACGTATATATCAAATCGATATAACATAAATGGAGGACCAAACTTTCTCCGATAAAAATAAAATAGAGAAAGATCAAGAACCACTTCCTCCTAGTGCTGAAGCTGCTGCCACTAGTCATGACATAGACGATAACATGCCATCAACGTCGTCTGCCAAGGCCGATGCCCAATGTCATAGTAGAAGCCACATACAATCCCAAATGACAAAGGAAGCCCTCCTCCCACTAAAAAAATCAAACGAGTTAAGCTGGCAAAAGCACAGCGAAGAACTGTGCGTTCTAAGAAGATATCACAAATCCCAAGGAGAGTCCAAGTGTGGTGGCGGTTGCGATGCCTGACCTTCCCAGCACTGGACGGGAAGAGGTGGCTCTTTCCACCATTTGCACGCCCCCTGCAAGTGCTGAAAGGAGCACCCACAGTCCACTTGCTGATATGCAAATTGAAGATGTCACTGTTGAAGTACAACAGGATGAGGATACTGGTGTAGCTGGCGCTGAGGAGGAAGTTGGCGAGGAGGATTCTGATGGTGATGTGGTTTGTTTAAATCAGGCTCCGGGGGAGACAGTTGTTGTCCGTGGGATGAAAAAGCCCATCACGGTCATGCCTGGGCAGAAGACCAAACATTCCACCTCTTTGGTCTGGCAATATTTCTATCCAAATCCGGTACCATACCATATGTAAAGGTGGAATAAGTAGGGGTAGGGACGTTAACCACCTAGGAACATCCTCCCTTATACGGCACCTGCAGCGCGTTCATAAAAAGTTACTGTCAAGTTCAGAAACTTTGGCTAAGACCGTAAGCAGTCCAGGGACACCTAAATCCCTTTTTCCTGTTTTATCCAAGGAATCGGTGGATGAGGAGGATGAGGACGACATCTTGCCTCCGTAGAACCAGTTTGTGCAGGGACACATTAATTGCCAGCTTGTTTTGTGGGGGCCCAAATGAGCCAATCATTTCAGCCACAGTCATGTGGCAGACCCTGGCGCTGAAATGATTGGTTTGTTAAAGTGTGCATGTCCTGTTTATACAACATAAGGGTGGGAGGAAGGGCCCAAGGACAATTCCATCTTGCACCTCTTTTTTTTTCTTTGCAGTATATACTGTTTGGGGCCTAGTTTTTCAAACTGCCATCCTGTCTGCCACTGCAGTGTCACTCCTAGATGGGCCACGTGTTTGTGCCACCCACTCGTGTCGCTTAGCATAGTCATCCAGCTACCTTGGTGCAATCTTTTGGCCATAAAAACAATATTGTGAGGTGTTCAGAATAGACTGGAAATGAGTGGAATGAAGGTTATTGAGGTTAATAATAGCATAGGAGCAGAAAAACTCACAAATTCTGTGATTTAAGCTGTTTTTATGCTTTTTTTCAAAAAAATACAGATCCAAAACACAAAACCCAGAACCCAAAACACGGAAGGGTGGTTTTGGCAAAACCAATCCAGATCCAAAACACGAAGAAAGATCCAGATCCAAGACCAAAACACAAAACACGAAAAGTGGTCGGTGCACACCCCTACTTCAATGTTTACCCCCTTGTACGGCTCTGCCAACACTTTGTGGCGCATTATAAGTAAAAGACAATAATAATTATAATAACAGCTAATTGTGTCCTCTTGGGTGAAAAGTGCAATGTAAATACAATAATTGTTGTTATTATTATTATTATTATGTTACATGTAAGAGAGTCAAAAATTATCCGCAGTACAGTTATATTAAAACTTCTGTTGGCCGCACTGTCTTATCAACGCTTTCCGTATACTAGGTCGCTGTCTCCCCAGTCACTGCTGTGCAGGTTTGAACGTGTTACGTCACTTCATTTGTGACTGCAGTGCAAGAAAAAATGGCTGCCCCACTGGTGAAGAAGAGCAGCGTGCAGTGATTAGTTTTTTGTGGTCTGAGGGTGCGTCTGGTGCCAATATTTATCGAAGACTTTGTGGACAGTATGGAGAAAGTTTTTTGTCGCAAAGAATTGTGTATGAGTGGATAGAGAAGTTCAAAGAATGTCGCACAAGTGTCAGCCATGAAGAAGGAGCCGGACGTCACATCCACATCCACCACTGATGAGAACATTGAGCGTGCACGTGAATTGATTCTGTTGGATAGACAAGTGATAGCGGATTATGTTGCAAATCAGCCATCAATTCACGTCAGAGGTGAAGACAGCGGTGCATTTGTGGCTCGCAGCTCAAATATTTTTTAATGAGGGAATACGAAAGCTTGTTGACAGATGGAAAAAGTTTTCTTTTCTGAAAGTTGATTAAAATAAATTCTACAGCCAGAGTGCTGATCATTTTTGACCCACCCTCGAAGTTTATGATTAATGTTGCACTGTTCTTTAAATGTTACCAGGAAGGTTCCATAGGCACCTTTGTTTATCACTATGAGGCCTATTCATGAATGTTAACAAGACCGTTAACGGACCCATTCATCAATAGTGGCCCAATATAGAAACTGGACATTCATCAACTTTCAAAATAGGAACGTTTTTGGAGTTTGATTGCGGGATCTGACAACATCTTTAGGTATTGTTAGTTCCCAGTGCCCAGCCGGCTTCCTATTGGAAGGAGTGCGGACTAATTCACCTACTCTGCCCCTCTTTGTGCGCATACGTGAGTAGTGGCGTCCCTCCCAGCGCACATGGTGCGGGGAGGGCTGGAGTGCGCGCGACAAAAAAGTGACGTGGCATCGCCGGCAGGAGGCGTGGCCAAAACCACCATTCTTATCACTCTGGGGTGGTGGGGGGGGGGGTGCCGGAGATGCGGACTGACCTGGGTGCAGTGCCGGCTCCCTCACTGTGTCAGGAGCCGAGTGCTTCACTTAATGCTACAGTGCAGAACCCAGCTCCTGTCACTGATGGGGAGTCGGCGGGTGACACCCGGGTGCGGCCTGCACCCTCTTGTGACGCCACTGCGCATGAGCAATTCACTGTTCGTCTTTGTATTCTTTTACCAGTACTTAGTTATACTTGCCGACTTACTGGCTGATCCCTCAGGAGGGGGCAGCCAGATCAGCTCAGCGGGCGAATCGCGCCATCGACCGCCCGGACCGGCCACTTGCCCACTCTTCCGGGGGAGGAATGCCACTCGATTTTTTTAAGTCTCTCAGCCATTCCGGGAGTGTCGGCAAGTATGTACTTAGTAAAGTGTCTGTGCTAGGGATTGAGGGACCACAGCTGTACCGTAAATGGAGTAATGCTGAATTTCTCCTGTACTTTTGTATCCACTTGTGATGAGTTGGATACTTAATTAATGGGGCCCAATAGGCTTCACAATGAATAGGTTCCCATGTCCCCTAAAGAAGCTGTTATGGTTATCTTGTTACCCAGCCAAACGGAGGCCATCTGAGAAGTTGCACCGACTGCTGGCCAGGACTCTCTCCTCTAGAGGTTGGCCATATTGTGCTAGATCCACCAGTCAGTCCATAGGAGCAAATCACAGAAAAAGACTACATGACTACACATGGCTATACTGGGGCTTGGCCTTAGATGGCCAAGGCCTGATGTTATATTACTCCATTGTGTGATAAGGTGATTGCTTTGTTTTACTTCGGAGTCACCTAGACTCACCTAGTCACCTAGACTCACCACAGGATGTTCGTTATCACCAGAGCCCCTCGGAAAAGTAAGTACTAATGGAGGTGAGGCCGGCTAGTCTGCCCTGCTGAAGCCATACATACGTGTGACTCAAGGATAAAAGATTGATTGACCCCCCCCCCCCCCAACAGGAGTCTTATGCTTGGTCTCTGTGAAGTGTTACGGCTCCTGTTGAACATGGTCGACCTTATCATTGTGGAACAAGTACTCTCTGTGGATCCTGTACCTGTCACTCGCTGAGCTTGCCCATAGCTGGGAAAATTAGCCTGACAGTATATTTTTGGAGTGTGGGAGGAAACCGGAGAACCCAGAGGAAACCTACGCAAGCACAATGAGAATATACAAACTCCACACAGGTAGGGCCATGGTGGGAATTGAACCCATGACCTTAGCGCTGTGAGACAGTAATGCTAACCATTACACTGTCTGTACTGCCCATTTAATGACGCGACTATTGCTTCTATGGGTAGGGTTGTATAATCTGTATGCAGTAAAGTCTGTTTGCACTTGTCACCAGGTGCTTTGTCTAAGTGATTCCAAAACTTACTAAGGTACCGGATGTGTCAGGCTGTCACATAAGGCTGTCTCTGGGCAAACCAGTCAGCCAGCAGGGTGAAAGAGCTTCATTTTCACCCTGTATCCTGACAGTGCCAAAACTTGTATAACTCATTATTTATTTCAAGGGGAAGGAACCATTTAAGAACATCAATCTTTGAAAAAATTAAGAACTCTTTGACACCTTTTACCGCAAGGCATCCATGAGAACCGACAATAGCCAGACATACCTGCCCGCAGTGGGTTGTCCCAGATTAAGATATAGAGGGGCATATTTATCAATGACCAGGCTTTAGACTCGATAGTTATCATTTGTTATCATCAGTATTCGTGGCAATAAGGAATTACTGTTCGCCTGAATGTATTACAAAAAAAAAACCACACAGGCTGGGTCAGGGGCTCCGAACGCTAACACTTCACTTCTTTTATCCGGGGCACTGCCGCAAGACTGCGCATGTGGGGTCTGCTGACTGCTCGTGCGCCGGTCCATTACAATTTCGGTGATCTGTAAACCATAGGCTACAGCATCTAATGCCATCCGAAGATCGCGTTAGCTGGCAGAACCAAGCCCCATAGAAACCTATGGGGGCTGCTTCTGCTGTTGGAAATTGAGGGACCAAAGCAGATATCCATTCAAGAGGTCCTTATACGTGTGTATACCCCTGAAAATGAGTGTTTTCAGAGGATATCCTGCAAATGTTAACTGATAATGTAAGTGTGAGCAAGAGTATAAGATAAAGGCTTATTATCACATGCAGCTAAAGACCACGGTCCTACACAGCCGTTTCCTGGCCAAAGACCAATCCATTTGCTGCAATTTCCGCTGGGCGAGAAGCAGCCTCCCAAGCTTACATTCCTGCGCTGTCTATTTTTCTTACATAGGTGATATTTCCCCCTTAATTCACACTTCCTATAGAACCCATTAGCGTATAATTGCTTATGTTTACAACTTGTCATAATTACTTAATAGTGTTGCAGGTTATGTAATCTGCGCCTTGGGACGCAGAGAGCTCTCGACAAGGATGCAGCTGTTCTGTGCGCTCGCTTGGTGCTGGATAATTGTGCACATGGAGCTGTGTGAAGCAATGGGGTCCAGCCTAGTTTAACACTAGGGTGCATTGTACTTAACCTCTCTGTGCAGGATCATTTTTTAAACCTTATTGCTTGTGGCACCGACGTTCCATCATCTAAAGTTTCATTGTTTTTCCGCCTCCACAGAGCAGGAAAAGTATCTTTAAGTCAACTAATGTTGCTATAAAACGTTTACAAGATGTGCATTTCACTTCCCTGCGACGCGCTAACATACATCACCCAAGCCTAGAGCGTTTACTTGCCTGTCGCGTGTTTAAATACGAACATTCATTCCATAATGTTGCCGAAAGGAAGCACACAAATAAATGACATAAAACCCACAAATAGAAAAGTTATTCTGCGTGTAACCAGCAAATAATAAAGCCGTTGACACTAAAGTGTAAAGTACCGTTGTTTGCTGAGATATATAAAAGAGGTAACACAGTAATAACAGTAACGCTGTAATGACGGCCACACACGGCTGATCCTGTAGTACGGTCTTTGTGCCAAAGATTGGATCTATTATCACTTTGGCTATTTAGTGCTTTTGAAAGACTAATGGATCACTTAGGGGCCTTGGGGCGTATTCATCATGGGCCGAGGAAGGAGCAGGGCTTCGGGATGGCGCTGGCTCTCTCAGGCAAACTGCAGGAAACTTTCAGAGTTTGCAAAAGTTTTCAAAGTTTGTTGAAACTAGCGTTTCCACATGTGTAACGGGCCCGTTAAGGATAACGAAGGGGTACCCGAGTATTATAGTTGGCAGAGAACTATTTACATGGCACCAACATATGCCATAGCACAGTACATTCACAGGGAAATCTGCACGAATGCTCGGAGAATGTATAAATACAATGCATAGTAAGGGGAGTCCAAGGGTACAGCTTTCGAATGGGGTCATCATGGCACTGCATCATCATGACTCCACAGCCCACTGCACAATGCCACGCAGTGTGGCAATGGTGGCAATGTACCCTGTGGCGTACTTCATCAAGCCCCCAGATCAGTATTTCTTCCCTAATCCCTACAGCTAATGCTCCCTCTTGTGCCTGACTCTAATACCTGCGCCCCCCCCCCCCCCGCCTAACCCTACCTCCATAGCCTAACCCTCCCTCTAGTGCAGGTTTGGGTAATAGCGGCCCCCAGCTGTTGTAGAACTAGAAATCCCAGCATGCCCTGCCAGAGTCTTGACATTTGGACATGCTAAAACTGTTGCAGTGCATGCTGGGATGTGAAGTACATCAGCAGCTGAAGGACCGCTCATTGCCCACCCCTCCTCTAGCGCTTAACCCTAGCACCCCCCCGCACCATAACACGCCCGCAATCTAACCCTAATGTCGACATTCTGACGATGTCGACATTTTACATGTTGACATTCTGTCTGTGGAATTTCTCATTACATTCCCTTCTGTCAGTCAGCGTTGGATGAGGCAGAGGCGATGCATCCCTGATCCCGGCTGTGGTTATGGCACAGAAGTGTCAGTCATTACATGAGTGAACTAGGAAGGGGCTTATTATTATTCCCTGTGTAATTATTACATTAGCCCACAGTTTAGTAACACTACGGGGCACTAATGGTGCTAGGCTAAACTCTCTTAAAAGCTCTTACATGTTTTATGTTATTGGATTTTTCCCTGTGTAAATATCATCATTCCTCTTAATGTCTTCCTGAAAGAAGCTTGCTACTGGCCTATTGTGTGTGTGACCCTGCGGGGTGACAGGAGAGGTAACAGGAATTCATTCTACTAATTCTGTTGACTCAGGTGCCTTCGTATTCTTAGAAAGAAAAGGTTTGCAGGCAGCACTGTCCTGGGAAAACGGTGACTGTCCTTGTGGTTCTCAGCGTTCCCCTACACATGTAATGAAAGGATTTTAGGTTTATTGGATGTACAGAGAGTAAGATAGGATAAGAACTGTGCTCTGCAGACATTTAGCCTTTGAATTTCTTTTATATAAGCAGAATGGGCTTGATTCATCGGTGCTCGTAATTTCAAAGCAATTCCGATGTTCACGTGGTTGAGATATAGGGCCTGATTCAGACCCACTCGCGAGCGGCTGTCCGCTCGCAAGTGGGTCGATGTTATGGACTGAGCATGCGCACGACGGAGGGAGCTCCGTCGTGCGCATGCGCCAGACGCGACGAGCGAAGGAAAGTCCTTCGCTCGTTGTGTCCGATCAAAGGGGGCATGCTGTCAATGTTGATTGACAGCACGCCCCCTTTGGTGAGCGTGCCAGGGGCGTGCCTCCCTGACGGGGGCGTTCCCACGGGAACGCCTCCCGTCAAAAGCCGGCCCACTGACATCACTAGTGATGTCAGTGGGAGTGATTTTGGCTCTGATAGAGCCAAAATCACTCCGGAGCTTGCGGTTGAAAACCTCAACCGCAGGCTCCGGCTCGCAAATTCGATGGTCGCGATGGTCTCGACCATCGCGACCATCACAATGCACGCTCGTATAGCCTGTGGGTGGTGACCCACAGCTATACGAGCATCCAGGAGGACGCTCCATGAAAATGGAGCCCGGCCCTCATTCAGAGCGTGCGCTCTGCTCAGAGCGTACGGCTCTGAATGAGGGCCATAATTTGCAATGCGCATGCGCCAAAAGCCCTGAAAACACCTGCGTCACACAGAACGGACACTCAACGAATGCGATCCGGAGAGATGGTATCGGAAAGGGGACGGCAGAGTGATGGGCGTTCCTGGGTGATGACCGCAAACAAAATACGTTACATGGGCGTGTTATGGCAGTGTCGTGGGCGGGGTATGGGAGTGTCGTGGGCGGGGTATGGGAGTGTCATGGGCGTGGTATGGGAGTGTTGCGGGCGGGTATGGGAATGTCATGGGCGTGATATGGGAGAGTTGTGGGCGTGGTATGGGAATGTCATGGGCGTGATATGGGAGAGTTGTGGGCGTGGTATGGGAGTCGTGGGAGTGCTATGAGAGTGTCGTGGGATTGTTATGGGAGAGTCATAGGCATGGTATGGAAGTCTCATGGGCATGGTATGGGAGTGCCGTGGGCGTGGTTTGGGAGTCTTGTGGGCGTGTTTTGGGAGTGCCATGGGCGTGGTTTGGGAGTCTTGTGGGCGTGTTTTGGGAGTGCCATGGGCGTGCCAGTGACAGCAGCTGCATTCTCAGACGCAGAGCTGCAGCCACAGAGGCTGTTCAGACCGAGACGCTGCACTTGTCATAGGGCTGATACAAGTGGTGATGGTGCACGCGTTGGTGCGCCGATGGTGGCGTGTGGAGAATCACCGGCGGTGTTACAGGTGGTCGTTTTACTGATTGCCCATTCAGACGCACACTAGTACACAAGGAGAGGGCTGACACTAACATTTGTATATAGCTGCCGCCGCGGCTCCACAAGCAGGCGCACCAGCAGACGCAGCAGCGTCCGCCTCTGAATCAGGACACACATTACATAACTTGATTCTGAGCCGGAGGCTGCAGCCTGCTTATTACTTTACGCTGCTGCACGTATCCGCCCATCTATACTGATTATCCCTCCATCTTTATGCAGAAGGCTGCGCTACCCACTGTTATACCGTCCACCACAATCAACACTAGTATGAGGAACTTACACCAGCCCCATGCTGGGTGCAAAAGATACAGGCGTCCCGCCTCCTTCCACGCACGCCAAACGACCATGGCAGTCGGCCTACACACCCATGATGCTCCCACGAAACACATTCTGTTCTGTGCCACATCGTGGTAACCGCCCGGAAATGCCCTTTTCACGCAGAGAATCATCCGGCAACGGCTGGGTTAATGTGTCCGCACTTTCAACCACTATCCATGTGCGTGCGCATGGTATCGCTTTCTGCAGGTAACTGCGAGACTCGTCCTCATTTGGGCTTCTGCCTGACTCATTGCCTGTATAGCACAGTTCTAAGCAACCTGTGGTTTAGTAGCTTCTGTAGAACTACACATCCCAATATCAGACCTGCCTACTGTCCCAGATCGGCCCAGTGGCTCCGGAATCACAGGTGGCACTCCCGGCCGCCCGTAAGAGTGGGCAAGTCCCCCGGAGGGCGCCCACTTCCCGAGTGAAGTGGGAGGTCCAGCAGGCTGATGATGTTGTTCGCTCTGATTTGCATCATCGTGGCACCGCTCCCTGCTTCACAGTGCCGGTAATCGCGACATTGTATAGTGGGGGCGGGGCCATGAGGCCGCAGTCCGCAATCATCAGGCCCCCCCGACACTGTCCATTTAGCTGTGACACGCCCCTCCACAGTAGCGACCTAGCTGCAGCCCAGAACTTGGCACCTATGCCCAACATGTTTTACCAGCGTAAAGCAGGACATCCTTGGATTTGTAGTTCAACAGCAGGCTGACTCCAAGTGCCCATGTAACAGTAGCTGGCCTATGGCAAGAGCAGTACAAAACCGTTAGTGTGACACTGATACCAGTTAATGTTCTATTCTAAACTATGGTAGGCAGCACAGACTGGTAACTACCCGAAAATGCGCAATATACCTCCCAACTGTCCCACTTTGTGCAGGACAATCCCGATTTTCTCTGACTATACGCGATGTCCAACCCGCAAGCCACAATGTCCCCACAGTGTCTCGCCACTGGTCCGGCATCTACACAGGCCGGGGGGAGAGCCTATAGGCAGAATATCCGGGTTTGCTGGGCATGCCCCATGAGTGATGACAATTAGGGTGTGCCACGAGGGCATTCCCCCCTACCCACAATGACATTTTCGCTCCTGCCCTGAATGTCTTTGACATCGGTATGTTGGGAGGTATAAAATATTGTTGTTAACCTTTATTTATAAAGTGCCAGCACAGTACACACACTGGGCCTGATTCAGAGCTGAACGCTCTGACCAGAGCGCTCGCTCTGAATCAGTGCCCTCCTCCCTAAAAATGGAGCGGCCTTTTGGACGCTCGCATAGCTGTGGGTTACCACCCACAGCTTATGCGAGCGTCCATGATGATGGTCACGATGGTCAAAGACCATCGCGACCATCGGGCTTGCGACGAGACCCTGCGGTAGGGTCTCGCTTCCGCAAGCCCAGGAGTGATTTTGGCTCTATCAGAGCCAAAATCACTACCACTGACATCATTACTGATGTCAGTGGGGCCGGACTCAGACGGTAGGCGTTCCCATGGGAACGCCTACCGTCTGGCCCCCGGCACGCCCACCAAAGGGGGCGTGCTGTCACTCACCATCGACAGCACGCCCCCTTTGGTGTGAGACCCCGAGCAACGTATTTCTCGTGTGAATGACCCCCTCTGTACAATGAGGGAATTGTGACACAAACAACATGCAATAACATGAAACAGAAGGTGAGGATGGTCTGGCCCCGAAGAGCTTACCATCTGGGGCATATTCAATTAGCCGCGAAAAGTCAGTCTCTGTAGAAAAGTTTCGCCGGTAACGTCATTTCGCCAGGCGAAAACTTATCCCCGTATTCAATTCCAAAGACTTTTCGCCGGTGCGGAAAGTCAATGCATTGGAATAGGCAAAAGAGATTCGCCAATTAAACCTGTCGAAAAAAAAGTGCAGAATTGGGGTTTTGGGGTGAAAACTTGCTGGAACCACCCGGCACCCTTTGGACAGTCCCCCAAAGGTAAACTGTGTAAAAAAAAAAATGAGGAACACCCCAAAAAAAGTACTTTCATTTTGGGGGTAAAAAAAAAAAAAAAAAAAAGTTGGGGGACAAACTTAAAAACTAGCGAAATAGACTCCAGGGGAGTCCCCAAATATGGGCCAGGTGTTTTTATATTACAGGTGTTTGCGGCTGGTGGATTTTTTAAGACTTAGAAAACTTCACTTTAGCTACTTTAAAATATGCTAGCACCCATTTTCATCTACCCCAAATTTCCTGGGACTATTTATTTTCCCCAAAAAACCTGTGCAAAATGCTATTCTTCAACACTTCTGCAAAGACGCTAATTAGCAGCTATTGAGAGCATTAAAGTACCCCAGATACCTTCAGCAAGCCTATTCAGGGGTATCTTTAGTGATCCCCAATGTCAGTGCATCTTTTGGGGGGTGTCAGGCTGATTTCCCCAAATCTGACATGACTTTTCGCTGGTTTTGAATTAGCTGGGCTCCGTTCTCGCTGATTAGGAATTGAATACGCGGATAAGCGGGGACGAGCGCGAACCTTTTTCGCATTGAAAACCAGCGATGTCAGCAAAAAGTCCGGTATGCGAAAAGTGCGGGACTTTTCGCGGCTAATTGAATATACCCCTAGGAGGAGTAGGGAACACATGATTCTTCAGGGAGCGGAATAACAGTTGTAACTGTTGCGATGATATATGTTCATGAATAAAACAGAATGCCAGCCCCCATCAGCTGGCAATTACAGATACAGGGGGGGGTATCAAGCCGTGAAGAGAGATAAAGTACCAACTAATCACCTCCTAACTAATGTTACAGGCTGTGTTTGAAAAATTACAGGAGCTGATTGGTTGGTACTTTACCTCTCTCCATGACTTGATACATCTCCCCCACTGTATATGTGTACAAATGTCTTGCTGGCGCCTGTAGTTCCACGTCAAGAATCAATTTACAAATTGTTCACGAGAGATTTGAGGGTATATTTATCAAAGTTCGATTTTGCATTCGATTTTAATGTTCAATTTAGCTCGAAATCAAATAGAATGTAGAAATCCCTGTCAAAATCCCACACTTACTAAGATTTGATTTTGAAAGCCTTTTCTAAATCGAATTTGATGTGGTTTGATTTCGACTAGTGATTTCTTGTTCAATTTTGAATGCCCATGTCCAAATCGAAAACAAAATCGAACTTAAATTCCCCAAAATAATAGTCCTGCTTCATGCTGGCAATTTTAGCATGAGCATGTGCCAGTTACACAGAAACATGCACAGATCCCTGAGATCCATGCATGCCTCTGTGTGCAAAAATGTGGAAAAGTGTTAAAATGTAAAAAAAAAATAAAAAAAAAAATTACGTGGGGTCCTCCCCTCAATGCACAACCAGCACCAGGTTATTCTGAGCCGGTCCTGGTTGTGAAAATACGGGGGGACAAAAGATGTAGGGTTCCCCCGTATTTTCATATCGAGTATTAGTAAATCAGGGGTTTCTATGTTGGTCTATGTGAAAGTACAGATGTTTTGCCGATATTTGATTTCGAGTGGGATTCGGTTTAATGTTCGATTTGGAATTCTGTTTTGCCTTTAGTAAATCTCCAAAGGCAAAATCGAGTGAAAACCGGATGCAAATCGAATGTGAACTCACTCAAAACTCAAAATAGAACATTTTAAAATGAAATCTGGCTGTATGTGTTCAATTCTACTGAAAAGATGACAGAGGCCCTCATTCAGAGCCACTCGCTCTGAATCAGGGGGTAGCTTTTTAAAAAAATAAAAAAAACGGCCAGGTGATGGTCGCGACCATCGGGCTTGCGCCGAGACCCTTGTGGTAGGGTCTCGTTCCCGCAAGCCCCAGTGAGCTTCCTGCTCTAATAGAGCAGGAAGCTCACTACTGACATCACTCCTTCGGGAACGCCTCCGTTTGGCCAGCCACCCCCATGCCCGTCTCAAAATGGGGCGAGCTGTCGACCAACAGCCACCCCGTTTTGCCGCGAGCCCCGAGCGAGTGAAGTTCTCGCTCGCTCCGGGGCTTGCGCACGCGGCGCATGCGCACTGCCCGCCCATCGACCCGCTCGCAAACGCATAGCGCTTGCGAGCGGGTCTGAATCAGGCCCATAGTGTTTAACATTGTGAGTCTCAGTTGTGTTAGTTGATGTATGTGATGCTCTGGGACAGCTGTTTGTGTGCAGGGCCTCTGCAGCCCACCAGGCGGAGACACTCTGCCCTGTCCTGGCTGCTGAGAAGTAAAAGCCTCTCATACACTATATGATTACATACGGCCACTGGCTAACGGCACATGCACTACATAGATCGCACAGGCAAAGTGGGAGCTACGTTTCAACTGAGCAATGTACACATCTTATTGTGCTGTGAAGCAAATCTAATGGCAGCTGTGCTGAGTTATACATGGCTCTGTTACACTGGACCAGGGGGGCTTAGCACTACAGGTTGTCCTACAATGGCCATTAATGTGCTTTTCTTGATCACAAATGGTTACATCCACACTCTGGGGCTGATTCTGAGATGGGAGCAAAGCAAAAAAAGAGTAACACATTATTCGACCATACAATCCGACGGTTCGATGGAACGATGTATCAGGCGGGCGGTGCACACTGCCCGATCCGGTGTCCGACCGCTCGCTACATCATTGACCTGCACCATTCACCTTCCTGGCATCGCCAGCCGGGTCGCTCCATCTGACGTGCATGCACGGCCGATGGAACAACCCCGATGTCACGGCGGGAGCGCACCTAGAAGCCTCTCGCTAGGATGCGACCGCTCATACCTGGCCAATATTTGCAATTTGCGCATGCGGATGCATCACAATGCACGTGCGTAAACTACTGCGAAAGATCAAGAAGCGTTCGCTCGCCCCGGCATAGACAGTCCAGCTGAACGAGTGACAGGAGAAGCCGTTTGCGGGCAGGCCACTAGAAACACGGGGGTGTGGTGGTGTGAACGCAGGCGTGCCTGAGCGCCTCAACACCGTTTCAGAGGTATGCATAATTAAGAGGCAGCGTCATAGTACACATCTCCTGGTTGTATTTCACACTGAAGCAATCGCAGGCATGCGGCAAGGTATAGTCAGCCTCCTGCGCTGCGATCGCATCCGATGGTGCTCGATGTACTAATGGTTTCATGCACGTCCTGGAGATGACGTTCGCAAGTGGGCGTCAGCATACACAAAGTGATCTCACGCCAAGACATAGTGGGCGCGCTAATGCCTTGCCGTGTGATCGCCTGCCTTGCTCGGCGTGCGCTGGATTTGCATACGCTAGGTGGAGCGGACGCATCTAGCGAGCGTCTCTGAATGAGCTCCATAGTGCCTACACACTAGACGATCTGAACCATATGTCAGTTCAGTTCGTCATATTGTTGGAGAAATCGTCTAGGGTGTACCTAGCTGCCGGTGGGGCAGATTATAAAGTGCCTGGTTCTAGATGAGCTTTTGTTTGCAACTGGGCATGTGCAAAAATTTCTGAAGACTCCTACGGCGCAAACGTTACACAGGGTGTTCGCATAAACAGCTGTTCCGAATGGCACAGACAGTATCAGAAATGTTGCAGAAAAGTGATGGGCGTTTCTGGGCAGTGACTGGGAGGTGGCTAGCAGGGCCGCCATCAGGGGGGGACTGCCGGGCCTCCTGTCCCGGGCCCGGAGAGATAGGGGGCCCGGGTGGTAGCGGCGAGGAAGAGCATCGGTGCTGCTGCATTTGCACTGCTATATTGAGCCGGCCGCGAGCCAATCGCAGCATGCGGAACGGCAGCCAATCAGGAGAAGTCGCTCCTGATTGGCTGCTGTTCCGCGAGCTGTGATTGGCTCGCGGCTAGCTCAATAGTGTTCAGCTGGCCGCAAGCCAATCACAGCTTGCGGAATAGCAGCCAATCAGAAGCGGCTGCTCCTGATTGGCTGCCGTTACGCGAGCCAATCACAGCCAGCTCCATACTTCTAATGCCGCAATGCAGAGGCTTTTTCTCTGCCTGCCACCCGATGCATTGCTCACCGCTGCCACCCTGTCCCCTTTCTCAGGTAATTGTATGTTTGTGTTGTGCCCCCACTCGAATACAGCCAGCCTTCCCTAAGCCCTCTACTTCCCAGCCATCCTTCCTTCCCTGTCCACCCCCCCAATGCAGCCAGCCTTCCTTCCCTGCCCACCCCCCAGTGCAGCCAGCCTTCCTTCCCTGCCCACCCCCCCAGTGTAGCCAGCTTTCCTTCCCTGCCCACCCCCCAGTCCAGCCAGCCTTCCTTCCCTGCCCCCTCCCCCAGTACAGCCAGCCTTCCTTCCCTGCCCACCCCCAGTCCAGCCAGCCTTCCTTCCCTGCCCCCTCCTCCAGTGCAGCCAGCCTTCCTTCCCTGCCCACCCCCCAGTCCAGCCAGCCTTTCCTGCACTACCTCCCCCTTCCAGTCCAGCCAACCAGCCTGTGCTCCCTGTACTAGTCCAGCCAGTCTTCCCTGCGGCACCCCTATGTCTAGCCAGCCTTCTCTGCTCTGCCTATCCCCTAGTCCAGCCGGCCTTCCCTGCCCTTTCCCCCCCAGACCAAACCATCCTTCCCTGCCCTGTGCCCCCCATAATATCCAGTCTACCATGTCTAGCCATCCCTGATTTACACACCAATTGATGCACCATCCCTGAAGTAGCTCCACCCACATTAGCCACAACTCCACTCAAGTGTCCCCTATACCCCGGGGGGCCCGGCCTATTTTGTCAGTGCCAGGCCCCAAAATTTCTGATGGCAGCCCTGGTGGCTAGTAGTGCACGCAACAATGGGTGCGTTATGGGAGTGTCACAGGCGTGTCAATGCCAGCGGCTGCGTTCCCAGATGCAAACTTAGGAGGCCGTAGTCAGACAGAGGAACTGCACCTGCCATAGGGCTGGTGCAGGTTTCGATGGTGCGGCCGATGGCGCCGTATAAGGACGCACCGATCTGTATTACAGAACGCACAGGTGCTAAAAGTGAGCGTCTCAGTCCTTGTATATTCGGCCAAAATGATGTACAGAAGGGGAGGACTTTCTAGCATACAGTCACAGACTGGCGACCATCAATAGGGGCTGCTGTGTGCAAATCAGAACCGGGCACAAAATGTGCAGAGAGAGGGGCGTGTCCAAACGCTAATCTATGTTGTAGGGTAAAATTAAAGCTGTCCAGCATCTGTGGGCTACATGCACAAGCAGCCAGTATTTACCCTGCACGCAATGATAATACATGTACGTGTACGTGTACCCCTTGCAGTGCAACGTGGTTTGTCCCAGAGTAGCCTAACGTCTTTCTTTTGAACTGTGAAATAATTTTACCTTAATGTTGTAGCTGCAGTCCTGACTTTTCTAGAGAGGTCATCGGTGGGCACCAGGGGCAGTGCGTCAATGTACAGCTCCTGCTATGTGTACCCGCCGGGCGCCTGGAGGATGGCCCCCACCACGTGACCTTTAAAGTTCCCTTCACGTACGCTTGGTTACATAGCCGCCATCGTTATCAGCGTGGGCGTTGCAGCAGGCCTGTCCTTGGTGTAACAGATGCCTCTGAAAACAGACATATCTTCACATGTGCGCCGCCCTTTGTATGGCGCTACAGAAACCTTGCGTTGTCTTATAAATGAGAGAAAATAATAAAATAACTCTGCCAGCACGCCCGCTACCAGCTTTCATTTAAAGTAATCTATGTGCAAACACCCTGTGATCACCCAGGCGCGCGCTTTCAGCCACAAGTGCGACGGACTTGCACATGACTCATCGACCGCCATAGAGGTGTACGATTAGCTCTGGAGCATGTGCATTGTGAATACACGAAAAATACACCCGCTAAAATGACTTTGGTTCGACTCTGCATAGGCCCCTATATTTTGACATGTATTTATCTGGCATTTTAGGGGCAAACTCAGTTTGCATCTTCCCTTGTGGTCTTTTACCCCATGGCGGCCAATACGCCAAACGACAGCGTCTGTGTTGACGCAGGTGAATACACATCGCTGGTGGGACCCATGCACCACTAATACTTTCTCCTTAGTGGCATCATTATCCCAGCTGTCCCTCAAAAACCACCCCCCAAATAAACAAATCCTCTTGTAAGTTCCCACATACACCTTCGTGTATAGCAACGAGAAATACTATCTTTCTGAGCTACATATAGCGAACGGCTGGCTGATGCCATCTCCTAGTGCGGTAAATGCAGAGACCTGCATTTACCGCACTAGGTAAATGTAGGTCTCTGAAGTTCCTATGAAAGTTTCAGCTTAAAAGTATTTTTCATTGCAGCGTGTATTTCTTAAGCCTGCCCCTCTGTCTCTGCTGAAAACAGCTCTGAGGTATTGGGGTATGCCTTTTTTTTTGCCATTTGTCTTATTTTTAACAACGTGCTGAGTGTTAAAAGCGTAGTATGTCTGTGCTGCCTGAAAGCCATTGTAATTGCTTAGTTTGTCAATGAGCCCCCACCTCTCCCCTGCTGTACTGTAGGGGGGTAAAGCCCTGCACACACTAGACTGGAGCCTAGAGGAGGGAGCAGGGAGGAGCCAGGCCTGATATTTGTGTCTCTCTCAATTGATGGATGACTGCTGTTAGGTGCCTCTGTGTGTTTTCCCTGCCTCTTATTTCTGCTGGTACCAAGCCTCAGACACAGAGAGAGGGAGAGAGAGAGAGAGCTGGCTGTACAGGGAGAACTCCAGACACACAGAGACCAGGGCAGACTTTAGTGCAAAGAAACCAGTTCCTATGAATTACAAGGTGCTGGCTGCATTGTGAGAGCAGCAATTCCCTCCAGCAGCTCAAAGCAAAACGGAGTCCTGTGCCATTCAAGTACTGGGCAAATATTGCAATTTTTTTTTTTTTGTGTGTGTGTATTTTTTTTATTTAGATTTTCATTTTAGATTTTTTTTTTTTTTTTTTTATATTCTTCCGCGTTGGGATTTGCTCAGCAATCTGGAAAGTACCCTGGAATCCTGTGCGGGATCCTGTGGATGATTTTAAAAGGCTCAGTGCACTCCGCAAAAGAGGGGATCTCACCCAGGCATGGCTCTTAGGGGATGTTCTACCCTCTCCTTGTGGCTCCTGGCATGGAGCAGCGTCTGCCAAGTGTATGCCAATGGGTGCCCAGCCTTGTGTACCTGTAGTGGGACCACAGTGGATTGTCATGGTTTGGGACTAAAAATGGTGCCAAAGAACATCCCAAGGAACACAGAGAGACTGTAAGTGTGACCTGACACCTTTATATATATATATATATATATATATATATATATATATATATATATTACTTGCTAGAATATGTCTATTGTTTTTGGCTTATTGGTGAAAAATAATTGTATCTATGCCGAGCAAATAAACAAATGCATTTTGTTTTGAAACATAGGTAACAATTAATTTTCAGTGTTAGTTTTAGTTATTTATTTATTTATTATTATTATTATTATTATTATTATTATAACCTATTTTGAGAAAACTGCAGCAGATGTTTTAATGTAACTCTCAACTTTGTCCCTGCACCACACCTCCGCTTAGTAAATGCCCTTTACCTACTTCTGTGCTGGTACGTTTATTAGTTATGCTGTGCCCCAATTTTATTATTATGTCAAATATTTTAAAATAAACAAAATAAAAACAAACCGTCTATCATTAAGGAACTCCGTTATCTAATTGCACTCTCTTATTATGTGGATTGATAAGATTTTATGTCAGGGTATACTGGATTCCCTTTGGTCCTGGGCACTGCCAATGACTGCACAAGAGCAATGAATGAATCTTGCACTTCAAAGTCGTTATAAACATCACTAGATAGTGGCTTTATAGAGATTGATGTTATTGTTTTCTATGTAAGCTTAGGATATGACCGCATGTAACTTGTGCATGATGTATTGGGATTACGGACTTGGTTATTGAATGCGTACGTTTGGGAACAGAACTTTGGCAGTTATGCTTTCCAAGAAGGTTCCAGTCAGTGGATGCTTCCAGTTATAGCAGTCACAGAACATTATTCATCATCAGTACATGCTTCATGACCAGGGGTATAGTGGGCATGAGGCAGCTGGTGGTCTGGTGTAAGGGAGCAAGATCCACAACCCCCAGCCACTTGGCAAAAGCTGGCAGTGCCCTGGCCAGACATAGTTGCTGATATGATTCCTTATGCTTTGTCAAATATATATATATATATATATATATATATAAAATATATTATATATATATATATATATATACGTGTGTGTATTATTATTATTGACAGCACATTCCGTTGCGTTTTACAATATGCATGTATATTCCTATATATTTATTATATATCTTCCCTACATGCACTCGGTATTGTTACTGCTTACATTTATGAACATTTTTAATATTGCAAACCTATTATGACATACACAGCGTGGCACCAGTGCTTTCACATTTGGAATCCGCTTCTGCTCATCCATTATTAAAAATATAATTACAGCTTGTAGAACCTTGCGTAAAAGTTATTTAGTGCACAAGCTAAATACAGGGATCTTTATCTTTCCTGCCTCCAGTACTGTGTGAAATGAGATATAATGGCCCTGCTTATTGTTGCATAACTAGCTCTTCCATATAACAGCAGAAAGCAGACAAAGCATGCTTGTAATGGGTACTGCTAGTAAGAGACAACCCCGGGGGTCTCACAAGTCACACAGTTGGGGTTCTTTTGGCGAGAACATGTAAAGATTGCATTTCTCCCTTAGTTTTAGATGCCATTGTATCTAACACGTGTGGCGGGATTACTCCCAGCCTGATTTTACATGACTGTTTAAATACAGATATGTTAAAGCTGTTTTTAGGCACGTTGGCACCAGGTCCTGGATGTTGGGACATATCGCCATCCATCTCTTATAGCCCATATGAAGTAGAATGAATGACACGGCTCTGATGTCTGTTCTCTATACAGTAATCTGATATTATTTTTATTTGACATTTATACACATCCCACCCCTCCGTGACACTTCCTATCCGGTTCTAGTAGGTGGCCTGAAGTTAGCATAACATAGCTCAGACCTCTGTCTGCATCCATCCAGCACTGGCCGAGCGGCCCACAGATTGCCCCATGTTGGTTAACACTATAGGACTGAAATATATTTTGTTTTGTGAGTGATCACTGTTCAAAGAAAGTCAGACATTGGCTACATCAGACTGACAGCAGGTGTAATACTAAATGTGCAAATGTAGTTCACTTATAAATATACATTGTGTGTGTACTTGGGATTTATATAGATACTATTTTAAATAAATCAGTGAATAAACAAACTTCATATCTATCTATCTATCTCATATCTATCTATCTCCTATCTTATCTATATATCTAATACAGTATCTATCTATCTATCTATCTATCTATCTATCTATTTAACTCATATCTATCTATCTATCTATCTATCTATCTATCTATCTATCTATCTATCTATCTATCTCATATGTCTATCTATCTATTTAACTCATATCTATCTATCTATCTATCTATCTATCTATCTATCTCATATGTCTATCTATCTATTTAACTCATATCTATCTATCTATCTATCTATTTAACTCATATCTATCTATCTAATATCTATCTATCTATCTCATCTCTCATATCTATCTATCTCAGATTGATTTATCTATCTCAAATTTATCTATCTATCTATCTATCTATCTCGTATCTATCTAGCTCATATCTATCTAGCTATCTATTTATCGCATACAGTATCTATCTATCTATCTATCTATCTATCATCTATCTATGTATCTATTTAACTCATATCTATCTATCTATCTATCTATCTCATCTCTCATATCTATCTATCTCAGATTGATTTATCTATCTCAAATTTATCTATCTATCTATCTATCTATCTATCTCGTATCTATCTAGCTCATATCTATCTAGCTATCTATTTATCGCATACAGTATCTATCTATCTATCTATCTATCTATCTATTTAACTCATATCTATCTATCTATTTAACTCATATCTATCTATCTATCTATCTATCTATCTATCTATCTATCTGTCTATTTAACTCATATATATCTATTTAACTCATCTATCTATCTATCTATCTATCTATCTATCTATCTATCTAACTCATTTCTATCTATCTATCTATCTATCTATCTAATCTCTCATATCTATCTCATCTCTCATATCTATCTATTTCAGATTGATTTATCTATCTCAAATCTATCTATCTATCTATCTATCTCATATCTGTCTGTCTAGCTATCTATTTATCTATCACATACAGTATCTATCTATCTGTCTATCTATCTATCTCATATCGGTCTTTCTATCTCATATCTATCTATCTATCTATCTATCTATCTATCTATCTATCTATCTATCTATCTATCTATCTGTCTATTTATCTATCCTAATGAAATAAATATGGGCACATAACGATGTACAGCTGGCACCTGTGGTTTTTAGTTATCTTAATAGATGTAATTTAGAGCAATCTCTTGAAGCTTGTTATAAGGACAGCAAATGTCTGCCTGTAATGTAATGTTCCTGTATTAATGATTGCACAATTGAACTCTAATGGGCAACACCTTATTGCTGCATATTTCCCCCAACAAGTAAATCGGATTATTTCTCACACTGAACACAAGTTGAGTTGATTTTCTCACTGCATACCCCCAAGCAGTCCATGTTGGAATCATTTTGACGACTGTTTAGTGACCAGTTTAAAACTTTGATGAATTCCATGAAACCGATGGAGAAGTTTAATGAAAACCACAAGGTCTTTGGCACTGAGGCGTGAAAGTCATCCCATTTTCTTTCTCCATTTCATCGCAGGACCCTGCAAGAGGGTAGAGGGGCCTATCCTGTCTTCTGGGAGCCTTATCTTATCAAAGGCTCTCAGTCAAGTGCAGCGGTATTCCTCGCCTCCGTCCAAGTCATTATGCGCTGCCTATGTTTAGATCATTTAGATAGCAGCTCACTCTGAAATTTCCTGCCTTTCAATTGCCAGACCATCTGGAAAATATGTCTTACGCTCAGACATGCATTTATGCTCTGCAGAGGCCGTGTGTGCATGTGAGATGCGGATGGGGAACTTCAAGCTGCATCTAATGAAATGTCCATTATTAACTCTTATGGGCTGTTCTAGGCTTAGAGGAGAGAAGCCATGTAATTATTTGCACAGAATAATTACGTTTTTACATTAAAAGGATGTTAGCCCATAATGGATCGCAGTGTGCAGATTGCAGAGAATTATTCCTGGGAAAGTGTTAAAGTGTAGCCGTAGTATTGTAGTGCTAGAGTCCTTTGTGTGTGTTATTGACTACAAGGAGTTATAAAGTGATTTTCCTGCTCTGGGCTATAGCTCTTAGCAGAGTGGTCCAAATCTCTCCCCGTTAGCCAAATCTGATTGATCCATGAGACCTTGGTTAATACCACAGGGGGGGCGGGCTGAGTCAAAGTAATGGTATAGGCCCGCTTCTAATCTTCATTTGTCAAAAAAATAACCCATGACATAAAACATAATTATGGGTTATAGTAGTTGTGGACCCTTAGTGGCCCCTACGTCCTAGGCGGAAGCCTAGTTTACCTAACACATCATTTGGCTGTGTGGTCGACTGCTTTAAAAAAAAAAAAAAAAAATCTACGTACTGTATAGGCGTCTTGGGCCCTTATTCAATATGTTTCGCACCCGCGATACTTTTTTGCCTGCCAGACTTTTCGCCTACATCACGTGTTTTGCAGGCGATAAAGTATCGCGCGCTTCCCCGCTTATCCCCGTATTCAATTTGAAAGGACGCGAAAACGGCACCCGGCGGAACTGAAACAGGCGAAAAGTCCTGTCAGATTTGGGGAAATCAGCCTGACACCCCCCAAAAGATGCACTGACATGAGGGTTCACTATGGGTACCCCTGAATAGCCCTGCTGAAGGTATTTGGCCACTTTAAATGGTCTCATTTGGTGCTATATAATGTTTTTGCAGAAGTGGTGAAGAATAGCATTTGGCAGGTTTTTTGAAAATGGGGGGTAGCATGTTTAAAAGTTCCTAAAGTGGGGTTTGAAAAATCCACCTGCCGCAAGCACCGGCAATCCAAAAAACACCTGGGGCATACTTGGGGACCCCCCTGGAGTCTATTTCGCTAGTTTTTTACTTTGTCCCCCAACCTTGTTTTTTTTTTTTTTCGCACCCCAAAATGAAAGTCCTTTTTATGGGTGTTCGTAAGTCTTTTTTAAGATTTTTTTGATGCAGTTTACCTTTGGGGGACTGTCTGAAGGCTGCAGGGGTTCCCGCAACGTTGCACCCCAAAACCCCAATTCTGCACTTTTTGCTGCCTGCTATTCATAGGTAAAACTTTTTCGCCTATTACATTGCATTGACTTTCTACCTAGGCGGAAAGTCTATGAAATTGAATACGGCGATACTCTTCCACCTGGCGAAATGACGTCATCGGCGAAACATTTTTGCCGATCTCGGCTTTTCGCTCCAAATTGAATACGGCCTATGTTGGAATTAAATCACTTGTCATAAGCTGATTTGTTTCCAAGCAGAGAAATCGTTTAAACGATGCTGTTTGTTGCCAGAGCAAAGTCTGAATTCAAAGTCTGTTATGTCACACTTGCCAGTCTTAAGTTGAAACAGCCTTAACTCACCAGGGTCTCTCGTAAATACCAGCTGTATGCCCGCTACATCATACATAGTTGTCACTTTGCAGAATACGTTAGTGATGTTTAAGCAATGAATATAGCTAAATTGCATCTACTGCTTCACCGCAAGGCCCTGTAATGATCACATCCAAATTGATATTGAGTGTATTGGGAAATTTAGGGGTATGCTAGAAGACTGCTGAATGACCAGCTTGCATTTAAATAGGTTACCCAGCTGAATGAACTGGACAATGCGATAGGCGGGATGTGTGGCCAGCGTAATTCACGTCTGTCTTTAGATGCTTCATGATTGGATGTGCTACTCGTTACAGTCTAAAGTGCTCATATAGCCTCTGAGGGGCCTATTTTTTAAGGTGGTCAGGTCCGTTATACATGCGGAAACAGTAGTCTCCGCATGTTTTATGTAACAGGCCCATTCATCATTCACTTGAATGATTTTGGAGCTTGATGGTACTGACGCCATCTTCAAATGGCGTTAACCCGCTGAGCCTTGCTCCTTCCTATAGTAAAAAGATCCGGAGTGCGGAGAGGGATCCATTAAGATGCCTCCACCGACCCTCTCTGTGCGCGCTTGTGAACTAAAATTCATGATTGCGCAGTTACGCTGCCTGTCAGTGGCGAACTTGGCAGCGTTAGGGAACGCGGGACAGATGCTTTTTGGAGCAGTTGTCCCAGTACCGGAGGAATAGCGAATTGCTCAGGTGCATTAGTGTTAGCCGCAGAAAATTGCAGCGAGCATAAAATCTAATTTCCCGCAGGACTGCACCAATACATAATGAATAAGCCAGTAAGCGCCATTCTTCCGACAATTAAAAAAAAATAACTTGAACGATTTTTGAGCCACGTCGTTGTCGTTGAATTTCTCTGAATTGCTCCGTTTAAGTCCACCTTGGCATCTCGTGAATAGGTTTATGTGAGGCTCTGATCCAGTGGAGAATTTGTCGTCCTGTTTTCCGCCTGTTGACGGTTGAAGGTAATTGGCCAATTAGCAACTGTTTATTTAATAATAAAGTAAATCACTGGAGCCAGGTAACTAATTTATTTGGGGAATGTTGTGTCGGTTCATGATTTATTAGTAAATAAATGTAGAAATTGACCAGTTACGTTAAATGTATAGATCGTTGGCACATACGGCTGATGGGGTGATTACCGGTACCACACAACATCCCTTGTATTGCAGTTACAGGACCGCTTGTAACTCCTGCACAGTAATGAATAGCACCTGTTTATGAGGAGTGAATGGGAGACTGTCCTAATTTTGCCAATCACTGAAGCAAGCAGGTCCTGGTGGTATAGTGATTAATGATTATGTGCCGCCTTAAGGCCCCCATACATCAGCAATCTGAAAACCACAACTGAACAAATTGAAGATTTATTGCCTGATGTTAGGATTTCCCAATCTAGCAATCTGCGCCCATACACTACAGATCTTTTTCAGTGATTTGCAGATCATTTTCAGCAAACACAGATCTGCCAATCTTGATAGGCTCCATCATTTTACTAGTAATACTGCTTTTACACCTAAATTCTGGGTCTGACCCGGAGGTCGGAACAGCCCTGATTCAGAGCCGGACGCTCTGACACAGCGCTCGCTCTGAATCAGGGCCGTCCCTCTGAATTTAACAGTGGCCTCCTGGCCGCTCGCATAGCTGTGGGTGACCACCCACAGCCATAGCGAGCCACCAAAATGATGGTCGCGATGGTCAAGACCATCGCAACCATCGGGCTTGCGACGAGACCCTTGCAGTAGGGTCTTGTGGCCGCAAGCCCTCGAGTGCTTTTGGCTCTATCAGAGCCAAAATCACTCCCACTGATATCACTAGTGATGTCAGTGGGGCCGGCCCCAGACGGTAGGCGTTCCCATAGGAACGCCTCCGTCTGGGCAGCCACGCCCCCGGCACGCACACCAAAGGGGGCGTGCTGTCACTCACCATCGACAGCACGCCCCCTTTGGGGCGAGACCCATAACGATGGCTTGGCCGTTGTTATTCGGGTCTCGCGCATGCGCACGACGGAGCTGCGTCTGTTGTGCGCATACGCACTTGGCCAACATTGACCGGCTTGCGAGCGCTCAGCGCTCGCCAGCGCGTCTGAATTAGGCCCAGGGTTCCATTCCGGATCAGACCCGGAATTTAGCCGGCACCGACCCAGGATTTTCCCGAGCCGGCGACGTTCACACCGGAGCCGGGTCTGCACAGACCCGGCTTTTCCGGCGTTGAAGTGGACGCTTGGAGATGACGTAATCTCCAAGCACCACTGAAGCCGGCCAATCGGCAGGCATGCACCACGATTCAGGTCACTGTGACCCGGATCGCGCCGTTTACACAGCAGGGTTTCACGGGTCATTCCCGTGTTAAACCCTGCTAGTTACCTGGGTTGGATGGCCGGGTCACTCGACCCAGGAATCCAACCCTCACCCCTTTTACACCAAGGAGCTACCCGGGTTTAACCCTGCAATAACCCGTGTTTTAGCTTTGGTGTAAATGGGGTATAACTGTCTGCAATTCCGCTGATCATCTCCATACACTAGCAATTTACAGCCCCAATCCATCTGTGAAAGCCAACATGTTGGACAATCTGATTTAACAATTCTGATAACTTTTTGGTTGCAATCTGCGATCTGCGAAGCCCCATACATTGCAGATTTTTATACACAATCGATTGCAAATGGCAAAATTGCCACAATCGATTGCTGATGTATGGGGGCCTTTACACTGTTGCCTACACACAATGAGCTGTACAGATCACCCTGTCAAATGACTAGTTAACTAGCGATACCACTTTGTGCCTCATGCCTCAATGGTGTTTTTTTTTTTTTTTTTTAATGGCAACTTGATAGGAAGCGTTCTCTGGGATATTGGTTCAGCTCACACCACCATGAGTAGCTGACGTGTACGCTTTACAAAACACTTGTTTGCACATCTGCGGCAGAGCATATTCTCAGATCCCTACTTCCAAGGCTTGCTTGTAAATCATTGACTTACCTATCGCACTGCATTCACAGAGTTGTCCTGCCCAATGAGCCTATGTACAAGGTCAAATGTTGACTCATTCAGGATTGCGCTGTGGCTAATCGTATTCAGGGTTGGGCTTGTCCACCAGGTACCATGATAATGGTGCATTGAGTTCTTGTTGTAGCATCCACGGCCACATACTGTACTGTGATCCTTGGTGTCTGTGAGGATCGCAGAGGTGGTGCGGCTTACAGAGATCAGCGCCCTATTTCCCAAAATAGATTTTTATCGGGTTGCGACCTGTGATGGAATTATGGCTGGAGAAAGCGCTCGTCAGGATGAGCCGCACAGGATACTGACGTGAGGATTATGAATTTATTATAATCCTTTATTTATACAACCAATGCACCATGCTCACTAGGCTGTACTAATAGTTCCCCAAAGCAAGTAACATCACAAGTGGGTATGGGGTCATTGGGAAGAGTGGTTTGGATTTTCTCGCCCATGTTCGTGCGCCAGTGAAATGAAAGCTGATGCCATTGGGTGTGAGGCCTTTGAGTCCAATTTCCGTTTAGGTTGCTATATAATGTTGCTTCCAGCACTCGTATAATAGATGCATTGAGTATATATCACGGCCACTACTGCCGGTGGGAAAGATAGAGAGGCCACTTGTTTGGAGTGTGGCATTCAGTAACGTACCTGCTCTGGGCTGGTGCCACCATTCATTGTGACCATCATCTACATGGCAAGGTATAAAAACACAAACTCACTTCAGTTTGACATGCCCAATATATCAATGATCTCCTCCATAGCCCTGCCGGGTGCCCGCGTTAGCTGCAGCTGAGACACTGAGTCACACTATGCTCTACGGAGGAGGTATGGATGGCTTATTACACCAGACGTGAGCTGCAGCTGAGACACTGAGTCACACTATGCTCTACGGAGGAGGTATGGATGGCTTATTACACCAGACGTGAGCTGCAGCTGAGACACTGAGTCACACTATGCTCTACGGAGGAGGTATGGATGGCTTATTACACCAGACGTGAGCTGCAGCTGAGACACTGAGTCACACTATGCTCTACGGAGGAGGTATGGATGGCTTATTACACCAGACGTGAGCTGCAGCTGAGCTTTAGTGAGCTGATTTGGCGCCAGGCATTGGGTAGGGGGGTCCTGGGGTGAGCAACCCCCTATTTCCTATTATTAAGGTGAGGTTATCAAAATGTAGAAACCCCCTTTAATAACCTTCTAAAAACTGGCGATACTGTAGCTGTCTATGATGGATTATTTATTTACTTGCTTAGTTACTTGCGTGCAGTTATACGATTAAAAGAAGCAGCTTACGTTTGTGCTCCAATGAAGATGTCATGTTTAGCTGTCGGCGCCTATTCGCCATTACTATGTGATGTCCGTCTACAGTAGGTTTCCAAATGCACCTAAAAAATGGGGGGTTTGTACAAAAAGTCTGGTTTGAAAGTCTACATTGCCAGAATGTCGACATTGTGAAAGTGGGAATGTTGACAATGCTGTGACCTAACCCCAAAATCGTCTGCTGACATTTACAGTGTGTTGACATTGTGTGTGTCGACAGTCAGACCATGACGACATTCTGGTGTCGGCATTCTGAGCGTATACCCTAGACACACTTTGCTCCCTATTACAGGTGTGATGCCCATGCTGCATTTGTCATGTAGGACAGTGGTTTTCTTTGCCAATTAAAATAGATAAATTAAGTTTTCATATTATTCAAAATACCAAATGCGAGAAAACTGCAAACCCATGGGTTCTGTAAGATCCGTTTGTGGTGTTGTGTTGCTACGGACAATCCGGGCATTCATGTGGCATCCTCTCGCCACCGTTCTGGGAATGCAGGTGCGTTGCCCTAGGATTAGTTGTAGAACCACAGTGTTCTAGTGTTGCTTATACATACATATATCTCTTTCTGGATACCAAAAGGAGAAGCATTGCAGGAGAGAGTTATCCTGATGGAAGTTGAAATGCCGGCTGTCGGGATACCGGCTCCCAGGAATCCCGACGGTAAGTAGTGGGGATAGGGGAAGGGTTAGGGGTTAGGCCCTAGGGGGGGAGGGTTAGGCACTAGTGGGGATGGTTAGGTTTAGGTACTAGGGGGGAGATGAGGGTGCGGGGGGGGGGAGGGTTAGGGGCATGGGATGGGTTAGGATACTTACCGACCATTGTCGGTATTTCAACCCTGTCTGGATGCAGGCGTCGGGATTCCAGGAGGTAGTTGAAATGCCGACTGTTGGGATACCAACGCTCCATTCTGAACTGTGATCTGAAGAACCTCTAGTTACCCCCATTACCATCAAGTAGTATTTCTGTTTCCAGCCTTCCCCTTCCAGAATTTGTGTTTCTAATTCTAATTCCGCACAGTCCTTATGGTATAATTAAAAAAATCAGCAGAGATTACTCGGTGGCTACAATTGCTGCTGGTTTCCATTTCCTCAGGCTCGGGGATCTTTGCGTCTCTGTTTTGACCAGGCACGAGCTGCTGTCTGGGTCTCTGAGGAGACGCATTTGCATGCCCTCTCCAGCTGGCTCCTCGGCAAGCCTCGACTCTCAGAGGAGGCTGACAGACCGTACCGCCTCTGGGTTCATAGAGTAATTTCTGGTGACTGGAAGACATGGGTGATGAGAGATCACACAATGGCCAATAACATAACAATGAAATAAAGGCATGAAAGGTTGTCACTGATGGTAACATATCGTTGCCTTAATAGAGGTAGAGATTTTTGTGTACTTAACCAATATTAAAACTATCGGTTCACCAGGAAACAATGACACCACTGAGCCATGAGGTATCGCTTGGCTTGTGCCTCAGTGATGTCACTAGGAGCAAATATTTTTTCTAGTCTGCATTTTTCTAAATATATCCATGCAGCCCAAAACATTTTTCGGCCTCTGTGTGCAGGTAATGGGCGCACTGTAAGTATGACCCTCTGTGGCATAATGTACCTAATTAGTGGTAGCCAGACTGTTGTTTTCCTTTTACATATTCAGGTATGTTTTGGAAAAACCACTTCTGAGACAGCTGCCAGTCACTACGCACCTGAAAGCCAATTCCCGCCCATTTATGACCTCAATAGTTATATGAATAGATATCAATGGAATCTGTGACAGAATAAGGTTATTTAAAGTAACTTAGATTTGGGTGGATTACTGCATAACTATATAATTCAATAAACACGACTTCGTAACAGTGCTTAACCCAGAAGGAGCCCACATTTGCTCTATATAGGTGGTAGGATATATAGGTGGTAGGATATATTTAATTGGCAAAGCTGCATACACACACAACGATTTTGTTACCAACGATTTTATGAACGATTTTATGAACGATTTTCTGTCAGATTTTTAAAGTGTAATGAACGATTTTTTTGAACTACAAACGATTTTTGCATATTCCCTTAATGACAACCATTGAGTTGGTCAGTCTGACTGAACTACAAACGTGAACGCGTATGAACGATAATCATTCATCGTTTTAACTTAGAAAGTGAACGATTTTTTTCAACGATTGAACGATAAACGTTAACGATAATCGTTCAAAAAATCGTTGTGTGTGTATGCACCTTTAGAGCTTAAGCAGAAGTGTCCTCTAAGTCTGTCAAAGGTCAGAGATAAATGAGGGCTGTTTACCAACATCGCTCAAAAGTACGAATGTCACTTAGACCTCAGGAGCTAATGATCGCTGAGCTTTTGTCTGTCCGGTGCACATTACACAATGACAGTAAATGTCTGGTTGTTATGGCCTTAAGGCAAATTTGCACCTTTCAGTGATGTCAGTAAATAACTCTTAATAGTTCTCAAAGCAATAATGTGCATTCGTCTGCATTGCTATTATTGTCAGGCCAACACCAACTACTTTATCTTCCGGCCACATATGGGAACTACATGTATATTTGTAGCACTTTTACATTAGGAAATTTATTTTTAGCTCTATTGGTCAATTAACTGCTACTGTCTAATAAAATGGTTCTTCCTGTTTAATGTAAACCCACACATTTGGAAAAGCGGAAGCGAGGGGACTTTTTATTAATCTATAGCGTACTTTGTGCCTCCTGTAATCTGGTTAGATAGCACATATAGGCCTCCACTCACTTGTCACTCTTATGGACCCTGCAGGAGTCATATAGTAACATAGAAACATAACATTTGACTGTAGATAAGAACCATTTGGCTCACCGAGTCTGCCCTCTCTTTTTAATCTTATTGTAACCTCATCCAAAAGATTTGCTTGTTCAGTATAGTGGCGGATTTCCCATTAGGCCACCTGTCCCTCTTATCAGAGCTGTTGATCTTTTTGTTATGTAACACTGGCAGGGGCAGGGAGGGTCACATGTAGCCATTTGCGGGCAGGAAGTGTGGTAGAGGTTGGGACTACCTGCCTAATTGCTGTGTGCCGGGAGGCTTCAGCTTTGGGAACGGCCGGCCCCTACTGTCATAAAGGGGCAGAGCCTGAGCCAGCAATGACCTAACTGCCTGCGACCATGGAAGATGAGGGCAGTTGTGAACGAGGAGGGGGGGGGGGGGGGGCAATAATATAGGAGCGACCAGACCCTTACAGGCCGCAGATCTCACAGAGGTGGGGGCACGATAGCGCAATTCAGCACAAATGCGTCATCGAGCCTCCAAGAAGCAGTTGGCTGCCAGGGGCTTGCGGGAGGCTTATCTATTTGTCCGGGAGTCCAGAAGAGCCTCATGATATTTGGGAGTCTCCCAGAGTTTCTGGGAGAGTAGGTAGGAATGATTAAGTATAGCCCCTGTCACTCGCAAATACAGTAATCACTCACATCTGCATAATCTCTCCGCTATACGCCCGTCATTATAGGTGCTGCTATCTACATGATAGCAGCGCCGTTGTGCTGGGCGATATATGACCGGTCAGTGGCACTGACCGTTTCCACAGCTGCAGCTATTGATATCGAAAGCTGCAGCTGTCCGTTGCCCTATCACCACAGCAGGGACAGGACTATCCCTGCTGCTGCGGCTGCTGGCTCTGGACTGCACGTGAGATCTGGCGATGCTTGTGAGATCTCGTGCGTGCCCAGCGGAGCCGTCCGGGAAGGTAGACACAGCACTAGGGGATGCACTGTGTGCTGTAGCGGGGATCGCCGGAGGGGGGGGAGTTTTCACTCCCTCAGTCTGGCAGATGAAATTCTCATACATCTCATCGGTAATGCTTCCGGCTTCGCCTCGATAAAGAGGCGAAGCTGAAAGAGCTATAGCGGCACAATGCGGGCCGCTATACTAAATCTCCCCCGCTATACAATACAGAACACTGGACGGAATGAACCCAGTGTTCATGGGAATCCAGACTATCCATTCTCTAGAACTGGTTCAAAGGCAATTAATGGGTTAAGAATTGTGGGTTTTTTTAGCCCACAAAGTAGCCACCTACACTGATGTACGTATTGCAGGAGATGGGTAGAGCCACAATTTGCTTCAAAATATATCCACTTCATTATACATGCAATATTTATTTAGTGTTCCCACTTTTTTTTAATAAAGTGACAGTATTAGATTTTACCTATCATTGTAATCCCTGCACCTGACGCAAAGTGGATGGATGCAGCTGTTTCCCAAATCGCAGGAGGAAGATGCATTACCTAAAAACTTGAGCGGTTCGGTTTAACTCAGTTATGTTCAGATCTCAAAAACTGCATCGTATTGGCTATCCGGCCGTCACATGTTTTGATTAGCCAATAAGATAAATCCGAACTTGCGCTAATTTGGAGAAAATAACCGAGTCAAAACCAAATTGCTCATCTTTCCTAAAAATGCTGCAACTGCGTACACATGCAAAGCTGCAAGCCGCGCCAGAGCCGGACCTGTAGCAGATGTGCCCAGTTTACGTTAAGCATACGTCACATGTACTTACACCCGCCTTTTAACCATTCGATTTGTTTGCAAAAACTGCATCCAATTTGCTTTCAATAAGACTTTAAAAGTAGAAGCAGTATCAGCGCACATAACGTGCTCTGTTACCGCATCTGAGAATCATACATCTCCCCCCTGGACTGTTAGGGTGCTTTGAGGGAACTAGTGTGGGAACCTCTGCTTTGATACAACTCTGCATCTCATGATCCTATATAAAATAGGCAATAGTCAAGGGCTTATGTTGGGGCATAGAGGAGAATCACTGCAATTCCACAGTAATCCGTTTACTATTAAAAGTTCTCATGGAGGGGGGTGAGGTGGTGGTGATGTGACCATCGGTGGCACATTGTGACTGCGCCGAAGTCAAGAGTACGTATGACACCTGCACTTGACCCAGTCAGCGTCTGTCTGTGCACACAATGCTGCCCTGTCCTGTTCTGCAGTCACAGCATGAAGCCGCGCTGGGAGTGAGAGGCTGCGGGAAGGCTCATCTCGTGTCGTTCCTATTTTGCTGCAGTCATGCAGAAATCTTTAGATAAACTTGAAATGATCGCCTCTGGTTCAGTGCACTTTGTAATAAAACTCGTGCTCTAGTCCTGCATTGCAGCATTCTCTCCGCACTCGCCAGCTCTTAGCACGCTCACCCACGCCTCACCGCTTCTGCGCCTTTCCCCTTACTACTTCATCTCGTCTGCGCCTCGCAGGTGGACATCTTTGCTAATAAGACATTATAATTATTTCTTACTTCTGATGCAGGGGTTTAACCCATGCTCTACCAGAGGAGACATCCCGGGCAGCAGAAGGCTAAAGATTAAAAAACAATAAAAGCGCCACACACGGGGGCTCGTGCTGAGTTTTACGGAGATACAATTTGCGCCTTTTTTCCCTGCAAATTGGGATTAATTTTTTTTCAAATACTCATGTGCACCAAAAATAGGACGGTGCTCCTCGCCGCCAGAGGGGGCAGCCAGAATGTCGGCAAGTCAGCTGTGGAGTTAGGACCGGGCCCGCCAAGAGCTGCGCCGGGCCCGGGTAATAGGGGGCGTGGCCATGTCCCCTTGGGTAAAGAGTAAAAAAAAAAATTTTGCAGCGCCGAGCTGCAAATGAGGGTGTCGCTGTGAGCCCCCTCATTCCGGCGCATAACCACTGAGGGGAGCAATCAGCCTGATCGCTCCCCCCAAATGTCCAGATGGGATGTAGTCATATTATCGACATACGTGCCGACTGTGCTTTTGAGAAAGCATTTCAGGCAGATTGTAAAAGCACCACCTACGAGCGCGACGGTAAAGTGGGCGTGTGCTGCTACATCTGAGAAGCGTGCCATATAACTGACTTATATCCAAATGTAAATGAGCCCCAAAGCAGTTAGTAAGATCCGTTTGTTGATGAAAACACACTGATACTTTTCAGGGCTCGCTCATCTATTGGCCGGGATGTACTAAGGTTGCGGTGAACATTCCGCCAGTCACCGCAACCTTACTAATCGCATATGTACTAACATATGCGATTAGTGTCGCAAAGGACAGCTCTTGCGATAAGAGCTGCCCTTTGCGAAGCAGCGAGCGCCGCGTGTGGGGGTCTCCATGGGACCCCGCCCCCTCCGAGCCCCAGGAACTTCCTGCTGGTGACCTGTGCAGGAAGCCCCGGGCTCCTCCTCCTCCTCCTCCTCCTCCCTGCACACGGAAAAAGATTAGGAGGAGGCGGAGGACCCAGGAGGAGCACGGGACGGCAACCATGGAGAGTAGGTGAGTGGGGTCCAGTGCTGGGCATCTGCGGGGCGGCGGCGAAACGTCATGTGTGGGGTGCGGTAAGAAGCCCATAGGCTTCTATAAGGTAACGCCAGGTTTTTCTGGCGTTACCCTCTGCACCGATAAAAGAGCGGCCAGGGCTTAGTACATATGGAAATGGGGTTTTTACCACATTTTTCCTTTAGTACATCCCGGCCATAGTGTTTTACAAGAGGTTCCATATAAGTGTTCACAGGAAACCTTATATAAAAATGCATGTAGCCATAGGGATCATTGTGCCTTATAACTAATGCAGGGAAATGGCACTGATTATACTATTTGAATGTTTATATCTCTGATTTCTTTTCTTTTTTCTAAGTATATAACAGTTACATAATTGGGGTAAGGTGCAATCAGGGAGATTGCTGCGCTCTTCAGGGAGTCAGGGAGATTGCTGCTATTTCAGAGAGTCTTCCTGACAATGAGGGAGAGTTGGCAAGTATGCATTACACAATATCAACTGCAAATGGCTGACACAATAATGTTGAATGTCATAATGTCTACATGGTTAAAATGTCGACACCTGACAAACATTGACACAGTTAAAATGTAAGCAGCTGGAATTTTAGGGTTGGGGTAAGTCTTAAAATTGGGTGTTGAAGTTATGTACCAGCCAACTTTTTCCTGTTGACATTTTGACCATGTCGATATTTTGTCTGTCTATATGTTAAACGGTGTTTACATAATGACTGTCGACTTTGTTATTGTCGACAAAACATACAGGGTTCTGTCCATATATGTACTATACCAGGGCTCGACAAAACCCGGGGCCAGGTTGCCATGGTGACCAGATTTGGCTGCTTTGCGACCAGATTTTCAGCAACCCCTGGGCCGTCGCTAGTGTAGTGCAGACTACGAGCGCGGTCCACACTACACAGTAACACACAGCCGCCAGCGGCGGCTGTATGTTTGTTATAGCAGTCGATGAGAGTCAGACAGACTCTCAATGGTGCTGCGTCGTCCACGGAGTGAGCCTCCGCCTTCCGGCTCACCCCGCAGCAGGTGATGGGAGAGACGTCATGACTTCACTCCCATAGTGCAGAGCGGGCCTGGAGAAGTGGACAGTGGCGGTCGTCGGCAGGAGCGGGGATCAGGTAAGTTGTGTTTTTTTTTTGTGTGTGTAAGGGGCACTGCATGGGGGGGGTAGCCGCTACAGGGTACACTGTGGGGGCACTGCATAGGTGGGGGTGGCCGCTACTGGAGACACTGCATGGAGGGGCCACTACTAGGGGCAAGGCATAGTGGGGACTACTACTGGGGTCACTGCATGGGGGGATTACTACTGGGGGGACCACTTCTGGGGGCTCTGATTAAAAGGGCACTACATAGGGGGACCACTACTGGGGGTAATGGATACGGGGGACCACTTCTGGGGGCACTGTTAATGGCGCACTACTGGGGGCACTGTATATGGGACACTACTGTGGGCACTGCATAGGCGGACCACTACTGAAGGCACTGCATAGGGGTGCCCAAAGCATATTCTTGCACCTGGGCCCACCACTCTCTAGTTCGGCCACTGTTGGCTGTGGCTTTGCTTGCCCAGGGTTTTATGGCTGCAGAGGTGTGGTCTTTCTGGGGGTTGGTTGCCTGGAGAGGGGGGTTAGCTGCTCAGTAATGTGGCTGTGGGAGGGTGGTTTACCTAGGTTACTCCGTTAGTGGTGTGGCCATGGGGGTTGGTTGCCTGGGTGCATAGGTGCTCAATAATGCCGCCCCGGGGGAAGGGGGTGTCTAGCTCCTACACTTTCATCCTGGCTCCTAGATTTTAGAAAAATTTGTCAAGCCCTGTACTATACTGTCTATGGATTGTGTTCTGTATATCTAGCATTTATTACTTCCACTGTAAAGGCATATCTCCTATAACCCAGGCACATACACTACTGTTCTCTCCTGTGTAACCCAGGCACATACACTACTGCTCTCTCCTGGTGTAACCCAGGCACATATACTACTGTTCTCTCCTGTGTAACCCAGGCACATATACTACTGCTCTCTCCTGTGTAACCCAGGCACATATACTACTGCTCTCTCCTGGTGTAACCCAGGCACATATACTACTGTTCTCTCCTGTGTAACCCAGGCACATATACTACTGTTCTCTCCTGGTGTAACCCAGGCACATATACTACTGTTCTCTCCTGGTGTAACCCAGGTACATACACTACTGTTCTCTCCTGGTGTAACCCAGGCACATACACTACTGTTCTCTCCTGGTGTAACCCAGGCACATACACTACTGTTCTCTCCTGGTGTAACCCAGGCACATATACTACTGTTCTCTCCTGGTGTAACCCAGGTACATATACTACTGTTCTCTCCTGATGTAACCCAGGCACATATACTACTGTTCTCTCCTGTGTAACCCAGGCACATATACTACTGCTCTCTCCTGGTGTAACCCAGGCACATATACTACTGTTCTCTCCTGTGTAACCCAGGCACATATACTACTGTTCTCTCCTGGTGTAACCCAGGCACATATACTACTGTTCTCTCCTGGTGTAACCCAGGTACATACACTACTGTTCTCTCCTGGTGTAACCCAGGCACATACACTACTGTTCTCTCCTGGTGTAACCCAGGCACATACACTACTGTTCTCTCCTGGTGTAACCCAGGCACATATACTACTGTTCTCTCCTGGTGTAACCCAGGTACATATACTACTGTTCTCTCCTGATGTAACCCAGGCACATATACTACTGTTCTCTCCTGTGTAACCCAGGCACATATACTACTGTTCTCTCCTGGTGTAACCCAGGCACATATACTACTGTTCTCTCCTGGTGTAACCCAGGCACATATACTACTGTTCTCTCCTGGTGTAACCCAGGCACATATACTACTGTTCTCTCCTGATGTAACCCAGGCACTTATACTACTGTTCTCTCCTGGTGTAACCCAGGAACATATACTACTGTTCTCTCCTGGTGTAACCCAGGCACATATACTGCTGTTCTCTCCTGGTGTAACCCAGGCACATACACTACTGTATAAGCCAGGCACAGGCTTGGATTGGCCCACAGGGGTACAGGGGAAATCCCCAGTGGGCCCCACTGCCTGAGGGCCCCACCCCCTCTTCTAATGTCAGGTTTCAGACAGTGCACTTGAATTATACATTGCTACTCTATTACATGGTCAGTTACCCGGTAGAGCAGGAACATGGATAAACAGACCATATACTGTAGTATCCATGTTGCCTGCAGGCTATGTCCTATATAATAGTTAGCCAAGCATCTGAGGTAGCTGGCCACACCCCATTGGAGACTGGCCACTCCCTTTAAGCATGGGCCCCTACCACTGCCTTCCCCCGATGGGCCCTTCATGCCCCAGTCCGACACTGCCCAGGCACATGCACTACTGTTCTCTCCTGGTGTAACCCAGGCACATGCACTACTGTTCTCTCCTGGTGTAACCCAGGCACATATACTACTGTTCTCTCCTGATGTAACCCAGGCACATATACTACTGTTCTCTCCTGATGTAACCCAGACACATATACTACTGTTCTCTCCTGGTGTAGCCCAGGCACATATACTACTGTTCTCTCCTGATGTAACCCAGGCACATATACTACTGTTCTCTCCTGGTGTAACCCAGGTACATATACTACTGTTCTCTCCTGATGTAACCCAGGCACATATACTACTGTTCTCTCCTGTGTAACCCAGGCACATATACTACTGTTCTCTCCTGGTGTAACCCAGGCACATATACTACTGTTCTCTCCTGGTGTAACCCAGGCACATATACTACTGTTCTCTCCTGGTGTAACCCAGGCACATATACTACTGTTCTCTCCTGATGTAACCCAGGCACATATACTACTGTTCTCTCCTGTGTAACCCAGGCACATATACTACTGTTCTCTCCTGGTATAACCCAGGCACATATACTACTGTTCTCTCCTGGTGTAACCCAGGCACATATACTACTGTTCTCTCCTGATGTAACCCAGGCACTTATACTACTGTTCTCTCCTGGTGTAACCCAGGCACATATACTGCTGTTCTCTCCTGGTGTAACCCAGGCACATACACTACTGTATAAGCCAGGCACAGGCTTGGATTGGCCCACAGGGGTACAGGGGAAATCCCCAGTGGGCCCCACTGCCTGAGGGCCCCACCCCCTCTTCTAATGTCAGGTTTCAGACAGTGCACTTGAATTATACATTGCTACTCTATTACATGGTCAGTTACCCTGTAGAGCAGGAACATGGATAAACAGACCATATACTGTAGTATCCATGTTGCCTGCAGGCTATGTCCTATATAATAGTTAGCCAAGCATCTGAGGTAGCTGGCCACACCCCATTGGAGGCTGGCCACTCCCTTTAAGCATGGGCCCCTACCACTGCCTTCCCCCGATGGGCCCTTCATGCCCCAGTCCGACACTGCCCAGGCACATGCACTACTGTTCTCTCCTGGTGTAACCCAGGCACATATACTACTGTTCCCTCCTGGTGTAACCCAGGCACATATACTACTGTTCTCTCCTGATGTAACCCAGACACATATACTACTGTTCTCTCCTGGTGTAGCCCAGGCACATATACTACTGTTCTCTCCTGGTGTAACCCAGGCACATATACTACTGTTCTCTCCTGGTGTAACCCAGGCACATATACTACTGTTGTTTCCAGGAGTAAATTAGGTACATATACTGCGCTTGCTGCATATTGCACATACGACCAGCTCTGTAAGCTAAGAAAAATAGTCCTTTTCCAGGGCACATTTTACATTTGCAATGACATATTAATTTAAGGCAGGTCCTGTTATAGAAGGAGACATATCGGTGGGATACAAACATTTTTCAGCGGTTACTTTGGGGAGGCTGAACTCTGTAAGAAAACAGTAATTTCAGACTCCACATTTCCAGTGTCCGCAGATTTGGGGAACGCTGTTTAGTTCTTTATTTCTCATCAGAAGGGGAATTGTGGGACAAGCTGTTAAGACGCAGAGGCAGACGGTAATTACTTGGGCATTTTTTCTGACAGCTGCTCCTGGGAGGCCGGGATGGAGCCGCAGGATCTCTGTTTACTTTCCAGAATTCCGCATTGGAATGTTCTCTTCCTGCGCATATTAATAATGACTTAGACAAGCGACAGCTGCGGCGCAGGTAGACACCGTGTAAATGTATTGGGTACATCGTCTTCTGCTGAGCGCCATATGACACAGTAATAATGAGCCGCATCTTTGGGACTAATCTACAGCGCTGTGTTACAGGGAAATGTCTTAAACAAAGAATAGCTGCAGCCTCTCCTCAATTACAGGCTTTGTACCATGATACGGATCTTTTGCTTTACTTGGAACACAATTTCAGACGCACAGATTAGAAGCGTTGCCTTGTTCCGCTGTGCATATTGTCTTGCATTTGCCCTCCTGCAACTTTTACTGTTTATCTGGCTTTTTTCCCAGCTTCTTTCTGTGCCTTTTAGCCAAGTCTTTATATGAGCAGGCAGAGTGGTTCACTTTGATTGCCCTGTAGTGAGAAACAATTATATGGTTTGTGTACATTTCAATACAATGCAGCGAACAGAGGCACAGCGCTCGCAGGCGGGTCGATGGTCCCCCACTGCGCATGCGCGAGACCCGGCCAGCGACGGGCGCTCCGTCGCTACTGGTCTCGCGCCAAAGCGGGGCGGCTGTCGATTTTGATTGACAGCTTGCCCCGTTTTGGAGGCGGGCAGGGGGGGGTGGCTGGCCAAACGGAGGCGTTCCCGAAGGAACACCTGCCGTTTGGGGGCGGCCCCACTGACATCACGAGCGATGTCAGTGGTGAGCTTCCGGCTCGATTAGACCCGAAAGCTCACTGGGGCTTGCGGGAACGAGACCCTACCACAAGGGTCTCGTCGCAAGTCGCGATGGTCGTGACCATTGCGACCATCACCTGGCCACTCGCTAAAGCTGTGGGTGGTCACCCACAGCTTAGCGAGCGGCCAGGAGGCCATCTTTTAAAAAAAAAAACAGGGACGCCCTGATTCTGAGCGAGCGCTCTCAAAGAGCATCCGGCTCTGAATCAGGTCCAGAGTTGGCATGTCCCAAGACAGCTGAAATAAGCTGTTCAGATGGAAGCTGTGGGGCAAAAAAAACAGTGAATTTAGTAAAAGCTGCTGGAAGACATGCACCAACTGTAACAATTCTGAAGATTTAAAAATAAAACAATCCATTAATTAGTGAGTGAAGGAAACGTGTGTGTTGAGGAGCTATAATTGATGGCCTCATGCAGAGTAAAGCTGGCCATACACTAGTACCACCAGCATAAGATGAGATTCCGCTTACAACTTCCCGTCAGCTCCCTGGCAGTCCCGGCCGCACGATTGACACACGATGTACAAACAAACTCACCATACGATCGATCTGCAGTTTACAGGGGAAGGTCATTGAAAGAACACACACTTCTTCAAAATGTAACTCAAATGACGCCGGCCGGACGCACGATACATCGCATTCACAAATACACTGCACAATCGGCATATGATTACGATAGATAATATGAGCTGCACATCTGATCATGCGATACGTTTTAAGAGCAGCGCGAGCACGTATCGGATCGTATCCTACCTAAATACTGCACGATTTCCACACGATTCATCGTACGACGCGTCTAAAATCGGGCAATGGGCCCAAAATCGTGCTAGTGTATGGCCAGCATTAGTCTGAAATGCTATTTGCAAATTGTTCTTGGTCCAAGGGCGTATATTTACTAAAGTGAGAGTTTTAAGAAGGGGAGATGTTGCCCATAGCAACCAAACAGATTCTACTTAACATTTAATATAATAGCTAGAATCTGATTGGTTGCTATGGGTAACATCTGCACTTCTAAACACTCTCACTTTAGTTAATTTACCCCAAGTTGTGAATTCCGGCATTGGCATTCTGAGAGCCGGGATCATAATATTTGAAATCTATTTTCCCTACTTGCACCAACAAGAGCATTAACAATATTGGCACAGTGGGTTGGAGGCATAGAAGTGAATAGAACACAAAAGGCAAAAATAATCACAAATATTGCAGAAAATAAAATGAGGTATAGAAAAATAATTTACTTTGTTGATTGATTGATTTGAGCATTGTAGCTGGTGGCGAGAAGGAGGACTGGCACCATGGGAGGACTGGCACACTACCTACTTTGTCAGGGATGTTTAATGGGAGGAGAACTGGTGACCACCGTCACATCAGAAGCGATTGCAAGTCTCTACCTGACAGCGACAGCAAAGCCCAGTCATATCCTGTCACTGGGAGCTCCGGCATGCAAATCAAATCTCACACATTATCAGCACATGTCCCCATAAATTGCAAAGGCCTCTTACTGTTCAAGATGAGAATTAATTTTTATTTTCCTGGGCCGTGACTCTTAATCTCTCCGGGGGCCCCTTGGACATTGATAGGTACAAAACAAACAACAGCAGGCTCATTCAATGCGCGTGATCAAAATCTGTGCGCCAGATGGGAGACTTCTCCGTCTGATCTGCAGTAATATAGCCGAAGACTTATATATCATGTAACCAGCGCGTCTAGGATTATGTGAAGCAACCATAATGAATAATTATTACATCACTGCGTAATAAAGGACCATTAGGGATTCAAACGAAAAAAAAGAAGACAAAACGCAATTTGTTTTTATTCGCCAGTTTTTTTTTAAAATTTGGTCTTTGCATGAAATGCCACTGGCATTGGGGAAGGGTGGCCAGATGCTCCCCTCTCTGGTTTAATTCATCTCCTCTGCTGCTGGTCCGATGTAAGACCCCTCCAGATCCAGCTGAGGCTGTGTTTAGAGTAGACATTAACTTCCATGGTTTAATTCTGCCCAACTCACATACATCAACTTACCGGGATCGGTATGAATTACCGCCGGACCTAAGCCCGTCGGATGAAATAACGGCGTCGGGCTTATGATAGGCGTCAGTATTTAGACGCCTATCATTAGTCCCATACCGGGATTTCACATCCCCAACCTTTCACTTTTTTCATCATAGCGATGCCCTGGGGTGGCTCGGCTACGCTGTTTAGGAGTGTCCTGTGCTCTGGATTTGAACCCTAGTATGTTAGGGACCTACCCTACAGAGGTTACCTGGATATGGTGGGTAGGCCCATAACCTTGGCCATGATTATGCTAAAAATCTGTATTGATTGCAAAATGTTATTGCATAATGTATTTATATATAATCAGTAATTTGGAGTTGTGCACCTGTGATTTGTCTGTTCCTGTGCCTGCAATAAGTCTCAACAGGTAGCACCTCTCATTATATATATTCAGGGTGTGCAGTCCAAGAATCTTTCCTATACATCCCCAACCTACCAGATATCACACCGGGAAAATCCAGACAGGTCACCGCCAGTAGAAAAACCATTGCTGCATCGACCACAGATATGAACTTTGCTATAAGGTCTCTTTCAGTAAATATAACTTTTATTAGACAGGTAGGTGCTCCAGGGTGTTGAGATTTTACTTTGCATTTAGCTCAGTGATAGTTTGTTTTTGTTGTATAGGGGTAGATGTGCTAAGCCTTGGAGAGAAAGTACCGACCAATCAGCTCACAACTGTCATTTTTCAAACAGCCTGTAAAGTGACAGTTAGGAGCTCATAGGTTGATATTTAATCTCTGTCCAAGGTTTAGTACATCTCCCCCATAGTTCTGTGTTGCTCATGCAACCCCTCACTTAAGCTGGCCACACACTAGACCAACTTTCATCCAACCAGGCAACTAGTTGATTGGTTGGAATGAAACTCTGGTAACGTATGGGAGTAAATTATGATCAGCAATTTGCTCCTAAATGCCAGAAAACAGATGAAAATGGTCGGTCAGACAAGTTTGTTAAATGTTTGATCTAAACAATTTGTTCAAACAACAGTTTTGGTCCATTTTCCAGCGTTTGGGAGCAAATTGCTGATTGTCATTTGCTTTCATACCTTACCAGGTTTTCATTCCAACCAATCAACTAGTTGGCTGGTTGGATGAAAGTTGGCCTAGTGTGTGGCCAGCTTTAATCTTTGAGTGCAGCTTCCATATCCATGTAGTTTATAATCCCCAGTCATTCCATAGCCCATTGTTTATGGGACCTTTTCCACATGTGTAACATAAGTGACCAAGAATAGGCCCCTATAGGCGAAAGATAGCGTAGCTTCCAGACAGACCCCCAGCACTTAGGGCGAGATGTACTAAGCCTTGGTGAGAGATAAAGAGCCTGATTCGGATATATAAGTACAAGAAATAAGTATTGTTGATAGAAATGGATTTTACTGTCATCTGAGAATGGATAATCCATTGCACCTGTGCTTTTCACTAGTGTCCGTAACAGTGCAGGGTAGAAGAATGTGCCAAGTTGAGAGTAGGCAGTGATCCACATGTTACTGTACCAGTTCCCATGTGTGGTTAACGGCAAAGGTAACCTGTAAGCGTTCACAGTTATTGATTTCAGAAGAAAATCTAATATAAACCTAGTAGTGGGTATAGTTACAGGCACACAGGACCTCATTCAGAGTCGGTCGAAGCGGCCACACGGTCGTACGGGAAAAGGGGCCGGATATTCAAATGATTCCCTCGCAAGTTGCGTCCCTAAGTTCGGATCGGTAGCTGGCCGACCAAGGGGAGGAAGATGTTGGAAGACAAAAAATACGCCCCCTTCTCGTACGCATTGCACGTCATCTCCGGGCATATAAGGATTAATCGAGACCATCGGGAACCATCGGAACTGGTCGTAGAGCTTAAGGTTGACCATACCCTCTCTTAAGCTCTACGATCATGTCAGTGTAAAAACCTCCCATGTCACATGTGCCATGACGCTACTTTGTTAATTATGCACTCCCATAATCCGTATGCACTCCCATAAAACGCCGTTCGCATAATGAGGCATGCCTGCGTTCGGATCTCCACTCCCCCGTTTTCAAGCACCTTCCCCTGTTACCACCCACAAACGCCTCCATCTGTCACTCAAACTACCGACCTGGCTGTGTTCAAGGAGAGAGAAATTTCTGACCGTAGCGGCTAGTTTGCGCACACGCATTGCGAACTTTACGCATGCGCAGTATAGCGAACATCGGTGGCGTACGACCGTGCGGCCGCTTCGACCGACTCTGAATGAGGTCCACAGGCCCTCCAACATGATCCCTTCCACCAGGTACAAGAGACTCTGCTCCTGGACTTCTTACGTACTTAATGATTGCAGTCACCTGAGTTGAACAAGTTAGTTGATGAGACAGGCGTTTAAGCACAGGTGTCTGCAATCATACATTATCTGGGAAGTCCAGGAGCAGAGCATTGTGTACCTGGTGGAAGGGGTCATGTTGGTGGGACTGGCCCATTAGATGTATGGTGAAGGAGTCGTGCACTAATAAAGACTTTATGGAGGTGTCAGCTGCATTTGATATCCATTTGTTCTCTGATGTCACTTGAGAAATAAAAATATGTTACAAATATTTACATGAATGTATAATACATAAATAGGCAGGAGTTCCGCCTGTTGGGGGCAAGGAACACAATATCATTAAGGTGGCAGCCCGATTGAGGGCCTGATTTAGAGGCGTGCGCTCGCTCTGAATCAGGTCGTTTGTTTTTTTTTAGTTTCGGCCTCCAGGCTGCTCGCAAAGCTGTGGGTGACCACCCACAGCTAGTGCGAGCGGCCTGGCGATGGTCGCGATTATCGTGATCGTCGGGCTTGCAGTGAGACCCTGCGGGAGGGTCTCGGCTCCCGCAAGCCCGAGTGGACTTCCTGCTCTAATAGAGGGGCCGCCCACAAATGGCAGGCGTTCCTAAGGGAATGCCTGCGTTTGTGCAGCCACCCCCCCTCCCCGCCTAGAAAACCGGGCGAGCTGTCATTCAACATCGACAGCCGCCCAGTCTTGTAGTGAGCCCCGGAGCGACGGAGCTGCCGTCGCTCGCTGTGGCTCGCCCATGCGTACGCCGGAGGCAGCGCATGCGCAGGGGCCAAACATCGACCCGCTTTGGAGTGCTCAATCCAAATCATATAGGTGCAGACACTGGCTACCGTCTGACACGGTATGTCAGGAAAGCTTCCGCAGCTAGAGCTAGAGCTGCGGGGAAGGATTCTTATTCTTACTATAATAACATGACCTTCTTTTACTAGAAGGGCTGAGATAGGGCAAGCACCACCATCCTCTGTCCCAAGCTGTTGCTAAACTACAACTCCCAGCATGCTCTCCCAACTATGGCAGTTATAAAGGGAACATGTTACTGAACACTAGAGAAGAGGGGATGTAGTCAGGAAGCCGACCGCCGGCTTCCCGACTCTCTAATCCCGGCAAGGTACGAATGACAGGCGGCGAAAACTTGACGCCTGACATTATCCATATGCCGGGAGCCAGACGCCCAGCAATCCTGAACGAAGGTAAGCCGGGCGCGGACAGCCGCGCGGGGGGGGGTTTAGGTTAGGGGCTCCCAGGGGGGGGACATTTAGGGTTAGGCACCCCCCCCCCCCGGGAAGACTTAGGTTTAGGCTGCGCGGAAGGGGGGTTAGCTTTAGGCATTTAGGGGGTTAGGGTTAGGCAATTGGGGGGGAGGTTAGGGTTAGGCACCCCTAAGGGAGGGTTAGGGGGTAGAATGAGGTTAGTTAATACTTACCTTTATAACGATGGGGATCTTCAACCCTGCTGGGCTGCCGCTGTGTGAAATTGAACCGTCAGCCATGCGGCCGGCGGTAATACCTACTACACCCGAGAAGAGTTTAACCAAATAATCTTATTTCTGTAGCGTCCCTGCAGAACATTGCCCAGGAGGATGGGTGTAATGAATTGATTAGTGATGAATATTAGGGACACACACTGCGCTTAACTATCAGAACATCGAGTTTTCATTTCATTTGCCCCTATGTGTAGCTGGGGCTTAATAGTATCCTGGATAATAAAACACAGCTACAGATATTTCCTCACTCATCTTTGCCGCAGTCGCTTCAAACTGCCCCTCGTGCGGCGACTAGTCGCATGAGCCCCGGCTAGCGCCGGACGTCTTTTTCGTGTCTTTTTGTGGTAAAAATGCATTTAAGCTGCAATGCTATGTGACTAGCACGCACCAGGAGGCTGTACTGATTAATCTGGCGCTTGTATATCTGTGTGCGACGGGATCTCTCAATCACCATGTAAAGTGCTACAATGCAGCGGCCGCAGATTTTCCTCTCCAAGTGCCATTTACATTCTCAGTTGCCCACAGATACTCAAGTTAGTTGGCACAGTCTCCTGGTGCGTCCTAGTCGCATCGCCTTGCAACTTAAAGCCGCCTGACGCTAGCAGAGTTGCTCGGGACCTGACAGCTCACTCACGTCAGGCTTATCGCGCTGCGTGGCGTATTGAGGCTAGATGAGCAAGTGCACATCTATATTCAACCCTATCTGGCTAAGCCAATTAGCATTTAGAGGGAGTTGCATTGAACCTTCTATAGAGAAGTAGTTGAGGTGTTACCCATAGCAACCAGTCAGCTTCTAGCTATCATTTTATAAATTGTACTTGATAAATCATATTTGATTGGTTGCTATGGTCAACTTCTCCACTTTTTCTCTTTAGAAGGTTTCATACTATACATCTGCCCCTTATTTTCCTCCATATTTTGATAGTAGCTAGGACTTCAGCTTGGTGCACACTATACGATATATATTGTTCTGACGTGGATCGCAACGGTATATCGCCAGATCTGTCATTCAAGACAGAGTTCCAGCGCATCGCCCTGTCTCCGGTTCTGCATGGGAGATGAGACGATGCAATGGATGACACGGTGTGGTTACATGCCGCAGGTAGTGACATATCGTGCCATCGTACACCGGTTTGTGCGGTGTGTACGGCAGTGTGTTACATCACATCGCTCCGTCGCTGGCTCGCTGCGTGGCATGGTGGGTGACCAGCTTTAGTCTTGTGACAGAGCACCTGTCATACTCCCTTCTCAAAGCAGATATTCAGGAGGTAAAATCGGCGGCAGGGCTAGAATGTTCTGCAGCCAATCAAAGCATTAGCATGTGAACTGCAGCACAGAGTATTTCAGCCACCTCTTGCCTGTCCACATGTGAGGCTGTCAAAGTAGGGGTGATTGACTGTAGTGTCAAAGGCCACCTTGAAACCAATGTGCGTCCACATTATTGCATTTGATTCAGTTTTAAGTGAAATGTGTCATCTTACTTACATGACTCTCTGTAATCTAATAGAATGAGCCGGTTTCTATACAGTATTATCCGCAGAACTTTTCCTGGAAAGCCGACGGTTGGATTTGTAGCTCTGCACAGGCCCTACAGGAAAAGCTGCAGCAAAGGCTAGAAAAGTCCCCGTCCTGCCCACACATACTACTCACCAGCACTAGGTCTTAAACTCCCTGTCTGGCAGTGCAGCTGTGATTGCCGCATACAGTTCCCCGGCTTGCTACTGCCAGAGCCCCTAAGGGAGTCAGGGGGGAGGTAGTGATGGGATTAGAGTATTAATCTCTTTGTCTGCCAGGATCTATAACACTCAGAAGGTGATGGAGAAAAGGAAAGCTTTTGGCAGGTCTGCGTAGGATCATTCACTTAGATTACCCATCATCACAAAAGAATACAAGAAAACGCCAGCTCCTTTATTCAGCGTACAACATAAAGCAAGTAGTGGAAACCTGATTCCATGGGTTTGGTTTTTTTTTCTCCCTCGACTCTTTTGAAAGCGCATTTTAGAGCGAAATCTCTCACCGGTTCATGTGGACAGTTAGCGCGACACAATAGCTAAAATGCAGTTTGATCCATTATGAAGAAAGTGCCCATGTGACAGTCCCATATATCAAAGATTCCGTTCCCTGACAATATACTAAGTTGTTTAAGACGACGTGACCTCCTGTCAGGCGGGTATAGTATGTCAGTCAGTCGTGCAGAGAACACATTACCATGATTAGATTTGAAAATCAGGTTCTACACAAATTTTTATTAAAAAAAAAAAAAACATTAAGAATGCACGAGGCCTTAGGCAAGTTACTGTTTGGGCCCCACTCCGTCTGTAATAAAAAAACAAAACAAAAAAAAAAACACATACAGAATAATTGGGGTCCAACTGGAACCTAGCTAGAAGTCTTGGTTGACTTAATGGTCCCACCAGGTCTGTTTTTGTGCATCTATGTACTGAGCGTATTCCCCTGAAAAAGCGCTATCTGGAATATCGACACCCTCAGCTTTGTTACCCCACGGGTTGGCGTACCTGATAACCCATAACCTACATGCACTGGAGTATTGCTTCTGTTGCCTGCAGGGTCATTGTTGAATGTTCAAAGCCTTGTACCAAGTTGTTGCTTTCCAATTCCCAGAGAGGATGTTGTTCCTATGGTACATACGTGATCTTTTCTGGTAGAGACTGAGGTGGGGGAATGTATTAGGGTGCGTGTTATTTAAAAGCCATGGGACTTAGGGCCTATTTGATCAACGAGTTTTATCATACGCAACGAGTGATAAAACTCGTTGCGTATGATAGTGGTGATCCAGCCAATCAGCTCCCAACTGTCATCTGTTTGAAAAATGACAGTTGGGACCAGATTGGCTGGAGCACCATTTATCCTACGCTACAATCGTTGCGTACGATAAATCTCGTTGATAAATGAGGCCCTTAAAGTGGTGATTCTCTAAAAGTCAAAACCGAGCTGATATTACCGTTAAAAATATCGCTGCTTCTAATCCAGAGACTGCATCGCCCCAAAAAAATCTGCACTTTTAATAATTTGCATCCTATTACATTACCCTCTGAGACCGCAAATAACACTTAACTTTTTCTGCTTTTCAATTTGTAAATTGCTCATTATGAGAACCTGTGGTCTACATTATCCATTTCAGAATGTTTTGAGGTTTGATTTTGGGCTGGACCAATATCCATGAGAGTGCAGCTTATTAATTAGGTTTCTGTCACAACGACAAGGCCTGTGGCGGCAGCCATTTTGTTTTGAATGAACCAAAACTTACAGAACTGCACACTGCCAATTTGCTAGCAATTATTGTACTGACTGAGAGAAATAGCTTGAGACTGGCGTATACCTGTAATGATACTCGTAATCCTAGTCAGTTGCTGGTGAAGGGTGCCTTGGGCTTTTCAGTAGTTTTCCCCTCATTTGCCAAATAATTTTTGCATGTACAAATTGTTAGTCTATTCTAACCGCATTACTATTTTTCATTTGCCGTTTAATTGATGTTTTATTGAGTTGACATGACACTGTAAATGACCTGGCAGCAATTTTGACTGTTCACTATGAATTCAGCGGAAGTGCTCTTCCCCTTTCAGCGTGAAAAGAAGCAGGCGCGACTTCATGACGCCATTCACGTCATCAAGTTGGCTCCTGGGGGGGGGGCAGCAATGTGTCTACTTGCGTCATATCATTAATTGTGACTTGAAAATGCAATTTGCGCCATTACAACACTTCGTCCGTTCACCTTGGCCGGAGAACGTCCTGCTTATCCGGGTGGTCTCCCACATCCCCCCCCAATTCAGAAGTCTCCCAGACATTCGGGGAGGATAGGAAATGCGCTAATATTTTATGTACAACACAGATGACTGTATGCTGCTCGCAATGAAATACTGATCTCTCTCTTACAATAGGGGACCTGAATGCACCAACCTGTAATCTTGTACCTTGGAGAACCTCGCCGCTCCTTAGCTCCCTCTTTGTTTTTTTCGTGCTAAAATGATGCAGATTATTACTCAGGCTGTAGAGGTGCTTTCCTGCCAATGTCTCCTGACTTGTACCGGCCCGTTCCTGGTTTCTTACACCACTGTGTAATGGACAGGATTTGGGGGGAGTGCTGGGTCACATTTCAGGGGTCAGGAAGTTAAAGAGTGGGATGGTAACTGACAGACAGACTCAGCCACAGTACATTGTATGGCACCATTAATGTTTTTGCATACTCTCCTTTATTAACCCCCCCCCCCCAGCCGATGAAAGGTTACAGCCAGGTTGTGGATTGACGTTCCCCATGCTGGAGGTAATGAGACAGGTCTGAGTAATGTACCCCAGTTCCTTCTGTGAGCCTTATAAGGAGAAAATATATATTATCTAGTTCTAGATCATCATGGAAGAATAGTTTAATTTATATATGTTTTTCAAAAACTTTAACAACTGGAATATCATACTGCTGCTTTAACTGGTTAACTTGATATGACGTAGAGCAGTGATAGCACCTGCCTGTCCTAGGCCTGCTAGCGGCCCTCCGAGCCCCCAGTTGCGGCCCCCAGCTCCTTCCTGCTATGTAGCAAACTTGTAACTCCCAATTAAAATGATTGCTGATATGACATTACAGATAGGTGTCTCTTCTTTTGATTAAATGTATTGATTTGACAATATTGATATAATTAATGAGATTAAAAGTAATATGCGGCCTCTGTGAAGGTCAAAGGGCCACGCAGTGTGGCCCCTGAGGCTCCTACCCCTAATGTGATACAGTTTAGGGTCCCAGGGGCCTATTTAACATGAAATATTTGCAGCATTTTCCCCCGAAAACACAAATTTTTGCTGTATACCTGCCAATATTTCGTATCCCCCCTGATGTATATTGAGGGACCACAGCAGATATTTTAGACCTCTGCTGCGGTCCCTCCATTGCCGCCAGCAGACTATCTCTATGGGGGGGGGGGGAGGCGCGATGCTGTCAGATTTGGTTTGGTCCCCACAGCTTTTGGTGAATTTATTTCATGATAAATATCTGAAGCATTATTTATTTGTGTAAAACGAATTTGTTTCAGTGTGCAATTGCCTTAAGTGGGCGTGTTTTCGCCATTTGCGGCTAATCGCACGCAGCCATCATTATCCACTTTACACTAATGCTGGCCATAAACTAGTACGACCAGCATAAGATGCGATTCATCATACGATTTCCCTTGAACTCCCCGGCAGCTCCCTGGCGGTCTCGGCGGCACGATTTGGTGCTTTTTTTCGCACACGATGTATATAGGATCTGACGTACGATCACTCGCCCCTATATGACTGGCCGTGATACGATCGATCGTGTGTCTTACCAAAAACATGCGATAATAGATTTAAAAGACACCGCTCGGACGGTCGGATGCACGATGCATCGCATGCGCAAAAACGCGGCACGATCTGCATACGATCACGCCGGATAATATGGGCTTCACGTCTGATCATAAGATACGATAAAGCAGCGGAGGGAGAGCGCATCGGATTGTATACCTACCTAAATAGTACACGATTTTCACACAATTCAGCTTACAACTCGTCTAAAATCGTGTAATCGTCCCAAAATCGCGCTAGTGTATGGCCAGCATTAGAGCAGGGTCAGAGCACAGGCAACTCAGATCCCTTTTGGAGCCTGCATTTGAGACATGTTGGGGGCCATTTTAGTTGCACTCAGCAATTTTGCGCCCTTACTGTACTTCTGGCTGTGACTGCACATCCGCTGCGAATGTACGTATTCTCTTTTTCTCCAACTGCATTCCCATTCCTGCTCCGTTGTCGGCCCTCTAGTCACACGCCGTCTAAAATCATGAGACTGAGCAAAGACGAGGAATATGGAATGTCGCGCAAGGGCTATGCGAAATCTCAAATAGCGTTTCAGACATAGAGCCGTATTCAATTTGAGCCGAGCCGCGATACTTTTACGCGTCCCGGACTTTTCGCCTACTTTGCCTGTTTTGTAGGCGGAAAAGTATCGCGTGTGTGCCAGCTTTACCCCGTATTCAATTTGAAAGTACGCGAAAACGGGACCCGGCGACACTTGAATAGGCGGAAAGTACTGTCAGATTTGGCCAAATCAGCCTGACACCCCCCAAAAGATGCTCTGACATGGGGGTTAGCTATGGTACCCCCCGATTTGGCTTGCTGAAGGTATTTGGTGTTTTTAAACGGACTCAATGGCTGCTTAATAGCGTTTTTCTGTACATGGTGCATAATAGTATTCAGGAGTATTTTTTGCAGAAAATAACTTCTCCCAGCAAATTTGGGGTACTTGAAAATGGGGGTCTCCATATTTAAAAGTTGCTAAAGTGAAGCTGAAAAAATCGTGAAAAATCCACCTTCCGCAAGCACCAAAAAAATACCTGGGGCATACTTGGGGACCCCCCCCAGAGTCAAGTTCGCTAGTTTTTAACTTTGTACCCCAACATTTTTTTTTTTCGCCCCCTTTTTCAAAGTCATTTTTTGGGGTGTTCTTAAGTGTTTTTTGAACATTTTTTGACACAGTTTGCCTTTGGGGGACTGTCTGAAGGCTGCATGGGGGTTCCCGCAACGTTGCAACCCAAAACCCCAATTCTGCACTTTTTTCCGCCTGCTATTCATAGGCGAAACTTTACCGTCTATTACATTGCATTGAGGGCGGAAAGTCTTTCAAATTGAATACGGGCTAAAAGCAAAACAGGCGAAAATGACGTCATCGGCGAAAAAGTATTGTGGAGTCGGACTTTTCTGGATAAGTCCCATAATGTACTGATATTCTGTGCACAGTGCTGTCTCCTTAGGGGGGCATTCTGTCACCAGAGGCCGATGCAGTACTTGCTGTCATACAGAGACCCTCAGTCAGTCCTTGGTGAATAGTAAGTGACTGGAGTCCTGTTCTCCTTTCTTACGCTTTGTACCTCCCCTCCGTGCGGCTGCATAGCAGCACCTGCTACTAGCACATACACCAGGCTCTCTTTACTTCCTCTGCAGCCACAAATGAAAGTAGATCCATGCTTTTAGTCATTGCTGCTGCCCACTGATGTACCCCGCGTTACTTTCCCTGTTCTCATCGCATGTAATAGATGTAGCGCCAGTAATAAGAGCAGTAGTACAACACCATGACATAAGGGCTGTACAATCTGCATAGAGGCTCAGGTACACCTGATCTAGTCGTCAGATTCCGAGCTAGGGGCCTGATTCAGAGCTGAACGCTCTGACCACCTGTTTTTGGAGCATCCTCATGGACGCTCGCATAGCTGTGGGTTACCACCCACAGCTTATGCGAGCGTCCATGATGATGGTCGCGATGTTCAAAGACCATTGCGACCATCGGGCTTATGACGAGACCCTGTGGTAGGGTCTCGCTGCCGCAAAACCAAGGAGTGATTTTGGCTCTATCAGAGCCAAAGTCACTCCCACTGACATCATTACTGATGTCAGTGGGGCCGGACTCAGACGGTAGGCGTTCCCATGGGAACGCCTTCGTCTGGCCGCCACGCCCCCGGCACGCCCACCAAAGGGGGCGTGCTGTTAGTCACCATCGACAGCACGCCCCCTTTGGTGCGAGACCCCGAGCGACGTATTTCTCGTCGCTCGCCGGGTCTCGCGCATGCGCACGACGGAGCTCCCTCCGTCGTGCGCATGCGCCAAACATCGGCCCGCTTGCGAGCGAACTTCCCTCGCGAGCGGGTCTGAATGACCCCCTAGGTTCTTTAAGCAGAGCGTTATGAATCAGGTCTATTTAAAGTTGGGTACACACTTGAACGACGCGTCGATCTAGCGACGGGCCGATACGATGTAGCGATATAGCATGTCCACGTACGTGCTACGTGATCCGCCGTACAATGACACGGTATATCATTACAGGGGTATGCACATCAGGCAGGAAAATGTGACCAGACAATTCATCACATGTTGATTGGAGGTAAACAATATAGTATGGCCAGTGCGATCCATCACAGATCGCAGGATTGGCCAATATATAAATGTGAGCCCAGCTTAAGGGTGTCTCCACCTTCACGTGACTTTTATTAATTGGTGTGTAAGTGCCCTCTTGTGACTTTTACAAAGTAATTTGCTTTATATATTATTTTTTGATTTTTTAATGTCCTTTTTTAGATGTGTCTTTGTATCATTAAGACTTGTTTGTGTTCATCGCTATTAGATATGACACACTCTGCAATGCTCTGTGCAAGGGCGTAGTATGAAATTTCAATATTAATAATGTCGACGCCAGAATGTCGACTGTCTCAATGTCACCATTCAGAATGTCGACATGAGCATTATGCCAACATGTAACATATCGACATTGTGTATGTCAACAGTCGTTATAGCGTTTTAACTGAAGCCTAATCCTAACCCTAACGCTCACTTGTGCTGTCACAATGTCTATATAATGACCATTTTGACATTATGTCCATGTCAGCATTGTAAACGTCGACATTGTGGACCATGTCAACATCTGAACGTCGACATCCAGACAATGTCGACATTCTGGTGTCCCCATAATGACTACATACTCTGAGAAAGATGTATCAAGCCGTCTAAAGAGTGGGGAAGTGTGCAAGATGTGACGTTGCCCATAGAAACCAATCAGCTTCTACCTATCATTTTGTAGAATGTACTTGATAAATGCTACACTGGAGCTGTTTGGTTGCAATGGGCAACCTCTCCACCTGTCCCGATTCTTCATTCTTTAGAAGGTGTGATACATCTCCCCTCTCTGTGCACAATTATATCCAGTGAGGCTTTGTGTTGGGTACCAATAAAATAAAACAACCCTGTGATGATATAAAAGCTAAAGGGGGGTATCCAATTAGTGATTTAGTCAAGTGATTGCAGGACATCGTTATCGTGCAATCGCTAGCAAATCGCGCACGCATCGTGCATGGTTTGGTCGGAAGCAACCAGCGATGCGCGTGCCCGCTGGTTGCTTCTGACATCCGACATCGCCCGTACATGCTGGTCACCCTGACGATCTCGTCAGGTTCAGCATGTGCGGGGATGAGGGATGTGCCGGGACTGAACGAGTGAACGTTCAGTCTAGGCACATCACTAGCTATACAAACTACAGCACGATTGCAATGTCTTAATCGTGCTCTTGTTTGTATATCTACAAGTGGATACCCGCCTTAAGCAGAAATGGCATTAATGGAAGCCAGCAATAAAAGCAATATTACAGTATTTAATAACAGTTGGAGTCAGAGATATCCCACTTACCCAAGAAATTACTAATTCCGTCCAAGCTTTTGTTTTAAAGAATTGCTGTCTGTTTTACATGTTCCTGTAACTGTGGACCTGTGCAGTGCTGTAGTACATGTGAGTACTTTATAGACACTAATAGTTATGGGCACAAGGAACTACGGCTGGTTAGTGATTCTCGGCTGCGCCTGAACGCCTGGCTCAACCAGTCCCTTTAAAATATGACAGTTGTTGTAAACCAGACGAGAGTGATTTAGCTGTCTGTATTCTTGGCATTGGCCGAGAACATTTGTGCTACACATATTGGCCTCATGGCGTATTTATTTTTTTAAACCAATTTTATGGGCAGCTAATTAATTTCCTGGATGATCATTAAAAGAATTTTGCAGATTTTTCTTTTTTTGCACAATACCAACTGGAAACTAACAAACAAGTGACGTAAAGGAGCTGCAGGGGGATATACCCATAACCAGAAACATAGGTCTTGTAGTGATCCCATGACTGTAATGTGGAGGACAAAAAAGAGACTTTTTAAATATCATTAATAAGGGATTGTGGGCGGAGGGGTCACTCCTTTTCTGGTGAGATAAATATCTGCTCTGTTTATTTTGTTTCATTATGTATAGATGTAAAATGCTCTCTGTCCCTCCCTCTATCAGTCATCTCTTTGTTTATGCAGCACAACCCAACGTCTTTAGCGCCTTACAGAGAAACAATGACATTGAAAACACCATGACTTCAATATAAAAAGTACAATAAAAACAACAACAAGGGGACAGACTAAGCAGGCAAATACTGTAATGTGACTTTGTGTTTCATTCAGTGACCCAGTGCCTTGAAGCGGGCAGACAGAAAGGATAATTCACAAACCGCTGGGGACATGGGTAGTGCAGGGAGAGAACGAGCCCTTCTTGAACCCTCCCCAATCGACATTACTTCAATCACTACCACAAAGCTCATCTATACCTCTTTTCCACCAAAAACCCAGGTCCGACCTGGGTTTTTGGACATGGTTCCAACCCTGGTCAGACCCAGGTGAGACCCATTTACGCTGCACCTTTGATCTGGGTTACTCCCAGGTCAGCACTGTTCACACTGAACTCAGGTCTGCCCTGCTAAACCTGTGAGGTCATAAAAAGTGGGTGGTGAATGCTCCACAACCACCAATCCGCTCATTTTAGGCATGATCCAGGTCAGATAACCCGGGTTGCACCGTTTACACTGCACCATTACCTGGGTCCATCCTGGGTCCAACCCTGGTAGCTACCTGGGTTGGATTGCAGGGTTACTTGACCCAGGTTATTTTTCAGGGACCCTTTTACACTGGGCTGCAACCTGGGTAGACCCAGAAAAAACCCAGGTTTTTGCTCTGGTGTAAAAGGGGTATTATTCATCTTATACCTCTTTTGCTACAAAATGCCAGGTCCAACCTGGGTTTTCCAACACACTTTTAACCTGTGTCACAGCCAGGTCAGTCCCCTTTCACACTGAACCTTGGACCCGGGTTATTCCCGGGTAGACCCCGTTCACACTGAACCCATGTCTGCTCTGCAAAACTTGTGAATGTAATTAGAAATGGACGTTTTTCAGGTTCACAAAGATAAGGTCATATAAAGTGGGGGAATGACTGCTCACTGCATTGCATTAATCACCACCAGATGCTCTAATCAGCGGGTTTTTGTGTGACCCATGCCGGTTAACCTGGGTCGCAACATTCACACCACACAGTTACCAGGGACTGTGCCGGATTCGACCCTGAGAGCTACCAGGGTCGGATTCCTGGATAACACGACCCGGGTTAACCCTTTCACACTAAACCTCAACTCAGGTTGCCCTGGCAGTAACCCGGGTTATAAGTGTGGTATGAATCTACCAGATCTCTGCCTGGTCTTCATCATTAACCTCTTGTATGTCCCCCAGGGCTGTCGAGAGCAGCCACGGGCCTGGGTACTGAGGGGGTGTGACCAAATCTGGAGAGGCGTGGCCACATCATTATCTGATCGTCGTGCAGTCGTCCCGTGTGTACGCACCTTTATAAGTAAATAAACAAATAATAATAATAATTAAAATTCACGTATATTAGTTATTGGTATTTGGAATTTAAATATAATGTTAGACCTTCAAAGAGTTTCTCCAAGTCTGGTGCAACTTGTGATTTTTTTTTTTTTACCTCTCACTCCGTTACATGTTTTTAATTGTTAAAGAAATCCTAAACCCCAAAATGTAAAGCAGAATATACACTTCTACGCCTTTTTATGTCATTATATACTCTGGTTTTACATGTCAGCGCAAAACGTAGACGTATTTATCCTCCAAAGCTGCCATCTGTAAGGAGCGCAATGGCTTGCCCAACTTACCAGCATTTGCACTGTGCTTCTTGCCCTCAGCGGAGTTCCAACTAGCTCATTTTACACGGGGTATCTGGGAAAGCTTGTTTTTACTCGCATCACTTAGTGGTTCAAGCACAAAAAAAAAAACAAGCAAGTAATTACCTGCTAAGTCCAAAGCAGCACATAGGGCCTCATTCAGAGGCGGTCGGAGGATGCAAGCGGTCGCTCAGAAACTGGGCGGCCGCTTGCATCCTGACCGGCCGCCTCTGTTTCGGTCGTTAGGCTGTGGGTTAACACCCACAGCTCTAACGACCGCTCGGGTGATGGTCGGGGCTTACGACGAGACCCTAGGGTAGGGTCTCACTTGTCGTAAGCCCCGGAGAGCTTCTGGCTCTGTCAGAGCCGGAAGCTCTCCACTGACATCACTAGTGATGTCAGTGGGGCCTCCCCCAAACGGTAGGCGTTCCCATAGGAACGCCTTCGTTTGGGCTGCCACCCCCCCGGCCCACCTTCCAAACGGGGCGAGCTGTCAATCAACATCGACAGCTCGCCCCCTTTGGAAAGAGACCCGATACGGCGCTGTCGGTCGTAGCGGGTCTCACGCATGCGTACGAGGGAGGCGGCTCCCTCGTGCGCATGCGCACTTGACAAACATCGAGGCGGCCGTGCGGTCGTAGACCGTACGGCCGCCTCTGAATTAGGTCCATAGTGTGTCGGGGGGTGGTATAAAGGTCGACACCACAAGGTCGACTTGTTCTGAATGTTGACAGTAAAAAGGTCATTAGGTTGACCATCAGTCTGTAGACATGGATTTAGGTTGATAGGGTTAAATGGTTGACACAGTCATAAGGTCAACATGTAACATGTCGACACGTTTATTTTAAGTTGTTTTAGCTTAAACCTAAAAATAATGGGGTAAAAAGGAAAAGAAACGTGTCGACATTTTAGTGCTGATGTGTTACACGTCTACCTTGAATCTGTCCCTTAGTGTCCTCATGGGATCTAATATAAGTGAGAGAGAGAGAGAGAGAGAGAAAGATTGCAGTATATTGAGCTGCTGTGACATTGCTGTACATGGGTATAAAGAGAGAAAGATAGAGATTGCAGTATATTGAGCTGCTGTGACATTGCTGTACATGGGTATAAAGAGAGAAAGATAGAGATTGCAGTATATTGAGCTGCTGTGACATTGCTGTACTTGTGTATAAATTCACCAATCAACACACAGCTCGTTTACCATGCTGACAGTCACTCTATGCATACTGAGTGAGAAATTCACCATTCTCCTCAGCATGACATCCTGCTGCAGAGGAATAAGCAACAGTTCAGTTATTATTCAGTGTTTAGGGGACCTGCAACTCATCTTTCCTAAGAAAACTTCTCAGAATATTGAGTAAAACTTTGCATCTACGATATCTCCTGGAGAGGACTGATCTGCAGATGTGAGAATCTATCCTTTGCCCCAGCATGTCAGGAAAGGGGCAGTGGGCAGCTTCCAGTCTGTTTGTTATTCTAATTGCAAGCTTTCCATGCAGTCTCTTGTTGGACTATTTATTGGACCCATCCTATTGGCAAGTGCAATGTTCTGTGGTTGGCACAAGACAATATATCAGATCCTCTGATGTAATAAACTGAGCTCCCAAGCGGCTTCTGGTGGCAAATTAGATAAAAAGTGAATAAGAAAAGGCCTGTAAAGCACTGGGGAATATGTGTGCGCTATATAAATAACTGGTAATAAATAAATAATAATAATAATAATAAATAGATAAATAAATAAAAGGCGCTGATTCAGTGATTGACGCAATGGCGATTACGGATGCAGATCGAGCGATTGTTTGCCAATGCTCATGTGTATTAGCGGCACTGCACGTGCGCAGCGATCGCAATGTGACTATGGACTCACAGGGGAATCCATCACACAGTGAGTGACAGGCTGTTAACGTTTGGGGGTGGTGACGGGTGGGATGGTCCGAAAAATGTAGGCGTGTCTGTCCGTTTGAACGCTGTTTCATTGGAGTGCATAAATTATCCCTTTGCCATCTCCTACGCAGCATCAGAGCCCTCTGCCTGACGGGAAGAGCTGCAGAGTCTGCGGCTGGTTAGACCTACTGCAAGGGCAAGATGGCCGCTCGATGTGCGTCGATGTTACTGATATTCACGCAGGTCAGCGACGTCGTACGCATAAGGCAGCGGTGGGCGTCCTTATGTTAGGGTAAGCTTTTGAGCCATTAGTATATTTTCACAGCTGCGTTGCGTACGAATTCGCAGATGCGATTGCATTAGCGTCTATCTCTGAATCAGGCGGCCCATAATGTCTTAGGGCACTGTCCAGGTGGTGGCTCTGCCCAAATTGGAGAAGTGGCCACTGACAGTTGGAGGAGAGGATATTGGTGCTGTGGTGGGAGAAGAAGGGAACAGTGGGTGGGTCTGCGGAGGGTGTAAGGGCATGCAGCTATAAAGCACAGACTACACAATATGAACACACCGCAGATTTGTATGGCAGCATTAATCTAAACCGATATATTTCAAATCATTTTTTTTTTAAATACACTTCTTTATGGCAGATACACATAGTACATTACAAATATTAATATCAGTGTGACACAAAAGGGGGGAGTTCAATTCAATGCAATGTTCAATAGCGCCGGGAATGAGTGCCCGGAGCTATTCAATCGTCCGCATCGTGCCCGGCACTTAAGTCGGGAGATGCAGTTTGACGTGCCTGATGCCAGGCGTAAACGGCATTCTCTGACTTAAGTGCCAAGTGCGATGCTGTTAGCGCACGCAGTAAGCCCCTTACTAACATGGCGGCACTAGCTTAGGCGAGTCTCTGGTCACACCACAGGGAGGGTGTGAGTAGAAATCCTCTAGTCAGCGGTTTGAGTGAGGTAAATTGAATGGCTCCGTGCACTCATTCCCGGCGCTATTTAACATCGCATTCAACTGAATTCCCCTCAGAAGCTTCGGTCTATGTTATGTGGTAAGTGCGGGCAGCTGACAGTTCCACTTCCCTTGTTCTGTATGCAGCTCTTAGTATGTGTCATTATGAATGAGTTGTCAACTAGGGATGGCCATCAACCATCGATGGTTAACTACTGATGGTTGATGGATTTGCCATCGATGGCAGACCGGGACTCGATAAGTTTTCTCTTCTTCTCGACGTCACGGGGCTTAGCCCCACCGCCCAGGCCACCTTAAGCCCCTCTCCAATTCTGATTGACTTGCAGCCCACCGTGCTCCCCCCCCAGCAGCAGTGGCCATCAAGTGCAAGCCTTCGATGGTTCACCATAGATGGTCATGAGCTACCGATGATAATCACAGATGGAACCATCGATGGGCAGTCCAACGATGGCCATCCCTATTGTCCACTGCAAAACATTACTTCTCTTGCTTTTGTATTTTGATTGTTCTTTTCTGTTTACATTCTTATAGAAAAGCTAGTCTGTTTGGTTGTTATATACCCCTGAGAGTTATATACAAACAGATTCTAGCTATTACCTTCTAAAATCTACAGTAGAAGACGCCAGATAATTGTTAAGTAGAATCTGATTGGTTGCTATAGGAAACATCTCCACTTCTAAATACCCCTCAGTATCCCTTTGTTTATTCTGCGTTTGGTCTGTTGAACACTACCACTTACAGTGTTTGTGTGTCTGGGAATATATCCACGTTGAGACATTCAGGCCAGGGGGGCAATTCAATTCGCGTAAATTACAGTTGCACGCGTCACTAATTTTCTTGTGCACCTCTATAGGGTGCGAGGAAGAACTAATGATGTTACAGGCTGTCTGTGAGACACTTAGCTGCCATCACTGACATTTTATTACCCATTTAGATCGCTGAATGATCAAAGGTTCCTGTTATTAAAAGCTAAGTATACATTTAATTAGAGAGCAAGTTGCGACATGCCATTTCCTCTACCAGTGAGCCATGAGCAGGGTTCATATGTCTTTACCAAGAACTATATATATATATATATATATATATATATATATATATATATATATATATATATATATATATATATATATAGATAGTTTATCATTGTCTGGGACTGTCTCTAGTGCAGGGACCAGACATGTCTGGTATATATTGCACTGTAGCTTACACAGCAAATATAAGGCGTCTTTAAAGAAAAAAATTATTCTGATTGTTGGTGCCAGTAATCTTTGCTGAAACAAGGTCTGATTCATTACCGATTGCAACTGCTATTACGCACGCAATCGGACGATTGTTGCGTTCTGCGTATGAATCGCAGTGCGAGTGCGCAAAGACTCTACTGCGATCGGGACAGTGACTACGCAGAACCCTCGCAGAGTGATTGACCGGAAGTACCGTTTGGGGGTGATTGGTGAAATGCAGGAGTGCCAGTGTGTTTGAACGCCATTACAGGGGCGTGTATAAATTATCCATTGCGTTGCCATACGCAGCTTGGGCTTTCACTGCGTACGCTGAGGTTAGCAATACCTGAGTTAGGTCAGAGCTTGTGCAAGTGTGCGTGAGGCTGCGATGGTACTCCATGTTACCGATTGTTGTCAGTAGGGCCGAGTGTTACCGAGTGATGTCAGTAGGGCCGCCCACAAATGGCAGGTGTTCCTAAAGGAACGCCTGCGTTTGTGCAGCCACCCCTCTCCCCGCCTACAAAATGGGGCGAGCTGTCAATCAGCATAGACAGCCGCCCTGTCTTGTAGTGAGCGACGGAGCTGCCATCGCTTGTGGGTGCTCGCGCATGCGTACGCCGGAGGTGGCGCAGGGGCCAAACGTCGACCCGCTTTGCGCTCGTGAGCGGGTCTGAATCAGGCCCTATATTCGTGAGATCAAATACTTTCTGTTATGAACCTTATTTCCTTCCTAATAGCTGGGGACAACATGGCGGATGCCGGGCAATTGGTCCAAAAAAAAAAAAGTTGACAATGATGTTCCTCATTTTTTCTGTACTCATGAAAAACATAATAAAACTTTTCCTACAAAAAAAAAAAAAGGTGGACACCAGAGGATTGACACGTTCTTTATGTAGGCATTTATTGAGGTCGACAGGGTTATATGGTCAACACATCCAAAAGGGAGACATTTAACATGTTGATGGTAAAATGTCGACATTGTTCTTTGCATTACTTTTAGGGTTGGGTTTAGGGTGACGTGTTAAAGATAGGTTTAGGGTTAGGCTAATATAACAAAAAAAAGTGTTGATGTTATTCTATTACTTTGGTCGACACAGTCAAGAGGTCAACATTTAACACTAAAATGTCAACACTTTTTTTTGTTGTTGTTATTTTAGCCTAACCCTAGAACCTAAGCCAGTGCGGTCCATGGTCTGCACACTGAAACAAACACAACAGCGCCGGGTAGTACAGTCACTGACAGTAAGTGCGCTACCCGGCAGCTGTGTGTTTGTTTTAGCAGCCAATAAGAGTCACACAGACTCTTATTGGCTGCTGCAATCTGGGCCAGCACCGTGCTGGAGCTCACTTATGAACTCCGCCTTCCGTCTCTCCCATAGTGCCGAGCTGGAGGAGCGGTTGGCGGCGGGCACAGGAGCAGGGATTCGGGTAAGTATAGTTTTCTGTTCTGTGTGTCTGTGTGTTTTATGTGTAAGGGGCACTACTACTGGGGGCACTGTATAAGGGGCACTGTAAAAGGGTCACTACTGGGGGCACTGTAAAAGGGGCACTACTGTGGCACTACATAAGGGGCATTACTGGGGGCACTGCATAGGGCATTACTGGGGGCACTGCATAAGGGACACTACTACTAGGGCCATTGCATAAGGGGCACTACTACTACTGGGGGCATTGCACAAGGGGCATTAATACTGGGGGCATTACTACTGGGGGCATTAAGTTGCATATGGAATTGAAAGGAATGTTCCCAGAGTGACAAGAAATGGTGTCATGTTGAGCCCCCGTTCTCTCGTGGCCATGCCCTTTGTGGCATGGGTGCACGCACACAGTGGAGGAGCGTCATTTTTTATTTTGCCCTGGGCACCAAAGACCCTAGTTATGCCACTGGTCCACTATGTACTGCCCCCCCCCCCCGATATGTCAGTCCGTCTACCGCTCTCATCGCTGGGTACAATCATCGTCTGTGTACCCAGCTTTAGAAACCAAAGCCATGCAGATAAAGGTCGGGAATGATTCTGATGCAGTATTTCAGCAGTTTTGCTAATATATATGGTCACCATCATCATGATTCTCTATAGAATGATCAGGATACTATTCGTATTACACAGGTTTCTCCTCTGCTATCCAACAGGAAATCTAATGGCATTCTATTATATAAAGCAATTATCCCGCTGGCAGAGAGGGTTAACACCCCTGACCCTTTCCAGTGTCACAGATAACATATTTAATGTTGCATTGGAGGCCACAGTCCTGATTTATAATAACCCCTGTCTCAGGGTTTAATTTATCTTTTCAAATGTCTGATCCTCCGAAAGGGCACAGTCTGAGTAAATGACAGGAAGGCTATGTCCTATTATTATCAATACGATTATCTTTTATTTCTATAGTGCTGGCTTACTACATGGTGCTGTGCACTGAGGAGATTGTGATGTGCACCAATGACATACAATAGCATGAAACAGTAGGCAGGAAGCTTACAGTAGAGGCGTGGGGAACACTTCATAGGTAAGGTACTGTAGCAGATATAACAATTGTATCTACTCGTCCTAAATGACACCTCCCTGACCTGTCCATCAGGAACCACTGAGATGCTCCAGAAATAGGATCATTTCCGTGTTATGTGCTTTGCTTGTGTGTCAGATTATTGTAACCAAATACATGTTTATTGTAAGCTGTAGTATTAAGTTGGGGTCATTCAGAAACTTGTTTTCCTACTAAGCATATTCCTTTATTCTCATAGCAAATGAAGCCAAAAGCAGACATATCCAGGCGGTGATTATGGGGGCAATTCAATAAGGTGTGATTTATTGCACAGCCAGTTGGGTCCCGTGAATTAAGGGCTTGATTCATTACAGAACGATATCGCGATGACGCACACAGACGGCCAGTTGTTGCGCACTGCGCATGCATTGCGCAGTCACAGAGTGATTTACAGGAAGTGACCTTTTGGGGGTGTTGACGGGGGGTGGTCGGCAAAACGTAGGCATGTCAGTGCGTTTGAACGCTGGTACAGGGGCGTGCATAAATTATCCACTGTGATGCCATACCCAGCTTGGGCTGTCACTGTGCGATGAGGTTAGCAATACCTGAGTAAGGTCAGACCTTGTGCAAGTGTGCGTGAGGCTCCGATGGTTCTCGATGTTACCGATTGTTTTGCAGACTTTCAAAGTATTACGGATGTGAGTAAGGGGAAGTGGGCGTCCTTATGTTGTGCTGCGAGGCTTAGCGATTGCAGACAGCATATTTTTGCAGTGGGTCTGCGTGCGTAATCGCAGTTGCGACCGCAAGGGCGATCCGTAATGGATCAGACCCTAAAACTGTGGCCAAAAATCGCATCTTCAATTCAATTCTAATATACCAGTGCAATATCAGGGTTTTTTGTGCGCAATTCACAATTTTTGTGAAACGGTGGGTATTTCCTGATTTAAAGATAAAAATGTCAGGACAGCATGCAGAGCCCCCCACAGTATGAGGAATAATAATGCTTTGGAGGGGTTTAAATAGTAAAATTTGGTCAATAAAGACAGGCGATTTTCAGGCTATTGTGTTCGGTAAAGCAGGAAATGGGTAAAATGATATAGGTCATGTATGTAGAGGAGCTGGATAGATGAGAAGGGGCTTTTTAAACTTCCTGATGGGAGTTACAAGGTTTTTTTTTTTTTAAACCCACAAGAAATACCATTAGAGGCATTTTTAACTGTATTTGCTGACGATCATTTTCCCATTGTTCATAAAACCTGTAAATATCAACACCATATAAGAATATCCAACTTTGCTAACGGCCACTAAAAGACACCTATCTTGTTCCGCTATGTTATTTGGCACTTGTGTGGGGCTTCCGGGTGATTTCCCACTGTTTCATGCACTTCGCCCAGGTTGCACATTGTAGAATTAACTTGCAACATTGCCGAGATCCCCCCGAATGGGCGTTTACAGATAAATGACGCAGATCGCTGGAGCGCGCTTTCAAAACTTTTTTTTATTCAAATTTTCAAATAAATCTGAACATAAAATACAAAGAGTTCGCATTCTTGTGTCTTTACAATATAAACATAAGGTCATACTACAGTTCAGTCACACTGTAGAAATAGCATTAACAACAGCCCATAAAAAATAGTACAAAGAATGTATAGGTATAATTACATCATTTGCCATAAATTTGTCAAAAAAATAAACTATTTTAGTTCCAAAAAAGAGCAATAACAAATATATCAAACAAATAAAATTATATGATATATAGAAATACAAATACACTCGAATGCATAAAAAATAACTAAATAAAATACATACTATTATAATAAAAGAAAGAGAGAACATGGGGGGACACACGAAAGGTATAGCTTTCCTATCACAAGGTTATATAAAATATCAAATCACAATCAAGGCAGCATTCCAGTCAGGATTTGGATTATGAGGAGTAGGAGTCCGGTTGTCTGTGCTGGAACCAGGTAGTGGACTCAAATAGTTTATATACTGTATGTGCATTTGTATCAGAGCTTCTAAGGCAGCAATATACAACCGTGGCCAAAAGTTTTGAGAATGACACAAGTTTTGGTTTTCACAAAGTTTGCTGCTTCAGTGTTTTTAGACCTTTTTGTCAGATGTTACTATGGTAGCGTTCCCGCTAGGCTGTTTTAGCGGGGCGCGGCGCCCTGCCCTCTTTCTGGAAGGCAAAAAGCGCCCTGCTCTCCAGAAGGAGGGCAAAAAGCGCCCTGCCCTAATAGCCTGCGGGAACCGTCTTCACCCGCGGGTCGCAGTGTCCCGCGGGTGAAGAAATGTGCGGTGGCCCTGTCACCGCCGGAGAATAGACGCCGGGCGCATGCGCCCGGCATCTATTCTCCCTGTCTGCAGGGCTTGGGGGCTGCCCGGCGTGTCCGTAAGTGCTGGGCACGCCCCCAAGAGTGACGAAAAGGGGACGCGTCTTATAGACACGCCCCCTTTTCGATGACCATGCCTCCTTCTCGGTCGCGCGCGCGCGGATATGTCCTCTCTAGCTCCGGCGCCCTGCCTCCCGCCGGAGCTAGAGGGAACACTATATGGTACACTGAAGTAACATTATCAGCATTTCATAAGTGTCAAAGCCTTTTACTGACAATTACATTAAGTTTATGCAAAGAGTAAATATTTGCAGTGCTGACCCTTCTTTTTCAAGACCTCTGCAATTCGCCCTGGCATGCTGTCAATCAACTTCTGGGCCACATACTGACTGATGGCCGCCCATTCTTGCCTAATCAATGTTTGGAGTTTGTCAGAATTTGTGGGGTTTTTGTTTGTCCACCCGCCTCTTATTATTATTATTATTATTATTATTATTATTATTATTATTATTATCCTTTATTTATATGGTGCCACAAGAGTTCCGCAGCGCCTTACAAAAGTACAGAAGCAAATGAGCACACAAGAAAACAGTTATTAACAGTACAAACAATACAGGACAAATACATGATTTATAAACATTGCTGCATAAAACCTAAATATGCAGCAGGGTGTCAGCAACCAAGTGTTAGGTGCCGTTGCAAATGAAAGTAAAAGTAAGGCAAGGAGAAGCACATGAGGGAAGAGGGCCCTGCTCGTGAGAGCTTACATTCTAAAGGGGAGGGGCAGACAAACGGGAGACACATATGGGCTAGATAGTGAGAAAGGAGCATAGAGTAGTGGGTTAAGATGAGCACTGGAAAGCTTTGAGGAAGATACAGGTCTTGAGAGCCCATTTGAAGATTAAGAGCCAGGAAGCAAAGTTATGGAGGAATTTTGAGCTAAGGCCAGGGGTACGAAAAAAGGCAATACTCAAAGAAGTTGGAAGAGGAGACTGTTATGAGTGTTGAATGGGAAGAATGAAATGGAGGGTTCATAAGCAGGGCCGGCTCTAGGGGTGTTCGACCAGTGTGGTCGCACAGGGGCTCCATGGCAAAATTGTGAGTGAATCCAATCCCTTGGCTGAGAAGTAACCGCACACATGAATGGTCTCAGGATGCTTTACTGTACAGGGTATCGCAGTGGATAATTTATACATGCCCCTGCAACGGCGCTGAAATGCACTGGCACGCCTGCAGTCGGCCGACCACCCCCCCATGACAACCAACATACGGCACTTCCTGTCAATCACTCTGCAGTGGATCTGCGTAGTCACTGCGATCGCAGTTCCGATTGCAGTGGCCGGCTAGCACACGTGCACTGCGATGCATGCGCAGAACGCAACAATTGGCCAATTGCGTGCATATTAGCAACTGCGATCCAAGCTGAATCAGACCCTCAGTTCACTGTAGAAATAATCACTCCAATGGTGCAAGTATAATTGTATTGAAAGAAAAAAAAATAGTTGTTAGAACATAGGGCCTGATTCAGAGACGGACGCTCTGAAAGAGCGCTCGCTCTGAATCAGGGCTTCTTTTTTTTTTGGAGCGGCCTCCTGGCCGCTCGTATAGCTGTGGGTGGCCACCCACAGCTATAGCGAGCGGCCATGATGATGGTCGCAATGGTCAAGACCATCGCGACCATCGGGCTTGCGACGAGACCCTTGTGGTAGGGTCTCGTTCATCGCAAGCCCCAGAGAGCTTTCAGCTCTAACAGAGCCGGAAGCTCTCCACTGACATCACTCTTGATGTCAGTGGGGCCGCCCCCAAACGGCAAGCGTTCCCTCGGGAACGCCTCCATTTGGGCAGCCACCCCCCAGCCCGCCCACCAAATGGGGCGAGCTGTCACTCAACATTGACAGCTCGCCCCCTTTGATGCGAGACCCGGAGCGATGGATTGCCCGTCGCTAGCCGGGTCTCGCGCATGCGCTGTGGCCCACCATCGACCTGGTTGCGAGCTCTCAGTGCTTGCGACCGGGTCTGATTCAGGACCATAATCAGTTAGAGGTGTGTGAGCCACGTTTACCGTTATCACTATCTCCAAGGGACCATATTTTAATTTGTAGGCCTGCATGTGTGAAGTTGCCCAGTTGTTACCAGAGCTTTGTATAGATTTGAGCAACACCAATGTCCTACCTGACGTCAGCGAATACTTTCCTTGTGAAAGCACAGGCATGTGTAACCAAGGACCCATTTATCATTTAATAACTGCGGGGTATTCCCCGGGAGGGATACCCGCAAACATTTAGTAACCCCCAGATGTATTATGGAGGGATCACAGCAGATATTTCCGATATCTGCTGCTGCTGCTCCTCCATATCTGCCAGCTCCACAACCCCCAAAGGTTGTATGGGGGATGCTATGTGGGTTCCATAGGAACTCTCCCCCCGACAATGGCCGCCGCACATGGGTGGTCAGTATGCGCAGGATCCCTTGCACAGTAGTGAAGAAACTGCTGACGCGATCACTTCACTTCCGGCACATTGCAGGGGCGTGCTCCTTTTTGAGTCCCTGTCCCGGCCATGTGCTTTTTTTGTTACATCCAGGCGGTATGATCGCTTCATGCAGTGCGATCATGGGTGCTAGTATCGCGCCCAGATCGCATTGCAGGTGCAGTCATTAATAAATGGGCCCCTATGTGTCAGTGCTTTAATCTCAGGCCTTTGCTTGGACCTAGACAGCGGTAACCACTCTTGACTGCACATCATGCCGGGAAGAGATAAGACAAGAGACTGATGCACTAGTGTCATTTTTTAAACAAGGACGATCAACATACAAAATAATGTTGGGGTTATATAAAGGCGTGTCTTTAAGATCTATCTTTGTTGAAGAGAAGTGATTTAAATGCACTCACATGCTATCTGCTCATCCAAGAAATATAGCAGTAAAGGAGGATTAAGTACAGGACATTTGTTTATTATATATAACTAAGGGCCTCATTCAGAGGCGGTCGGAGGATGCAAGCGGTCGCTCAGAAACTGGGCGGCCACTTGCATCCTGACCGCCCGCCTCTGTTGCGGTTGTTAGGCTGTGGGTTTACACCCACAGCTCTAACGACCGCACGGGTGATGGTCGCGATGGTCTCTGACCGTCGGGGGCTTACAACGAGACCCTAGGGTAGGGTCTCACTTGTCGTAAGCCCCGGAGAGCTTCTGGCTCTGTCAGAGCCGGAAGCTCTCCACTGACATCACTAGTGATGTCATTGGGGCCTCCCCCAAACGGTAGGCGTTCCCATGGGAACGCCTCCATTTAGGCTGCCACCCCACGGCCCGCCTTCCAAACGGGGCGAGCTGTCAATCAACATCGACAGCTCGCCCCCTTTACAAAGAGACTCGCTACGACCAGCGCTGTCGGTCGTAGCGGGTCTCAAGCATGCGCACGAGGGAGCCGGCTCCCTCGTGCGCATGCGCACTGGCCAAACATCGAGGCGGCCGTGCGGTCGTAGACCGTATGGCCGCCTCTGAATAAGGTCCTAAGACCTTTAAAAACACGTACACTCTGAATAGCAGGTTAGCTGTGGGTTAATTACTAGGACTCACTTCTTTAACATGTGACTAATCTATGCCCTTAAAGCATAAAGTAATTATTGTTAAATTGGGTCTGAACAGGTTGCCAGGTCTAAACAGCTGGAGTTACAGCCTGCGGAGCCTGATTCATTGTGTTTTTCATTTTGTAATATCTAACAAAGTTTGTCTAGTTTACAATGCATTTATTTGAGACCAAAGGTTCCGAAACTCGGTCCTCAAGTCATACTAACAGTTCAGATTTTAACTACTTGCCTGGCGTGGTCGCATCAGATGCAACCACGCCAGACTGGGCTTTAACTGACATGGTCGTATCTGATGCCACCAGTCAGAAACGCCCACTAAGCGGCTGCGGGAAGCTAATCTTTCCAGCAGCCGCCTTTATCAGAGGGACCTGTTGGTCCCCCGGCACCCACAGCTCAGTCTCCTTTGTGTCCCAATCACTGCTGGCCACAGTGATCGGGCACCCGGGGGGCACGCCCCTCTCAGCGCGGCAGCCGTGACTTCCATAGAAGCAGCAGCCGTGGTTCCTGGTAGCCGCGGCTGCTGCTGCTGTGTCACGATCACTGTGGCCAGCAGTGATCGGGAAGCCGACTTCACCCCCTTCCGGCGCAGCTCCCGGTAGATTATGATGTACCAGGTGGTGGGTCTTTACTTTTACCTGCCTCATCTTGTAATTCTCAGCTCTTTCCTGCACGCTCTGCTAAAATAATTCAGAAACAAAGTAAAATAAAAGAGTTTCCCAACGTCAGAGTAGATATCTCAGCAAGACATTCATGGTCTACTGTCTAGAACTGAAATATAAAAGGAACAAAAGAACGATTATAGCCTTTGAGTCGTAGGCAGGCATATTGGTAACACTGCGTCTTTGACTCACCAGGAGTTTACCTAGCACATAAAACATCGCCGTTTCACTGAAATCTCCCGCTTTCAAGTCATCCCTGTAGAGAAACGTGGTCCCCATAGGTATACAATCGGGAAGCCGGCTGCCTTAATACCGGCAGCCGGCTTCCCGACTGTCATATCCCGGCGAGGGTGAAATGCCGGGCGTGTAGATGTAGACGCCTGACATTTCCCCGACGCCGGGAGACCGGCGCCCGGCATCCCGATCGAAGGGATGCTGAGCGCCGCAATCGGACAGCCGCTGGGGGAGAGGTTTAGGTTTAGGGCACCTGGGGGGGACTTCGGTTAGGCACCCCCCCGGGAGGGTTAGGCTAGGGGGAGGGAGGGTTAGGGTTAGGCACCCCCGGGGGGGGGGGACTTAGGGTTAGGCACCCCCCCGGGGGACTTAGGTTTAGGCAGTGGGGAAGGGGTGTGTTAGGGTTAGGCACTTAGAGGGGGGATTAGGGTTAGGCACTTGGGGGGGAGGTTAGGGTTAGGCACCCCTAAGAAGGGTAAGGGGGTTAGGTTAGGTTAGTCAATACCTATTGACGATCGGGATTTCCAGCGCTGTCGGGCTTCCGCTGCCGGGAACTCTGCTGTGGTCGGCCAGGCGCTGCCGGGAATCGAATCATACCGATTCCATCCCCATATACACTAGTAATAGGGCCTCCTCATTTCCCAATTCATCAAACTCTGAAATCATTTTCAGAATGTAATTACGTGAGCGGACGCCACCTGCAGATGGTGTCGTTCTCGAAGCTCAATTTCTTACTATGGAACTAACCCCCGGGTTGCTCTCTGCGCATGCGCACTTACGCTGCCGGGAATAATTCTGCCGCTACTAATTAGCGATGGAATCGGTGTGTTAGTGAAGCAACTTTTCGAGACCGCTGTCCTCACGCCGCGGCAATTTTGAATTGTTCCGTTGATTTTGACATTCGCTGCTGCAACTCGCAGCAACACAGATACCTAACTTATGTCGGGGTCACCGCATTTTTTTTTTATGAATAAGCACCCACGATTATTACACACCTCCCGTGGGTCACACACTCTCGCGACACACAACAATTTGTCTGTACATACAATCTGCAGTCATTGTAACCGCAACAAAGACTCCTGAACGACACAGAATGAAAATGATATAGTCAGGACGTAGTAACCACATTACTATGAACAAATTTCATCAGGACATTACCATTGAGTAGGGTCTGGGAGCAGAAGGGGTGACAGAGGGCAGTAAATGAGGCAATGTCGTATACCTCCCAACCTTCCTGACTATGGCGGGACAGTACCGATCTGAATGGACCGACTCAGTGTCCTGATTTACAGGAAGTTGGTAAGTACCTTACTGCATGGAGCATAGTCATATGGAGCAGCGGTTCTTATATTTCTCGCCCCTATCCAGTGCGCATGTAAAAACAACATTATCTAGGGGCTGCATCAGCTGCAGTCCCTAGAGGCTTGGAAGCGCAGTATCAGCAAATGGCAGATCTGACTGGCCGTCCCAGGGAGGGAAAAATCCTTCTCCACGGGACCACCTGTCTGACGTGTAATTAGCAGAAAGTGCTTCTAATGCTAAGCCACTTCTGCTTTTATCAATGCAGCCACAGGAGGAAGGTAGGAACCGCCGCTGTAATGGAGTACTGGGGGCTCACAGGGGAGTGGTGGGGACATTACTGGGGGGGCTGCATAGGCAAACGCAGGGGGGTTTCCATCTGCCTGGAAAACCCTCATCCCAGGCCACAACATGACCACAATAGAAATAGTAACATAATGGAATTTTACTAGTGCTGCATGTTCTTCTCAGTATCATAAATGAAATAAATAGCACCACCTGTGGATCTTTTAACATGTATCAGCTAGAGATGAGCGGTTCGGATTCTGTGGAATCCGAACCGCTCCGAACATAGGGGATCCGTGTTCCCCGTCTGACTCGGATCCCCATTCGGGGCCGAACGGCGGCCGCCTGATGTCGGATTCTCACTAGAGAATCCGACGTCAGGGCTCCTTGAGTGTAGGGCAGACCGCTGTGATAGCGCTCTGCCCTACACAGAACACACAGCCGCCAGCGGCAGCTGTGTGTTTGTTACAGCAGGCAGTGAGAGTCACACAGACTCTCATTGGCTGCTACACGGAGGGAGTCGGCTGGAGCTCACTCAGGAGCTCCGTCTTCCGGCTCTCTCCTCGTCGCGTGGATGCAGAGCGGACGGCGCGGGAGCAGGGATTCAGGTAAGTTTTTTTTTTTTTTTTTTTATGTGTGTAAGGGCCGGGGGCGCTACTGGGGGGCAGTGGCGGGCTGGGCCGGGGGGCAGGGTGCCATGTGCCCCCCGGGCCGCAGCGTCATACGGGCCGCGGGCAGTCTGTGTCACTGTGACACAGACTGCACCGCGTGTGTAGCGCTGACCGGAAAGAGTTCGGTCAGCGCTACACAGCACAAACACACAGCCGCCGGAGCTGGCAGCTGTGTGTTTGCTGTAATCAGCAGCCGCTGAGAGTCAGACTCTCATCGGCTGCCGCTGCTCCCACTGCGGGAGCCATCAGCTGGCTCCCGCAGTGGGTAATGGGAGAGACGTCATGAGTCATGCAAAGCGGCCGAAGGAGCTGTTAGCGGTGGAGCGGGAGTTTCAGGTAAGTGATTTTTTTTATTTTTTTTATTAAGTCTCTCTCTACTGGGTGGGGGATTAATATGGGGGCACTACCAGGGGGGGATTACTACTGGGGGCACTACCAGGGGGGTGGATTACTACTGGGGGCACTACAAGGGGGGGACTACTACTACTGGGGGCACTACAATGGGGGGACTACTACTACTGGGGGAACTACAAGGGGGGACTATTACTACTGGGGGCACTACAAGGGGGGGCTACTACTGGGGCACTACAAAGGGGGGGACTACTACTACTGGGGGCACTACAAAGGGGGGGACTACTACTACTGGGGGCACTACAAAGGGGGGGACTACTACTACTGGGGGGACTACTACTACTGGGGGCACTACAAGGGGGGGACTACTACTACTGGGGGCACTACAAGGGGGTACTACTACTACTGGGGGCACTACAAGGGGGGGACTACTACTAGGGGCACTACAAGTGGAGGGGACTACTACTAGGGGCACTGCATAGGGGGGAGGGGACTACTACTAGGGGCATTACATAGGGGGAGGGGACTACCACTGGGGGCACTGCATCGAGGGACCACTGCTGGGGGCTCTATATAAAGGGCAATACTGGGGGTACTGCATAGGGGGGAGACTACAACTGGGGCCACTATTTAAGGGGCATTGCATAAGGGTTACCACTATTGGGGGCACTGCATGGGGGGTGGACTGCTACTGGGGGCACTATATAAGGGGCACTGCATAGGAGGTACCACTATTGGGGGCACTATATAAGGGGCTTACTACTGGGGGCACAAGGGGCACTGCACAGGGGGGACCACTACTGGGGGCACTATATAAGGGGCTTACTACTGGGGGCACAAGGGGCACTGCATAGGGGGGGATCACTACTGGGGGCACTACTGGAGGCCTGCATAAGGGTGTTCTCTCCTGTGGCACACGGGGGCACTGCATATGGGCACTACGACAGGGGGCTGCCCCTAATCTTTATTTTTACCTTACATTAATCCCATATAGACCCGCCTCCTCCCTGAAACATTTGAGAGTGTGGGGGGCGCCGTAGCACGCACGTTCTTCGGGCACCCTGGCTACACGCTACTCCTCTGCCAGGGCCGCCTGCATGCATTTGCCCCCCAGGCTAAAAGTTGCCAGCCAGCCCCTGCTGGGGGGCACAACTACTGGGGGGGGTCTGCTACTTGGGGGGGCATACTACTGGGGGCCATTCTACTGGGGGGCCTGCTGCTGGTGGGCATAATACTGGGGGTCATACTACTGGGGGGGCCTGCTACTGGGGGGGGCATACTACTGGTGGGGCCTTACTATTGGGGGGAGCTGCTACTGGGGGGGCATACTACTGGGGGGCCTGCTACTGGGGGGGTCTGCTACTTGGGGGGCATACTACTGGGGGGGCCTGCTACTGGGGGGCATAATACTGGGGGCCTGCTACTGGGGGGCCTACTCCTGGGGACCATACTACTGGGGGGGCATACTACTGTGGGCATTGTGTATAAGGGGCACTAATGTGTGTCGTAACATAAATAAGAGACACTACTTTATGGTGTAATGTGAATCAGGGGCACTATGTGCGGTGCAATGTGAATAAGATTGTACACTGTGACTCCTTGGGCCGTAGCCCACTTTGTAAACAAGTACTGTGATTCTGCTGGCTGTACCCCACTGGGTGGGTGCACTAATTTTCATTTCTGCCACTGCTGTGTGGCAGTGTGTCATAGATGTGCTTTATACTGTGGCGTCTGTGTCGTTGTGCTGCTGCTTTGTCGCTTAGTAACCAGTCAGCTCACTGCAACCTTTGGCCAATAATGTTGAAAACAATATTATAAGCTGTGAGGTGGTCTAAATTGACTGGAAATTAATGTTATTGAGATTAATAATACTCTAGGAAGAAAAAACAGACCAATTTATGTGATTTTAGCTGTTTTTTTTTCAATTTTTGTAAAAAAATCCAAATCCAAATCCAGTCACCGCAGTTTGGCAAATCCAAATCCAAAGCTGGACGACGAATTAGAACCAAATCCAAATCCGGCAAAAATGGTCCGGCGCACATCCCTAGTATCAGCCAGTAATAAATAACCTGTGCACCAATTAGGGGATTTGGAAAACATGCACTGTTAGGGATGCACTGCTATAGAGCTCAATATGTACATATATGTCCAGGGCAGTGCTAGGTTCTTCTGCTGCTCCCCCAGACTCCCGGACTTGCTCCCATGCTCTGGAATGGTGCCCACATCTAAAATAAAAACATTCAGCTCAGGCAGGATGGCCCTACTGCGGCATCTAATGGCTTACTGTGATCGCTGGTCCTCTATATGCTGGAATTATGACACACAATACACTTTGTATGACGCAAATTAAAGCTGGATAAGTGGTAATTCTGCCCTCTTCATGGACAGGCCACACTCGCTCTAAAATCAAGCATTTGGAAACCCCCCCTCTAGAAAATCTGCGTTTGCCACTGGGCTGCGGCCCTTCCTCCAGTGGTTTATATGACTCACATGCCTCCATGGGGGCGTGACAACACCTGCTATGAAATAGTCACACCTGCTGCATGCTGCAGCCACTCCCCTTGTTCTGGTTCCTAATTTACCTACATTGGGAGGTATATGGTGTCATTTGATTGTGTCATGTGAGGATCAAGTCACCCTATATGAGATTGACCATGAATAGAAGCAACTTTTGTTTGTTGTTTTTATTTTGTTTATTTCTTTTGCATTATGGGTTTCTTTCTAAAAGGATATTACCACTGTATTTTTGTATTCTTCGCGTTGTATAAGCAAATATATAGCAAAACTGCAAACTCACATTGCAAAACAATACGGATCCAGTTTTCTGGTCAGATAAGGTTTGGAGGTATATTATAACTGCATCTCCCCAGCAGCAACGTATTAAAAGATAGCATTTATTTTTTATATGTCTATCGAGCATTTTTTTTTTTTCTTCTTAAAATCAGTCTTATAATCTTGCCCAGACATCTAACCTTCCATGATTCCCTGGTGCTGTGTGTACACATGGACATGGTAGTATTAACTATATAAAAGTGTCATATTACCTTTCACATAAGGCTGCCTAGAATATAACTGCATTACTGGTATACGAGTGTGTAGCTAAGGGCCTGGGATAAAGTGACTCGTACACTGTACGTTGGGAATATGGTTCAAATTATTTGTGATTTGCTGTATGCGGAAACGAAGGCTTCCTTTGCTAATTTATGTCTGAGACATAGGAAAAACATACCTGATACCCCAGGGTCTATGAAAGGTAGATTGTGCTGTATTTCTAGATCTGCTTTTGTATCATAAAAACATTGGAGCCGGCAGGTTCCAGGGCCAGTAGCAACTAATGAGTTAAAAGTATGTGATTGGGTTTTAAATTTCCCTGTCCATGTGTCTAATTTAATTCAAGGAAAAGTGACCTATGAATAGTCTGAGAACCTCCACCAGGGTCAGCTTTGATCTAAATTACACAAGATTCTACATTTGTACCACAACTGCCTGTGTGGCTCAGCGCACTTTTAGTGCAAACAATTCAGTTGATCTTTATTTAGATTGAAATTCTCCAGCCAAAGTGCTATTAAAGTGTACCTTTTCCCAGGGCCAGCAACAGAAATCCTGGGGCCTAGTACACTTATTTTTTTAGGGGGATCCCTGGGTCCCTGGCAGGTACAGGCCAGTCATTTCAGAGTCTTCCTTATATGTATTTTCTGTGCAATGGGGAATCTCTGAAGGAATTGCTCCTCCCTGGGTAGATGGTGACTTCAGTCGGTATTTGCGTTAGAGATCACGTGGTCCGGAAGATGCCTGTTTACATAGGGATATAACCAATGCCATTGTTATATAGCAATGTTTCTTCAGTCCCACAGTGTACCTCCAGTCCCCAAGGTGTCTTTACAGCCCCCACAGTCTCTCTCCGGTCACAACAGTCTCTCTCCAGCCTCCAGTGGATCTCCAGCAAGCACAGTGGCACTCCAGCCCACATAGTCTCTCTTTCTCTCCAGGCCCCCGCAGTCACTCTCTCCAGCCCCCAGTGTCTCTCTCCAGCACCCACTGGCCCTTCAGCACATATAGGACCTCATTCAGAGTCGGTCGAAGCGGCCGCACGGTCGTACGGAAAAAGGGGCCGGATATTCAAATGATTCCCTCGCAAGTTGCGTCCCTAAGTTCGGATCGGTAGTTGGCCGACCAAGGGGAGGAAGCAGTCGGAAGACAAAAAAATACGCCCCCTTCTCGTATGCATTGCACGTCATCTCCGGGCATATAAGGATTAATCGAGACCATCGGCACTGGTCGTAGAGCTTAAGGTTGACCATACCCTCTCTTAAGCTCTACGATCATGTCAGTGTAAAAACCTCCCATGTTACATGTGCCATGACGCTACTTTGTTAATTATGCACTCCCATAATCCGTATGCACTCCCATAATCCATATGCACTCCCATAAAACGCCGTTCGCATAATGAGGCACGCCTGCGATCGGATCTCCACTCCCCCGTTTTCAAGCACCTTCCCCTGTTACCGCCCACAAACGCCTCAATCTGTCACTCAAACTACCGACCTGGCTGTGTTCAAAGAGAGAGAAATTCCTGATCGTAGCGGCTAGTTTGCGCACGCGCATTGCGAACTTTACGCATGCGCAGTATAGCGAACATCGGTGGCGTACGACCGTGCGGCCGCTTCGACTGACTCTGAATGAGGTCCATAGTCTCTCTCCAGCCCCCAGTCTCTCTTTAGCCCCCAGTGTCTCTTTCTAGCCCCCACAGTCACTCACCAGTCCCCCGTGTCCCTCCAGTTCTCACAGTCGCCCTCCAGCCCACACACTTACTATACCTTCTTATGGCAGCCCGCCCGCGGCTCCTGTGCTTTGTTTTAGCGGTGCGTTCCTGCAAGCCATTTTGATGTAACGCGTGCTGCACCACAATGAAAAAAAAACATTTATTGGCCAGTGCAGTAAAGGCTCATACACACTTAACGATATGCTCAATGAGCGTTATCCTTAAGTGTTTTCCCTGCACTGTCGGGCTCAATGTCGTTAACGACATTGAGAATACACACTGAACGATATCGTTAATGATATCGTTCAGTGACGGCACCCTCCCTCATCCCCGAACTTGCAGAATTTGACGATGCCGCCATGTTGCCCTGCAAGTACGGGCGATGAAAGACATAGTTAACGGTCCGCAGGAGCGCGCATCGTCTAGTGTTTACGCGCCTTTAAGCTGCAGGCTACATCAGCTCTGAGTCACCGGATGGATCCCGTTGCCAGCGCCTTGCTGATCACAGCAGGAGTGCAGGCAACTGTTAGATCTAGTTAATCAGTGGGGCTCAGGGGCCTCCTGGAACCTCGGGCCTGGGACAGCTATGCCCCTAGTCCTTCCCTGTCGCCAACACGCGGTGGAGGCAGATATTCTGCGGGTTTAGCCAACGTTCATGAGAGTGCAGATTAATGTATCTGCTATAGTCTCCGAGGCATGAGCCTCTTTGTGCCTCATTGATGCCACTGGTTGTCAGCAAACTGATAAGTCTTTCTCAAACGGGGCTTCGCTGTCCAGGCACCTACTCATGCTCAAAAGAGCCTAGCAAGGGGCCGCAGGTGGTAGAAACACATCACCGGCCACCCAACAATTTTCCCATGGGGCCTAGTGATGCAGTGTTTCGCTCCTGGCTGCACAACTTGTCTAGTCCTGGTCTGCTATTTTTCTCTTTTATCACTTTTTAATTTCTTTACTGTCTATGTTCAGTTCGCTGGAAGGTTTATTTTTATTTGTGGTTTATTAATCTCCCGTGCCGGCTGCACTCCTCAGAACTTTCCTTTGCTGGGAAGTCTAAAGAGACAGATAGTGGTTTAAAGACTCGTAAGGATCCCAGACGTGAGTCACATGGTCAGTGCTCGCCACTGACGTGTACACACGTGGCATTCATCCACATGGCGTATATATGAGGACTGATTGGGAAATTGTAAGATGAATGTGAGTTTAAGTACAGCAGATAGGTATGCGAGGAAGAGATGCAGATGTGTACGGGTATATATTGCATCATGAATCCTACTTAATCTTCCATAATTGAAGAGAGAAAAAAATATCCTGCGCTGTGTAGTTTACATCTGGATTATGTGTGCAGCTGGTGAAGAAATGAAGTCTAGTAATATCAAATAATAACGTGTTTCCATGTGGTTTATATAGACAAAAAAAATCCATGTACTCTATATAGAGAGTGAATCCATGTGTCCTATAGAGAAAATAACAATATATATATATAATTGTTGAACACTTTTTTTGTGGGACTATTTGAACAACCGTCTGACTTGTAGATCTTGAGGCAGCCTTTCATAATACCAGGTCTTTATATGCTTTTTTCCCTGATTAGGGATAAAAGAGTGAGCACCGGGAGTCATGGAACTTGGGCCGGTTGTTAGGCAACTGGCCGGATCGCGTTTGACACCATAGGAGTGCACCTCCGTGCACGTGATGCCGCGTGGTGCCGGGCCATTAGCCAGCAGCTGAAATCAGTTCACTGGGGCTTATATGGTTATATATAAAGTATGTTCTGTTCACACTATGGGAGGGATGCATGATGCATCACACTCGCGATGCATTCCGACGGTTATTGCATGCAAGCCGGCGTTGATGACGCCGGTATGCATGACGATCACCGCAAAGGACCGTTCTATCGGTAAGAGCGGCCCTTTGCGGTGGAGGGACTTCCGGGTCTATGACCCACAAGCCCCTCCGGCGTCCTTCTGTGCATGCCGCGGTGGGTGCTGGGAGGGATCCGATTGGATCCCTCTATCAGCACTCTGTGGAAAGAAGTCCACAGGCTTCTATGGGTAACACCATCGGGAAGATGGGGTTACACCCCGCAACCAAGCTATGCACTCTTGCTTTGCGAGTTTTTGCAGTTTTTTTCTTCATTGATATTAATCCTGGAGTGCTACCCCTGTTCAAGACTGTTTAGGCAATTATTAAAACTATTGCATAAAATTACATTTAGGCTCTGTGTATAAGGTGCATATGAAATATAAATGAACTTCATGTATGTACAGAAACTGTGTTTGAGCCGCAAAATTATTGTAAATTTTGTGTAAAATTACCTGCAGGCTGTGTGTATATGGTGTGATATAAATAATATATATATATATATATATATATATATATATATATATAGATAAAAAACATAAATGCATTCTGTGTTGAGATTTGGGTCCCATTCCCAGGATATCTCATTATGGTATGCAAATATTCCAAAATACGGAATATTCCGATATCCAAAACACCTCTGGCATTTTGGATACGGCAGACTCAACCTGATATCACCTTGTGATGGTGGCACCATAGTCAGTTTGTGATGTTATATACAAGGGCGTAGCTATAGTTGGTGCAGAAATTGCGGTTGCTACCGGGCCCAGGCCGCCTCTGGGGCCTGTCCCTCTCTCTGCACAGAGTTACACTGCCATCTCCTGAGCTATGGCTTTTCTATTATCATCAGACTGCTGCTGCAGGGCATCTGGGCCCAGAGCTGATTCAAGCGACAGCCATCTCTAGCTGCTGCCTGCATGTATTGTGATGTCATAGTGCAGGTCACAGCCCTATATAAAGGATGCCCAGCAACTGGCAGCCATTTTGTGGCTATAGCCATCTCTAGCTGCAGCCTGCATGTATTGTGATGTCATAGTGCAGGTCACAGCCCTATATAAAGGAAGCCCAGCAACTGGCAGCCATTTTGTGGCTATAGCCATCTCTAGCTGCTGCCTGCATGCATTGTGATGTCACAATGCAGGCCACAGCCCTATATAAAGGATGTCCAGCCACTGGCAGCCATTTTGTGGTGACATTGTGTCCTACATTGATACTCTGAGTAGTTCCTGCTTTATATTAAGCGACTTTGGATAATGGCTACTGATAAGGACTTTGGATTACATCTTCCAATAAGGTCCTGAACAGCAACAAGAAAAGAATCTGAATTGCATCTTCTGGTAAGGACTATATAACAAATATTGGCCTGTCACCATCCTTCCATTTTATCTGCAGTTTTTAATTTAGAAAAAAATGGATAAAGCATTATTCATCTGATATGATGCTGCATGACTTAAGATGGGTACACACTTGTCCAAGCCTCCAAGGATCCAACTCCAGATCAAATTATATTGACACAATACTACTGGAGACCTGGACACAGATACAACAGCCAATATGTGCCTCCACACCTGTCCAATTTTGCAGCAGATCTCAGATCTGCCTCAGATGAAATGATCTGTTGAAAGGATTGTGTCACCGTACACACACCAATCTTTGGCAGGCCAGCTGCCACTCACAGGCAAGGGCGTGGCGACAGTAGGTGCAGGGAGTGCAGCTGCTACCAGGCCCAGGACACTTCTGGGGCCTGGCCTTCTCTCTGCACCGAGTACACTGCCAGGGTTTTCTCACCAGAGTCCTGATGCAGGGAATCTGCTGTCACTGGCCTCCTGGTTGCTTCACTGGTTGATGTATTAATAAATAAATAAGCCTTCTTATATACCACATTATATCATAAACATTTATTATTAGGGAGACTATATAATTTTTTTTGAAAATATATTTTTCCATTTATACTTATATACTAATCAACATTTATTTAATCCTGCATGTCAGCTAAGTAAGAAGATAGTGCAAATATTAGATAATTTAAAATCAAAATGAATAAACTGCTAAATAATTTGCACAAGGAGGGGGGGGTATGATAATTTAAAATCAAAATGAATAAACTGCTAAATAATTTGCACAGGGAGGGGGGGGTATGATGTTTTGTGAATGGAATAGAAATGGCCACCAACAATGGCGGTTGGTTTTACCATCGATGGCGGAGATTCAGTTTCTCGCCATTGATGGAAGCTGTGGACCCGATGTTTCCTCCCCACACACACACTTGCACTGGAGAGCTGCTAAGCTGTCAGCCAGTAGCCCTGCGCCGCGGCCAGCAGAAACCATCGATGGTACGCCATGCATAGTTTAATGCCATCTATGGTTCTGTTCAGATTTCCCATAGATGGCAACCATTGATGGAGACCACACAATGATGGCCATCCCTAGAATGGTAGGCTGCAAGAATTTGATACCATTTATGTCACAGCAGCGGCTGGTCAGCCATCTTGTACTGGCGGATGTTGGATAATGTTGTTTTCTCTGTACATTAAAGTCCAAAGAAGTCATTTACGAATGTGGGAGAGTACAGAGGCGCTATGCAAAAGCTGTTTCATGTTTCTTTGTGATGGCTTGCACCTATTTTCCTGGAGCAGTTGTGACCGATATTTGCATGTGTTTATGGCATTGTCAGCAGATGGGCAAGGTTTTGCTCATTATGATGTGTTGAGCCAGAGCTGGATTAAAATCCCATGTGGCCCTAGGTAACATACTGGTTTGGGCCCCGTTACCCCCCTCCATTTGTTGAAAAAAAAAAATCAAAACATAAAAATGGGTTTAGGTAATACGGGCCCATGTGTGCCCGCTGGGCCCTAGGTGAGAGCCTGGGTAGCCTAACAAATGATCCACCTACACATGCAGTGTAAAATACACCACGTATGTAATGGTCATAAATCCATCACAAATACCGAGCGCTTGTAAACTTTAATGTTGGCACTAAACGCCTTCAGGAAAGCATTGTTCTATGGGCATTACTGCCGTCTTAAAGCAGCCATTTTGCCTTGTTCTGTCAATTATATGGGAACAGATGTGCTACAAGATACGTAATAATAATAATAATAATATACTTGAGAAGCTTTAATGAGTTGATCACAATGATATTCTCCCTTTATACTAGAAACTAAAAATCACCGCTTGGAGAAGGTCTGGGATTTTCCCATGTAGCCGTTGATGGGTCCCAGTAGTGGTACAGGACTGCTGTCCTGGTGATACAGGATGGGTTCTCATGCATGGCATGCTCTAGTAATAAAGCTAGCTCATTGTTTCTCTTTATACAGCAGATCATTTGGGCTGCGACGTATCACTGTCACATTTAGGCTCAAATCACTATTTGGCTCAGTTCCTGGTATTGTGTTTTTTTTTGTATATATCTTCCAATTCTATGTAGAATGTTTTTGCTTTCCTCTCTCGGCATGGTACGGCAGAGATAAGCAGCTTCTGACTCCTGGTTAATGTTGAACATATGTCCCCTCTGTCCCTCTTCTGTATCTGTATCACCCCACCTCTTTCCTTCCCGCGTCCCTATTTTTGGTCTGCTGTATAGATCAGTGTGGATAAGTTTCTACCGTCAGCGTGTAAATGTGCCTATAGCTTCCCACCCAACATTCAGATGTGCCAAATTGGGACAAAAACAATCGCTCTCCTCAATCCACAAAAACAATCGCTCTCCTCAATCCACAAAAACAATCGCTCTCCTCAATCCACAAAAACAATCGCTCTCCTCAATCCACAAAAATCTTGCCCTGGAAACAAACACCCACTTTTGGGTGAGCCTCCACCCACTTTAATGTACGCTCCGTCACTTTGGAGACCCATGACATGGGACTGTCCTGCTGATATGGGACAGCTGGGAGGTATGCTATAGGTCCACACAATGTGGACATGACCTTCCCTGTGTACTCTCAAACATTTTAGAGCATCGGGGTAATTATATAGAAACTGTGTAATGGTCATTTTTCCCCAGACAGGGTGCACACATGTACTGCATAATATGGTGGAACCACATAAATGATCAAAAACAACTACAACTCCCAGCATGCTCTGCCAGCAGCCTATATACTATTTATTTTGCATTAATTAATGACTATAGTTACAAGTCACTGACCCTACATACTAGTCAGCGCCCCTACACTATACCAGCCGCAGTGATTCCGCATAGCAGTCTGTGTACACCACCGTGCACAATTGCCAGTTATCCCCCACATTGCAGCACTTTGTGGCAAATCAATTAAAAGTGATGTGTATTTAAATGCCGGCAGCGGCACACTACATTGCCCCTATATTGTGCAAATCACCTCGCATCCCCATAGCGGTGCACAGAAAGACGCATGGCGTAAGCCCGCCGTATGTACAGGATTTATGCGCACTGCCGGATGGTCCAATGTCAGATCGCTTCTAATTGAATTTACCAATTCGTGTCTCAGTGGTGATACTATTACTTGGTGCATCCATTGACAGCACAAAGCGGCTACCTGTAGCGCTAAGAGTATACACAATCGGTACCAGCTAAACTCCAAAAAACACAACTTTATTGTCAGTGTGAAGTTCCCATACACATCATAGACTATTAACTCTTTTATTTTTTTACCCTATCTCCTTATATTACTATTGATAACGATGATTTCATTCCTAGGGGCCTATGTATCAAAGCTTGATGAGAGATAAAATTGTGAGATATAAATCACCAACCAATCAGATTCTTAAGCTGCATACACAGTTAAAGATTTCCTGTCCAACCATCCAACTAGTTGATTGGTTGGAATGATAATCTGGCAACGTATGGGAGTAACTGACAATCAGCAATTTGCTCCCAAACGCCGGAAAATGGACAAAAACTGTTGTCTGAACAAATTGTTTAGATCAAACATTTAACAAACTTGTCTGACCGACCATTTTCATCTGTTTTCTGGCATTTAGGAGCAAATTGCTGATCATCATTTACTCCCATACATTACCAGAGTTTCATTCCAACCAATCAACTAGTTGGGTGGTTGGACAGAAAATCTTTACGTGTGTACGCAGCTACATTTACATTTTATAGGCTGTGTTTGAGAAATGACAGTTAGGAGCTGATTGGTTAATACTTTTTCTCTCACAATTTTATCTCGTATGAAGCTTTGATACACAGGCCCCCTTAGTCTGGTGTCTGCACAAATATACTGGTGTTCAGAAACCTTTTCGGAGAGATGTGACTTCCTCCAGAGTTGAATGTGATGATGTTTGTGAAAGGGCTGTGCTAAAATGTTTCCTATATTTTGTTTTCCTGCAGAGAACTGAACGGCAACAACATTACGCGTGTCACGAAGAACGACTTCGCCGGGCTCAAGCAGCTGAGAGTCTTGTAAGATTCTACTCTTTCCCTTTGGTACAGAAATGCATTTCATACAAATGAAGATTTAATGAATGGGTCATATCTAAAGAACATTTTCATACGTGCATCTTATACCTGTAAACCTGCGTCTATTTAACTGAGGGGGTCTAGTTACTAAGCAGTGTTAGGAGACAGAGTGAAAAGTGATAAGGTGCCAGCCAATCAGCTCCCAACTGTCATTTTTCAAACACAGCCTGTGAGATAATAGTTAGGAGCTGATGGGCTGGCACCTTATCACTTTCTTATCACTTTTCACTTTGTCTCCTAACACTGCTTAGTAAATAGACCCCAAAATCTGGACTGCACAGTCCTAGCCCTTCCTCTTGTTTCTCACCATTGTTTCATTGATTTGCCCCGAAACCCTTATAACAGGTTTATAGGGTTCTTCTATTTACTAAGCAGTGTTAGGAGACAGAGTGAAAAGTGATAAGAAAGTGATAAGGTGCCAGCCAATCAGCTCTCAACTGTCATTTTTCAAACAAAGCCTGTGAGATGACAGTTGGGAGCTGATTGGCTGGCACCTTATCACTTTCTTATCACTTTTCACTTTGCCTCCTAGCACTGCTTAGTAAATAGATCCCATAGTTTGATTTCCACTTAAAACTCCATCAGCTGTTATTAAAAATTAGTGATTCCACCTTCAATCAGCTTTTATTTTATTTGTTTCTTTGTTTGTTTTTTTCAGTGTATTTAATGGAAACATTTATTGCTACCAGGCGGAGTTGTTTTAGATGGTGCACTCACATTCTCATAAGATAGTTAGCAGGGTCCTATCGCTACATGGAAAAGCAGGCGCAGATCTGTCAGGTCAGCCTCTTTGAATCATATCGTCCTATTCCTAACAATTAGGGGGGTATTTATCAAAGCTGGGCGAGAGAGAAAATTGTGAGAAATACAATACTAACCAATCAGCATCCAATATCCATTTTGCAGGCTGTGTTTAAAAAAAATGATAGTTGGGAGCTGATTGGTTAGTATTTTGTTTTCAATTATATCTCTCTCCCAGCTTTGATAAATAACCCCTTAGTTTTTGGTATGTTTTGTCAAAGCCACGATGCACCAGTTGTTGTATTAAAACGACCAGATCAGAACAGATCTTATATAGATTTATGGAACTGAAGAGTTTCACAGGATATCGTCAGATTTAATTAGAGCAGCAAAACATACTGCTAAATCTGTTGCATATTAGCGAAGGGTGCCAAATACAGATATGCAGTAACACCCTGCGTGCTACGATATGAGGCTGCTTACAGCCAAATGGAAACCGACACAAACCGTCCTTTGCGGAAGTGATGGAGAAGTGGCAACATGTAACAACTAACAACATATACATACTGAAGCTAAAACGTTGGGTTATATAATGTACACAATATATTTATAGCGATGTTTATAATCTATGGTCTACGGCATCAAAGATTATAATCGGACAACAGAAGCATCACTGTCTTTATAAATGAATTATCAGAACAATTTCCATAATGTGTTATTCTAATTCAAAGAATATTGCAATAATAAATGCTCGTGTATTTATATGGTTTTTAGCTAGAAGTTAGAAGAACCCGTCCTGCGTTCCCTAGAATTCCAGATTGTCCATTGTACTTTCTTTATGTATGAGACAATAGGCTTCAATTAAACTAAATATGGCGCTATTGTCAGTTGACGAAACAAAAGCCAATAGTCTTGGTATTCACAGTTTTCCGTGCCTTGCATGGCACGCAACGTTCTGCTTCTCCCAAATTTAGAATGATATGTAGAAGAATATCTCAGCTATTGTTCATCCTAAACCCCCCGCTGTAGTGCAGGGCAGTCTGCAAATTGTCATTTCATACCCCCCTGTCTTTACTTTCAAACAATAATATTTTGCCTCACAAGACAAAAGTCTTATTCTAAAAACTGCATTTTGCCCATACCTTAAAAGGTATTTTTTTTTTAAACAATAATTTTTATAGAATTTTTTATTTTTTTTATGCAAATAAAAAAGAAGAGGTACAGAAAAAAGGGAATGGGAAGAAAAAACATGGGGCGGGTACAGGCAAATATCATTCAAGAAAAATAAAACATCGCATTAAACCAAAAAAACATATCAAAATCAGTGTACACAAATAGTAGAGGACACTCCACAACTGCAATAGACAAACCAAAATACAGAACCTTGAAATATCAGATCGTGTTTATTGGAAAGCATGGACCCACCATGATGAATTTATGCCAGCTGAACCACTGGTGGGTTAGCAGAAGAATATGGGCAGTTCAAAGTTACCATCAGGAAACTATAATTTATTTTGGACTTAATCAAAGAAAGGGGGGGAGGTTTATCCTTCTTCCAGAACTGCGCAATGGCTGCCCTGATAGCAATACGTACATGACCTATAAAATATCTGTGGTTAACTGGGACATCATCCTGGAATATATGTAAAAGAGCAGCGGAGGAGCACAAAGACAGCCGCAATCCAGTAACCTTCAGGATCAAATCCTCTACTTCCAGCCATAGGGGGCGTATAGCAGGGCAATTCAAGAAAATATGGAAGATCTCACTAATTTGACCAAATGCACGCCAACATAAACTAGATTGGGAAGGCCAAATTTTTGTGTAATCTATCTGTGGTCAAATAAATGCGATAGAATAATTTCATATACATTTCAATATGTGAAATACATCTATACATTTTAAATATGGAAAAGAATAGATGGGATCTAGACATTTAGGTGGTGTTCCCATTTAATAATAGCTGGTAACTTATCTGGTTCTTCCGCTGTAAGTATTAGAGCAGGGGTCAGGGAACTTTTTTACCTTTTACCCCAAAATATATTTACATACGCCGACGTTACCCCCTTGATTTGAAGGGAAGAAAATCATATAGTAGTGCCCCATATAATGCCCCTGTAGTAGTGCCCCCATGGTTATGCCCCCATATGCCCCTGTAGTAGTGCCCCCATAGTTATGCTCCCTTAGTTATGCCCCTGTAGTAGTGCCCCCATATAAGGCCCCTGTAGTAGTGCCCCCATATAAGGCCCCTGTAGTAGTTCCCCCATATAGGGCTCCTGTAGTAGTGCCCTAATGTAGTGCCCTCATATAATGTCCCTGTTGCCACTGTAGCAGTGCCCCCATATAATGCCCCTGTAGTAGTGCTCCCATATAGTGCCCCTGTAGTAGAGCCCCCATATAATGCCCCTGTAGCAGTGCCCCCATATAATGCCCCTGTAGCAGTGCCCCCCCTATAATGCCCCTTTAGTAGTGCCCCCATATAGTGCCCCTGTAGTGCCGCTTGTACAAAGAAAAAAAAAAAACACCTTAATCCCCACTCCTGCATCCGCCACCATCCTGTCCGCCCGGCTGCTCCTCGGAACTATGGGAGAGACGTCATGACGTCTTTCCCATAGTGCGCATGGGGAGAGCCGGAAGCTGGAGTTCGGAAGAGAACTCCAGCCTCCGGCTAACGCGGCGCTGCATGGAAGGCGCCGCTGGTAATAACATCTTGGCGGGCGTCCGGCTTAGAGCCTCCCTGCGGCATTCCTGGGGTTAATGGATGGACAGCCGGGCATGCAATGATTAATATGCATGCCCGGCTGTCCGTCCATTACCCCCAGGAATTTCATATTTACCCCATTTGGGGTAATTTACCCCTGTTCCCCGACCAGTGTATTAGAGAGTACCAAAAAGAAATACCTCTTTTGCAGGAGATTGAAGAGATATATGTGAAAAAACATGGGGAGGAATCATAAACCGTCGGGCCTACCAAGTGTGGAAAGGACTGAATCCAGTGCCTGACTTGAAGGAATTTATAGAAATCTCTAGAGGGGATGGAGAAACTAGCTTGTAATTGGGCGAAGGAAAGGAGGGTATTATTTATAAAGAGTCACGGAGGGTACGGATACCATTGAGGTGCCAGGAGAATAAATTTAGATTTGGGATTAAATATGATAAACCCTGAATAGAAAGGTGGAGATATGGCAGGTTAAATTGTAGAAGGGCCATCCCACGCTTTGAGAGAAGCTAGTGTCGCCCTGGACATAGATTTTAAAGAGACTCTAGAGCTGGATGGAATCCAGAGTAAGTCGCAGAGGGGGAAATTACCTAGCATATCGCTTTCCAGCCTAACCCAAGGTTTGGGGTTAAGAACATTTGACCAATAACTAACCTGATCGACCAAGCCCGCAGCTTGATAGAGTGCTAGATTGGAGTAAGCCAAGCCCCCTGACGATCTAGACATCATTAGATATTTCTTAGCAATCCTGGCTCTCTTATTATTCCAAATATATTTATTCAGCACTGCATAAAATCTATTTAACCATGAGGGAGGGTCCTGGGACTTGACCTAAATTAGTACATGAGTTTAGGAAGAAGAGTCATCTTGACAGCCGCCATTTTGCCCACATCCAGGAGACCTCATGGTTCATCCAATCTTTTGTGAAGGCACTAAATTGGTTCAACAGAGGGACATAATTATATTCAAGAAGAGTGTCTTCTTTAGCTGACAAAGAGATACCCAGATAACGGAGAGACAATGATTGCCAGTTATAATTATAACGAGATTTAAGGGAATACAGGAGCTGGGGTGGAACATTTATTGCTAATACTTCCGTTTTAGATGCGTTTAATTTATAATATGAGGTCGCAGAATAATCATGAACCAACTGTTGTAAATTTGGGAGAGAGGTTGCTGGATGTGTTACAAACAGAAGGCCGTCGTCCGCAAAAAGGCAAATTCTATGTTGTGACCCATTTATGAAAGGACCATGAAGCAGGAAGGAGGGGAGTTGTGCGGATATGTTCTGCTAAAGGTTCTATTGCTAAAACAAGGGAGATAGGGGGCAACCCTGTCTGGTGCCATTGCTTATAGGGAACAAAGAAGACAGGAAATCATTGCAACATACACGTGCTCCAGGTGAACTATAAAGTGCAAGAATGGCATCTAAGAGCCATCCTGAAAAACCAAATTTGGAGAGAACAGCCTTCATGTATCCCCAGTGTAACCTATCGAAGGCCTTCTCGGGGTCTAAAATGCTCAATAATATTCAAGGCTCTTCGTGTGTTGTCTGGAGCTTGTCGGACCAACACGAAGCCCAACTGGTCTGGGTTGATTAAATGGGGGAGCAACGGATTCAATCTATTGGCTACCATTTTTGCATATAATTTAATATCAGTGTTCAGTAGGGCGATGGGCCTATAAATTTGGGCATGTGTGGGGTCCTTGCCTGTTTGGGGATGGTAATAATTCGAGCCTCAAGCATTTCAGGAGGGAATGAGCCTGAATTACTCCCCGCTTCAAACACCTGCACCAACTTGAAATATGTTTGATGGGTTATAACATAAACATCTATATGGCCTAACATTCCAATAACTGGCCCAGTACAGACACTTTTTAGTTATTTAGGGGTTTATTCACCACCACTTAATTTCTACAAAAGCAGGTGAAAATAAATATTTTCACCTACTTTTGTAGAAATGAAGTGTTCGGGCCATTCATCAAAAAGTTAATATAGGAGACAGCACAGATATCTCCTGCTTACCTTTCACTTCCAATGTGGTCCACTGTCCCCATACACTAGTATGGGGACAGAATTCATCAAGCTTGACTGCTTCGGATGGTGTTTTCTCCAGCAACCCGCTCCGAGTCCCGGGTTGAGAAAAGGGATCCTTTCGTGTAGCTGTGCAGCATTGTGATACTTTTTTTTGCAATACACCATTGCTAGCGCCGGGTCCAATATTACTGTTTATTGGAACTATTTAAGTGAGATAAAGGGGGAAGAGGGTCATTTATAGGGGAGTTCCCTGATTTGCTGGAGTGCGCATAGCTTGATTTTTCCAACACTTATAGGGGGAGATGTCTCACATCTGGGGGAGAGATAAAGTGGAGAGAGATTAAGGACCTCATTCAGAGTCGGTCGTTGCGGCCGCACGGTCGTAAGGGAAAAGGGGCCGGATATGCAAATGATGCACTCGCAAGTTGCGTCCTTAAGAGCGGATCGTTAGCTGGCCGACCAAGGGGAGGATGCGGCCGTAAGACAAAAAATACGCCCCCTTCTCATACGCATTACACGTCATCTCCGGCCATATAAGGATTAATCAAGACCATCGGTAACCATCGGAACTGGTCGTAGAGCTTAAGGTTGACCATACCCTCTCTTAAGCACTACGATCAGGTCAGTGTACAAACCACCCATGTCACGTGTGCCATGACACTACTTTGTTAATTATGCACTCCCATAAAACGCCGTTCACATAATTAGGCACGCCTGCGTTCGGATCTCCACTCCGCCGTTTTCAAGCACCTTCCCCTGTTACCACCCACAAACGCCTCATTCTGTCACTCAAACTACCGACCTGACTGTGTTCAAGGAGAGAGAAATTTCTGATCGTAGCAGCTAGTTTGCGCACGCGCATTGCGAACTTTACGCATGAGCAGTTTAGTAAACATCGGTGGCGTACGACCGTGCGGCCGCAACGACCGACTCTGAATGAGATCCAAAGTACCAACCAATCAGGTTCTGTCATTTGTCAAACACAGCCTGCAAATGGCAGTTAGAACTGATCGGTTGGTACTTTATCTCTCTCCATCCTTCTCTCTCCAACATTTGATACATCTCCCCCATAAGGTGCTGAAAATATGGGGGTATATTTACTAACAGTCAATTTTTCGGTGTTGTGTGGTTGATTTGTGTTTCAAGGTCTAAATCACACATTTACTAACATGAATTTTGAAAGGTTTTTTTTTTTTTTTAAACAATATATATATATAAAAAAAAAAATCATCTCTACGTAAATGTGCGACACAAAATCTACCAAACATCAACCAAAATTCGACTTCAGTAAATATACCCTAAATCACACATTTACTAACAGATTATTTTTTGAAGTTGTTTAAAAAATTATGTAAAAAAAAAAAATCATCTGTTAGTAAATGTGTGATTTAGACCCTGAAATACAAAATCGAACCAAACATCGACCAAAATCGATCTTTAGTAAATACACCCCATGTTTCATCCTAAAATTTGAATGATTTTTGTTTTGCAAATTCCAGTTGCACTTTTGTGTTAAAGAGCATTTCTCAACCCATGTAATAAAACATTCAAATACACTAAAAAAGACTGTAACGATTTATAGTCAATCTCATGATTACTAAAAATGATAAATAAATGACTATAATTGTGCTGGTTTTTGTGCCGTGTCGATCAAAAGTGGGAGCTTGATCTGAATCAGTCCTGGGCCTGGGCGGATTGGGGGCAGAGCCTATTTTGGGCCTGATTCAGAGCCGCTCGTAAGCGGCCGCTCGTTCGTTCCGAGCGATGTTTGCCCAACTGTGCATGCGTACGGATCGTAATACGCATGCGCGAACCAGTCAGTGCGTCCGAAAATCGTTTGTTCGCTAAATAGCGAATGCCTGCTATTTTGAGTGACAGAATGAGGCGTATGTGGGTGGTAACAGGGGAAGGTGCTTGAAAACGGGGAGTGGAGATCCGAATACAGGCGTGCCAAAAGGTCAAAACGGGCGTTTTATGGGTGTGCATAATTAATACAGCAGCGTCATTGACCACGTCACTGGGTTATTTTATAGTCAGAACTGCTCGCAAGATTGCGGTAGGAAAAAACAACCACAAGAATAGCGAGCAGTTCATACGCTGGTCGATGTACTCGATTAATCTAATAAATAGCGGACATGACATAGGATGCGAGCGGCCAGGGGGCGTATTTTACCAAAAAACTACCGCAAGATTTGTTCGCTCGTTCAGACCTAGAGGCGTGAACAGACCGCAAAGAGCGAACGGTTCATTTGAATAGCCACCCCTTTTTTCTGAACGAGCGAGCGCAAATAGCGTCCGGCTCTGAATGAGGTCCTTTGTCCCTATTTGCATTGCTTAGGTTGATTGTAATACTCTGATGCTCCTTCAATAACACTTTTGCTTGTTTTTCTCGTGCAAATTCGTCTGCAGCTCCCATGCTAGCTGAATATAATAGGAGCTATAATTGGAAAGCCGCAGTTTATCCAGACATGACAGAAAACTATCTGGAGAAAGGGACATTTAAATGTGACTCCAGACAGCCGTCATTAAAGGTGTTTTCTGTTTTGTTTTCCAGGCAGCTGATGGAGAATCAGATTAACAGTATGGAGCGCGGAGCTTTTGATGACATGAAGGAACTGGAGAGGCTGTGAGTGCTCCTACCCCAATTATTTCTCTGGTTATCATATTACTGCGTTATCTGGAAGCAGCTGGCCTGGGCTATATCATTCCCTGCCTCTCTGATTGTTCTAACTTACGTCCATGTATTATACCGCGATAAGCTAGATGCTTGCGGATCACGGAAAAAGATTATATTTCCTGGGAGGTACCAGAGTATGGTTGAGACAGAATTATGGTGCTAGTGAGGTACATAATCAGGGTACAGATGAGGTAGGGTGTAGAGTGAGACTGAGATACAGTGCATGTTGTGGTAGAGGTAGAGGTAAAGCACAGTGTATGAGGGAGTTTTGGGGGAGGTACAGGTATAGCTCAGAGTATAGTTGAGACAGAGTTATAGATCAGGGGTGGGTGAGGTGGAGGTATAGCGTAGGGTGTGGGTGAGGTAGACATGTAGCTCAGAGTATGGATGAGGTTAGAGGTATAGTGCAGGTTGTCAGTGAGGTAGAAGTATAGCTCATGGTGTGGATAACACAGAGGTATAGCGCAGGGGGTGGGTGAGGTAGAGGTATAGTGCTGGGTGTCGGTAAGGCAGATGTATAGCGCAGAACATGGATGAGGTAGAGGCATCGCGCAAGGTGTGGATGAGTTAGAGGTATAGCTCAGGGTGTGGGTGAGGTAGAGATATAGCGCATGGTGTGGGTGAGGTAGATCTATAATGCAGGTTGTGGATGAGGTAGAGATATAGAGCAGGGTGTGGGTGAGGTAGATATATAGAGCAGGGTGTGGGTGAGGTAGATCTATAACGCAGGGTGTGGGTGTGGATGAGGTAGATATATAACACAGGGTGTGGGTGAGGTAGATATATATAATGCAGGGTGTGGGTGAGGTAGAGATATAGAGCAGGGTGTGGGTGTGGGTGAGGTAGATATATAACACAGGGTGTGGGTGAGGTAGATATATAACGCAGGGTGTGGATGAGGTAGATATATAACACAGGGTGTGGGTGAGGTAGATATATATAATGCAGGGTGTGGGTGAGGTAGAGATATAGAGCAGGGTGTGGGTGTGGGTGAGGTAGATATATAACGCAGGGTGTGGGTGAGGTAGATATATAATGCAGGCTGTGGGTGTGGGTGAGGTAGAGATATAGCGCAGGGTGTGGGTGAGGTAGAGATATAGCGCAGGGTGTGGCTGAGGTAGAGATATAGAGCAGGGTGTGGGTGAGGTAGAGATATAGCGCAGGGTGTGGGTGAGGTAGAGATATAGCGCAGGGTGTGGGTGAGGTAGAGATATAGCGCAGGGTGTGGGTGAGATAGAGATATAACGCAGGGTGTGGGTGTGGGTGAGGTAGCTATATAGAGCAGGGTATGGATGAGGTAGATATATAGAGCAGGGTGTGGGTGAGGTAGATATATATAATGCAGGGTGTGGATGAGGCAGAGATGTAGCGCAGGGTGTGGGTGAGGTAGATATATAGCACAGGGTGAGGTAGATATATAACGAAGGGTGTGGGTGTGGGTGAGGTAGAGATGTAGTGCAGGGTGTGGGTGAGGTAGATATATAGAGCAGGGTATGGATGAGGTAGATATATAGAGCAAGGTGTGGGTGAGGTAGATATATAGAGCAGGGTGTGGGTGAGGTAGATATATATATAATGCAGGGTGTGGGTGAGGTAGAGATATAGCGCAGGGTGTGGGTGAGGTAGATATATAACGCAGGGTGTGGGTGTGGGTGAGGTAGATATATAGAGCAGGGTATGGATGAGGTAGATATATAGAGCAGGGTGTGGGTGAGGTAGAGCTATAGAGCAGGGTATGGATGAGGTAGACATATACAGGGTATGGATGAGGTAGAGATATAGAGCAGGGTGTGGATGAGGTAGATATATAATGCAGGGTGTGGGTGAGGTAGAGATATAGCGCAGGGTGTGGGTGAGGTAGAGATATAGCGCAGGGTGTGGGTGAGGTAGAGATATAGCGCAGGGTGTGGGTGAGGTAGAGATATAGCGCAGGGTGTGGGTGTGGGTGAGGTAGATATATAGAGCAGGGTATGGATGAGGTAGATATATAGAGCAGGGTATGGATGAGGTGGATATATAGAGCAGGGTATGGATGAGGTAGATATATAGAGCAAGGTGTGGATGAGGTAGATATATATAATGCAGGGTGTGGGTGAGGCAGAGATGTAGCGCAGGGTGTGGGTGAGGTAGATATATAGCACAGCTTGTGGATGAGGTAGAGATATAGCGCAGGGTGAGGTAGAGATATAACTAAGGGTGTGGGTATGGGTGAGGTAGAGATGTAGTGCAGGGTGTGGGTGAGGTAGATATATAGAGCAGGGTATGGATGAGGTAGATATATAGAGCAGGGTGTGGGTGAGGTAGATATATAGAGCAGGGTGTAGGTGAGGTAGATATATATATAATGAAGGGTGTGGGTGAGGTAGAGATATAGTGCAGGGTGTGGGTGAGGTAGAGATATAACGCAGGGTGTGGGTGTGGGTGAGGTATATATATAACGCAGGGTGTGGGTGTGGGTGAGGTAGATATATAGAGCAGGGTATGGATGAGGTAGATATATAGAGCAGGTTGTGGGTGAGGTAGATATATAACGCTGGGTGTGGGTGAGGTAGATATATAATGCAGGGTGTGGGTGAGGTAGATATATAGAGCAGGGTATGGATGAGGTAGATATATAGAGCAGGGTGTGGGTGAGGTAGAGATATAGCGCAGGGTGTGGGTGAGGTAGAGATATAGCGCAGGGTGTGGGTGAGGTAGAGATATAGCGCAGGGTGTGGGTGAGGTAGAGATATAGAGCGGGGTATGGATGAGGTAGAGATATAGAGCAGGGTGTGGATGAGGTAGATATATAACGCAGGGTGTGGGTGAGGTAGAGATATAGAGAAGGGTGTGGGTGAGGTAGATATATAACGCAGGGTGTGGGTGAGATAGAGATATAGCGCAGGGTGTGGGTGAGGTAGAGATATACCGCAGGGTGTGGGTGAGATAGAGATATAACGCAGGGTGTGGGTGCGGTAGATATATAGCACAGGGTGAGGTAGATATATAACGAAGGGTGTGGGTGAGGTAGATATATAGAGCAGGGTATGGATGAGGTAGATATATAGAGCAGGGTGTGGGTGAGGTAGATATATAACGCAGGGTGTGGGTGTGGGTGAGGTAGATATATAACGCAGGGTGTGGGTGTGGGTGAGGTAGATATATAGAGCAGGGTATGGATGAGGTAGATATATAGAGCAGGGTATGGATAAGGTAGAGATATAGAGCAGGGTGTGGGTGTGGGTGAGGTAGAGATATAGAGCGGGGTGTGGGTGAGGTAGATATATAATGCAGGGTGTGGGTGTGGGTGAGGTAGATATATAGAGCAAGGTGTGGGTGTGGGTGAGGTAGATATATAACGCAGGGTGTGGGTGTGGGTGAGGTAGATATATAACGCAGGGTGTGGGTGAGGTAGATATATAACGCAGGGTGTGGGTGAGGTAGAGATATAGAGCAGGGTGTGGATGAGGTAGAGATATAGCGCAGGGTGTGGGTGAGGTAGAGATATAGCGCAGGGTGTGGGTGAGGTAGAGATATAGCGCAGGGTGTGGGTGAGATATAACACATTGTGCAGAGGAGGTAGAGTATGTGGGGTAGCCAGGATTTGGTATAGAAATGGTATCAGTGTAACTAATTCCATAGAAAGTAAAGGATGGAAGAACAGTGGCCCTAATGCAGATGTGGACGCTAATGTAATCTCTAGATGTACAGAACTAGGGGCCTGATTCAGAGCCGCTCGTAAGTGGCCGCTCGTTCGCTCCGAGTGATGTTCGCACAACTGCGCATGCGTATGGGTAGTAATACGCATGCGCGAACCAGTCATTGCGGTCGGAAATTGTGTGCTCGCAAAATAGCGAATGCCTGCTAATTTGAGTGACAGGATGAGGCGTTTGTGGGTGGTATCAGGGGAAGGTGCTTCAAAACAGGAAGTGGAGATCCGAACGCAGGTGTGCCAAAAGGTCAAAACGGGCGTTTTAAGGGTGTGCATAATTAACAAAGCAGCGTCATCGACCACGTCACTTGGTTGTTTCTTAGCCTGAACTGGTCACATGATTGCGGTAGGAAAATCCAACCACAAGCACTGCGAGCAGTTCAGACGCCTTTCGATGTACTCGATTAATCAAATAAATAGCGGAGATGACGTAAGATGCGAGCGGCCAGGGGGTGTCTTTACAAAATATTGAGCGCATATTTAGTTCGCTCGCTCAGACATAGAGGCGTCAACAGACCACAAAGAGCGATGCCCAATTTAAATAGCCAGCATCTTTTTCTAAACGAGCGAGCGCAAATAGCGTCCGGCTCTGAATCAGGCCCTAGGTGCGCTGTTATACAAATACTATCCTGTGTAAATAGTACTAGCATCTAACAACTGAGGGCTTCTGCCTATTCCCTCAACTGAAACAAACAGAAAAAGAAACAATGTGTCTGCGCCAGTATAAACCCTCAGGATTCCCAGAAGCTGATATTAATTGTCAATTTATTACATATAAAACTGAACTGCAGTTCAAAATAAAATAAATTCAATATCCTATATAAAACACACATTTATGCGTATATACTACCACAGTTGCCTCAGTACATTGCTACATATGAATTTTATCAATGGTATGTGAATAGATCTTAAAAATTCACTAAAAGCTCACAAACAGCACTTGGATAATGTATATCTCTATTAAATGATGAAAGAAGTTATATTCACCAATCCAGACACTGATGACAAAACTGTGTGAAATGTCTTTGCAAGAATAAGTACATCTCTAGTAAGTGGCACAGCCGTACAACTTGGAGCCACCTGACAGGTTAGCAGATCTCCTTGTTTTAGCCGTGCTATAGAAACAGTTCCCGGCTAGTCCTGACAGTGAGGAGTATTAAGAAGTGAGTATAGCAGTACTGTGCACAATATGCGCTTGGTCCGGCTTTCACCTCCCGCTAACTGCGGTCCACTCAGTCTGATTCTCACCTCCCACTAAGCACGGTGTACTCAGGGCCTGATTCAGACCCGGATGCTATTTGCGGACGGTCGTTCAAATAAAGGGGCCGGCTATTTAAATTGTGCGCTCGCACATTGCGGTTTGTTGATGCCTCTATGTCTGAGCGAGCGAATGAAAAATGCGCTCGCTATTTTGTAAAGACGCCCCTATGCCGTTCGCGTCACACGTCATCTCCGGTATTTATTTGATTAATCGGGTACATCGAAAGGCATCTGAACTGCTCGCAGTGCTTGTGGTAGGTTTTTCCTACAGCTATCACTGCGAGCAGTTCAGGCTAAAAGACAACCAAGTGACGTGGTCGATGATGCTCCTTTACTAATTATGCACACCCGTAAAACGCCCGTTTTGACCATTTGGCACACCTGCGTTCGGATCTCCACTCCCCCGTTTTCAAGCACCTTCCCCTGTTACCACCCACAAACGCCTCATTCTGTCAATCAAATTAGCAGTCCCTCGCTGTTTTGCGAACGCTCGATTTCTGACCACAATGACTGGTTTGCGCATGCGCATTACGACCCATACGCATGCGCAGTTGTGCGAACATCGCTCAGAGCGAACGAGCGGCCGCTTATGAGCGGCTCTGAATCAGGCCCTCAGTCCGGTTCTCACTCTCCACTCAGTCTGATTCTCACCTCCCACCAACCACAGTGCACTAAGGGCCTAATTCAGACCCGCTCGCAAGCGGGTCGATGGTTGTGCATTGCGAACGTGCGGCGTGCGCAATGCGCGTGCGCAAGCCCGTAGAGAGTGAGAAATTCACTCGCTCCAGTGCTCGCTACAATGTTGATCGACAGCTCGCCCCGTTTTGTAGAGAGGGTGGGGGGAGTGGCTGAACAAACGGAGGTTCCTGAAGGAACGCCTGCCATTTGTGGGTGGCCCGACTGACTTCACCAGTGATGTCAGTAGTGAGCTTCCGGCTCTATTAGAGCCGGAAGCTCATTGGGGCTTGCGGCAGACGAGGCCCTACCACAAGGGTCTCATCGCAAGCCCGGTGGTCGCGACCATCACCTGGCCGCTCGCAAAAGCTGTGGGTGGTCACCCACAGCTTAGCTAGCGGCCAGGTGGCCGGCTTTAAAAAAAAAAAAGCGGCCGTCCTCATTCAGAGCGAGCGCTCACTTTTTGCAAGCGGCTCTGAATGAGGTCCTAATTCCGGTTCTCACTCTCCACTCAGTCCGGTGCTCATCTCCCACCAAGCATAGTGCGCTCAGGGCCTGATTCAGAGCCGGACGCTCTGACAAGAGCGCTCGCTCTGAATCACGGCCGTCCTACCTATTATTGGAGCGGCCTCCTGGCCGCTCGCATAGCTGTGGGTGACCACCCACAGCTTATGCGAGCGGCCAAAAAGATAGTCGCAATGGTCAAGACCATCGCGACCATCGGGCTTGCGACGAGGCCCTGCGGTAGGGTCTTGCTGCCGCAAGTCCAGGAGTGCTTTTGGCTCTATCAGAGCCAATAGCACTCCCACTGACATCACTAGTGATGTCAGTGGGGCCGGCCCCAGATGGTAGGCGTTCCCATGGGAACGCCTCCGTCTGGGCAGCAATGCCCCGGCACGCCCACCCAAGGCGGCGTGCTGTCACTCACCATCGACAGTACGCCCCCTTTGGTGCGAGACCCATAGCGACGGCTTGGCCTTCGCTATTCGGGCCTCGCGCATGCGCACGACGGAACTCCCTCCGTCTTGCGCATACGCACTAGGGCACCATCGAGCGGGTCTGAATCAGGCCCTCAGTCTGGTTCTCACTCTCCACTCAGTCCGGTTCTCACCTCCCATCAAGCACGGTATGCTCAGTCCGGTTCTCACTGTACACTCTGGGTCTCATTCAGACCCGCTCGCGAGCGCAGGACGCTCGCAAGCAGGTCGATGGTACGCAAATGCGCATGCGCACGACGGAGGGAGCTCCGTCGTGCGCAAGCGCGAGACCCGAATAACGACGGCCAAGCCGTCGTTATGGGTCTCGCACTAAAGGAGGCGCGCTGTCGATGGTGACTGACAGCACGCCCCCTTTAGTGGGCGTGCCGGGGCGTGGTTGCCAGACGGAGGCGTTCCCATGGGAATGCCTACCGTCTGGGTCCGGCCCCACTGACATCACTAGTGATGTCAGTGGGAGTGATTTTGGCTCTGATAGAGCCAAAATCAGTCCTGGGCGTGCGGCAGCGAGACCCTACCGCAGGGTCTCGTCGCAAGCCCGATGGCCGCTCATGGCCGCATCATGGACGTTCGCATAAGCTGTGGGTGGTCACCCACAGCTATGCGAGCGGCCAGGAGGCCGCTCCATTTTTAGGTAGGAGGGCCCTGATTCAGAGCGAGCGCTTTGGTTAGAGCGTCCGGCTCTGAATCAGGCCCTCAGTCCGGTTCTCACTCTCCACTCAGTCCGGTTCTTACCTCCCACCAAGCACAGTGCACTCAGCCCGGTTTTCACTCTCCGCTGGGCACCGCAATATGGGCAGGTGTGTAATGGCGTGATCTGTGTCTCCAACACCAGCTCCCCACTGTCCGCTCAGCAGGCAGCACAAACAAAGGTGTCTGAGTGTATATTTCTCTGGATGAAGGGAAGCAAATCTCCAGAGTAATCCAAGGCTATGAGAGTCAAATCCAATTATAGAGGCAATGTTTAGAATGGAATTCTGCAGTCCATAATATGCTTGAAAACTCCGTTGATGCAATTCTCCCCTCTCACAGGTTTTTTTTTTTCAAAAGACAATGCTAATGCAATCTCAGCTGCGATCCCGTACGCAGCTACTGTGTGACAATACGCTGATGCTGTAGCCGCCTGGAAACATATTGAGATGCCCAACACAGAAAAGAGAAAAATTGCCCCCCAGCACACTGTAGATAAATCAAAAATACTTGAATCCTACATGATAATAGAAATTCAGAGGTATTGGTTTACATACATTTGCAAATATATGAATAAGCGCTGGGCCGACGTCAAGGCTCCTCTATACCAGCGTCCCTAACATTAAGGGGTTCACGTCCGAGAAGCAAGGCACCCCAAAAAATTCCAGCCAAGGACCATCCCCAGGGCATCACACGAAAAGGGGAAAAAAGGTGATAGTGAAATGTAAAAAGGATAGATGTGTAAAGATAAATCAATAAGTGTAAATGAAATGTAAAAGAATTAAAATAACATAAATAATACACAAACGAATAGAGAAGTGAAAAAATATTTTATGTGAATTAAGTGGTGATGCCATGAGCAAGATCCAGCCAGAACAGCCCCGGGGGCCCCACTCCCAAACGCTCATCCCAAAATAATTATTGCTACATAATAGTAGCACCCACTCTGGGTCATATAATTACAAATTGATGTACTGCATGATAACAGTACATGTATGAGCTGAGAGCTAACTTACCTTGGAGGTACCCCAAAAAACCTCCACATGGCACTATAAGGATCAGCACCTCCTCCTAATGCTGCCTCCTTTCATGCCTCCAAATTGCAAGCAAAAAATATGGTAGTTGCTCAATCAGCTTAATAATATACTACAGGTGCTTGTAAAGGGCGGGGTTTACACTGAACACAGAAAAGAGAAAATTGCCCCCCAGCACACTGTAGATAAATCAAAAATACTTGAATCCTACATGATAATAGAAATTCATAGGTATTGGTTTACATACATTTGCAAATATATGAATAAGCACTGGGCCGACGTCAAGGCTCCTCTATACCAGCGTCCCTAACATTAAGGGGTTCACGTCCGAGAAGCAAGGCACCCCAAAAAATTCCAGCCAAGGACCATTCCCAGGGCATCACACGAAAAGGGGAAAAAAGGTGATAGTGAAATGTACAAAGGATAGATGTGTAAAGATAAATCAATAAGTGTAAATGAAATGTAAAAGAATTAAAATGACATAAATAATACACAAACGAATAGAGAAGTGAAAAAATATTATATGTGAATTAAGTGGTGATGCCATGAGATACAGGTGCTTGTAAAGGGTGGGGTTTACACTGAACACAGAAAAGAGAAAATTGCAATTTTCTCTTTTCTGTGGTCCTTGGCTGGAATTTTTTGGGGTGCCTTGCTTCTCGGACGTGAACCCCTTAATGTTAGGGACGCTGGTATAGAGGAGCCTTGACGTCGGCCCAGCGCTTATTCATATATTTGCAAATGTATGTAAACCAATACCTATGAATTTCTATTATCATGTAGGATTCAAGTATTTTTGATTTATCTACAGTGTGCTGGGGGGCAATTTTCTCTTTTCTGTGTTCAGTGTAAACCCCGCCCTTTACAAGCACCTGTAGTATATTATTAAGCTGATTGAGCAACTACCATATTTTTTGCTTGCGATATTGAGATGCCCAACAGCTTTGCAGATCCAAGCAAGTGTGTTCAAATTTCTAAGCAGTGGTCGCAGATCCTTCGATAAGCGACCATCTGCGTAACCCTGTGGTCACGCAGAATGGCCGCGGGAACTGAGACACTGACTCCATATTTTCTGCGTACGGGATCGCAGAAGTAGGCAGATACACGCCCAGAAAATGGTCACGACACGCCCACAACTACCTGTTACCTCCCACAAAATGTCCCCTGTCTGTCAATCACTTGCAAATAAATCCTTACTGCAACCGTGGTCACATGTGATGGCAATCCAATCACCGCGCATGCGTCTTGCGGCTAAGAATGCACATGCCGATAATCGCTCAGCGGCATAAATACCGGCTGAATCAGGCCCATAGCGTCAGGGGCTGGCTGGCAACTTTTAGCCTGGGGGGCAAATGCATGCAGGCGGCCCTGGCAGAGGAGTAGCGTGTAGCCAGGGTGTCCGAAGAATATGCGTGCTACGGTGCCCCCCCCCTCAAGTGTTCCAGGGAGGAGGCGGGTCCATATGGGATTAATGTAAGGTAAAAATAAAGATTTAAAGATGAGGGCAGCCCCCTGTCGTAGTGCCCATATGCAGTGCCCCCGTGTGCCACAGGAGAGAACACCCTTATGCAGGCCTCCAGTAGTGCCCCCAGTAGTAGTCCCCCCCCCTTGTAGTGCCCCCAGTAGTAGTAGTCCCCCCCTTTGTAGTGCCCCCAGTAGTAGTAGTCCCCCCCTTTGCAGTGCCCCCAGTAGTAGTAGTCCCCCCCTTTGTAATGCCCCCAGTAGTAGTAGTCCCCCCCCTGTAGTGCCCCCAGTAGTAGTCCCCCCCCTTGTAGTGTCCCCAGTAGTAGTAGTCCCCCCCCTTGTAGTGTCCCCAGTAGTAGTAGTCCCCAGTAGTAGTAGTCCCCAGTAGTAGTAGTCCCCCACCCCCCTTGTAGTGTCCCCAGTAGTAGTAGTCCCCCACCCCCTTGTAGTGCCCCCCAGTAGTAGTAGTCCCCTTATAGTGCCCCCAGTAGTAGTAGTCCCCTCCCCCTTGTAGTGCCCCCAGTAGTAGACCCCACTTGTAGTGCCCCCAGTAGTAGTAGTCCCCCCTTGTAGTGCCCCCAGTAGTTGTAGTCCCCCACTCCCCTTGTAATGCCCCCAGTAGTAGTAGTTCCCCCCTTTGTAGTGCCCCCAGGAGTGCCAGACCCCCCCCAGTAGACACACATAATATAAAAAAACAAAATAAAAAAAACCACTTACCTGAATCCCCGCTCCCGCCGCCGCCATCTGCTCCTCCGTCTGTCCTCCCGAGCCGGGCCGCTCTGCACTATGGGAGAGACGTCATATGACATCATGACGTCTCTCCCATTGCCCACTGCGGGAGCCTGAAGACGGAGCGGCTCCTGCAGGGGGCGCAGCAGCTAATGAGAGTCTGACAGACTCTCATTGGCTTCTGCTTACAACAAGCACACAGCTGCCGGAGCCGGTGGCTGTGTGTTTGTCAGCGCTACACACGCGGTGCAGTCTGTGTCACTTTGACACAGACTGCACCGGCCTGCGGCCCACATGACGCTGCGGCCTGGGGGGCACATGGCACCCTGCCCCCCGGCCCAGCCCGCCACTGCATAGCGTGCTGTACTATTGCTGCTAATAGAGAGGTTTATGTAAAGGTCCAAGTGGCCAGGTATACTGTATGTATTTTTGGACGTTACCAAAAATAGGAGCAACCTCTCATTTATTTAAGGGAAAATAATTATTTTGCCATACAAGGAAAGCTGCAATGACATACAGATGTGGCCTCGTACGCTGAGCGCCTTCACACCGTGCGCCATTACTGAGCTGTGCCATAGTTTTCTTTAAATTTTGCATCATCGTTGCATCGCAGACGCAGCAAAAACCTGTTCACAGAGTACCAGGGACGCAGGGCTGCGACTTTAACCGCACAGGACCTGGCTTTACACACAGACAAAGCTGCAGATTAAGCGCAATGGAACTTGGCGTGAGAAAAAGCCGCGGCTGCTTGCATCGGAGCCCTATTTACTTTCACGTAGAAATGATGAAAATCCCAGTGATTAGTGGGCCTGATTTGCACGCACACGGTCGATGTTTGCACAAATGCGCAACTGGTCGCTGCGATGGTAGAGAGCATGCAGTCCCATCGCACAGTGATTGACAGGAAGTGTCCATTTGTGGGTGGGGGAGGGGGGTGGTCGGCGGAACGTAGTCGTGCCAGGGCGTTTGAACGCCGTTACAGGGGTGAGCATGATTAAACCTCTGCCAATGCATACGCAACCTGAGGTCTAAATGGCGACAGGAAGCTCAGCAGTTTGTGAGTGAAGGCATGGTCAACCACAACTGTGCGTTTGCGTCCGATGATACCGATGTTTTCGCTGACTTGCGAATGTATGTAATTGGATGTGGGCGGCTGTACACAGTGGTGGGCATCTTGTTATAGTGCTGCAGTTGCCGTGCGATTGCATTCATTAGCATATTTTCGCAGCGAGCAGGTGCGTGCGAACGCAGCCTTGCGATCCGTAGTAAATCAGGCCCAGTGCACAGTAGCAATGTAGTTTTGTCGTTTCTTTGTGTTTTATTTCTGCGCACATTGCGAGTGAAAAAGACGCTTAGTGCGGGCGAGTCGCCCCGGGAGCTGGTGCAGAGAGGAGCTATTTGGCGCGACTAAATCCACAGTATAAAAGGACACATCCGCACTTTACCCAGCCCCATATTTTATGTCTTATAGGTACAGCATAGGTTAGTGATAAGTGATATAATGAACTTGGAGAAGTCGGAGAGTTATCCACCAGTAAAATATAATCGCTTTTGCACATGGCAGTCAGGGTTTCGGGACGTGACATTTGCCTAATGAGCCCTGCTAGCAAAACAATGTCCCCTTTTGATATTTACTAACGTGTGGAGGCATGACTTACAGAATGTTCTCTGTTATAGTAATGCAATTGTGGATAATGCTGTAAATGTGTCGTGTTATTGTATGCAGACAGCATCACGGGCCTGCGATGGTCACAAGTCTGTGCCGCTAATGCATGGCTTTCATAATTGGTCACATCATTTTGGTTTGGAGCCTGCACTGTTCTTTGCTGGAATTGGCCTATTGTGGGGAGAGTGTGGTCTTGTTAGCTGGCTGCTCGCAGGAACAAAGCTCTGGCAGAACTGTATTCTGTATGCAGAACATCCACGCTCACTACATCCCCAACAAAGGAATTACTCTCACTCTGTTATTTCACGTTATATTCAATTACTCTCATAAAGCAAACGCATGTCCTGTTTTCATCAGTGTTTGAGGACAGATCGGTGTCCTGCTCTGTGCATGAAATCTCAGTAAATGTGTATATTTGGGGGGCTCAGTACTGGGATTGTTGCTGATTTCTTCCACATCATGCCAGCCGGCAGCCCAAAGGCTGGTTATAATATGGGAGGCAAGGTGCCCCATTTTATACTGGTTTCTGAGATTCATTTCCCATTGCAAAGGGACCACAGAGTGGCCCTGATTCAGAGCCGGACGCTCTGACCAGAGCGCTCGCTCTGAATCAGGGCCCACCTCCATTAAAATGGAGCGTCCTCCTGGATGCTCGTATAGCTGTGGGTCACCACCCACAGCATATACGAGCGTCCAACAAGATGGTCGCGATGGTCTTGACCATCGCGACCATCGGACTTGCGAGTGAAACCCTGTGGTCGGGTTTCTCAACCACAAGCCCTGGAGTGATTTTGGCTCTATCAGAGCCAAAATCACTCCCACTGACATCACTAGTGATGTCAGTGGGGCCGGCTTCAGACGGTAGGCGTTCCCATAGGAACGCCTCCGTCTGGCAGGCACGCCCCCGGCACGCCCACAAAAGGGCGTGCTGTCAATCAACATCGACAGCATGCCCCCTTTGGTGCGAGACCCGGAGCGATGGAAAGTCCTTCGCTCGCCGGGTCTCGCGCATGCGCACAACGGAGCTCCCTCCGTTCTGCGCATGCGCAGTGGGGACCATCGACCCACTTGCGAGCATACTGCCGCTCGCGAGTGGGTCTGAATGACCCCCAGTGAGTATTGCTGTACTGTCAGATCTGTGACTGCTTCTGTTTAGTGAATAGGACAATGTCTTGCCCCTTCTTACAAAACCACCCAGACCGGAAGCAAGGCTCTGCTTATCATGATTTAGGGCTACCTTACACCGTGAGTAAGGTTGCCATTAGTAACGTCAGGCCCCGGTATGCAGAGGAGGTGTGGCCATGGTGTGTTTTATGGGCCTGATTCAGTACGGATCACGGCTGCGATTATGCACGCAGTCTCACTGCGATGATATGATAATCCACTGTGATCGCTATGCTGTTGCAGCACAACATAAGGACGCCCACCTTACCTTACATACATCCGTAATACTTTGCAAGACGGCGAAAACATTGGTAACATCGAGTACCATCGCAGCATCACGCACACTTGCACAAGATCAGACCTTACTCCGGAATTGCTAACCTCATCGCACGCAGTGAAAGCCCAGCTGCGTATGGCATCGCAGAGCTTAATTTATACATGCCCCTGCATTGGTGTTCAAACGCACTGGCACGCCTGCGTTTCACCGACTCCCCCCCTCGTCACCTCCCCCAAACGGCGGTACTTCCTGTCAATCACTCTGCGATGGGTCTGCGTAGTCTCTGCATTCACAGTCCCGATCGCAGTGGCTGGTTCACGCAAGCGCACTGCGATGCATGTGCAGAACGCAACAATCGTCCGATTTTGTGCGTAATCGCAGCTGAGATCCTTGCTGAATCAGGCGCCAAGTCTTTCAGGGCCCCCAGCCACAGATGCTGCATTGCTTTAGTGGGCGTGGCCACACCATGTCAGGGGCGTGCCTTTGTCTCTTTGGTGGGCCTGGCCCTAAGGGCCCAAAGACTTTCTGCTTGCCTTACCACCACCCCTATCGAGCCACTGACCCTGAGGTGTTTACAAAATCCTGCTTTTCCGCTGATTAGTTCAGGGTTTAAATCGGTGGTTCCCAAACTGGCTGCCACAGGTTGGTGGTCCGGGACCAAATCAAATTATTTATGGTGATTGGCAGCCACCAGTCCTCGTTTTGCCTATCATGAAATATGTGACAAACAGAAAACAACCCTGTCCCCCCACCACATTACTGATCCTGAGGATGACATATAAGCACAATTTTCTCATTGAATAATTTTTGCCTAATTTCTCAATAAGCCGTTTTTGTCCCAGGGGTGCAGAGACAGAAATGCTGATACTCTAGGATGCAAGAAAGTTTGGGAACCACTGACTTAGATATAGGAAATGTAAGCCTGAGGAACCATGCTACCCTCCCGTCTTACATCCATCTCACTGCAGGTAACGCTCTGATGCCCCTGTAACCACTTTGGCACTAACTGCGGCATTGTGTTAGAAAAATAAATAAAGATCACTGGATCTTGTCCTACTTAGAAGAAGGTGATGCCTTCACATAGGATCTATTTATTCTATATACACAGAATTATCTAAACATATGGGACCTCATTCAGAGGCGCTCGCAAAATGCAAGAGCTCACTCTGAATGAGGGCGGCCGCATCACTAAAAAGAGCCGGCCTCCTGGCCGCTCGCTAAGCTGTGAGTGACCACCCACAGCTTTAGCGAGTGGCCAGGTTGATGATCGCGATGGTCAAGACCATCGGGGCTTGCGACGAGACCCTTGTGGTAGGGTCTCGTCTGCCGCAAGCCCCAGTGAGCTATCTGCTCTAATAGAGCCGGAAACTCTCTACTGAGTGATGTCAATAGGGCCGCCCACAACGCCTCCGTTTGCCCAGCCACCCCCCCTTCCCCGCCTACAAAACGGGGCGAGCTGTCGATCAACATCGACAGCCTCTCCGGGGCTTGCGCGTGCCCAGTGCACCACCAACTCGCTTGCGAGCGCATAGCGCATGCGAGCGGGTCTGAATCAGGGCCATGGTCTTTATGATAAAGTGCTCATGATCAATTACAGTACAAATAGTTGTATACATTTTATTTTTATTGAATACATATTTCTATTTACAGCTTTTCTTTTTTTTTTTTTTTTTAATAAACCGATGAGACAGACATACGCACACGGCTCAGGTACTGCCACCGTCAGTGAGAAATTAAAACATTGTGAAAGCTAATCCTTATTGCTTGTGAGTCGTAGCGTCGCAGAATGTAAATGTATAAACATCAATGCAGATGGATGTAATGAATACACCGGTGTCTGTATTCTAGGAGAAGGGTATTTGTGCCTGTAGGGCTTACACTGGGTGGCGGGCTAGATAATATGCAGGTGACTGTTACATCCTGGTATTTTAAGCATGCTGACAGTGGGGTATACAGTATAACCCGATCCTCCTTTTTGTGCCCCTCTCTTCTTCAGGCGCCTCAACCGAAACCAGCTGCACACTCTACCTGAGCTCCTGTTCCAAAACAACCAGGCACTCTCCAGGCTGTGAGTACCAATACACTGCAACGTGGCACCAATATCATATTTACTCTCCGATGACATAGTCTATTTGCTATGCTGTCTTCCTGCACTATATGTTGTACCCTCCCTTGGCGTTTGTTATGCTTGGTATAATGCTTTAAATTTGAAATATTGATGTATACACAACACACACGTGCTAATTGTTCTTCCATTTGCACCTATGGTTGTAACTATTTGGAATCAAACTTGATAGTGACTCAAATAATTAATGAACACGTTTCTCAAGAACAATTTGTAGACTTGGTGGAGTCAGTAAGTACGCTGCACACCCTCACCTGGCATTGGAATATTGTAGGACCTGTCACCAGCTTACTGTCTGATCCGGTGCTGTGCCAGTTTTGTTACAGGGTGGTTTGAATTGTTAAGAGTTACAGTCCAGACTATATTTAGTTTCTCACCCTTTTAATGATGCGCTAATCATAGATAAGAGGCTGGGCAGGGACCAGAAGTTACGCTTATTAGACAACGGTTGCCGGCATTGGGCCTCATTCAGTTTGAGGCGTTAAGTCTGGATTCGCGGTAATTTATCGCCGATGACGTCATTATTGCCTGTTTTAGTTTTCCTCCGTATTCAATTTGAAAGACTTTCCGCCTAGGCGTTAAGTCAATGCAATGTAATAGGCGGTAAAATATTGCCTATGAATGGCAGGCGTTAAAAAGTGCAGAGTTGGGGTTTTGGGTTGCAACATTTTGGGAACCCCCGTGCAGCCTTCAGACAGTCCCCCAAAGGTCATCTGTGTCAAAAAAAAAATAATTAAGGGCACCCCAAAATTTACTTTGAAAAAGGAGATGAAAAAAAAAAAAGTTGGGGTACAAACTTAAAAAAAGCGAACTTGACTCTGGGGGGGTCCCCAAGTATGCCCCAAGTGTTTTTTTGATTGCAGGTGTTTGCGGCTGGTGGGTTTTTCACGATTTTTTTTAAGTTACTTTAGCGACTTTCAAATATGCTGAACCCCATTTTCAAGTACCCCAAATTTGATGGCCATAGTTGTTTTGCCCTAAAAAAACTTCTAAATGCTCTTCTGCATCACCTTATTCAAAGCCGCATTTATGCACCTGCTGCGGCTATTAGAAACCCCGACTTCCTTCAGTAGTTAAAAATGGGGGTACCCATAGTGATCCCCATGTCTACACATCTTTAGGGGGGGACCCTAGAATATTTCCCGAAAATTCCTGTTTTTTTTACCCTGTAAAAAAAAAATAGTAAAAAAAAAAAAAAAAAAATGACATAAGGTCCCCTCCCCCAAAAGCCAAGCTGACTTGGCGGCCGTGCTGACTTGGCAAAACAAAAAAACGAATGCCGACCAGACGGACCCACTATCTGTATGTGTGTTGCCACACATACAGATAGCTCGTGAATGCCAGCTGACGGGACAAGCACGGAGCTGGCAGTCCCGAAAGCCAATCAGCGGCCGCGCTGACTGCAGAGCGGCCGCTGATTGGCTCCGGCAACTGACAGTTCCCACGTGGGCGAGTCAGGGGGATCCCAGTTCAGACTTTGCATTGGGATCCAGAGCCCCTAGCTGTAACATTGATATTACTGCCAGATGAATGGAGATCCTCTGATTACGTCTGATCAGGTGTTAGAGCCGATAACTTCTTTCCTGGCTCCCTCACCAGTTAATTTTTGCTATATGAGTCCTCTGTCCTGCATAACATGACTTGAATGATAAGGTTAATAGGCAAACCCATTGCATATCAGTCCCCCTTTGTGCCTCTTTCTGTATTGGCAAGAGGGACCCACCTCGGCATGTGATTGTTACCTCACGCAGCATGCCATATGAATGTCGCACACACCAACCCAAATCCGACTACATTGAATGTTTAGTGATTTGGTGAAGAACAAATCTTTGGGCTCCTCCCACATTGTTCCCCGTTCATTATTCTCCCCTACTTTGGGCTTCTCAATAGGCGCCAGGCCTTTAGAAAACGCTGATCTGTGCTGTCACTTTCCGGCTGTTTTGATCTCTCCTAAACACCATAATTAATCCAATTGCAACAGGAAAAAACAACAGCGAAGGAATGTTAAATCTGGTTCAATCCGCCCTCTAAGCTGACATCCGTAGTAAATGAGAGACATTTGCATGTGTTTATCGTGTAATGTTGTATGGTGGGGGACGGCCTGCTCCGAGGTACACAGCTCATGTGCTACCATTCATGCTCAGACATATCCGTCAGTCGCTATAGTCTTCCCGTGTCTTCATGAATGTTCTGCATTTCATATCATTTATAGGACTGTCTTGGCGTGCTTGGCAGGGATGTCCGCACTGGTGTGACCAAGCATTGCCATTTGTGTTATGTAATGCTGCATACTTTGTATCATTCAATGCTTTTTTTAATTAGCATTTCAACTTTCGTATGAGCGTTTTAGACACAGTAACAGTTTTATTTATACTGTAAGATTCATCAGCAAGGCATGCCACTAGTTACCAAAATTGGGAGCAGATTGGTTGCCATGGGCAATTTCTCTACTTTATCTCTTTCTAAGGTTTGTTACCACTACCCCCTTAGTCTCTGAAAATCAGGACTGTCATGGATTATATGTTACTAGTCCCTATTGAATTGAAGGGCTGTAGCCTCATTATTTTTTATTCAGTCCTCAAAATGGTCTTGGTTGTGTGTAGGCGATGGGTACACTTTTATATGTTTTTTTTTATATACTTCTATATCTATTCAATTATATTTTACAGAATGTAATATACGTATTTCATCTAAAGGATAACTCTGGATACAGGGCCTGATTCAGAGCCGGACGCTCTGACAGAGCGCTCGCGCTGAATCAGGGCCGGCCATCTGTTTTTTTACAGCGGCCTCCTGGCCGCTCGCATAGCTGTGGGTGACCACCCACAGCTATAGCGAGCGGCCAGGAAGATGGTCGCGATTGCGACGAGACCCTTGTGGTAGGGTCTCGTTGCCGCAAGCCCTAGAGTGCTTTTGGCTCTACCAGAGCCGAAAGCACTCCCACTGACATCACTTGTGATGTCAGTGGGGCCGTCCCCAGACGGTAGGCGTTCCCATGGGAACGTCTCCGTTTGGGCAGCCACGCCCCCGGCCCGCCCACCAAAGGGGGCGTGCTGTTACTCAACATCGACAGCACGCCCCCTTTGGTACGAGATCCGGGTCTTGCGCATGCGCTCGACGGAGTCGGCTCCGTCGTGCGCATGCGCACTGGGCCACCATCAACCCGCTTGCGAGCGCATAGCGCTCGCGAGCGGGTCTGAATCAGGCCCACAGTCATTTTGGTTGGTGATTTTTCGGATGAGAAAAAATATAAAGGGGGAGATGTCTCAAATCTTCGAGAGTGATAAAGTGGAGACGTTGCCCATAGCAACCAAACAGCCTCTGTTATTTATCTAGCGCAGTCTATAAAATGACAAAAGCTGATTGGATGCTGTGGACAATGGGCCTGATTCAATATGGATCGCTATTGCGATCGCAGCTGCGATTACGCACGGTCTGCTGTGAAAATATGCTAATGACTGCAATCACAAAGCCGTCGCACAGCCAACATAGAGAGACGCCCACTACCGCCATCTTATATCCGTAATACCTTGCAGTCCTGCGTATACATAGGTAACATCGAGTAACATCACCCCCTCACGCACATTTACAATAGGTCTGACCTTACTCAGGAATTGCTAACCTTGTCGTACACAGTGAGTACTCAAGCTGCGTATGCCGTTGCAGTGGCTAATTTATGCACGCCCATGCAACGGCGTTCAAACGGAGAGGCCACGCCTGCGTTTCTCCGACCACCCCACAAACGCCGTCCTCCCTTCACTCACTCTGCGATGGCTTTCTCTCTGCATCAGTGATCGCAGAGCGTTCGCAATGCTAACTCACGCACGCGCAGTACGCACCATCAGCCGATCTGCACGCTGCACGATATGACCACGCCCCTTTCTGTGCTCAAACAGAAGGATGCCGGGGCTAAGGTTTTCCATTGGTGGATTAACCATCTATGGTCACCATTGGTGGTTAACTTCGATGGTATGAAACCATCGACAGGAGAACCATCAGTGGTTTCACCCACTGATGGTCAACCCTGCTCTATTACTCAATCAGAAGTGGGGGCAGGGCTGCTCTGTGTCCCTGCATCAAGTGCAAAGAAAAAAACACTATCGGGGAGCTCTGTTGCATTGATGGCAGAGAAGCATTGGATCTTCGTCATCGATAGCAAAACCATCTACCGCTGGTGGTTAATCATCGCTGATTGTGTTCTAGCCCCAGTCCGTCACTGCCTCTGCCGATATGAAATGTAATAAGGTCACCGTACTGTAGGTTTCCACAGAACCCGTCCGCTGATTTCCCTTGTACTGATGCCGTTCCATCCAGTACACACGCTTTATTTCACTGGATACTTTACAAGCTGCGACACTGGTGATAAATATAACATTCAAATCATGCACAGATGTTGCAGTCCATGATCTTAGAGTCTCCTTAGATTTCCACTTCATGTTAGCCAATAAATTGTGTTGCAACCCACAGGCCGCACGTATTACTGTATAAAATGGTTGATATCCAGCCATCCTGGACCTGTAGAGAGCTGGCACTCTCTCTTACTGCTCGTTACGAGAGATGGCTTAATACCAACTTGGTGTATTAAAAACTGTAACCAAAGGGAGATGTTGCTAGGTGAGAGGACATTCTCCAAAAGAAAACCCTTCTCCAGATTGTGTTTTATGGATTTCAAGCCTGGTTTTCATTTTAAGGGAATGTTTTATTGTCTTATATTCATGAAACAAGATAAGATAGAATGTTGGGAAGAAGGTTCCCTGCCGTACTGCAATGTGTGTGTGTGTATATCTATATTTATATACATTGATGCCATCAATCATATACAATATATTCAAATCTGCTGTTTATTAAACCAGGAGACCACAGTAAAGACCCATACTATTGTATTCATGCAGTGGGCCAACACTTAGGGGTATATTTACTAAAGTCAAGAAAAAAAGGGGGGAAGAGTAGGCGCTCTATGGTATAGGGATGTGTATTATAATTATTAGTTAATGTACTCTATGGTGTATTATATATCTGTATACAAGTTTATATCTTTCAGGATGACAACACCAATGTGGGCGATGTTTACCAGCATTTTATGCTAATAATCGTGTTCCACATTGGGGGCGCGTGGGTAGAATTTTTATTTATTGAGTCTATTTTAGCTGGTGGGCAATAACTGTAGGCAGGGTGTTCAAGCGTCCTAAACATACCTGTTTATGTCCTGAAACAAATAGTTCTTATAGTCAGGGGGGCAAAAACTTTAGGCCGTGTTTTCAGTACAGCTCGAATATGAAAAAGTCCGGAATAGTGTATTGAATTGCGTTGATTCCTCCTTTTAAACACTTCTTGTGTACATCCTCCTCTGTAACATCCCACGGGTACCTCAAAACAATGGGTGCAGAATGAGGGTGGTGCGGATACTATTAGTGCAGGACTTATTCAATACACTATTCAGGACTTTTTCATATTCGAGCTTTCACACGTATGTTTAGGACGCTCTCTAACTTGATCTGCTTTCATATATTGTAATTCTGTATATGCTCATAGTGCCGTCTGCACTCTCCAATTAATGTGTGTCAGACTGAGGCATTAGATGGCCCAAAGCAGGAATACTAATTGTAGCTGTTAATGAAGGCTGATTATGACAGAACTGTTGGGGTAGTGGTTAGCAATACTGCCTCACAGTCCTGAGATCATGAGTTCAACTCCTGACCAGGGCAGTATCTGTGTGGAGTTTGCATGTTCTCCCATGGAGTTTGCATGTTCTCCCAGTGTTTGAATGGGTTCCCCCCCGGTTGCTCCGGTTTTCTCTCATACTCCAAAAACATACAGGTAGGTTATTTGGCTTCTGAGAAAAAAAAATCAGCCCTATTGTATATGTGTGTCCTACGGGATAGGAAAATAAACTGTAAGCTCCGCTGGGGCAGGGACTGATGGGAATGACATACGAGCGCTGCGGAATATGTGTGCGCTTTATAAATACTGTAACTGGTAATAAATACATGACGACGGGAATGATAGGCCAGAGATACCACCTAGAACCTATGCTGGGGAACTACAATTCCCAGTATATATCTGGCAGGGTTTACTGGGACTGTAGTACCAGAGGTTGTCTATCTCTGCTGTGCCATTAGAATTCCATGGCTGCACATTAGGTTTTAGATGTGAGGAAACTGACGCTCCCCATTCGCCATCATTACATTTTGCGTTTATTCCTGTCTCTCACCAGCCACCTTTATATCTCTTACTATCTCTCAGAAATGTATCTAGAGAAAGTTTAATTGGACTCATTTGCCCTGAAAATAATAGTATACTGTGTCGGATAATTATATTTAATGATCATCATAATTCCCTTATGGCCTAATTTCCTGGTCAGCGATAGACGCCTTCCGCTGTCACATTTATCCCTCAGTTAGCCACGCCCCCACGTATCGGAGACGTATGGCATCATTTGTCAAAAATGTTTAGTTCAGATGTAGATCGCAAATATGTTAAAATTGCTTAAAAAAAAAAAAAACCTTTTCAACAATTCAAATCCATGGTCTGTGTTTGTATACTAAGAAGACTATAATATGCAATGCTATGCAATATTCTAATACACATTTATGGCTGTCTCATGTATTGATTAATCTGCAGACGACACTGGGACGTGACTAAACTGCAGGTCAGGCTTCCTGCACACCCGGAAATGCGCCTAAATATCAGTACGCAGAGTATTCTCTTTTTTGTGCCACTGTTCAAAAGGACATAGGGACAACTCATCTAAGAGCAGACGTACTGAGCAACGTAATAACGCAAATATTTACTGTCTACGGCCTGAGGAAGCGGAATAATAGCATGGGAAACTCACAAGGGGTGAGGAGGGCTGGTTCTTGGTTTTCCAACTCAAATTAACATCCAGCATGGAGCATCTCTTTGTATTTTATGTCAGGCAGCTTGAATTGTAATTAATTATTATTATTATGACAGATGAGTTGTTTGATTGGCCAATTTATGCTGTGAGGCACAGGTAAGAAACAAATTGTCGTTAGTCTCTATGTACATTGTGCCACTCACATGTAGGGATTACCCATAGCAAGCAATCAGATTGTAGCTATCATGTATCTTCTACAGTCTAGTAAATGTTAGCTAGAATCCGATTGGTTGCTATGGGTAACCACTATACTTTTCCTTTCCAGGAGTTTTGGTTAATCTGCCCTGTTGTGTTTTCATTTACCCTCCATAATATTATTACTATGTTAATATGCACATTGGGTTTGATGCAGGCCAGAGTGCGGCTGACTAGTAAATGTAAGTATCTGCCCTTATAGTTGGAATATGTGTGTAGAACTGGCGGAGGTATGGCAGTGTGTAGGTACACACCAGTGGATGCCCTGAGTCAACGAACAGCTCAGTACTTGACCAGTGGGGTGCTTTATTCTGCAGTAATGTGAATTGTACAGCCTTATTCACAGTTACGCATACATAGGGTGGAATTCAATTCTTTATAGCCGCTATCGCGCCCGACGGAGCTATTCAATTCTTGCTCCTGTCGGGCACGATGAGCTGCCAGCGCTACATTTCAGCTCGCAGCCCCTGGGGGATGAGAGCTGAAATGTGCGAAAAGTGACATGTTTGGGCGCCCAAACATCACTTTTCGCGATCGCGCCCAGCACTTTGGTCGGGTTTAGCTGCTTTACGCGGCTAAACCTGACCTCTATGGGTGCGATCAGCACAAACATCTTGGACAATTGCATAGCGGCCCGCTTTAGACGGGAGATGCGGGCCGCGAATACAATTGAATTCCGCCCATAGACTCTATATTTGCAGCGAAGCATACAGATCACTTTATGTGGGTAGCGGTGCAGGATGCAAGCGGTACCAGCGTCTCTAGTGCCATGGATCAGCGGTAATACGCATGGTCTCTTTAAACTAAGTGTGTCTTTAAACACTGTGTTGGAGTGCAGAAGTAAGGTCGGCAGCCATCTTGGTTGGGGATTGACTCCTCCCTGTAGGAACCGATATGGAGTATGTGCAGTAGCACTTTCCAGCTTCAACACATATTTGCACAGAACTCTGCGTCTGCACCACCCCAGTTTTTCCGACATCACAGCCGTCCTCACTAGTACTGACACTTATATTTACTCCATGCTAAGTGCAAAAGATGCTTCAGAAATAGGCTTCCCTTCGTCATGTGTGTGACTCTATGGCTGTATGGGGCATGCCAAAAGATGCAAGACGGTTCCCTTGTGTGCGTGCGTGCGCTTTATCGCCACCGATACATGCCTCTGTTGCATGTACAGAGAGACACAGCAGAGATTTGTCCAACTTTGAATCGCCCAGACTAAGATTATCCATGTGGTTAGGCTTCTGTCATTCTCTCCCTGGCACTACAAAGGTCACATAAGCCAGTACTTGGAAATGAGGGACTAGCTTTAATTGTGCGGAGTTACTAAAGGGCATGTGTATTAAAACTTGCAAAAGGTGGCGTTGCCCATTGTGGCGAAGCGCATTCCGGTGATTAGTACATTTGGGGAACCCCCGAAAACTGCTTTTTTCAGGGGTTTTACCGCATTTTTGCCCTTAGTACATCCCGGCCAAAGGGTGGTTGTCGACGAAGGGTTAGGTTTAGGCTGCGGGAGAATGTTAGGGTTAGGCTGCAAGGAAGGGGGGGGGGTCAGGCTGCGGGGGGAGGGGGGAGGATTAGCCTATGGAGGTTAGAGTTAGGCTGTAGGGGTGTGTGGTGGAGATAGGGTTAGTCACTAGAGGGAGGGTTCTGGGAAGGGATTAGGGATAGGGGAGAAAATCTCTCACAAACGCAGGAGGATCAGAGGTCTGACCCGGAGGTCACAGTCACATGACCGTCGGGACCAGGAAGACGACGCTTGGCCACCAGAGAAGATTTCTCCACCTTCATCACTGTCTACATGGTCAATGTCAACATTATAGGGGACATTTATCAAGGCTTGGAGAAAGAGAAAGATAAAATGGAGAGAGATAAAGTACCAACCAATCAGCTTCTAACTGTAAAGTTACAGGCTGTGTTTGAAAAATGACAGTCAGGAACTGATTGGTTGGTACTTTATTTCTTTCCACTTTCTCTCCAAGCTTTGATAAATCTCTCCCTATGACTGTCGCCATATCATACCCAACCCAGTGAGAGGAGAGGGGGCATCTGAGCTAGGCCCACAGGGAGAAGCTGATGGAGTCACTGAATGCACTAAATAGTTGGGGAGTGAAGGGAATCACCCCCAATTACACTGTGAGGGGGAAATACCACACAAAGGAGGGACAAAGAGCCCATATATGAAGTATTGAAGACAGTCGCCCTAAATTATCACTAAAGAGGGGGAGAGTCCCTCCATAGAGACGCCCCAGCAGCTAGTAAAAGGAGGGAAGGGTCACTGCAGAGGAAGCATGACTAAACTAAATAATAGATTCTGGAATCCCCAAGTAAAAGTGGGGATGAAGCCCTAAGGGGACTATTTACTAAGCAGTGTTAGGAGACAGAGTGAAAAGTGATAAGAAAGTGATAAGGTGCCAGCCAATCAGCTCCCAACTGTCATCTCATAGGCTGTGTTTGAAAAATGACAGTTGGGAGCTGATTGGCTGGCACCTTATCACTTTCTTATCACTTTTCACTCTGTCTCCTAACACTGCTTAGTAAATAGACCCCTAAGTGAGGGAGGCAGCAGAAGTGCCCCAAAGAGTGGTTGTGCTGCAGGTGTGTGCAGTGAGAACTGTGATAAAGAGATGCCAGTGGTGATAGATAAATTAGAGCGGGCAGGCTTCTATAAAGTCCTATTTGTAGAGCTGCAGAGTGATAGTAACAAGCAGCTCTGAGTAACACTTTATGGAGTGTAGTAACTGCATATGAGCTGAGTGTATGTCTAGTGTCTGTCAATCAGTGAGGGAAATAAGCTTAGAATGACAGCACTTGCACGGAGGCGCAGTGGCGTGTCACCCGGTGCGGGGAGGGACGATGTGTGCGCGGTGCAGCTGAAAATGGGATGTGGCCACGCGGAAGTGGGTATGGTCACATGGGAAATGGGTAAATTCCCAGACCCGTAAGCTAGACAGCTAGTGACATAAACAAGGACTGCATGCTGTAATGTAACCTGTCTTGCAATTAGAAAAAGTAAATAAAACAATCTTAAACTTTATTTTAAGATAAGACAATTCCTCAAAACAATGAATTCATCTGACGCCTGTATTAAGTAGACAAACTATTTGCAATTAAGTGCAACTTCATTTGTAATAAATATGTAATAATGATTCAGAATATTTAGCGTCTGTTTTCCTTTTAAACCTTTGTACATAGGGCATGAGGCTGCGCGAGCAGTTTGTCGTTTTGGGCCAATCTCTTTTCTCTTTCTCCTGGCTGACAATGAGGACCATTTGTAGGCGTAGGTCAGGGTGCTGTTTGGAGTTGGTGACATCCTCTTTAATCGATGGGGAGAAGGTGAGAGTTTGTAGCGCGGGGGAAACACATCATTAAGATTGCTTCCTCTGGTTTTGTTTGAGGGATAAAGAGACAAGAGAAGTGATGAAACGATGCAAAGCCACCATAGAAGATCCTGGCGTCGGAGGCCACTGTTTCCATGGTAACGTGAGGAGCTTGATGTGGATTGCTGCCACCGGTCAGTGACTTTGTGGTGATTAGTTCACTTGCCTTTGGGGAATTCGCCGGGTTTCGCCTCATTTTTTGTTTTTCTTTTGTATCTTTTTTCCTTTCCCCTTCTGTCAGCGAGAAAGTGGCGTTGTGTGAAACTCAGAAAGACCAGCGGTTACTGGGTAAACAAAGTCTCCTTCCGTATATATTACTGAGATGTGTGATAGACTCCTCAAGTATATACAGTAGTTGCTGACTTCTACAAAGATTTCAATGTTTGGGGTTTTTTTTGTATTGCAATTCATATGGATTTTTAAATACGTCGTCAGATATATATATATATATATATATATATATATATATTTATTTTCCTTTTCATAGCTATAGTGAATTAAAAATATCCGTCCAAGAATTACAATTTGTAATTACGTTGTCTCCATCATCATGCTTCAAAAGTACGTACTACATCTATCCTCCATCTAGCACCTGCTGGTTGATCTGGGAAAAGTGAACTGTGTGGGGTCCTGAGGACCGAGTTTGAGAACCTGTGGTGTATAGGATCCTGAGCTCTGCTAATCGCAGCTGCCTAATGCAAATTGTGCTGCAAGCTGGAGGGCTTAGGGTGGGGAAATTAGATCCTTCTTCCTAATTATGGCAGAGCTTTCATTCAAGCCTATCCAGTGCCCTTGTTTACATAACTCCTGCAGTCCCAATATATCGCTTAATGTAGACACTTCAGTTAGCAGCTGGGTAGGTATATTTGCCCCCCTCCGCTTCTACACACAAATACACACACACATTTATAATGGGTGCAGGGTGTGCGGTGCACATGGGCCCCTGGGTCCAGGGGGGCCGACATCCTGCACCCATATTTTTTAATACTTACCTCTCCGAAGCCCCACGTCGGCTGGAGCAGCGCTACACAAAATGCCTGGAAAAAGGCCGCGGCGGCCATATTCCCTGCGGTTTGCGCATGCTCATTAGAGAAATTAATGGGAAAAAGGCAGCTGCACTGTTTTTTTCCGGTGACCTGTGCATGCGCAGTAGACGACGGGCACAGACTAGTGCTCGGAGTCTACTGCTGCTGTCAGTGCCCTGGCCACACCTACAAAGCACTGGTCACACCTCCTCCGCTTCTCACAGTAGGCACTTAATCTGGCTGTGCCCTGACCATCACCCATTAGGACTAGTTGCAAAAAGAAAGGAAGTTAAAGGAAAAAAAAATAAATAATTGGCATAAAACTAATTCCATGCAGCCCCCTGAAGACTTGGATTAGGCATGTATCTGCTTTGCTTTTATATTGAACTGAGGGGGCTGTCGGCACAGTGACAGTAATAGGAGAATGAGGGGCTGTCAGCACAGTGACAGTGATAGGAGAACGAGGGGCTGTCAGCACAGTGACAGTGATAGGAGAACGAGGGGCTGTCGGCACAGCAACAGTGATAGGAGAACGAGGGGCTGTCGGCACAGTGACAGTGATAGGAGAATGAGAGGCTGTCGGCACAGTGACAGTGATAGGGGAACGAGGGGCAGTTGGCACAGCAACAGTGATAGGAGAACGAGGGTCAGTCAGCACATTGATAGGAGAACGAGGGGCTGTCGGCACAGTGACAGTGATAGGAGATAGAGGGGCTGTCAGCACAGTGACAATGATAGGGGAACGAGGGGCTGTCAGCACAGTGACAGTGATAGGGGAACGAGGGGCTGTCAGCACAGTGACAGTGATAGGGGAACGAGGGGCAGTTGGCACAGCAACAGTGATAGGAGAACGAGGGTCAGTCAGCACATTGATAGGAGAACGAGGGGCTGTCGGCACAGTGACAGTGATAGGAGATAGAGGGGCTGTCAGCACAGTGACAATGATAGGGGAACGAGGGGCTGTCAGCACAGTGACAGTGATAGGAGAACGAGAGGCTGTCGGCACAGCGACAGTGATAGAACGAGAGGCTGTCGGGACAGTGACAGTGATAGGAGAACGAGGGGCTGTCAGCACAACGACAGTGATAGGAGAACGAGGGGCTGTCGGCACAGCGACAGTTATAGGAGAATGAGAGGCTGTCGGCACAGTGATAATAGAACGAGGGGCTGTCAGCACAGCGACAGTGGTAGGAGAACGAGGGGCTGTCAGCACAGCGACAGTGATACTAGAACGAGGGGCTGTCGGCACAGTGATAGGAGAACGAGGGGCTGTCGGCACAGTAATAGGATGAGGGGTTGTCAGCACAATGATAGTGATATGAGCACGAGGGGCTGTCAGCACAGCGACAGTGATAGGAGAATGAGAGGCTGTCGGCACAGTGATAATAGAACGAGGGGCTGTCAGCACAGCGACACTGGTAGGAGAACGAGGGGCTGTCAGCACAGTGACAGTGATAGTGATAGAAGATAGAGGGGCTGTCAGCACAGTGACAGTAATAGGGGAACGAGGGGCTGTCAGCACAGTGATAGGAGAACGAGGGGCTGTAGGCACAGTGACAGTGATAGGAGAACGAAAGGCTGTCGCGACAGTGATAGGAGAACGAGAGGCTGTCGGGACAGTGACAGTGATAGGAGAACGAGGGGCTGTCAGCACAGCGACAGTGATAGGAGAATGAGGGGCTGTCGGCACAGCAACAGTGATAGGAGAATGAGAGGCTGTCGGCACAGTGATAATAGAACGAGGGGCTGTCAGCACAGCGACAGTGGTAGGAGAACAAGGGGCTGTCAGCACAGCGACAGTGATACTAGAACGAGGGGCTGTCGGCACAGTGATAGGAGAACGAGGGGCTGTCGGCACAGTAATAGGACGTGGGGTTGTCAGCACAATGATAGTGATATGAGCACGAGGGGCTGTCAGCACAGCGACAGTGATAGGAGAATGAGAGGCTGTCGGCACAGTGATAATAGAACGAAGGGCTGTCAGCACAGCGACAGTGGTAGGAGAACGAGGGGCTGTCAGCACAGCGACAGTGATGCTAGAACGAGGGGCTGTCGGCACAGTAATAGGACGAGGGGTTGTCAGCACAGTGATAGTGATACGAGCACGAGGGGCTGTCAGCACAGTGACAGCGATACTAGAACGAGGGGCTGTCGGCACAGCGACAGTGATAGGGGAACGAGGGGGCAGTCGGCACAGTGACAGGAGAACAAGGGGCTGTTGGAATGGTGACAGTGATAGGAGAACTAGGGGCTGTCGGCACAGTGATTGGAGAACTAGGGACTGTCGGCACAGTGATAGGTGAACGAGGGGCTGTTGGCACAGCAACAGTGATAGGAGAACAAGGAGTTGTCGGCATAGTGATAGGAGAACGAGGGGCTGTCGGTACAGCGACAGTGATAGGAGAACGTGGGGTTGTCGGCACAGTGATAGGAGAACGAAGGGCTGTCGGCACAGCGACAGTGATAGGAGAACGAGGGAACAGTGGATAAAATAAATTCTGAGTGTTTTTATATATGTGGGTGTACACTACAGTTCTGTGGTGATATTTAATGTTACTATTGATTATACTGTAGTATGACAGTAGAACTCCCTTTTAATACAGATATTCCTTCCCTACTGACATGAATATTAGTACAAGTGAAATGAATATGCCTCTAAATAATCTATTGTAACCGTGAGTTCCGACGTCACCCCTTATTATCGCTGAGTTGTGACGTTATCACTTTAGCGTTCATTTGGAAGTTCAAAATTCTGTGATCTGTTAACAGTAAGCTACAGCCTTGTGCTTCTATAGTCACTGTGAGGAGCACTGCTGTGCAAGGTCTTTCGCGGATATCTGAACATTGTGGGCCTGATGCAGACGTTCACGCATCGTCTATGCCGCATGCAAGCGGTTAATGTTTTCAGTCTGCACAGGCGTCTGAGTCTCACTGTGCATGCAGCCCAACGGTGACCGCTCTAAGGGCCTGATTCAGAGACGGAGGAAATGGCGATTTATTTATTTTTTACGCAGATCGAGCGATTGTTTGCTAATGCGCATGCACGAACGTCGTGCAGCGATTGCATTGCAAACACGCCTGCACATGGGACACACTCGCAAAGTGGGTGACAGGTAGTCGGCGTTTGGGGGTGATGTGGTTAGAAAAATGCAGGCGTGTCTGACCGTTTAAACGCCATGTAATGGTCATGCATCATTTAGGCGCTGCAATCTCGAGAGCTCTCTGCGTGTCAGGAGAGCTGACGAGTCTGCGGCTGCTTAGATTTGCCACATGTGAAGCATGGCTGCCTGCTGTGCGTCGATGGTACCGATGTTTAGTCACACAGGCCCTGCGAGGAGCACTGCTGCCCAAGGCAATGAAGACGAAGGGGGGGGGGGGTATATCACAGAGATCTGATACTTGGGTGGCTATTTGTACAATCACTGTAGGAGCACTGCTGTACAAGGCAACAGGAATGCCGCAGCAGAGGGTGTCTTTCGCAGAGATCTGGGCACTGGGCGGCTATATCTACAGTTGCTACGAAGAGCACTGCTGCACCAGGCAACTAGGAGGGGTATCTTACAGATCTGATCATTAGGTGGCTACTTCTGCAATCACTGTGAGGAGCACTGGTAATTCACAAGGCAATATAAGGGACACTGTAGGTTTTAATTTGGCATTTCAAATTCCATTACAAAAACAAAACATAAAAACACTAATACACACAGGGCCTGATTCAGAGCCGGACGCTCTGACCAGAGCGCTCGCTCTGAATCAGGGCCCTCCTCCATGAAAATGGAGCGGCCTCCTGGCCGCTGGCATAGCTGTGGGTGACCACCCACAGCATATGCGAGCGGCCATGATGATGGTCGCGATGGTCTTGACCATCGCGACCATCGGACTTGCGACGGAGACCCTGCGGTAGGGTCTCCCTGCCACAAGCCCTGGAGTGCTTTTGGCTCTATCAGAGCCAAAATCACTCCCACTGAAATCACTAGTGATGTCAGTGGGGCCGGCTTCCCATGGGAACGCCTCCGTCTGGCAGGCACGCCCCCGGCACGCCCACCAAAGGGGGCGTGCTGTCAATCAACATCGACAGCACGCCTCCTTTGGTGCGAGACCCAGAGCGATGGGAAGCCCGTCACTCCCCGGGTCTCGCGCATGCGCACACGACGGAGCTCCCTCCGTCGTGCGCATGCGCAGTGAGGAACATCGACCCACTTGCGAGCGTACTGCCGCTTGCGAGTGGGTCTGAATGACCCCCACAGAGTATTCAACTTCCCAGTTTTAGGGATAAATTGCACACAAAAAAACAAAACAATAGTGTGTAATGCCTTTCCTTATTTATTGTCCGTCATGTTTTATTTTTCTACTTTAATTGCTGGAAATTGCTTGCCCATCAGTGCATAATTAGACAGCTTTCCTATAGGACAACATTCTGCTGCTCCCGTCCTACTCAAATGAGGGGTGTATAAGTCATTAACTTGATTCTGGGATTTAAACAAGGGCTGGAGCTGATATTTCAGTAAAGCGTTACTGATGAATAGCTGACCCCTTCACCTCATCTTGAGCAAGGTTTAATTAAACTGTCAGCACAGGACAGACAGACAAAGGGGGCAGGGTTTTGTCCGGCGCTGGGGACTTTGTCTCAAATAAAATGAAGAACTGTTAAAAATTGATCACTTTCCTACAAAGAAAATGACAAAGGATTGGGGGTGACCTGGGGTCCCTCTAGTTCCAAAGATTTCACATCTCTCTAAGTAAACTACACAGTTTTCCTCCAGCGGCCTTTTCAGCTGTATAAGGAAGCTATTTTTTCCGCTCAATAAAAAGTTCCATTATCTGACTGCCATAAATCCAGCTCTGCAGGACGGCCGTTAGTAATATGAGCTCGAATTGTCTCATATTTGGTGATAAAAATATTTGAAGATATTATGATTGATATGGTATATACCAAAAGTCTGAGTTACACTAAGTGATCCTGAGCAAGCCTTATAGATAATAGAGAGAAGTGACTGTGTCAGCAAGGATAAAGAGACTGAGGATGCTGGAGTTGTGGGGGTGGGGGGGACGGTTAGCAGGGACGAAAGATGCTGAGTGAGGAGGAAGGAGAGAAATGTGCAGGACAGCGGGAGAGGCATCGGTTCAGATGTACAGTTATTTTGAAGAGAGAGAAAAGACAGCAATGTGGTTTAACGTGTCAAATTATGTGTACTAGACTGGGGAGAGAGAAAGGTGGGCAGTAGGTTGGAGAGAAAGGTGTGCACAGTAGGTTGAGAGAAAGGTGCGCAGTAGGTTGGAGAGAAAGGTGCGCAGTAGGTTGGAGAGAAAGGTGTGTACAGTAGGTTGAGAGAAAGGTGGGCAGTAGGTTGAGAGAAAGGTGGGCACAGTAGTTTGAGAGAAAGGTGGGCAGTAGGTTGAGAGAAAGGTGGGCAGTAAGTTGGAGAGAAAGGTGCACAGTAGGCTGAGAGAAAGATGGGCAGTATTTTGGGAGAGAGAAAGGTGCGCAGTAGATTGGAGAGAAAGGTTGGGCAGTAGGGTGGAAAAGAGAAATGTGTGCATTAGGTTGGGGAGAGAGAAAGGTGGGCAGTAGGTTGGAAAGAAAGGTGGGCAGTAGGTTGGCGAGAAAGGTGTGCAATAGGTTGGAGAGAGAAAGGTGTGCAGTAGGTTGGAGAGAGAAAGGTGGGCAGTAGGTTGGAGAGAGAAAGGTGGGCAGTAGGTTGGGAGAGAGAAAGGTGCGCAGTAGGTTGGAGAGAGAAAGGTGTGCAATAGGTTGGAGAGAGAAAGGTGCGCAGTAGGTTGGAGAGAGAAAGGTGCGCAGTAGGTTGGAGAGAGAAAGGAGCGCAGTAGGTTGGAGAGAGAAAGGAGCGCAGTAGATTGGAGACAAAGGTGGGCAGTAGGTTGGAGAGAGAAAGGAGCGCAGTAGATTGGAGAGAAAGGTGGGCAGTAGGTTGGAGAGAGAAAGATGCGCAATAGATGGAGAGAGAAAGGTGCGCAGTAGGTTGGAGAGAGAAAGGTGTGCAATAGGTTGGAGAGAGAAAGGTGCGCAGTAGGTTGGAGAGAGAAAGGTGCGCAGTAGGTTGGAGAGAGAAAGGAGCGCAGTAAGTTGGAGGGAAAGGTGTGCAGTAAGTTGAGAGAAAAGTGTGCAGTAAGTTGGAGAGAAACGTGTGCAGTAGGTTGAGAGAAAGATGGGCAGTATTTTGGGAGAGAGAAAGGTGCGCAGTAGGTTGGAGAGAGAAATGTGTGCAGTAGGTTAGAAAAGAGAAATATGCGCAGTAGGTTGGAAAGAGAAAGGTGTGTAGTAGGGTGGAAAAGAGAAATGTGCGCATTAGGTTGGGCAGAGAGAAAGGCGCGCAGTAGGTTGGAGAGAGAAAGGAGCGCAGTAGGTTGGGAGAGAGGAAGGTGCGCAGTAGATTGGAGAGAAAGGTGGGCAGTAGGTTGGAGAGAGAAAGGTGCGCAATAGATAGAGAGAGAAAGGTGCGCAGTAGGTTGGAGAGATAAAGGTGCGCAGTAGGTTGAAGAGAGAAAGGTGCTCAGTAGATTGGAGAGAGAAAGGTGCGCAGTAGGTTGGAGAGAAAGGTGGGCAGTAGGTTGGACAGAGAAAGGCGCGCAGTAGGTTGGAGAGAGAAAGGTGCACAGTAGGTTGTAGAGAAAGGTGGGCAGTAGGTTGGGAGAGAGGAAGGTGGGTAGTAGGTTGGAGAGAAAGGTGCGCAGTAGGTTGGAGAGAGAAAGGTGCACAGTAGGTTGGAGAGAAAGGTGGGCAGTAGGTTGGAGAGAGAAAGGTGCACAGTAGGTTGGAGAGAAAGGTGGGCAGTAGGTTGGGGAGAAAGGTGCGCACTAGGTTGGGGAGAGAGCAAAACGGGCAGTAGGTTGGAGAGAAAAGTGGGCAGTAGGTTGGAGAGAAAGATGGACAGTAGGTTGGAGAAAAAGGTGGGCGGTAGGTTGGAGAGAGAAATGTGCGCAGTAGGTTGGAGATAGAAAGGTGGGCAGTAGGTTGGAGAGAGAAAGGTGCGCAGTAGGTTGGAGAGAGAAAGGTGCGCAGTAGGTTGGAGAGAGAAAGGTGCACAGTAGGTTGGAGAGAGTAAGGTGCGCAGTAGGTTGGAGAGAGGAATGTGCGCAGTAGGTTGGAGAGAAAGGTGGGCAGTAGGTTGGAGAGAAAGGTGAGCAGTAGGTTAGGAGAGAGAAAGATGGACAGTAGGTTGGAGAAAAAGGTGGGCAGTAGGTTGGAGAGAGAAAAGTGCGCAGTATGTTGGAGAGAAAGGTGGGCAGTAGGTTGGAGAGAAAGGTGGGCAGTAGGTTGGAGAGAGAAAGGTGCGCAGTAGGTTGGAGAGAAAGGTCCGCAGTAGGTTGGAGAGAGAAAGGTGCGCAGTAGGTTGGAGAGAAAGGTGCGCAGTAGGTTGGAGAGAGAAGGGTGCGCAGTAGGTTGGAGAGAAAGGTGGGCAGTAGGTTGGAGAGAGAAAGGTGCGCAGTAGGTTGGAGAGAAAGGTGGGCAGTAGGTTGGAGAGAGAAAGGTGCGCAGTAGGTTGGAGAGAAAGGTCCGCAGTAGGTTGGAGAGAGAAAGGTGCGCAGTAGGTTGGAGAGAAAGGTGCACTGTAGGTTGGAGAAAGAAAGGTGGGCAGTAGGTTGAGAGAGAAAGGTGCGCAGTAGGTTAGAGAGAAAGGGGCGCAGTAAGTTGGAGAGAAAGGTGTGCAGTAAGTTGAGAGAAAAGTGTGCAGTAAGTTGGAGAGAAACGTGTGCAGTAGGTTGGAGAAAGATGGGCAGTACTTTGGGAGAGAGAAAGGTGCACTGTAGATTGGAGAGAAAGGTTGGGCAGTAGTTTGGAGAGAGAAATGTGTGCAGTAGGTTAGAAAAGAGAAATATGCGCAGTAGGTTGGAGAGAGAAAGGTGCGCAGTAGGGTGGAAAAGAGAAATGTGCGCAGTAGGTTAGAAAAGAGAAATGTGTGCATTAGGTTGGGGAGAGAGAAAGGTGGGCAGTAGGTTGGAAAGAAAGGTGGGCAGTAGCTTGGCGAGAAAGGTGCGCAGTAGGTTGGAGAGAGAAAGGTGTGCAGTAGGTTGGAGAGAGAAAGGTGTGCAGTAGGTTGGAGAGAGAAAGGTGTGCAGTAGGTTGGAGAGAGAAAGGTGGGCAGTAGGTTGGAGAGAGAAAGGTGGGCAGTAGGTTGGAGAGAGAAAGGTGTGCAGTAGGTTGGAGAGAAAGGTGCGCAGTAGGTTGGAGAAAGAAAGGAGCGCAGTAGATTGGAGAGAAAGGTGGGCAGTAGGTTGGAGAGAGAAAGATGCGCAATAGATGGAGAGAGAAAGGTGCGCAGTAGGTTGGAGAGAGAAAGGTGTGCAATAGGTTGGAGAGAGAAAGGTGCGCAGTAGGTTGGAGAGAGAAAGGTGCGCAGTAGGTTGGAGAGAGAAAGGAGCGCAGTAGGTTGGAGAGAGAAAGCAGCGCAGTAGGTTGGAGAGAGAAAGGAGCGCAGTAGGTTGGAGAGAGAAAGGAGCGCAGTAGGTTGGAGAGAGAAAGCAGCGCAGTAGGTTGGAGAGATAAAGGAGCGCAGTAGATTGGAGAGAAAGGTGGGCAGTAGGTTGGAGAGAGAAAGGAGCGCAGTAGATTGGAGAGAAAGGTGGGCAGTAGGTTGGAGAGAGAAAGATGCGCAATAGATGGAGAGAGAAAGGTGCGCAGTAGGTTGAAGAGAGAAAGGTGCTCAGTAGGTTGGAGAGAGAATGGTGCGCAGTAAGTTGGAGGGAAAGGTGTGCAGTAAGTTGAGAGAAAAGTGTGCAGTAAGTTGGAGAGAAACGTGTGCAGTCGGTTGAGAGAAAGATGGGCAGTATTTTGGGAGAGAGAAAGGTGCGCAGTAGGTTGGAGAGAGAAATGTGTGCAGTAGGTTAGAAAAGAGAAATATGCGCAGTAGGTTGGAAAGAGAAAGGTGCGCAATAGATAGAGAGAGAAAGGTGCGCAGTAGGTTGGAGAGATAAAGGTGCGCAGTAGGTTGAAGAGAGAAAGGTGCTCAGTAGATTGGAAAGAGAAAGGTGCACAGTAGGTTGGAGAGAGAAAGACGCGCAGTAGGTTGGAGAGAGAAAGGTGCGCAGTAGGTTGGAGAGAAAGGTGGGCAGTAGGTTGGACAGAGAAAGGTGCGCAGTAGGTTGGAGAGAGAAAGGTGCACAGTAGGTTGTAGAGAAAGGTGGGCAGTAGGTTGGAGAGAGAAAGGTGCACAGTAGGTTGGAGAGAAAGGTGGGCAGTAGTTTGGAGAGAGAAAGGTGCACAGTAGGTTGGAGAGAAAGGTGGGCAGTAGGTTGGGGAGAAAGGTGCGCAGTAGGTTGGGGAGAAAGGTGCGCACTAGGTTGGGGAGAGAGCAAAACGGGCAGTAGGTTGGAGAGAAAAGTGGGCAGTAGGTTGGAGAGAAAGATGGACAGTAGGTTGGAGAAAAAGGTGGGCGGTAGGTTGGAGAGAGAAATGTGCGCAGTAGGTTGGAGATAGAAAGGTGGGCAGTAGGTTGGAGAGAGAAAGGTGCGCAGTAGGTTGGAGAGAGAAAGGTGCGCAGTAGGTTGGAGAGAGAAAGGTGCGCAGTAGGTTGGAGAGAGTAAGGTGCGCAGTAGGTTGGAGAGAGGAAGGTGCGCAGAAGGTTGGAGAGAAAAGTGGGCAGTAGGTTGGAGAGAAAGGTGCGCAGTAGGTTAGGAGAGAGAAAGATGGACAGTAGGTTGGAGAAAAAGGTGGGCAGTAGGTTGGAGAGAGAAAAGTGCGCAGTATGTTGGAGAGAAAGGTGGGCAGTAGGTTGGAGAGAAAGGTGGGCAGTAGGTTGGAGAGAGAAAGGTGTGCAGTAGGTTGGAGAAAGATGGGCAGTACTTTGGGAGAGAGAAAGGTGCACTGTAGATTGGAGAGAAAGGTTGGGCAGTAGTTTGGAGAGAGAAATGTGTGCAGTAGGTTAGAAAAGAGAAATATGCGCAGTAGGTTGGAGAGAGAAAGGTGCGCAGTAGGGTGGAAAAGAGAAATGTGCGCAGTAGGTTAGAAAAGAGAAATGTGTGAATTAGGTTGGGGAGAGAGAAAGGTGGGCAGTAGGTTGGAAAGAAAGGTGGGCAGTAGGTTGGAGAGAGAAAGGTGTGCAGTAGGTTGGAGAGAGAAAGGTGTGCAGTAGGTTGGAGAGAGAAAGGTGTGCAGTAGGTTGGAGAGAAAGGTGCGCAGTAGGTTGGAGAGAGAAAGGTGGGCAGTAGGTTGGAGAGAGAAAGGTGTGCAGTAGGTTGGAGAGAAAGGTGCGCAGTAGGTTGGAGAGAGAAAGGCGCGCAGTAGGTTGGAGAGAGAAAGGTGTGCAGTAGGTTGGAGAGAGAAAGGTGTGCAGTAGGTTGGAGAGAAAGGTGCGCAGTAGGTTGGAGAGAGAAAGGTGGGCAGTAGGTTGGAGAGAGAAAGGTGTGCAGTAGGTTGGAGAGAAAGTTGCGCAGTAGGTTGGAGAGAGAAAGGCGCACAGTAGGTTGGAGAGAGAAAGGTGCACTGTAGGTTGGAGAGAGAAAGGTGTGCAGTAGGTTGGAGAGAAAGGTGCGCAGTAGGTTGGAGAGAGAAAGGTGGGCAGTAGGTTGGAGAGAGAAAGGTGTGCAGTAGGTTGGAGAGAAATGTGCGTAGTAGGTTGGAGAGAGAAAGGTGGGCAGTAGGTTGGAGAGATAAAGGTCTGCAGTAGGTTGGAGAGAAAGGTGCGCAGTAGGTTAGGAGAGAGAAAGGTGGGCAGTAGGTTGGAGAGAGAAAGGTGCGCAGTAGGTTGGAGAGAGAAAGGTGGGCAGTAGGTTGGAGAGAAAGGTGCGCAGTAGGTTGGAGAGAGAGGTGCGCAGTAGGTTGGGGAGAAAGGTGCACAGTAGGTTGGGGAGAGCAAAATGGGCAGTAGGTTGGAGAGAAAAGTGGGCAGTAGGTTGGGAGAGAGAAAGGTGCGCAGTAGGTTGGAGAGAAAGGTGCGCAGTAGGTTGGAGAGGAAGGTGAGCAGTAGGTTGGAGAGAGGAAGGTAAGCAGTGGGTTGGAGAGAGAAAGGTGCGCCGTAAGTTGGAGAGAAAGGTGGGCAGTAGGTTGGGAGAGAGAAAGGTGCGCAGTAGGTTGGAGAGAAAGGTGCGCAGTAGGTTGGAGAGGAAGGTGAGCAGTAGGTTGGAGAGAGGAAGGTAAGCAGTGGGTTGGAGAGAGAAAGGTGCGCAGTAAGTTGGAGAGAAAGGTGCGCAGTAGGTTGGAGAGAGGAAGGTGAGCAGTAGGTTGGGAGAAAGGTGCGCAGTAGGTTGGAGAGAGAAAGGTGCTCAGTAGGTTGGGAGAGAGAAAGGTGCACAGTAGGTTGGAGAGAAAGGTGCGCAGTTGGTTGGAGAGAAAGTTGGGCAGTTGGTTGGAGAGAAAGGTGTGCAGTAGGTTGGAGAGAAAGGTGCGCAGTAGGTTGGAGAGAAAGGTTGGGTAATAGAGAATTTATGTTGTGGAGATGAGTGAGCTTTTTGCTGTTTAGTTAATGGGACTTTTCAGAGCATAGCCCTAAAATTTAAAACACATTTTGATCACTGTGCCAAACTGTCACACCAAAACAGTTAAGAATTGAAAAACAAACCAATAACTTAACTTCCTATTGCACACTATGGGGCCCATGCTGAGTTGGCCGCATGTGATTCAAAACTATTTATCCCTACAAAGCCGTATATAAATATAGTGTATAGACCTCCACCAGTCCCATACAGTATGTACCTACACCCAGATACACTTATACACAGGTCATAAGCACACAGAAAAGTTGTTCGGAACATTTACAACACAGTTTGATTTATATAGAGAACTTTTACATAATTAATCAGAAATAATATTACTAATCACATACAATTGAAAGTTGCAAATAAAATAGTATATGTGCAATGAATGAAGAGTTCAGAGGTGAATTCACAGTCAGCCAATGAGAAGCGTCTGGCTAGTGCTTGCACCATAGTCATCATCATCCATGTGCATTTACGCCATCTCCCAGGCGGCCGAAAGTGAAAGTGCTACTGACAGGCATATATGGGTTTGAATCTGTACGACTTTATCAGGGGCGTATTAAGCGAAAGTGGCCTGTGTGCTGTCTCCGCCCAGGCCCCCTCCTCTCTAGCTGCCGGCGCAAGTGTGTCTACTGTGCATGCAGAGGTCTCCCAGAAAATGGCACCGCGGCCATTTTCCTGTTGATATTTCTGCAGCAGAGAGAAAATGGCTCTTATTGTAGCAGACTGTCATGGCCTAACAGCATGTACATGTGTCCGATGTGAGCAAATCTACTTGTACCTGTTTTTTGCAGGCATGTGATGCGAAGCTCAGATTTGACTCGAAATAGACGGGCGTACACCCAACTCAGAATCAGTCATTATCTGTACTGATATAACAACACGTCCTGTACACATACACAGATGTAGAGGTTCATTGGCAGACAGTACACTAGTCTACTGGCATTCAAATTAGTTCAAGAGGATTTCAAGTGGCTGCAGCAACACATGTAATATATAACTTCAATCTCTGTTCATATATTTTATATACATCCTCTGATAATCTCTTGGCACACAATGCTACACGATTATCATAGTGCTCATGTATCATTGCTGGTTTGTCCCCCCAACTCAGCATTCCACGTGGGCCTGTGAGGACCTAGGACATTTAGGCGTGTCCTCCTGCCCTAAACCAGCTAATGAATTATCCCGGGGTCACCAGAGAAGAACAGAAGAAGCGTCTGCTTCATATACAGCCTAATGGCAGACATACGTGGCATTAACCTGCATCCGGTTCTCGAGACCCAGATTTTATATTACTTTCCCAAACGTTTGCCAGAGCTCTCACCGCTGATATGTTCTTTCTCTCCAAACCACACAAAATCTGACAAATCCTACATTTTTACCCACTTGTTTTGCCCATCTCCATCCTCTTCCTGCCCTCAGGCCCTTTTGGATGTGAACGGATAGCTCAGTTCTGCATCGACTCTTAATTTAAGTTTCGGAAGTCTGTGAAGTTTTGAATGCAGCTCTGATGGTGACATCATCTGTTATTCCATTCTATATACAGATCCTCGCAGCTGTCTATTAGTAAAAAAAAAAAAAACATCACGTGTCCACGCCTGTGTATTGTCTTGACATCCTTTTGATAGATATTTAGCATTTGTTTTCTTTCATCCTGCAAGGTCATGTTAATCTATCTCCTCCGCCCACCTTGCTTGTGTTTATGTCTTGGCTGCTCGGCCGTGATCCTTCACATCTCAAGCTCTAGTCTATACCTCCGCTAGGTAAAATCGGGGTTATAAGCAGCCGGCTGTCTGGTGGAGCTGACTTTGAACATGGGCCTGATTTTTGGCCATCGTGTGTAACCCCAAGCAAGAGACATCCTGACATGTAGATCTTCAGCTACATATGACTGGCAGATGTTGATGCTGTAATTGTTTGTGGTCTTGTCATTGTTTATATCATCAGTAGAAGAGACAAGGACGTGAAATCAGGAAGGCCAAGAATAGAAGAGAAGTAATGCAGCGATTCTGTTTGCAGATTTCTCAGGACGACTCAAGGATGAAAGAGCCGTGAAGGAAAACTAATGAGCTTCTGATACCCGTAGCAAAAAATATAACGTGGCTTTTATATTACCGTACTGCCAGGGCCTTCAGGTTGGGTTTTCACTTTTTTTTTAAAAAGTGGACAACTTGAAATGCTAATATATTTATTCATTATTATTTTTTTTTAAATGGATAATATTGAGGAAAGGTTACTGTGCATACTGTCAGTTTACTAGAAGTCAGTTTTTGATTTTTTTGTCACAGCGCCACCATATTGGGCAGCGCAATACAGAGAGTATTGAATCATTCACATCACTACGTGAATCAATTATTTTTCATCACAGGGACTGATATGAGGAGCATACAATCTAAATTCACTATTAAACAAACATTAGGGCCTACTTGCCATCTTCGCCAAGTACCTCACCAGGAGGTCCTTGGGGAGGGAGGTCCAGGAGGGTGTGGTAATGCAAATTATATAATTGCAGCCCCGCCCCTGTGATGTTTTGCAGCGATCCACTCTTTTTTTTTGTCGCAAAGAAGTGGTGGTGGTCGGCGGGTTAAGGGAAAGTTGCTCACTTTTCCAGGAGTCGGGAGAATCTCTGAAGTTTCTGGAGAGTGGGCAAGTGTGCATCAGGGTCCATGTTTGTCAGATGCTCATTGACCGATCAGTATACTTCTGAATTGTGGGTGGAAACTCAGGCAAATACACAGGGGTGGAAAGGGAGATGAGTTGGTAGAAAGTGCTGGAGCCAAGGCCTGCCGAAGGGTACAGCCGCAACCACAGCACGGTGTGGCCATCAGTGCCATAACAGGGCAGCAGTGCGCTCTATGTCGCCACCCCGCCCCCTGAACGCATGACATCATGATGTTGCTCCGAGGTGGCGGTGCCACTAGCACCAGGTAGCGCAGCACTGTGGGTACTACCGACGGTTGTACAGGCTGCAGGGTTCATGTCTGGAGCATCCTAAGGACACTACGGGCAATACTTCCATCAGTGATACCATTCAGATGCAGGGGCCTTGGTCAGCGTCAACGCCGCCCACAGAGCTCTGTGCGACAGTATCGCTCGCACACCCCTGCTTACGGCCTAGTGGCAACATGCACACCCTTAAGAAGCACACGTAGTCAGAAAATCCTAATGTTATCTGGCCACGCCCCCATATGGTGTAGCCACTCCCCCTTTATTTTGGCCTGAAATGTTTCTTGGCGGCTACTATCACAATAATCTTAGACCGAGACTCTTTGTGGTGGGTAGTTTACCCTTGCATATTTCACTGTAGACTCCTAGCAAAGTAAAGTCAGAATACACCTTGCACATACAGTAACTTGCACATTATAATGTATTTCAACCCCCCCCCGTCAACACCCACAAACGGCACTATCTGTCAATCAATATCGGAGGGGTCTATGTACACACTGCATGTAGTCTGCGTACCCTGACCCGATCGCACTGACTAGTTTGCGCACAAGCAGTGCGATGCATGAGCAGTGCAAAAACATTGGCCGAGTGCGTTCGTTCTCTCAGGTGCGTTCCTTGGTGAATCAGGCCCAAAGCTAAAACAAGTTCTACTTAGCTTCGATACAGTGACCCCACCAGCAATCCAGCAGGTCCTCTTAAGCTGGGTACACACTGAGCGACATATCGGATCATGGGCACACATTAGAACGAGGTAATGAATGACGGAACGATACCGTATTACCTTCAACAGGGCCGCTTGCGATATCGTCCGGTTGGAAGTGCAAGGCCGACCTGACGATGTTGCAAGCATCCGCGGGAGCGCGCTTATTGGCCGTAAACACAGGGCCTGATTCAGAGCTGAACGCGCTCGCTCTGAATCAGGGCCCTCCTACCTTTTTTTGGAGCATCCTCATGGACACTCGCATGGACACCCACAGCTATAGCAAGCGTCCATGATGATGGTCGCGATGGTCTTGACCATCGCGACCATCGGGCTTGCGACGGAGACCCTGCGGTAGGGTCTCGCTGCCGCAAGCCCAGGAGTGATTTTGATCACTAGTGATGTCAGTGGGGCCGGCTTTAGACGGTAGGCGTTCCCATGGAAACGCCTCCGTCTGGCAGGCACGCCCCCGGCACGCCCACCAAAGGGGGCGTGCTGTCAATCAACATCGACAGCACGCCCCCTTTGGTGCGAGACCCGGAGTGATGGAGAGCCCGTCGCTTGCCGGGTCTCGCGCATGCGCACGACGGAGCTCCCTCCGTCGTGCGCATGCGCAGTGGGGGAACATCGACCCGCTTGCGAGCGTACTACCGCTCACGAGCGGGTCTGAATGACCCCCACTGAGCGATGCGGCCGATATGTTGTTCCGATTCGGCCGGAGACACTGCAGTGTGTACCCGGCTTTAGGAGTTCCAGGAGTTCCAGGTGGCCAGCTCTCCTCTCACTAATTACTAGGCAGGCTTTATGCTCACAGGCAGCACCTGATAACCCTGTCTCTGTGAACTTACTATCTGTATGAATCTGAAGTTCACAAGGTACAACCCCCAACGCTGCCTCTTTTTATTGAGGGAAGTGGTAGTAAGCGAGGCAGGCATCAGTTTGCTATTGGAGCCTCTATGGTGGTAACTCACTGTACAGGGAGATGAGTGCAACAGAGGTGATTACCAGGGTTGTCATATTTTAGTACCCACCCTGAAAACCAGCATTAGAGTCAATTAATTGCAATTGCTCTTTACCAGAAAGAGAGAGAGATAGATTTGTTTCTCTCCTATAAACTTGAATTTGCTCAGAACTTCCTGGGAACGTCTCCGTCCCCAGCGGCAGGATGCAGCAGTTTCTTGGGTGGCTCAGCATCTGGTCCACGGACACATTCTTGTGCAAACAGAGGTTTTAATCTTGTGAAGTTGGACATCACTCCGGTGAAAATTAAATACACTTGTTCTTGTTGGCTTCATGGAGTTAGACAGTTGAGAATTTAATGGAGAAACAGAACACTGAGGGGCGGGCTAGGACACTCACTGGGGGTGAGCTGGAAATTTGCTTGCAGGAGTTAGTGGAAACTACGGAATAGGTTTGGTTAGGACCTAGCTGTGCAGGTGCAAACTAGGGATAGATCTGGGTTCTGGAGTGTTTTTCCCCAATGTCAGTCACTGAGGGCCTGATTCAGAGCCGCTCGTAAGCGGCCGCTCGTTCGCTCCGAGCGATGTTCGCACATCTGCGCATGCGTATGGGTCGTAATGCGCATGCGCCAACCAGTCAGTGCGGTCGGAAATCGTGTGTTCGCAAAATAGCGAGTGCCTGCTAATTTGAGTGACAGGATGAGGCGTTTCTGGGTGGTAACAGGGGAAGGTGCTTGTAAACGGGGAGTGGAGATCCGAACGCAGGCGTGCCAAACGGTCAAAACGGGCGTTTTAAGGGTGTGCATAATTAACAAAGCAGCGTCATCGGCCACGTCACTTGGTTTTCTCTTGGCCTGAACTGTTCGCATGCTTGCGGTAGGAAACTCCAACCACAAGCACTGCGAGCAGTTCAGACGCCTTTTGATGTACTCGATTAATCTAATAAATAGCAGAGATGACGTATGATGCGAACGGCAAAGGGGCGTCTTTACAAAATAGCGAGCGCATGTTTCGTTCGCTCGCTCAGACATAGAGGCGTCAACAGACCGCAAAGAACGAGCGCTCAATTTAAATAGCCGGCCCCTTTTTCTGAACGAGCGAGCGCAAATAGCGTACAGCCATGGATGTAAGCTTTTGGGACATGACTGTGGGGCTAATTCAGCGTGCAGTGCTGAACGCAGATTCCCAATTATCGGGAATCTGCGCATGAGCAGGACCTTTCCTGCGAATGTGCAGAACGGGTCCTGTGTGATCACACGCAGCTCCTTCTATGCCTCTACCTGATTGACAGGCAAAGGCATTTAAGAGGCGGCGCAGGGGCGGGGAGGCCGGCCCATTTTCTGGGAGTGGTAAGGCCACGGACCCACTTTACTGGCCTCAGCGATGGTCACGATGGTAATCCCAACCTGCAACCTCGGTCGCAGTGCTGGGATCGCAAATGCAGCAGGGGGTGTCATACACCTCCTGCTGTACAGTATTTGCATATTAGCAAGGACGGAATTGCAAAGCTGCCTGCGATTAATCCTTACTGGCTTTTTAATTCTCCTCTTCGGGAGTAATCCTGAGAAGGGATGAAGATGACCACTTCGGGGGCGAGGATAGGCTCTTTAGTCATTAAGCTCGAAATGCTGCGAATCTCGGGTCCGTGGCAGAGTAACAGGACTAAAATGACCTGATTTGCATCTTTTTAGTCCCGCCCCCTTCCTATAGACCCACAAAGTGGGCTGGACGCTGGCGATCCACCCACTCCTCTGGGTATGGGAAGGACTAACCCAAAAATCATCAGTCTCCCACACCTTTCAGTAGAGTAGGTAAGTATTCATATATGTATGGTTTAATAATCTGACATGTATCTAAATATCTCCCAACTCGACCTCTCCGTTCTGCACACAAGATCTACGCCTTTCATCTACACTCATGAACTGCTCCCATTCCCAATTACAGAGCTTTTTTTTCGGCTTCACCTACTCTATGGAATGCCCTACTTCTGACAATGGTTTCCTCTAGCCTCCGAACCTTCAAGCACTCCCTGAAAACTCATCTCTTCAGGCAAGTTTATCAATTTCCTCATCCACCCACCTAAATTCCCTTAGACACTTGGAAAGCGCCTTGCCCCAGTGAGAGGATGTGCAGTGGGACTCACGCTGGCTACGGGACACAACTTGCCTTCACGTCTACATCTTTGTTGGAAATCTTCAGACGTGCCAGTGCTGTGGAGACCTAACAATTCAGCTGCTAAAAGCCAGTTCTGCAGACTTGGCTGCAGGCGCAGAAGTCAATGTTGTTCTGCAGTCATATGCTAATAGAGTCGCTCGATGGCAAAGGAGAGTAGAATTCAATTCGGTCACGCTGTGCCATTGTATCCCGTGCTACATGCACTGAGCGGGAGTCATTTTGTGAGGCTGGAGATCTTTATTAATATGTTACAATTTTTACATTAAGCAGCAAGTCGAAGTCACGGAGGGCGTTACGTTGTCTACACTCCAGCCAGTTTGGTTGACATTACAATAGGTCCTTTCTCTCGCAAGCCACCAATTTACTGAACAGAGGAATTTTTCAACCCTATTTAATGAAATGGACAGTATTGGCCTAGTGGAATTAAAATGTTTGTGACAATATACACTATTTTGACAATTAGGAGCTGATTGGTTGGTACTTTTATCTCCGACCACTTTATCTCTCTCCAAGTCTTAGTACATAGGGCCTGATTCAGCAAGGATCGCTATTGCGATCGCGGTAGCAATCGCACATACAGGGCACGGATCGCGTGGCTGCGTTCGCACGCACCTGCTAACTGCGAAAATATGCTAATGAATGCAATTGCACGGCAACCGCAGCACTATACTAAGATGCCCATCACTGTATAAAGTCTTAGGACCTAGACCCCATAGTATCTTACAACACACTTAACAGAAATATATGCTTTCCTTCACATATTATTAAATAGGCAGGGGCCTATTAAAATAGAAGGGCACCCGTGTGCATTCCCCGTCCGGGGCCCCATCCTCTCTCCCCAGCGGCCGGCAGCGGACTGACCGCAACAGTAGACTCTGGGCACTAGTCTGTGCCCAGAGTCTACTGCGCATGCGCAAAACACCGGAAAAATGGCCACGACAGCCGATGTTGGACTTTGGAGAGGTATTAGAAAATGTGGGTGCAGGACGTGTGGTGTGGGCACCCATTATAGAGACGCCCTTGTAAATAGGGTTGAAAAGGAAAGCATATATTTCTGTGATACTATGCGGGTTTATGGACCACGATTCAGCAAGGATATCGCAACTGCTACAGCGTACGGAGACGGAGGATTTTTGCATACTGCGCTTACTTATGCATCACAGTGCGCGAACCAACCACTGCGATCGAGACTGTGATTGCATTGACTACGCAGACCCATCGCAGAGTGATTGACAGGAAGCAGCGTTTGGGGGTGGTGATGGGTGGGGGGGCCGAGGAAACGCAGACATGCCAGTGCGTTTGAACGCTGTTGCAAGGGCGTGTATAAATTATCCACTGCGATGGCCTATGCAGCCTGAGCAGGAAAGTCAGCAATTTAGTGGTAGGGTCAGACCTGCCTTAAATCTGCGAGTTGCTCCGATGTACTTCGATGTTACCGATGTTTTGGCTGGATTGCACGGCATTACGGGTGTGCGAGAGGGGAAGTGGGCGTCTACATTTTGTCAGTGAGAGCGCTTTGCGATTGCAGTTATTAGCATACTTTCGCAGCAGAACTCTGCGCCTGATTCAGCAAGGATCGCGCGGCTGCGTCCGCACGCAGCCAATAGATGTTTGCAATCTGCGCACGAGTATGCATCGCAGTGCATGTGTGCAAACCGGCTGCTGCGATCAGGAAGCGACCGCAGTGAGCACGTAGAGTCCTCACACAGTGATTGACAGGAAGTGTTCGTTTGGGGGTGGTGGCGGAGGGTGGTCGGCAGAACGTAGGTGTGCCTGTGCGTTTGAACGCTGTTATAGGGGCGAGCATAATTAAGCCCCTGAGATTGTATACTCTGGCAGAGGTCTAGATGGTGACAGGAAGTTTAGCAGTTTGTGTGGTAGGGTCAGGTCAACCACAACTATGCGAATGGTTCCGATGTTACCGATGGTTTAGCTGATTTGCGGATGCATGTCATGGGAAGTGGGCGGCTTTATACATTTATAGTCTTAGTATAGTGCTGCGGTTGCGGTGCGATTTCATTCATTAGCATGTTTTCACAGTTAGCGGGTGCGTGCGAACGCAGCAGTGCGATCCGTGACCTGTGTGCGCGATCGCAGTAGCGATCCTTGCTGAATCAGGCCCTATGTACTGACTTGGAGAGAGATAAAGTGGTCGGAGATAAAGTACCAACCAATAGGCTCCTAATTGTCATTTTTCAAACACAGCCTGTAAAGTGACAGTTAGGAGCTGATTGTTTGGTACTTTGGACCTCATTCAGAGCCAGTCGCACAGAGCGTGCGGTCGGTCTGAATGAGGGGAGGACCTCTTGAATTTTCAAGACGTCCTCCTTTGCGGTGGTAAGGCTGTGGGTTAACACCCACAGCCTTACGACCGCCTAAGGTGATGGTCACGATGGTCAAGACCATCGCGACCATCGGGGCTTACGACGAGACCCTAGGGTAGGGTCTCCCTTGTCGTAAGCCCCGGAGAGCTTTCGGCTCTGTCTGAGCCGGAAGCTCTCCACTGACATCACTAGTGATGTCAGTGGGGCCGCCCCCAAACGGTAGGCGTTCCCCCCCGTTTGGGCTGCCACCCCCCCGGCCCGTCTTCCAAACGGGGCGAGCTGTCAATCAACATCGACAGCTCGCCCCCTTTGGATCGAGACCCGCTACGACCGGTGCTGTCGGTCGTAGCGGGTTTCACGCATGCGCACGACGGCGCCGTCGTGTGCATGCTCTGTGGGGGGCCATCGACCCGGACCGAGCGCATCGGCGCTAACGACCGAGTCTGAATGACCCCCTTTATCTCCATCCACTTGCTTAGTACATAGACCCCTATATTACTGGCATAGATTACACATATCACACACAGTTAACATACTTAAATAAATCGTGTTAGATCTTCTCTTAGTTCCGTCATTGAAACTGTTTTGAGGAAGTGAACTCACAGTTCTACATGAATTTCCTTTTATATTCTGCATTTTTCCATTGTCTGTACATTATAATTCTGCAAACAGTTCCAGACACCAGCAGAGCTATGTAAATAATCTGCACGTATTTGGTGAGGTGCAGAGCCACCGGTGGGTTATGAATGACATCTAACAGACACTGTATACATCTGTCAGGATTCCAGCTGTGCACTATCCTCTGCCTTCTCCACACAACTCCCCTGTGTGTCTTATTAAGTATCCATGGTCCCGGTATTAAATGCAACGGAAAGACTCCTGAGCAGGAAACAAAATGGGGTGAATTCAACTAGGGGCAAATTGCGGACCAGGCCTGCAATGTGACATTGTAATGGTTTTGAAGCACAGGCAACAGCACCCCAAATTGCATTGATTTCACCCCTAAATCATGCATATTTGTTCGCAACTCCATAGGGATGGGTATTAAGTATTAACCCACACAATCTAAAGGCGACCATATGATCGGCATAGGAGCGCACTAAAGCGCGGGCATTGCCCCTTATTGAATTAAACCCCAATGTCTATTGTCATGAGCAGAACATCTAGTGTATGTAACATTGGGACTGATTCAGAGGTCGCCAGAAGTACCATAGCGGCTGCGCCTTTTGTCGTAGCCGCTACTGCGAATTTATGCTAATGCCGCAGCTGATGGGCTTCCTACTGAGACGCTCACAGGCTGCGGCTCTAATTAGCTGCTGCGCGTTAAAAGTCGCATCATCAAGCGGACATCGGCCCGTACCATTGGACATTAGTCCAACCCTGTGGTTGCTTATAATATCCGGCGGTACATGACCGCCGGTGCCCACGGAACCCGCGTCTTTCCACGCAGTCCCTGACACCGGCACACCCTGACACGCTCGCCAAATAAAGCCACCTCCCCAATCACCGTTCAGGAACGCCTCGAGAAATTGCATGGATTTCCATGCAATTTGGATATGTGCCTATCGACGGTAACCCTTGGGACGCATTGCGCTGATTTAAAACATCGGGTTCCGCTCGTTCGTTCCGACGGATTTTAATACGCATGCGCGAACCAGTCAGTGCGGCCGAAAATCGTGTGCTCGCTAAATAGCGAATGCCTGCTATTTTGAGTGACAGATTGAGGCGTTTGTGGGTGGTAACAGGGGAAGGTGCTTGAAAACGGGGAGTGGAGATCCGAACGCAGGCGTGCCAAACGGTCAAAACGGGCGTTTTAAGGGTGTGCATAATTACTAAAGCAGCGTCATCGACCACGTCACTTGGTTGTTTTATAGTCAGAACTGCTCGCATGATTGTGGTAGGAAAAACCAACCACAAGAATAGCGAGCAGTTCATACGCCGTCCGATGTACTCGATTAATCTAATAAATAGCGGACATGACGTATGATGCGAGCGGCCAGGGGGGCGTTTTTTTTCGAAATTACGTTCGCATGTTTTGTTCGCTCGTTCAGACATAGAGGCGTGAACAGACCGCAAAGAGCGAATGGTTAATTTAAATAGCCAGCCCCTTTTTCTGAACGAGCGTCCGCAAATAGCGTCCGGCTCTGAATCAGGCCCAGAGAATGGTCTAGAATGGTGGGGAACCAGACCTTGGTTATCAGCCCATACTTTTTTATCATCGTATTGCGTCACCTGTGCCACAGGAGTAGAGTGATTGAACGGGGGTACACTGAGATCTTTTCCACGATGCTGGAAATAGGAGGAGGAACCTGCGTGGTGGACATACATCTATGCTGACCGCTGTAGGAGAGGGAAAGCTCCTTAGCATCAATTTGTTTATGGTAATTGTCCTCACTTATTATTGTATAACTGCATTCATTCTAAACCCCTTTGTACATGTTGATGACACGCACTGAATTTATTTACAGTTAGATGAATGAAATCCTTAAGTAGTTGTGAGTGTAATAGCTCATAATCCAGTCCCCCTCCCAATCCCCAGCTCTCGTACCGATTGTTATACACCCTCTTCTCCTCTATTCCACGTTCCTGTTTGGCCTGTTACTACCTCTGATGTCTGTCTCTCTTTTTCATCTTTGCTCCCCCGGATCATTCGCTTGAGGGATAGTATGACGGCTTTCTGACTAGAGCATCAGAGCATCCTTTGAAAACCAAAGGCTGCTGTGCGCTTTTTTTTTTTCCCATTGCCTGTTTGAATAACGAACCTTTCCCAGAGCTTGATGAATATACATGGTATTTACATGAAAGGCAGCAGACAATTTAACTGCTCCCCGAGATACCCTCAGCCTGGCCACTTCTCTCCGCTTTTAACCAGAAATGCAAATGTTTAAAGATGCGAACGGCGGGTTTTACTGCCGGCCTCAGACTACATCTGCGAGGGATTGGATCCGCTGTAGCAGCAGCAGCAGACGTATTTATCCGGAGGTCACCGGTTCACATTCATCTCAGCCTGTTAACTAGTAAACACCTGAGTGACTTTCGCTTAAACACTTGTGAAAAGCGACCTTGAGGAAGTCAGTAAGTCTGAGCGGCGAGGCCTGTTACTCAGGCGGGAGATGCAGGTTTATTGCACTGACATTGGCACGTTACCGCGAAGTGTAAATAAAGCATTTATAGCTAGTGGAAGCCAAAACGGCGCGCTTGTGTTGCCAGATGTGAACATTGTCCTTTACGAGGAACCAATCTCTCTATTTAAGGCTGCCGATAAGCTATTTCTCAAGTGGAAAAGGACGTATATAAAATTTTCGCTCCAAAAATGATCACCTAAAATTAAAAATATCCTCACATTGAAATATTAAATCACTCCTCAATCATTCAATATAATCCTTTGTATTTAAACGACTGATACATCAAAAAAAATATCAGGCACAGTGGGAAGGAATATTTTGCCCACTGCGGGGGTGATTCTAAATCGGACACATCTGTGAACATGAACGCATGTCCCAATTTGGAACTCAGGCCCTGATTCAGACCCGCTCGCTGCCGCAGGCAGCTCGCAGGGTCTGTGGGCGTTGTTTTTTTTTTTTCTCCTGCCGCTCACAAAGCTGTGGGAGACCTTCCACAGCTTGCGTGAGCGGCCTGGAGAGCGTCGCGATTAACGCGACCATCGGCCTTGCGACAAGACCCTGTGGAAGGGGCTAGGCTGCCGCAAGGCCGAATGGACTACCTGCTCTCACAGAGCAGGAAGTCCACTACTGACATCAGTAGTGATGTCAGTAGGTCCTCCTTCCTAAGGGAATGCCTGCGTTTGTGCAGCCACCCCCCTACCCGCCTACAAAATGGGGCGAGCTGTCACTCACCATCGACAGCCGCCCTGTCTTGTAGTGAGCCTCGTAGCGACGGAACTGCAGTCGCTCGGCGGGGCCCTCACTGTGCATGTGTCTGAATCTCAAAACATGGTGTGCGCATGCGCCATACAGTGTGTCCGAAAGTCAAAAGCAGGTGGGTGCTTGTCACATCTTGTGCGAACGGAGATTAGTGTGAAGGAGATGTTTCTGGGAGGCGACTGGGCTACGTAGAAGATAGCGGGGTTAGATGTATTAAACAACGTTAAGTGTACGGATACCACTTCTCCCTCATGTACTAAAGTGGAGATGTGTTTGAAATGACCCCTATGCTGACCGTTCCGACAACTGCAGCTATCGATTTCAACAGCTGAAGCTGTTGTTGCCGCACCACAGCACTGTGCCCCTGGCTGCCGTAGTTTGAGCCAGGGGCAGTGCATACAAAAAAAAAGCCAATAAAGTTTGATTTTCTTCCAATAATGGTGCGGGTGCCGCTGAGGATTTTTGACCGTCGCATGTGCAGATTCGCTGCAAGAGCCGGTCAGAAGCCGATAGAGGAAGAGTGAACTTCAGCAAACAGGTAATTTAACACTCTCCCTATTCGGCAAACTAGATAGCAATGCATTCTGCCGTTACAGGGATCTGCTTCGCTGTGCTAAATGGGTCATGTGGGTGGGGTCGGTGCGATTGCATAGACGTGTACAAGTCAGAATACTTCATTTATTTATTACTAGTTACTTATATAGTGCACACATATTCCACAGCACTTTACAGAGAATATTTGCCCAATCACATCAGTCCCTGCCCCAGTGGAGCTTACACTCTATGGGCCTGATTCAGAGCTGAACGCTCTGACCAGAGCGCTCCGTCTGAATCAGGGCCGTCCCAGCTAAATTTGGAGCGGCCTCCTGGCCGCTCGCATAGCTGTGGGTGACCACCCACAGCCTATGCGAGCGGCCAAAAAGATGGTGCTTGTGACGAGACCCTGCGGTAGGGTCTCGCTGCCGCAAGCCCAGGGGTGATTTTGGCTCTATCAGAGCCAAAATCACTCCCACTGACATCATTACTGATGTCAGTGGGGCCGGACTCAGACGGTAGGCGTTCCCATAGGAACGCCTCTGTCTGGCAGTCACGCCCCCGGCACGCCCACCAAAGGGGGCGTGCTGTCAATCAACATCGACAGCACGCCCCCTTTGGTGCGAGACCCGGAGCGACGGAGACCCCGCCGCTATCCGGGTCTCGCGCATGCGCACGATTGAGCTCCCTCCGTCGTGCGCATGCGCAGTGGGGCAACATCGACCCGTTTGCGAGCGTCCTTTGCTCGCGAACGGGTCTGAATGAACCCCTATATTCCCTACCACATGCTAACACACATACTTACACTACGGTTAATTTTTGTTGGGAGCCAATTATCCTACCGGCATATTTTTGGAGTGTGAGAAGAAACCGGAACAGCCGGAGGAAACCCATGCAAGCAAAGGGAGAATATACAAACTCCACACTGGTAGGGGCCGTGGTAGGATGCAAACCCACGACGTCAGTGCTGTAAGGCAGTAATGCTAACCATTACACCATCTGTTCTTTGCGGATAGTCACATATGACATACAATCAATGTTGGCATCCGGAAATGCGACAGCATTACATGCAACTCAAAGTGAAGCCTTTTAATTAGATCAAAGTTTTTTTTTTTTCTTGTATAGACATGAAAATCTATTAAACCCCATCTAGGACACTTCCCCATAGACAATGAGACGTAAAGAAAAACACCCCTTGATGTGGACTTGTATTTTACTGTTTAAATGTAGGGTTTTTTTTGTTTGTTTTTTAAACCTCATTAAAAAACCACAGTCCATAAAATGAATAGACAGCATACTTTTCATCCTGCTGTCCATGCCAAGTGCTAAAAGACATCACATACAACATCCAAGCATGAATGGTACCATAGTCCTGAGCGATAAGACTTTGGGCCTGATTCACAATTGATAGCACCTCCGATTGCAATAGCGTTTACGCATGCTTAGGATGCCCACTTTACCTTACACCATACTTGCCTACCCTCCCGATTTGGTCGGGAGCCTCCCGAAAATCGGGTGCCGCTCCCGACCTCCCGGGAAGGCAGGCAATCCTCCCAGCCCCCGGCAATGTGTCCGCAATCGCCGCACCCCCCCGCGCTTATAAGAGAAAACCCCCGGCAGCAGGGGGGCCGGTGACGCGATTCGCGCTGAATCGCGTCATCGTGGCTCCGCCCCCGGCTGCAGAATGCCATTAATCACGGCATTGTGAAGAGGGGGCGGAGCCACGATGACGCGATCGCGCTACCACGCCCCATGCTCCGCCCCCAATGTTACCTCACCTGCCGGGCCCCGCCCCCTTTGACTGCTTCACACCCCCAGCCATGCATGCCCGACAGCTCCCTCCCGGAAGGAGGGAGCTAAATATCGGCAAGCCTGCCTTACACACATCCGTAATGTTTAGCAAGACGGCGAAACCATCGGTACAATGGAGTACCATCGCAGCCTCACACACACTTGCACAAGCTCTGACCTTACTCAGGCATTGCTAACCTCATCTCACTCTATGAGTGCCCCGGCTGCGTACGGCATTGCAGTGGATAATTTATGCACACCCATGCAACGGCGTTCAAATGCACTGGCGCGTCTACGTTTCCCCGACCACTCCCATCCCCCCCCCTCCCTCCCCGTCACCAGCCACAAACAGCACTTCCTGTCAATCACTGTGCGATGGGTCTGCGTAGTCACTGCAATCGCAGTCCCGATCGGAGTGGCTGTGCGCTGCGATGCATGCGCAGTACGCAACAATCGGCCGATTGCGTGTGTAATCGCATTTGCGATCTGTAGTGAATCAGGCCCTTTGTCAGAATGCTTCTACATGTAAGCTGGCGGAGACTTATTTAGAAAGGATAGTAGGTTGCACACGGAGGACTTGATACAGAGACGGATAGTGAAGCAATCGCAGCTGCATACTCACACGGATCGCAGCTGCTAAAATACGCTAATGTCTTCCAAAGCACAGCCAAGCACAGGGACGCCCACTGCTGTTCTCTCATACCCTCTGACATCGTGCAACAGCGTAAACATCGGTACCATGAACGCACATCGGGTAGTCACGCAGCACGTAAGGCAAGTCTGAGCAGCCGCAAACACTGCAGCTCTCCTGACACGCAGAGAGCTCTCATAGTGAGAATGCAATCAGTAACACACGCAGGGGGGGTTTCTGAGTACCCAGGCAATGTGTTCTTAAGCCCCGCCCCCTTGCGGCAATTTTGCCGCGGTTCGCGGGTCAATATGGAGGAGGCGGAGCCAATGTGACGCAATTTAATTCGATTTGAGTCATTTGGCCCTGCCCCCTCCCTATTGACTGCGAGGGGGCGGAGCTTAAGAACATGGTGGCAGCCTGCTAGATCCTGTCCCTATCAGATCTGCTGTAAGGTAAGTTTTTTGGGTACTTCCTCATCTTTGCGGCCCCTTGCTAGGCGCTGGTTACATTACTTTCGTATCTTCACTAGTCAGTGAAGATACTTAAGTAGCGTAAAGATGAGGAAATACCATTCGGCTCCTTGCGGGCTCGCTTTGCTCGCCACGCCCCTCCATGCCCACTTGGATGGTAGGGAATGACGCTGGACACTGGCTGATCTTTATGCTACTTGCGTATCTTCACTGACTAGTGAACATACGTAAGTAGCGTCACCAGCGCCTCCAGCAGGGGGCCACAAAGATGAGGAAGTACCGTGTTTTGTAATGTATGTGACATATGTTTGTCTGTGTGTGTGTGTGTGTGTGTAAGGTATGTGTGACATATGTGTGTGGGGAAGCAGTCGGGAAGACGACTGACGGAATCCCGACCGCTGGCTTCCCGACTGTCTAATCCCGGCAAGTGTCTAATGACAGGTGTCGAAATCCTGACACCCGTCATTAGACCTACGCCGGGAGCCCAACACCCGGCATACTGATCGATGGTAAGCCGGGCGTGGACAGCCACGGGGGGGGGGGGGGAGGGTTAGGTTTAGGGCTCCTGGGGGGGACTTAGGGTTAGGCACCCCCACGGGAGGTTAGGGTTAGGCTAGGGGAAGAGGGGGTTAGGTTTAGGCACTTAGATGGGAGATTGAGGTTAGGCACTTGGGGGGGAGGTTGGGGGGGAATTAGGTTAGCAAACTTACCTTAATGGACGATCGAGATTTCCACCTCTGTTGGGCTGTCAGTGTCGGCAGCTGGCGGTAAATCATACCGATCCCATGTGTGTGTGCCTATGTATATATGTGTGTATATCATATATGTATGTATGTATGTGTATACAAATATATATATATATATATATATGTGTATATATAACCCCCCCCCCCATAAAAATCCTGCGTTTGCCCGTGGCAATAGCAGTGGCTAATTTATGCGCGCCCATGAGATGGCGTTTAAATGGTCAGACACGCCTGCGTTTCTCTAAACACCCCTCGAATGCTAGCTACCTGTCACTCACTCTGCAAGTGTACGAGAGTAATCACAATGCCGACGCTGTGTGCAGTGCAGCAGTCGCACATGCGCCATAGCGAACAATCTCCCATCCTGCGAAAATATCGCTGTTGCGTCCGTCTCTGCATCAGGCCCCGAGAATGTAAAGTAGGCGCAGCAACCTCAGTGGAGAGATAAATGAACTCGCACACACACACACAGACACACACACACACAGACACAGACACACACACACACTTACACATGTAATGTGCTGCTCTCATTGTCAGCTGCTCTGATCTCATTACTGCCCCAGCAGGGGTCTGTCAATTTAGCTGTAGGCTATGACTCGTTAAAATGCTTCTCCTGAGAATGGTGACTGGATGCAGAGTCTGCATTCCACAATAAGGTTGTTAGAGGCACCTTTAAAACGGGACCATTTATTTTCCCAAACCAGAAGTCAAGTCCAGCCCTATGCCAGCACACAGCTCAGATCCTATCGGAGTCCGGTAATAAGTGGCACAAACATCTGGTGTCAGCATCACACCTGCTTTTATGTTACGAGCCTTTATGTTGTCTCTTCAGCACACCTTTCATCCTTGTAGGAGTCATTGCTGATCACTTTTTTGCAGCCTGTTTCTTCAGTTCAGAGCAGGACTTACAGTACCAGTCATCATGACACTTTCAGTGAGTGGTTCTAAAGATGCCTTTAGGACCAGTAAAGATTACAACTGTTGATTATGGGCCTGATTCAGAGCCGGTCGCTATTAGCGCTCGCTTGTTCAGAAAAAGGGGGTAGCTATTCAAATGAACCGTTCCCTCTTTGCGGTCTGTTGCCGCCTCTATGTCTGAACGAGCGAACAAAACATGCAGTCGTTTTTTTTATAAAAACGCCCCCTGGCCGCTCGCATCATACGTCATGTCCGCTATTTATTAGATTAATCGAGTACATCGGACGGCGTATGAACTGCTCGCTATTCTTGTGGTTGGTTTTTCCTACCACAAATTTGCGAGCAGTTCTGACTATAAAATAACCCAGTGACGTGGTCAGTGACGCTGCTGTATTAATTATGCACACCCATAAAACGCCCGTTTTGACCTTTAAGCACGCCTGCGTTCTGATCTCCACTCCCCGTTTTCAAGCACCTTCCCTTGTTAACACCCACATACGCCTCTTTCTGTCACTCATATTAGCAGGCATTCACTATTTAGCGAACAAACGATTTTTGGCCGCACTGACAGGTTCGCGCATGCGTATAACGATCCGTACGCATGCGCAGTTGGGCAAACATCGCTCGGAACGAACGAGCGGCCGCTTACGAGCGGCTCTGAATCAGGCCCTATGTCCATAGACAGATTCCCAGTCAGCAAGGCTGTAGTGGCTCCCACACTCGTCACCAGTTACTGCGCTGCTGTGATGAATGATGCACTGAAGAACTGCCGTGGACAAATACATATAAACGTAAGGACTCATAAGAGCGTCTTCGACCTATCTCGCTTCAGGGCACAACGTAAAGTCAGACAACTCTCTGTGTTAGAAGTTCTGTATGCCGATGATGTTTGCCTTATGGCTGACAGCATGGAAAACCTGCAGCAATACGTGGACCAGATGGATGCGTCGTGCCGTAAATTCGGCCTGGTGATAAGCATGTCGGAAACCCAGATACTGAAACAACCTGTAAAAGGTACACCTGCGAACGACGCTGTTGTCAACCTGGGTAGAATACAGCTGGAAGCAGTACGATCGTTTTGGTTACTAGGAAGCATAATATGTGACGACAACCGCCTCGAGTCCGAAATTGCTAAACGTATTGGCAAAACTACTGCTGCTTTCGGCAAACTCGCTCAGAGAGTATGGAAGTCTCACGATCTCCAGCTGCAGACAAAACTAGCTTCATATAAAGCAGTCGTGCTACCCTTAAACTCTGAGATTCTTCGTCGGACTAAGATGAACGGCATGGAGTGTTTGCTGATGAGGGGCCAGGTGAGAAAGTGTGGACACCTAGTGCGGATGAATGACTCAAGGTTGCCGAAGTCGGTTTTCTACTCGGAGCTCTCCAGTGGAAAACACAAGGCTGGGGGTCAATACCTGCGGTACAAGGATGTCTTGAAGCGTCACCTGGCTTCATATGGCCTTTCTCACGACACCTGGGAGGAACTCGCACAAAATGCTGTCAAAAATGGAACTGACAACTTTGAACGTTTGCGCTTAGAAGATCTTGACGCCAAGCGCCAAATCCGGAAAACCCGCTCGAAACCCTCCTTCAATTACACAGTCAACCCTAGCGGACAGTTATATTGTGCCACCTGCAACCGAATTCTCAAGACCAAGTTCGGCTTCGCTAGTAGCATACGAGAAGGTGCTGTCTGGGAGTCGCCGTCGATGGACCCGTCGTGGATGACATCATCATAATCATTATTGTCCATGTTAGTATATTAGAAAACAGCGGGGCTGCAGCCATGTGATTTCAAAATTATGTAGCTTAGGCTGGGCACACACGTAAAGATTTTCTGTCCAACCAGCCAACTAGTTGATTGGTTGGAATGAAAATCTGGTAAGGTATGAAAGCAAATGACAATCAGGAATTTGCTCCTAAATGCCAGAAAACAGATGAAAATGGTCATCAGACAAGTGTGTTCAATGTTTGCGCTAAACCAGAGGTTCTCAAACTCGGTCCTCAGGACCCCACACAGTTCACGTTTTCCAGTTCACCCAGCAGGTGCACAGGTGCAGTCATCACTCACGGACACATTTTAAAAGATCCACAGGTGGAGCCAATTATTTTGCTTGCGATTCATTGAGGAGACCTAGAAAATTTGCACTGTTTAGGGGTCCTGAGACCGAGTTTGAGAACCACTGATCTAAACAATTTGTTCAAACAACAGTTTTTGTCCATTTTCCGGCGTTTGGGAGCAAATTGCTGATTGTTGCTAAATATCTACCGGCGCTGTAAAATCAGGTAAGAAGTGAGAAAAGCAGATGAGAATAAGTCAAGAGAGAAATAAAGTATAAATATTTATCAATATATAAATTTTGCATTTAATTTTAGAAGTAGGAGAACTCCGACACCAACCTGGCAGCTAATTTTCTTTCTTCACATTATACTACCCTGTCTCATATCCCTAATGCTACGTGATTAGTGGCGAAGAAGTGCAGAGACTGGAAGGCGGCTCGTGCATTGCCCTGAATACTTACTTTGGCTCTAGTACACCTACAGTAGCGATGGACATCGGAAGCCCATCATTGAATGATGGGAAAGGGCTTCCGCCATTGAATGTTCCGATGCAATGGTAAATATAACTATCACATCAAAAGCATTACATGGAGATGCCATTGCGATGGTTTGCGCATGTGCATTAATCCGGAGTGGGCGTAGTCGTACAGCCTCTCTGTAACCAAGCGGAAGAGAAGGAGGCGGAGTCATGACTCGGGACAGCAGCTGAGGCTGACAAAGTGAGATAGCCTCCAACAAACCCAAAAAGATGCACCAGCCAGGAAGGAGCCAGGGACATCGCTGTTATCAGGAAATAAAGAAAGAAGCGTCCATCAAAACATGGAATGATTATTATTAAGTGGCGACAAATATCGGAACTCCACCATCAAATGGTAAAACCACTACCATCGAAAGAAAAACATTGATGGTTGGTAAGCATCGCATTCAGTTGTCCATCCCTAGCCTTTTCATTCCACTCCAGCTCTGATCTTAACTTGCTGCTACATGCTCTTTCCTCCCTGCCTACCCCATCTGTGTCACACCTGTGTGTCTGCCCCTCCCCTTTAGAATGTAAGCTCTTACGAGCAGGGCCCTCTGCCCTCTTGTGCTTCTCCTTCTCTTCTATCATCTACTTCTTACTCCCCACTAGGGCACCTAACACTAGGCTGCTTTGCTCTATGCTTATCTGGGTGTTATGGTCGCTAATGTAGCAATGTACATTATCCATGCTTCTTGTCCTGTATTGTATTGTATTGTATTGTACTGTAAGTCACTGGTCAACTTAATTGTTTATGCAGTGGCAAATGCAGGATTTCTAGAGGGGGGTTTCCAAATGCTTGATTTTAGAGTGAGTGTGGCCAGTCCATGAAGAGGGCAGAATTACCACTTATCCAGCTGTAATATGTTACATACAAAGTATATTGTGTTGTATAATCCCAGCATATACAGGACCAGCGATCACAGTAAGCCATTATATACGGCTACCACAAGGGTCTCGTCGCAAGCCCGACCATCGCGACCATCAACCTGGCCGCTCACTATAGCTGTAAGTGGTCACCCACAGCTATGCGAGCGGCCAGGAGGCCGCACGAAAAAAAAAACCGCCCTGATTCCGGCTCTGAATCAGGGCCTTAGTACTGCCCTGGACATATATGTACATATCGGTCTCCTTATGTACTGTATAGTGTATTATTATACAGTATTAATAATTTACCCTATTGATGGTCTATAGCAGTGCACCCCTAACAGTGCATGTTTTCCACATCTCCTATTTGGTGCACAGGTATATTTATTACTGGCTGACACATTTTAAAAGATCCACAGGTGGTGCTAATTATTTCATTTGTGATACTGAGAAGAAGATGCAGCACTAGAAACATTGTATTATATTACTATTTCTGTGTGTTCTGGGGAGGGGGATTTCCAGGTAGACGGAAACTCCCCCTGCGTTTGCCTATGTTATGTACTGTGTAAGGCGCTGCGGAACACTTGTGGCGCCATATAAATAAATGATAATAATAATAACCTACAGTGGTAGTTTCTGTTTAGGCGACATGTTTCAGGAACTAGACAGCGATAAATGATGCCATCTGCATAGTAACTGGACAAAGTGTAAACTTAGCATAGACAACAGTGAGGTCAGTGTGAGCTTAGTGACAGCTCTAGAAAAGGCACAGTGTAACTAATAGCATTGTAATTGGTGGGGAGGATTTCTCTCTAATACAACCTCCTAAAAAATCCTTGTTAACTCTCTATCAGATTTGGAAACTTTCCATTCCTGGCACTTTGCAGGGCAAGTTACCAATCAGTCAGCCGCCTGCGCTCATGAATGGTAAGGAGCCTATTCACATGTTCGTCAGCCTATGATTTTGGCATCCAAGCTTGATGGCATGGTTATAAGTAATAGTGTCTGTAAATGGCTGTTTGTACAGATCGGCTTTTTGTCCACAGACATCTGATGTGCCTTATCACTACTGAATGCTATGCTTAAAGCCTGCGCTGTCGGGTATGTGGCATTTTACGTGGTGTAATGTGAACAGTCTCCCGGGACTGGTTTTGTTCACGTTATATTGGTGTTGAGTTTCTAATGCATACTTTGAGCCATTAAGCAGGGACCTGAGATGCTTGCTAGGCAAGAATAGGCACCCGGTGATGTCATACTCTTTGTGTCTAACTGTATTAGTCTGTGTTCTGTCACTGTGATATACTGTGTTCTGTCTCTGTTATATTCTCTGTTCTGTCACTGTGACAGTCTGTGTTCTGTCACTGTGACATTCTGTGTTCTGTCACTGTGACATTCTGTGTTCTGTCACTGTGACATTCTGTGTTCTGTCACTGTGACATTCTGTGTTCTGTCACTGTGACAGTCTGTGTTCTGTCACTGTGACAGTCTGTGTTCTGTCACTGTGACAGTCTGTGTTCTGTCACTGTGACAGTCTGTGTTCTGTCACTGTGACAGTCTGTGTTCTGTCACTGTGACAGTCTGTGTACTGTCACTGTGACATTCTGTGTTCTGTCACTGTGACAGTCTGTGTTCTGTCACTGTGACAGTCTGTGTTCTGTCACTGTGACAGTCTGTGTTCTGTCACTGTGACAGTCTGTGTTCTGTCACTGTGACAGTCTGTGTTCTGTCACTGTGACAGTCTGTGTTCTGTCACTGTTATATTCTCTGTTCTGTCACTGTGACAGTCTGTGTTCTGTCACTGTGACATTCTGTGTTCTGTCACTGTGACATTCTGTGTTCTGTCACTGTGACAGTCTGTGTTCTGTCACTGTGACAGTCTGTGTTCTGTCACTGTGACAGTCTGTGTTCTGTCACTGTGACAGTCTGTGTTCTGTCACTGATATTCTCTGTTCTGTCACTGTGATAGTCTGTGTTCTGTCACTGTGACAGTCTGTGTTCTGTCACTGTGGCAATCTGTGTACTGTCACTGTGATATTCTGTGTTCTGTCACTGTGATATTCTGTGTTCTGTCACTGTGATATTCTGTGTTCTGTCACTGTGACAGTCTGTGTTCTGTCACTGTGACAGTCTGTGTTCTGTCACTGTGACAGTCTGTGTTCTGTCACTGTGACATTCTGTGTTCTGTCACTGTGACATTCTGTGTTCTGTCACTGTGACATTCTGTGTTCTGTCACTGTGACAGTCTGTGTTCTGTCACTGTGACAGTCTGTGTTCTGTCACTGTGACAGTCTGTGTTCTGTCACTGTGAGAGTCTGTGTTCTGTCACTGACATTCTGTGTACTGTCACTGTGAAATTCTGTGTTCTGTCACTGTGACAGTCTGTGTTCTGTCACTGTGACAGTCTGTGTTCTGTCACTGTGACAGTCTGTGTTCTGTCACTGTGACAGTCTGTGTTCTGTCACTGTGACAGTCTGTGTTCTGTCACTGTGACAGTCTGTGTTCTGTCACTGTGACAGTCTGTGTTCTGTCACTGTGACAGTCTGTGTTCTGTCACTGTGACAGTCTGTGTTCTGTCACTGTGACAGTCTGTGTTCTGTCACTGTGACAGTCTGTGTTCTGTCACTGTCACATTCTGTGTTCTGTCACTGTCACATTCTGTGTTCTGTCACTGTCACATTCTGTGTTCTGTCACATTCTGTGTTCTGTCACTGTGACATTCTGTGTTCTGTCACTGTGACATTCTGTGTTCTGTCACTGTGACAGTCTGTGTTCTGTCACTGTGACAGTCTGTGTTCTGTCACTGTGACATTCTGTGTACTGTCACTGTGACATTCTGTGTTCTGTCACTGTGACAGTCTGTGTTCTGTCACTGTGACATTCTGTGTTCTGTCACTGTGACAGTCTGTGTTCTGTCACTGTGACAGTCTGTGTACTGTCACTGTGACAGTCTGTGTTCTGTCACTGTGATAGTCTGTGTTCTGTCACTGTGATATTCTGTGTTCTGTCACTGTGATATTCTGTGTTCTTTCATGATGGGAAGAAAAGGAATATTGCAGATTGATCTAAAAATACATCAGATGATCAACCTCTATCAAACTTCGGCAAAAATATAACTATGAAATTAAGATAAATAGTTAAAAAATAAAACATTTTAAATGCAGGAGTGTTTTGGGAAAATGGTGCCACAGAGGAGTAGGGACCTCCTTGCCAACACAATGTAAGTCTACTATGGGTGCAGGGTGTGCGGGGCCGCCCCTAAACGCCAACAGCATGTCAGTCATACGGCGGCTTACAGGGCACATGCACGCTGCATATCTGATGCATCCGCCGTCTCCCAACTATCGGCAAACTTCTTAAAAATGGAAACAGCGTCCACCTCTGAATCAGCGCCAGAGTGTGGGGAACGGAGCACGGGGAACTGACCGCGGTTCGGGGAACCAAGCGCAGGGAACTGAGGGCCTGATTCAGACCCGGACGCGAACCCGCGATCGCTCGCTATGGGCGATTGTCGCCTGTCTGCACATGCGTATGCATTGCAGTGCGCATGCGCGAGCCAGTCACTGCGATCGGGAATTGTGCGCTTAGTGCACAGATTGTGAGCTACTTTGAGTGACAGCGCTGTTTGTGGGTGGCAACAGGGGAGGGTCCTTGAAAATGGGGGAGTGGTTGTGCGAACGCAGGCGTGTCTGGGCGTCAAAACGGAGTTTTATGGGTGTGCATAATTAGCATTGCAGCGTCATTGTACACGTCACCCGGTTGTATTTCAGCCTGCAGTGATCGCAGTGCTTGCGGTGGGGTAGGGTCTACCTCAAGGGCTGCGAGCAGCTCTGATGGCTCTCGATGTTACTGATTAATCATACACTTCCTGGAGATGACATGTGCTCAGACAGAAAAGTGGGCGTCATTACACTGGCATGTGATCACTCTTGCCGTCGCTCTCAAAGACGTAGAGGGCGTCCTTGAGCCTGGCCGTGTGATCGCGGAATTTGCATACCCGGCCCCTGTCGGCTGCAAAAGTGAGCTACTTTGCGTCCGGGCCTGCATCAGGCCCTGAGTGCTTCCAGCAAATCTCAACTCTCCAAGAATTCTGCAATGTTCTCTAAGCAAATACACTGGAAGTCATTTATTTTGGGTGAGAAGTGTTTTTTCTCCCTTCTTGGCAATGTACTGTGGAGTAAAGCCGGGCACGTTATGCTGGTGGGTGGGCTGGTGGTCTTGGCTTACAAAGAACAAAGCTGTCAGGATATGATAACTTGATTTCCATGACGGTGGGCCAGGAAATGTTGTTGTGTGTTTGAGGTTATCTGTAGATCTTAAAATCCGTAGGTTTGATGGACATGTCCGTGGTCATACGAGAATTACAAGAAGCCGCGTGCAACAGACCGATTCAAAGAAAATGTTGTTTTATTTTTGATCAGTTTATACAAATTTTCCAACAGTGTTATAGTTCCCTGTTAGCCTGATTGGAGTTCTTTACCGGCTTACCAGCTTCCAGAATGAGGGAGGGTCTGGCTTTAATTCCCTCAATGTATTTATAGATGGGTCATTTAAAAAACATCACCACCGAGAAGAAAACTGCAGATATATATATATATATATATATCTATTCTGTGTGTATATATATATATATATATATATATAACTATTCCTAATAATACACAATATTTCCTAATGATGCTCAACAACAGGGGTGGCCAAACTCGGTCCTCGAGAGCTACCAACAGTGCACGTTTTCCAGGTCTCCTCACAAAATCACAAGTGAAATTATTAGCTCCACCTGTGGATCTTTCAAACTGTATCAGTGAGTAATGACTACACCTGTGCACCTGCTGGGTCACCTGGAAAACGTGAACTGTTGGTAGCTCTCGAAGACCGAGTTTGGCCACCCCTGCACTACAGGGTTGAAATCAAAGAAAGGATGGTTAACAGCCATCGATGGTTTTGTTATCTATGGCATAGATCTGATGGTTCTCCGCAATTAACGGCTGTGAGGGAGCAATGGGTGCCCTCCCCCACTCAAGCTCCACTAAGCCCCTCCCCCTTCTGTGATTGGCCCGCTGCCTGTCATTCCCCTCTGCAATGATGTTCATCAACCGATGCAAACCATTGTTGGATTCCCATTGTTGTTTTCATGCCATTGATGTTAATTACCAATGTTACCATCAAGGGTGACCAATCCCTACATATTAGAGCCTATCAGTTATAAGTGATTACATCAGAACTCCCCATTTATACAGATGTTAGCGCCAGACGTAAATGCAGAGATGAGAGACAGCCTGGAGAAGGGCTGAGACCGCATCCTAATTTATACTTTATTTTTTTTTTAAATGAGTGAGAATCGGGAATGGAGAACTTTGTTGAAGACGTGTGTAGCTAATTCTGAGTGCTTTGAGAAGAGCAACTGCTGACACTGAAGAAGCTCAACATTCAACATCACAATATTGTGAGACTAGAACAGTCCCATGCATTGTGCTTAGTGTTTGCACAATGCATGGACAACACAACGCCTAACAATGCAATAATTATCTTACTAAAACGTGCAGGTACTCTGGGGCAGGGGCGGATTGGGTTGGAAAACCAGTCCGGGATATGCCATAATGGGGGCGGGTCTGTTGAGGGGGCGGGGTCTGTGAGGGAGGGCAGGATACTCCTTTTTAGGGCCTGGAGGGGCTTTTACAAGTCACTGAGGGAAGTAGCGCTAGCTACAGAAATCTTGGTGAATGATACACTCTTTTTTTTGGGCCCCCCATCCCTTTGCACTAAATAAAGGCCAGTCAGTTTGAAAGTCTTTTCTTACCTATATAGAGGTTTCTCTGCAACGGGGAACCTCTGAAGAATTTGAGCCTCACTGGGCACCCTCTTCAGTCGGTATTCACTATTCATGTAGGAGATCATATTGTCTGGAAAATGCCTGTTTACATAGAAACATAACCAATGTCATCATCATAACCAGTTAATATATAGTAACAGAAGTTTTTGCTCAGAGCAAAATGTGAACTTCCCTGATAAAACAATTTCTGTGTATCTCCAGATCCCCCTACATCTCCATCCCCAGGCCCCCCTGTGGTTCTCCCAGGCTCCCTGTGTCTCTTCATCTCCATGTCTCTCCATCTCCAGACTTCCATGCCTCTCCATCTCCAGTCTTCCATGCCTCTCCATCTCCAGTCTTCCATGCTTCTCCATCTCCAGTCTTCCATGCCTCTCCATCTCCAGTCCTCCATGTCTCTCCATCTCCAGGCCCCCTTGTCTCTCTCCAGGACCCACTACATCTCTCCATCCCCAGGCCCACTTGTGCCTCTCAGCCCCATTCCCCCGGTCCCAGTGTGCATCTCTAAGTCCCAGTGTGCGTCTCCCAGCCCCATTCTCCCCAGGCCCACCTCATTTCCCCCAACTCCAGTGTGTCTCAGCCCCAGTTCCCCAGCCCCAGTGCTGCACCATTCCCCACAGCTGCAATGTGTCTCTCATCCCCATTCCCCCCAACCCCAGTGTGCATCTCTCAGCCCCATTGCTGCTCCATTCACTCCAGCTGCAATGTGTCTCTCATCTTCATTGCCCCCAACCCCAGTGTGCATCTCTCAGCATCAGTTCCCAGCCCTCAGCTCTCAGCATCAGTCACCAGCCCCAGTCCTCAGCCCCAGTGTAACCCCATTCTCCCCAGGCCCACCTGTTGCCCGCAGCCTCATTCCCCCCAGCCCCAGTGTGCATCTCTCAGCCCCAGTGCAGCCCCATCCTCCCCAGCCCCAGTGTGTCTCTCATCCTCATTCCTCCCAGCCCCATGTGTGCATCTCTCAGCCTCATTCAGCCCCCAGCATCAGTCACCAGCATCAGCCCCCAGTCCCACTGTCCATCCATCCATCCATTCACTCGTCAACACTTACCTGCTGCCCGATGCTTTTCCCCGTGCAGGCCGCTGCCTGCTAGTTGAAATTATCCTGGAGCTGGGGCCGGGCCACGGAGGGACTGGAGGCGGAGCCGTCAGTGGTGACTGACAGGCTCCGCAAAGGATTGTGGGGGAGATGCTGTTGCTAGGCTGTGGCTTGGCATGCGCAGCAGCTCCCTCCATTAGCTGCGATTGCTGTAGTGTGTAGAGCTGCCGATCGGGGCAGCAGCTGTGGGGGTACCAGCCGTGGGTGAGTGGAGGGCTGCCACCAGCCACTGTAGGGACCAGCCCAGCAAGAACTGACCCGGTGTCCCACCGGCCCAATCCGCCCCTGCTCAAGGGAATTAAATATTTATCTTACATAGGGCGGGATGTACTAAGATAAAAAAAATGCGCTAACTGCAGTTTTCCAGGGTTTTATCGCATTTCCCATATGTACTAAGCACTGAAATGTGGATGGCGTTGCCCAATAGAGGCCTATGGGCTTCTTATCGGGACGCTTTCTGAGAGGAATCCAATCCCTCCCAGCTTCCCCTGTGGATGCGCTTCTTTCTGCACATTCTCAGAAGGACGCCATAGTGACTTCTGGGTGATAAATCTAGAAGTCCCCCTAGCTGAGGCTATCGCAAAAGGCAGCTCTCATCGGGAGAGCTGTTCTTTGCGACTTAAATCGCATTCCTAAGTACATACCCTGGTAATCAACCCAGGTATGTACCCGAGAAGAGACGGGATGTAGCGCATCGCGAATGCCGAAACTTTCTTATTGATATATTCTTCTCAGTTTTACAAGTTTCCACTTTACAGAGCCAACTCCTTTGCCCAAGCAGCGGATCTGCGTAAGCCTGGGAATCTGTATTACCTGACCACAGTACCGACCTATGCAAACGTTGAGAGCTTAATGTGGCATAAAACCGTCCTGACCCCTTTATCTGGTCCATCTAGGACTCCTGCATTAGAGACACAGCATGTCATCTCACCGCATTCCATGGTTTAGAGCCGTTAACAGTTCATTGCTTGGATTTATTAGTTGGGAAAACACATACATTTAGCTTAGTCTTCTCCGGTTTATTGGGCTTGGGGGCTTTGCCGTGGTGAGGTTTGTTTTCCATTTCAGATCCACAGCAGTTTTACAGGACATTGGGATAATTTATAGATGACATCCCCAATGAAAGCAACTGCTTTCTTTATTGCGTATACAATACTTCTAACCGTCTATATCACTCTATAAATGGAGGCCCTCGGGGGGGCTGTACTCCAGCATGTGGAGCCATAATGTATCGTTAGGTTTGGATCACTCTGATGCTATCATTTCTCTAGTAGAAGTTGTTTTTAGTATTATTTTTTATTTAGAAAATGTTCATATTCCCACAGTGCTGTAGAGCTGAGAAATAATCACTATATAATGCCACATAGGGTATCAAACCTGCGAGAGAGGTGAAGTGGAAAAGTTGCCCGTAGCAACTAATCAGCTTCTGTCACTTTATAGGCAGTGCTAGATAAATGATAGCTAGAAGCCAAGGGCAACTTCACCACTTCTAATGATGGATTTGAGTAAAGACTGGTACACACTATACTATATATCGGCCAGTCTTGCGATCAGCGATGGATCGCAACGACCATCGTATAGTGTCTACGGGCAAATCCAACCAATTCATCAAACGGTGAATCGGTTGGATTTGCCCGTAGTCACTATACGATGGTCGTTGCGATCCATCGCTGATCGCAAGACTGGCCAGTAAATTGTATAGTGTGTACCATCGTTTGATGAAGTGAGTGGTTGCATCGTCCCACCTAATGTGCTGCACATGAGATGGGATGATTTTACGGATGATGCGGAGTTGTTACATTAAGCATTTAACAATACATCACATTGTCGCATGGCGGATCATGTAGTGTGTACAGCAATGTGATATATCATTACAATTGCATCACAGAACATCGTCGCTGGGTCTCACTATCGTTCAGGTATGTACTCAGGGCCTGATTCAGACCCGCTCGCAAGTGCTATATGCTCGCAAGCGGGTCGATGGCCGGGCAGTGCGCACGCGCCACATGCACAAGCCCCGGAGTGAGTGAGAAATTCACTCGCTCCGGGGCTCTCTACAAACGGGGCGGCTGTCGATGTTGATCGACAGCTCGCCCCGTTTTGTAGGCGGGGAGGGGGGCTGGCTGGACAAACGGAGGCGTTCCTGAAGGAACGCTTGCCGTTTGTGGGCGGCCCTACTGACATCACTAGTGATGTCAGTAGTGAGCTTCCGGCTCTATTAGAGTCAGAAGCTCACTGGGGCTTGCAGCAGACGAAACCCTACCACAAGGGTCTTGTCGCAAGCCCGATGGTCGCGACCATCACCTGGCCGCTCGCGAAAGCTGTGGCGAGCGGCCAGGGGGCCGTTTTTTCTAAAAAAGCGTCCGCTCTCATTCATAGCGAGTGCTCGCTTTTTGTGAGCGGTTCTGAATCAGGGCCTCAGCTCAAGAAACTAATTGTCAAGTATGCCACAGAAATGTAGCTAATGGGGTGGGTATTGCTCTATTTCTTGTTTCAAACCAGAATACTGCATGCGTGGTTGGCAGCAGTATGCCAGGACTTGTTCCAGAGTGGTGATATAAAGATTGGATCAACCAGAAGACAAAGTCTGTCAGATTGGACTGGTTGGTGCCCATAGTAGTACATTAGTACATGGCATTGACTGGGATAGATGTTTCAAAAGAGAATAATACATGATAATGTGTATAAGTTTGGTAGTCCGTCACCATAAATAGAGAACTCAGATAAAGCTTGGGCAGAGTTGCATAAATCCTGGTTTAATGTTCTGTTATTTAACAAATGCTAATATCTCATTGCTTGGTCTAAACATTTTGGAATCATGTACAGTGCCCAACGCCCAACTCTATAGCTAATGCCACGATAGTCTGATCTCATACTTCAATAAGTGGCAGGATTTAGGGACCACCATTGGATAATGTCAGCTCATATATTTGAATTTATCTATTTTCTTAAAACCTACGTCCAAAGCTTGTTTTTAAAACGTTTTAGGTGGAAATAGGAATCTATCCTCCATTTGGTGAGTCCCCGATGTCTCTGTTGGTCCAGATCAGGAGTTTCCCTTCTCACCTATTGGAAGCTCAGGAAGGAGGGGACTTATAATAATAGCCCTGCTATCAGGTTAAATTAGTGCCATCCTAGCAGTAGATAGGATCTCTAGCTCTGGACTATTAGAGGCATCGGGGGAACCCACTAAGTCAGAGGATTGCAGGAATGGAGGTAAGATTTTCTGGTATCACTTATTTTTCCTGTGGAAGGTGGAAGAGGACAAAATGGAGGTGTTGCCCTCGGCAACCAATCAGATTATAGCTATTATTTTATAGAATGTTGTAGTTAAATGATAGATAGAGTTTTATTGGTGGCTATATACCTCCACTTATCCTCTTTAAAAAGTTTGATACATCTCCCTCTAAGCCATTATACAGTGATGCCTAGCCATTCAGTAAGTATATACTGTACTATGTAAGTCTCCTTGCTGCTGCTTTTGGATTGCACTGTTCTGCATTACATGAATGAAATACTAGACTAGAAAGCTCTTCTCCGCTGGGACCCTGATGTCACATTGAGAATGCAGACTCCCCTACCCGGTCTATCAGGGGCAGTAATGCGATTCTCTATTTAGCCTCACGACATCCCGAGTATTACTAAACCGATAGCACCAGAAGCTGAGAGAGAACAGCCTGTGTCTATGTATACAGAACTGTTATCACACCCTCCTGGATGTTACACACGATTTCTAGCTATATCATTCACACGTGCAATCTGTGGGATGACCAGCTTGCACCATCCTATTATGTATTCATTATGTAAATGTAATTAGAGAGACCCCCATATGTATTGCCATATGGCCACCCACTCTGCTGTAGCTAGCGGATAACCAACTCTTTATCTTGTGTGCAGCTTGGTTGATGCAAACAAATTGTGTATTTATTATTCAGTCCATTTACAAATGGGATAACAGCTGACATCTACCTGCAGCATTTCACTAAAATGTAAAGTGCTGAGATGTTCCCCCCCCCCCCCCCCCCTGTGCTGCTAAATAGGGATGGTGTGACATCCATTGCACCAACTTAATAAGAGATTCTAAAGTTTATTTTTTGTTGTTTTTCAAATGACTGTGTACAAGGGTTATAGATAGTGGCAAATAGTGGTGAAATTATCATGGAGTGTGGTAGAAGGTCTCCCTGGCTTCATCAGTCAGTCATTTTTGAACATGAGGATAAGAGGTCTTACCTTTTACCTCTCAATAATACACAATGGGGGGAGCTGTTAATTGTGCTGCATAGATAGTGTAGTGGTTAGCGTTACTGCCCCAAAGCAATGAGGTCTTGGGCTCGATTCCCACTATGGCCCTAACTGTGTGGAGTTTGTATATTCTCCCTGTGCTTGCGTGGGTTTCCTCTGGGTACTCCGGTTTCCTCCCACACTCCAAAAATATACTGGTAGGTTAATTGGCTCCCAACGAAATTAACCTGTGTGTGTACATGTGGTAGGGAACATAGAATGTAAGCTCCACTGGGGCAGGGACTGATGTGAATGTACAAATATTCTCTGTAAAGCGCTGCGGAATATGTGTGCGCTATATAAATAACTGGTAATAAATAAACCAATATTCATGAAACTGCAGCTTCGCTAAGAACCAATAAGGGGTCATCATCTATGAATGTCTACATTTCTATCTGTTGGCTAGCATTACAGGGAAGATAGGATGCCCAAGGAGGCTAGCCGTGGCACCAGGGGTGTATTAAGAGAGGAGCGGGCCGTGTGCATCCCCTGTCCAGGGCCCCCTCCTCTCTCCGTGGCGGCCTGCAGCAGACTGACGGCTGACTGCAAAATCAGTGGACACTGGGCACTAGTCTGTGCCCAGAGTCTACTGCGCAGGTAGCCGGCAAAATGGCGCAGCGGCCATTTTCCCGGCGATCTCCTCACTGTGCATGCGCAAAATGCCGGAGAAAATGGCAGCGGCGCCCATTTTCTGGCGTTTTGTGCACTGAGACACTCGATGCGGGACCTCAGGGAGGAAAGTACTAGAAAATAATGGGTGCACCATACACCCTGCACCCATGATAAATAAGCCCCCCACAAATCCTCCCATGACATTGCAGAAATAAGATTTATTTTTTGCAGGATGAATTGAAACAACATAAAGGAGACGGAGGGGACAAATTTACAGATCAATAAAGAGCCCCCTCAATCTTGTGACCCATTTAAAAATGCTTACTACCTTACGCTAATGCGATTATCAGACCGCGTATGCCAATTATCCGATCATCTTCAGGCATCCTAAGGTGGCTGCAAAAGATCCATCAGAAACAGACATCTCATTTTCGTCTACTTCGCTGCGAAGTATCACACGAGTCGGCTTTCACGCCCCCGACACCCCCACTAGACGGCTCAGTTTTTTGCGATCACCTGGTCTTACAGAGAGAGCGATCCTTCAATGGACAGATCAGAGTCTCCTCCCTTCCAGCCTCCGTCCGCGTGCATACGCTTGGTGCGGCCCAGGGACAGTCTGCCATCGCTTTCTGTGGCCGATGTGCAGTTTTCAGATATCCGCAGGATCCGTGCACATGTGCGTCAAACTCATTATTAGCGTCATTGTACTCGTGCACAGCGACAGTGCAGCCTGACAGTAACCTAATTCTACAGCGGTGACCTCTGTACCTGGGCTCTATAACCATGTCACATCTGATACAATACGCATATCTGGTACCTGGCGCTGGACTAGTCATGACATTTGCGGTAAATGTTGGTAGTCTCAAGAATGGGGGAAAATCAAAAGAAAAAGATGTTTCGCCAATTGTGCTGCCCTATATTATGCCCACACAATAATGTACATATTATCCATTACTCCACCAAAAGGAAGCGTGATCAGATACATCATCCAGACAAATAAAATGTTTATATGAAATGAGAAGTAGTGATGGCCTAATTAAATATCCTTAGCATTGTAGTCAGAAATCCACTTATCATTGACTAATTCACAGGAAATAACCAAAGTTGTTTTTTTTTTTTTTATGTATCCGGCTTGCATCACGGGGAGACTCCCCTGAGTCAGCTCTCAGCCGTGCACATCCCTCCCCGGGGCTTACAAGTGGTTCAGTATGTGTTATAAAGGCAGGAAGAGCTGGATTCATTTTTACTCAGCCCTGGGGAGATCCTCGTAACCAAAGACATTTAGCTGTCTTGTTACTAGTACATTGTGAGTGATACAGTGTAAACTAGGTGACTTGGAAGACCAAGCAGACAGGCTGGAGAAGTTTTCTCTGCAGTAAGAATTCTACAGTAACACACGAGGTAGTGCAGACTGCTATCATTGCCATGACTATGTCCATCAACACCTTGGTAAATTCGCCAAATAAGCAGCCACCATAGTTTTTTTTATCGGGGCTGCTCCTGCATTAAAAAATGGGGGATCGCAGAAATCTTCCAGCAGACCCTCCCCTGTGTAGACACATTCAGGAAATACTTAGTATTTGCAGGTAACCTCCCCCCCTCCCCAAATGGATGTTTTCGGGGGATATGCTGCAAATGTTAATTGATAAATAGGCCTCATAGACAAGTAACATAATGCAAGAAAAAGAAAGGGACACATTTAAAAAATGTATGTCAGCAACATTTCTATTTTCTATACACATTATTTTTCAAGCCGAGACCGTTCTTCTGATATAGAGATCTTCTGGCGTTTAGTGGCAGGATAAATGCGCATGTGTGACCATCGGTCTGTGCTAGCATCAGCTGCAGGGAACTGAGAGCGATCATCGGATTGTGAATAGAAGCCTATAAGCTGTAGATGGCGTTGGCTATGGTTAGCATTTCTGCCTCACAGCACTGAGGTTGTGGGTTCGATTCCTACCATGGCCCTACCTGTGCGGAGTTTGTATATTCTCCCTGTGCTTGCATGGGTTTCCTCCGAGTACTCCGGTTTCCTCCCACACTCCAAAATATACTGGTAGGTTAATTGGCACCCAACAAAAATTAACCCTAATATGAATGTGTGTGCATGTGATAGGGAACATAGGGGGTCATTCAGACCCGCTCGCGAGCGCAGGACGCTCGCAAGCGGGTCGATGTTGCCCCACTGCGCATGCGCACGACGGAGGGAGCTCCGTCGTGCGCATGCGCGAGACCCGGCTAGCGACGGCTCTCCGTCGCTCCGGGTCTCGCACCAAAGGGGCCGTCTGAAGCCGGCCCCACTAACATCAGTAGTGATGTCAGTGGGAGTGATTTTGGCTCTGATCACTCCAGGGTCTCCGTCGCAAGCCCGATGGTCACGATGGTCTTGACCATCGGGCTTGCGGCAGCGAGATCCTATCGCAGGGTCTCCGTCGCAAGCCCGATGGTCGCGATGGTCTTGACCATCGGGCTTGCGGCAGCGAGATCCTACCGCAGGGTCTCCGTCGCAAGCCCGATGGTCGCGATGGTCTTGACCATCGCGACCATCATCATGGACGCTCGCTATAGCTGTGGGTGGTAACCCACAGCTATGCGAGCGTCCATAAGGCCGCTCCATTTTCATGTAGGAGGGCCCTGATTCAGAGCGAGCGCTCTGGTCAGAGCGTCCGGCTCTGAATCAGGCCCATAGAGTGTAAGCTCCACTGGGGCAGGGACTGATGTGAATGGCCAACTATTCTCTGTAAAACGCTGCGGAATATGTGTGCGCTATATAAATAACTGGTAATAAATAAATAATAAATAAAGTTGCTCTCTCCGGAACTTGCTTCCTATGGGCACATCAGAGCCTCTTATAGGAACTGCTGTGCTGCATGACTATAGCAGAGTTCTCGAGTTTGTTGTGCCCAAACTCAGGGCCTGATTCAGCAAGGATCGCAAGTGCTAAGACGCACGCAGTCGGCCGATTTTCGCGTTCTACACATGCGCATGCGTATGAATCGCATGCACCGTGATCGAGAATGAGATCGCAGTGTGTACGCAGACCCATCGCAGAGTGATTGACAGGAAGTGCCGTTTGGGGGTGGTAACAGGGGATTGGTCGTGCGAACGCAGGCGTGTCAGTGTGTTTGAATGCCGTTGCAGGCGCGTGCATGATTTATCCACCACTAACCCATGCGCAGCCTGTGCACTCACTGCGTGCAGGAAGTTTAGCAATTCCTGAGTGAGGTCAGGTCAACGGCTATATTGCGCATGGGTCCGACGGTTCTCGATTGCATTGATGTTTTCAGTCTCCTGCAAAGTATGACGGATGTGAGTACAGGGAAGGGGGCAGCTTCATGTAGTGCTGGGCGTCGTATTGTTCTGCGGAAGCATTGCGATTGCATTAATTTGCATATTTTCGCTGTGGCCGGGTGCGTGCGTCTTAGCACTAGCCATCCTTGCTGAATCAGGGCCTCAGATCTGTACTGCAGTATCAAAATACAGCTGCCCAACATTTGTGGACTACATGCAAAAGCAGCCAGTATTTACCCCACATGCAGAGAAAATATTAAATGCGTTTGCACTCCTCGCATTGCAACATGGTTTGTTCCAGGTGCAAGTTACTTGACTTTTTTTCATTTGCTACCAACTGAGAATCAGCCCCTCTGTGTACAGTATACACACAGTATAATCAGACTTCATGGCATGAATTACCACTATGCAGATGATACTCACACGTACCTGCTCTTGGAATTACAATCTTCAATGGCTGTCTCTCTGAGCGGTTATGGATTGAAAGATCTACAGTAAAAAGGTAGACAATGTCTAGATAGACACCAGATGTTAGACAGGCAATAGATCGACAGGGACAAAAGGTCGACAGGGCCAAGAGGTCATCACACCAAAGGTCGACAGATTCAAGTGTTGACAGGCTAAAAAGGTTGACGTATATGGTCACCATGACAATGGTCGACGCTGTTTTTTTGTTTTTTCTAACCATAATCTTCACCCTAACCCTAATCCTAACCCTCCCCTTGGTGCCTAACCCTAACCCTCCCTCCTGGTGCCTAACCCTAACCGTCGGGGAAGGTGCCTGACCCTAACTGTCCCTTCTAGTGCCTAACCCTCCGGTAAGTGCCTAACCATCCCTTCTAGTGCCTGACCCTAACCATCCCTTCTAGTGCCTAACCCTAACCCTCCTTCCTGGTGCCTAACCCTAACCGTCGGGGTAGATGCCTGACCCTACCCATCCCTTCTAGTGCCTAACCCTCCCTCCTGGTGTCTAACCCTAACCGTTGGGGTAAGTGCCTAACCCTAACAAAAATAAGATAAGAGATATAAATATATCTATCTATCGACCATTTGCATGTCGACCATTTGCATGCTGATCTTGTGACCCTGTCGACCATATATACATGTCGACCTTATTAGATGTCAACCTTTAGTGTGTCGACCTTGTGTCCCTGTCGATCTATTGCTTGTCTAACATCTGGTGTCTATCAAGACATTGTCTAACTTCTTACTGTAGATCTTTAGACCGGATCCCCTCTGAGCTCCTGCAGTATAAGATGCCAGTAAGCTGAGATTGAATCCTGATAACACACAAGTGTTAAATCTCAAAACTGCAGCGGGGTCATCCAACTGGGCTTAACCACGGGGGGAGCTCTGAGTTGACAATCTCTGAGCATGTGCGGATTCTCCCTCTTGTCCTGCATTGTGGCTTGTCACTTATATGTCAGGTGTCAGCCACGATCATATCCTCTTTCTTTCATTTGCGGAACGTTGCTAGAATCAAGCATTTGCTCTCCCCAGAAGATCTGTCTACAGTACATGCATCTGTATGGTCATGCTTGGACTACTGCAATGCCCTCAACCTGGGTCTCCCAGAAATATAATGGCAAAACTTGCATCTGGTACCAAATTTAGCACTCAGGCTGGTACTGAACCAGCAATCCCCTATTCCTGCCACATACAGTAACACCCATTCTCCACTCCCTTCCCTGGCTGCCTGTAAGGTGGTGAATCACTTTCAAGATTGGATTGGCATTAAAAGCCCTGATAACTTGCAGCAGCTTCTCTTATATACTCCCACTCGCTAACGTCCATCGGTAGATGAGGGACAAAAAACTGTACCTAGAATCTCCTATATTTCATATGGGGCACAAGCTTTTCTCAGGAACTTACACCCCGAGGCCTAATCTCTAGGAACCCTCGAAAATAGGTCCATGACTTTCCTGTGTACTAACGCGTTTCATTAATGTCCCGCTGCGTTCATAGTAACCAAGGCTTATCACCATTTTCTTTACTCTGTTAGTCTTTAATGTGTTTATTTCTATAGAGTGTTTTTATTGTATAAATGTAAAGTGATTGGGAGGAAAAAGCGACAGTATATAAAGAAAATTATTATTATTATTATTATTACAATGATGGCTTTGCTCATGGTGAAAACAGTAAAATGTCACTACAATAGACAAACCTGCTTCCGCTTTAGGACTAACCAATTCTTTATGTTTTTCTAAAATGCTTTTCAATTAAGCAAAATTTATGCCTTACATGTTTCATGATAGCAAAGGAACAGTCACCTAAAATTGCGACTAAACAGAAAATAAATATGCCCGTGCTCGGTTTTACCCATATCATACATGGTACCAGCAGCATGGCAATATTAATGCCATATATGTTTGCTATTGGCGCTAACAATAATATACTGCAAATTTATGTGTGTGCAGCAAATAAAACAAAGGGGATTTTGTCATGATTTGATCAAAGCATTTAAGCCTGCAGCCCAGCATCAAGGGATCCCATTTTTCTGCAGGTCCCTAACACTAGCATATATGCCTAGCACATCATTACATTGCAGTTAAATGTACTCACCTCCTAGATACAGAGGGACACATCTATACAGGGCTGTATAAAATTGCGACTGTTCCCCTGAAAGTGGAAAGTTGAAGGTTATGCCTATTCTGATACATATTGGTGGTGCCTCTCAGGAAACCAAAGTTGCTGCAAAAAAACAGGTGGTGGGGGGGAGGGGAGGGGGATAGCAACTCTTAGCTTGTAAAAGCAACGCTGTTCTTTAATTAAAATTTCCCTGTCTAAATCAATGTTCTTCCTTCACATAGGAAAATATGTTTTCATAATCAGTGCTCATTGTAATGTGATTACTTACATGTGCATTGTATTACAGGTTATGTGTAATTGTGTTCTCTTACCAGGCTTATTCTCATTATTACAATAATTAGAATTGCCTCCCATTACTTTATGTGGGGAACGCACAGGAGACAGTCACACATGGAGTTTAAACTCCAAATAAAAAATTTCAATTTTAATAAGAACCTTTCATGAAAAAGCATGAGATGATTCGCTGTACGACAAAGAAATGTAGAATCCATAATATTGGTTTGATTGACGCTTACGCATGGATTTAGTAGGGATTTAGTAGTGACTTAGTAGGGATTTAGTAGGGGCTTGATTTCGTAAAAACTTCCTGACAATCATAGATTATTTCAAAATGTTGATGGTGATTTATCAGTTTGCTTGGTAGTGTGTGAGTGCCTATTGTATTTGCTTTTTTAGATTCATGTCGGCGTCTCTTTGAAGTGGGCTGGGCTAGAATCAACTTGCTGCTCGAGTATTTTCACACCAACGGGGAGATGTACCAAACCTTGGAGCGGGATAAAGTACCAACCAGTCAGCTTCTAACTGTCATTGTACAGGCTGTGTTTGAAAAGTAACAGTTAGGAGCTGATTGGTTGGTATTTTAACTCTCTCCACTTTATTCCTCTCCAAGGTTTGATATATGTCCCCTCGGAATCGGTATGATTTACCACCGGACCCATGGCCGGCGGTTGGAATCCCGACAGCGGCATCCCGGCAGAGGAGGAAATCCTGATCGTCAAAGGTAAGTATACACTAACCTATTTCTACCCCCTAACCCTCCCTTAGGGGTGCCTAACCCTAACCTTCCCCCCCCCAGCAGGGCCGGATCAAGGCTTGTGGGGGCCCCCGGGCAACTGAGTTGTGGGGGCCCATCAATAACACACAGCGACTGCTATTCCCCTTAAGCCGAGTAGACGCTAGACAATATGACATCCGATCCGGTGGATTGGACAACATATCATCCACATCGGCAAGTGTGTACCCACTATGTCACTGACGTCGCCCGTCGGACCTGCGAGCAGGTCCAAAGAGCAATATCATCAGCGGGGCCATGCTGCTGAATGCAGCATGCCCCTGCTGTTACACCGTCGCTCCCGCTATGGGCAAGTGTGTATGCACTTGCCAATGCCAGGACCCGCCGCACAAGGGTCTTGACCATCGCGACCATCAACCTGGTAACCCACAGCTTAGCTAGCGACCAGGAGGCCGCACTTAAAAATCAAAGCGGCCGCCCTCATTCAGAACGAGCGCTCGCTTCTTGCGAACGCCTCTGAATGAGGGCCACAGTTCCATCTGGCTGAACAACATAACTGTTTTGTCTCCATCTTCGCCCACTTGAATGTCCCCTATGGGCTTCTCCAGGAGAGGTGACAACATAAGTAGGTAAGTATGCTCTAAAATGGGAGGAATACAGTATAGGATGTTGATGATTATATGGCAGAGGTAGTAATTCAAAGACCCATTTTGTCAAAATGTGGCCCCTTTATACAGTACGTTTAGTTAGTTATTCTTTTCATGATTGCTTATATATAATGATTAACATTTTCTTGTACAGATATATTTAGTATGAATTTAACATTGTCATCAACCATTTGAAATCACATAACCGTCTGTATTTTCTGCATAGTTTTATTTTATTTTGTTTGCTTTATTTGTTATAATATTTGTCTGAATAACCACCATGACCTGACCACTGGACATGATCATAATACATCTCTATTACACTCTATACACCAGTGGCTTCGCTACTGCAACTGTGAGCGCTGGCCTCTAAAGTGATCGGAGGCTAAGGAAGACGTCACCCGCGACCTGGAGAACCTGCGCGGCCGTGTCTGCTGGATCAATTTAGATCCAGTCAGCACGGCAGCAGAAGTGACAGCCCGGGCGACGTGCGGAGTCAGGTAAGTACTGGGGTGAGGAGGAGGGTGGAAGGGGCATGACTACAGGAGGCACTACTTTAAAGGGTACAACTACAGGGGGCACTACTTGAAGGGGCACAACTAAGGGGGCACTGCATATGGGCACAGCAACAGGGGACACTGCATATGGGCACTACTTTAAGGGGCATTGCATTAGGGGCACAACTACAGGGAGCACTACTTTAAGGGGCACAACTACAGGGGGCACTACTTTACTAGTACAGGTGGCATTGCATAAGGGGCACTAGTATAGGGGGTATCGATAAGGGGCCCTGCATAAGGGGCACTGCTACAGGGGGGCCTCCATAATGGGTACTGCATAATGGGGCATTGCATAATGGGCACTACTATAGGGGGCATTGCATAAGGGACACTAGTACAGGGGGCATTGCATAAGGGACACTAGTACAGGTGGCCTGCATAATAGGCACTACTACAGGGGGCCCTGCATAAGGGGCACTGCTACAGGTGGGGCTGCATAATGGGCACTGCATAAGGGGGCATTACATAATGGGCACTACTACAGGGGGCATTGCATAAGGGGCACTACTACAGGGGGCCCTGCATAAGGGGCACTGCTACAGGGGGGCCTGCATAATGGGCACTGCATTAGGGGGCATTGCACAAGGGGCACTACTACAGGGGGCATTGCATAAGGGGCACTATTACAGGGGGCATTGCATAAGGTGCAATAGTACAGGGGGCCTGCATAATCTACACTACTACAGGGGACCCTGCATAATGGGCACTACTACAGGGGGGCCCTGCGTAAGGGGCACTACTACAGGGGGCATTGTGTAAGGGGAACTACTACAGGGGGCATTGCATAAGGGGCACTACTACAGGGAGCATTGCATAAGGGGCACTACTACAGGGGGCATTTCATAAAGGGCACTAGTACAGGGGGCAATGCATAAGGGGCACTATTACAGGGGACATTGCATAAGGGGCACAACTACAGGGGACACTATATAAGGGGCAGTAACTTGATACACACAGTTTACAGGTTATAATCTATGTTCCCAATAATCTGGTTCTACACGGACATAAAAACTGTGCAGCCTGTCTTGAGCTGAGGTGACAGACTGGCAGGAGCGGAGAGAAGGGTTGGTGAAGTAGATCTGTCAGGGTGGGATGTAATGGGCATTACTCTGTGGCATAATGTGCAATGGGCATTACTGTGTACACAATTTACTATTAGGGGTATTACTTAGTGTGGCATGCTGTGTAGCATTATGTGTTATAAGGGCCATAATGTGTAAGGGGCATTACTGTGTGGCATAATGTATTGTATGTGGCATTACGGTGTGGCATAATGTGAAATAGGGGCATTACGGTGTGGCATAATTTGTTATAGGGGCATTACTGTGTGTCATTATGTGTTATACATGACATTGTTGTGTGGCATGTGTAAAGGGCATTGCTGTGTGGCATAATGTGATGTAAGGGGCACTACAGTGTGGCATAATTTGTTATAGGGGCATTCCGGTGTGGCATAATGTGTTATATAGTGGCATTACTTAGTGTGTCATAATGTGTAAGGCAGAGGTTCCCAATCACGGTCCTCAAGGCTCCCCAACAGTTCATGTTTTAGTGATATGCCGCCCACAGTACATACAGTAGGTGTTCCTCAAGGTTCTGTTGTTGGACCTCTTCTATTCTACCTCTATACTTCCTCTCTAGGTGAACTCATCAGCTCTTTTGACCTCCATTATCATCTGTATGCTGATGATACTCAAATCTACCTTTCCTCCCCTGATCTCTCCCCCTCTCTTGTGACTCGTATCTCCACCTGTCTCTCTGCCATCTCTTCCTGGATGTCCCAGCGATTTCTTAACTTAATATGTCTAAGACAGAGCTGATCGTCTTCCCACCCTCCCACATAACCTCACTTCCCACTATTTCTTTATCAATTGATGGTATAACTATCTCATCTAGCCCCAAAGTGCACTGTCTTGGAGTCATCCTGGACTCATCCCTCTCTTTCAAACCACATATCCAGAACCTTTCACAGTCCTGTCATTTCCATCTCAAAAATACTTCTAAGATCAGACCCTATCTCACCCAGGACGCTACAAAAACCCTCATACATTCACTGGTCATCTCCAGATTGGACTACTGTAACCTCCTCCTATCTGGCCTCCCCAAATCCCATCTCTCTCCTCTCCAGTCTGTCCTCAGTGCTGCTGCACGGCTTATTTTCCTCTCCAAACACTCTACATCTGCCTCCCCTCTCCTACAAGCCCTCCACTGGCTCCCCTTCCCTTTTAGAACCCAATTTAAGGTTCTCACGCTCACTTACAAAGCCCTCACCCAATCTTCCCCCATATACATCTCTGATCTCATCTCCCTTCACTCTCCTCTCCGCTCTCTTCGTTCAACTAATGCACGCCACCTTTCATGCCAGCTGATTACTTCCTCCCACTCCCGCCTCCAAGATTTTGCCCGCACTGCTCCCCACCTCTGGAACTCTCTCCCACTCTCCACCTCTTTGCAATCCTTCAAACGGGCTCTCAAGACCCATTATTTCATCAAAGCCTTCCAGCTGTCATTCTAACTCCCTGATACATACACCTTCCTCCCCATCTGTGTCACCCCTGTTTGTCTTCCCCTCCCCTTCTAGAATGTAAGCTCTTATGAGCAGGGCCCTCTAACCTCTTGTACTTCTCCCTACTTTAGTTTCATCTACTTCTTACTCACCACTAGGGCACCTAACACTTGGCTGCTTATGCTCTGTTGCTTATCTGGGTGTCATGATCACTAATGTAGCAATATGTATTATCCATGTCCTGGTCCTGTATTGTATTGTTCTGTAAGTCGCTTGTCTACAACTTGTTTATGTGCTTTGTATACAGACATAGGACACTACACCCCCAACATTACCTGACCACTGTACATGACCCTAATACACATCTATTACACTGTATACAGACATAGGACACTACACCCCCAACATGACCTGACCACTGTACATGATCATAATACACATCTATTACACTGTATACAGACATAGGACACTACATCCCCAACATGACCTGACCACTGTACATCACCATAATACACATCTATTACACTCTATACAGACATAGGACACTACACCCCCAACATGACCAGACCACTATACATGATCATAATACACATCTATTACACTGTATACAGACATAGGACACTACATCCCCAACATGTCCTGACCGCTGTACATGATCATAATACACATCTATTACACCGTATACAGACATAGGACACTACACCCCCAACATTACCTGACCACTGTACATGACCCTAATACACATCTATTACACTGTATACAGACATAGGACACTACACCCCCAACATGACCTGACCACTGTACATGATCATAATACACATCTATTACACTGTATACAGACATAGGACACTACACCCCAACATGACCTGACCACTGTACATGACCATAATACATATCTATTACACTGTATACAGACATAGGACACTACATCCCCACCATGACCTGACCACTGTACATGACCATAATACACATCTATTACACTGTATACAGACATAGGACACTACACCCCCAACATGATCCAACCACTGGACATGATAATTACACAAACCAGTAAATAGTACTGGACTATTGTTAAAAATCCAAGGTCGTTAGAAGAGTTAAAAACTTATTGGGCTAAATCTACAAGACATGGGACTGTGGCTGTAAATTCGTGGGATCATTGATAATAAATATGTGGAATAGTATTACAGATTAAGGACAAACATTTGTGGATAATGGCTAGCTTCTTCTAGCCCTTTCCCCAATTCCATACAGAGTTTATACTGAGCTTGTTATAATAATTAATGGGGGAATGGAAACAGCAACAGTAGTTCCAGGATCAAATTTGATATCCCCTGTTTCCCATTACAACATGTTCAACTTGTGCATGTAATCCTTAAAGAAAGCAGGAAACATCTCCCGTGTCACAGCACTATTTACCCCCTTTAATAAAAAGTGGAATTTGCAATTGGATTGGGATCCCCGTAGTTTTTAAAAGTGGCCATAGAGAGGGTTGGGGGAGGCAGAAAGTTGTGAAAGGAGCTTTTGTCCCCTTAAAAGCCAGCTAATAACTCCACAGGTGGGAGAGTCCCTTCCTTGCCTCATGCGAGCACATAGTGCTAACTCCAAGAAACTTTTTTTTTGAAGGTAGAAGAAATCAGTGAATGCCTTTTATAGCTTTCACTTCTGCTCGTGGTTTGCCAGCGGGAGCCGACAAAATCCCCACCTCTCCCTCCCATCACCACCCAGAGGAGAAAACAGGGATCTGTTAGAGAAAGCACTGCCCTTTACCAAACTGCATGGGCTTTTCCCAGGGATCATTGTTAGTGGTTCCTAGGAGACAGGGGTCTTCAGGTGTTACCAGGGAGACCGGGGCCTGGGTATTTGGTTTTAGGTCACCCACAATAAAGACGGCAGAATGAAACAGGCATCCTCGGGACCTCCTCAGTCATTTGTCAGGCTATTTTAGCCCCTGTGTCTATTCACTGGCACTGAGAAGGGGGTATGTCAGTGGAGGGAAGAGTAGAGGAACATAGCGAGACTATATGGCTATTGAATGAGTTGAATTGGGAGAACATAAACATGTTAAGTAATTAAACGGAACAAGATGGATTCCATGGGAGTTAACTATCCCAGTCAAAACAGGTCAATATATTCTGTGCCACCTGTATATTACACTAATGCTCGGCACGTCTATACGTGGAAAAAGAACACTTTTTTTCTTTTCACACATCGTCATGTGGAGGAAATCAACAGTAATTTATACTACTTCTTCTGATAACTATTCTTTTTCTGATGCCCCGGGAAGTATTTACGTACCTAACGCCATCTTGGATTGTTAATGTACTATACTCCGCTACTGTTGTTGGTAAAAAATGCAAAACCACTTTCCTAAATCTAAAATAATATTTTTTGTCAAATCGTAACCACCGCCGACACACACACATTGGATGACACTGTTTTTGTGGACTGAACCACCATATGTCAATAGAAAGTAGTGACATCGCTGTCAATAGAAGCTAGTGACATCACTGCTGGAATGTCCCTAAGACCTCAGTGGTGTTTGAAGTCACTGAGCTTGGACCCCCTGCCGAAGCGTATTGGTGCTATGTTCACCTTAAGGTGAAGGGAAAGCATCTCAGATACTTAGGGGCTTGTTTGATTGTAAAGAGAAACACATATTCTGCAAAAATAGTAAAGAACGTAACAATAATTTCTGTTAAATGCTGACTTCTATTACGATCTCATCCCACAAAACAAAACCTAGTTTCTGCATTCTGGTGCGTAACTGGTCACATTAATGCAATACTTGCTGACTTCTGGTCTGCTTTCTCAGGTAGGGGGCAGCCAGGTCGGCGAGGCAGGGGGTGTGGTGCCGCAGAAGTGCGGAGGGTGTGACATCAAGATTGTGTCACCATGGCCCCGCGACCAGGTACACAGTGCCGCGATTACCAGCAGTGTAAAGCAAGGATGGGGCCACAATGACGCAATTTAGTGTGAATCGCGTGATTGACCGCTCGGACCGCCCACTTCACCCAAAAAACTTGACTTTTCACCCAGGCATCTAGGAGGCCCACCAAGGTTCTGGAGCCTCCTGGTGTAAGCAAGTATGCATATAGGAGCTCATCCCTGCAATGTGAATACTAAAGTGGTCACTAATATGGACCCCAGTTAGCGGCTGTGCATACATGGTCATCAGACCGCACATGTGTATGCAGATATTACCAGGACTCATTCCCTCGGATCTCTCTCCTGAAAGACTTGGCGTAATGTGTAACCCATAGACTACAATGGATAACACTGCCAGGGCCAAGAGCTTGGTACATTTCACAATTTAGCAGCCCCCATAGTAATCTATGTGGGCTGCTTCTGCAAACGAATATGGAGCTAAACCGCAAAAACATATCTCGGACATCTGCTATGGTCACCCCTTCATGCACCCTGGAGATGCTTCATTTGTTTGGGTATCCCCTGAAAATGTCTGTTTTGGGGGTCACCCTGGAGATGCTTCATTTGTTTGGGTATCCCCTGAAAATGTCTGTTTTGGGGGTATGTCCCGCAAAATTCCTGTGATAAGTCTGCTCCATAGTATTTTTCTACACCATCATTACATAGTAACATTACACAATTATATAATTGTGTAGGAATTGCAATATGACACGTTCAGCAGTAAAAGTGCGGTATATACAGTATGGACTGACACTCCAGGAAGGATCATCAAGAACATCTGGCTCTTTTTAGTTCTAGTCTCACAAGTAAAATGATTTGCATAATGTTTATTAATTCAATTTTTTAATTTTCAAAGTAGTTGCTCATTAAATAAATACAGTGTGCAAAATTAATTTGTGGGGGCGGATAGCATTGCTCGGGAGGTTATAGAAATGTTGGGCCTACACGTTAGGAAAGAAAATATATTCTGCTGGGAGCGCGGAGAGTACATTAAAAATATCAGAAGCATATTCAGAAGCTACGAGTCACGGCTGGTCCAAGTCACAGGAGGCCGCTATTTTGTGATCTCGATATGTAATTTTCAGATTTTACGAGAGGGAATGTAGCGTACACAGACACTTTAATGCTCCAATAAAATAACTTTATATCACGGATCTATATTGTTCTATCCTTAGTGCACGGTTTACTAATGGGCAAAAAGCGCCACGCATGAAAGATTATGCGCTCTAACTTGATGCAGCTTGAAGTTTTAGCTGTAACAGGGCTGAATGCTCTCCCATGTGACCTGTGAGCTGATCGTTCTTTCGGGGAGATGTACCAACCAATCAGCTCCTGCCTGTCAGTTTACAGGCTGTGTTTGAAAATGACAGTTAGGAGCTGATTGGTTGGTACTTTATCCCCAAGGCTTAGCACATCTACCCCTTTATTAGGTTTGCGTCGTCGTCACCTTTAAATCTCAATAATGTCATATCTGTCATGTCCCTTATAAAGCAGGTGCCAGCGCTACAGCTGCATGTTTTCTCATTTGTAGTATTTATGGGAAATTCTAAGCACACATAGACACAGTCGCTAGCGCAGAACAGACATAATAATTTAGGGCTATACTGATCCAATAAATGTGGTCACAACAATTGCTCCAGTATCACCAAATTGCCTAAGCTGGCCCCATAGTGTCAGATCTAGCCACTCGGCACAAGAGCTGGCTATTAGGAAGGAACAGAGGGCCTGATTCAGACCCGGTCGTTAAGCTGCGAACGCACGCTATGGGCAATTATCGCACATCTGCGCATGCGTATGCGTCAAAATACGCATCCGCGAACCAGTCACTGCGGCCGGGAATCGTGCGCTCGTAGTACACAGACTGGACGCTACTTTGAGTGACAGATTGCGCCGTTTGTGGGTGGTGACAGGGGATGGTGCTTGTGACCCGGGGGAGTGGATGTGCGAACGCAGGCGTGTCTGAGCGTCAAAACGGAGAAGGGCTGGTCCTGACCAATTTGGTTCCCTAGGCAAGATGTTATTTGGGTTGGGGCCCTTGACTACTGCTGGGCACCCCCCTGGAGCAATGATGCCCTATATAGCCTATGCCCAAGACCGGCTCTGCTAAAGAGGGTCATCAGGGCCAGATTAAGGTTTGCCGGAGCTCCAGGGCAACTAACTTGTGGGGGCCCTTACCAATACAATTCTCAATAACATATGCTGGTGATGTAATTAAAAAGTATAATGTGTAAATACAGAAACCCGTATTCTCATTTGCCACAGTGGACAGGGGTGGGGAGCAGGTACTGATTACCCAGGGGGGTTAGCTGCTATGGGGGACATTGTCCCACTGTGCGGCTGCCGGTGCCCCCTGTACAGCGGTGAGAAGGAGGTGACCTGAGAGTGTAGGGGCGTGTGCACTCAAGAGGATGTTTCTCCTCATTGGTGTAATGTGCTGCTGTGGGCAGGGCTATGTGATCTACAGAAGGCAGGGCACCTCATGCAGATCACATAGCCTTGCCCACAGCAGCCGGCACCTAGGAGGATAGATTCCCCCCTGATTGCACACGCCCCCGTCCTCACCTTCTTTCCTCCCTGCCGTCCTGTAAGTGCAGCAGCCCTCATGCGGCTGTTGGCGCCCCCCCTGTACAGCATGAGGCACTGCATTATTGTTTTTGCATTTTTTTTTTAAGAATCACCAGATTGGCCAGTTCACGCCCCCTCTCAGGACCGGGGCCCGTGACCCCTCTCTACAGCCCTGCCCCCAAACTGGTGATGTAACTATCCGCGGTCCCCCATTGTGTGGGGTACCCTGGGTGATCACCCAATTTCCCCTTTGAGGGTCACAGGTATTGGTCAATCTCATGTCAGCAGGCTGAATTCACCTAAAAGAGTCTCCTAGAAAACAGTTTGCAGAAATTGGGCCACAGAAACCCCTGGTTGGGCCACCAAATGTATTTAATTGACAATCAGCTGCCGTGTGCTTGCATGAAAGTATTACAGTCTTGCCACTGCAAAACCGTACTGTCTACATGTCCATCAGCCCCTCCACTGACCCGTTCTATCAATTCTTTATTCCTCTGAAGAACATGACCGCTGTTATCTGTGGCTTCGGGAGAGAGCTTGTGTGACTCTTTCCCATATCGCGCTCTCCTTATCTCTCAAGAAATTCACTGGCACAGATGGCAGAATATAAAAGAGATTAGTTTCCACTTACACGATTTTATCATTCATTAGTAGGGAAAATGAAAGACATCAAAGAGAATTTCCCACAGTATAGACTCTAGATCAATCTTTTTTATGTTGTGGTTAAATTGAATTATAGTTCTTCCCATTAATATGGGTTGTAATTAATTTATTACTGCAGATAAGTACTCACCCTGGCAATGCGTTCAGTGTAGTGGAGATAACTTATACATTCCGGGGGGTATAATGTGTGAGGGATTAATAATGTGTAGTATATAAACTGTATCAGATTATTTACTATGTTTCCTACATTTCTCCACTTACATCAGATAACTTGTATCCAGTGAGTACTGTTGAGCCAAGTGCCAGCATATGGAGCCACATTGGCACCTCCAAAACAGTCACCTGCAAAATATGCGACCTTTGAAGAGAACTTTATTCAAACTTGATGTGTTCATTTGTACTGTGAGATGACCTAAGGAAATACAGAAATGGCGCTATATGTTGAGAATGTCAACATGGATGGGAGGTCGGTATTGAAGATGTCGATAAACACAATGTCGGTACCCATTTTTTGCAGATTTTAGGATTAGGGTTAGGCTGCGGATAAGGGTTGGGCTGCTGTTAGGGTTACACTGCGGTTAGGGTTATGCTGCGGTTAGGGTTATGCAGGAGTTAGAGTAAGGCTGTGTTTAGGGTTAGGTTAGGGTTAGGCTGTGGTTAGGGTTAGAGTTATGCTGCAGTTAGAGTTAGACTGTGGTTAGGGTTATGCTGTGCCGCGGTTAGGGTTAGGCTAAGGCTAAGGTTAGGGTTATGCTGCGGTTAGGGTTATGCAGGAGTTAGAGTAAGGCTGTGTTTAGGGTTAGGCTGTGGTTAGGGTTAGAGTTATGCTGCAGTTAGAGTTAGACTGTGGTTAGGGTTATGCTGCGCCGCGGTTAGGGTTAGGCTAAGGCTAAGGTTAGGGTTAGGGTTATGCAGGAGTTAGAGTAAGGCTGTGGTTAGGGTTAGGCTGTGGTTAGGGCTATGCTGCAGTAACGGTTGTGCTGCGGTTAGGTCTAGGCTGTGTTTATGGTTAGGTTATGCTGTGGTTAGGGCTAGGCTGTGTTTAGGGTTAGGTTATGCTGCAGTTATGGGTTATGCTGTGTTTAGGGTTATGCTGCAGTAACGGTTGTGCTGCGGTTAGGTCTAGGCTGTGTTTAGGGTTAGGGTTATGCTGTGGTTAGGGCTAGGCTGTGTTTAGGGTTAGGGTTATGCTGTGGTTAGGGCTAGGCTGTGTTTAGGGTTAGGTTATGCTGTGGTTAGGGCTAGGCTGTGTTTAGGGTTAGGTTATGCTGCAGTTATGGGTTATGCTGTGTTTAGGGTTATGCTGCAGTTAAGGCCAGGCTGTGTTTAGGGCTAGGCTGTGTTTAGGGCTAGGGTTATGTTGCAGTTATGGGTTATGCTGTGTTTAGGGTTATGCTGCAGTTAGGGTTATGCTGTGGTTAGGGCTAGGCTGTGTTTAGGGTTAGGGTTATGCTGTGGTTAGGGCTAGGCTGTGTTTAGGGTTAGGGTTATGATGCAGTTAGGGTTATGCTGCGGTTAAGGCTAGGCTGTGTTTAGGGTTAGGGTTATGTTGCAGTTAGGGTTATTCTGCGGTTAGGGCTATGCTGTGTTAAGGTTATGCTGCAGTTATGGGTTATGCTGTGGTTAGGTTTAGGCAGTGGGTAGGCTGTGTTTAGGACTAAAGTTATGCTGTGGTTAGGATTAGACTGCATTTATGTTTATGTTGTGGTTAGGTTTAGGCTGCGTTTAGGTTTAGTGTTAGGCTACTGTTAGGGTTATGCAGGAGTTAGAGTTAGGCTGTGTTTAGGTTTAGGCTACAATTAGGGTTATACTGTGGTTAGGGTTAGGCTGCGTTTAGGGTAATGCTGTGTTTAGGGTTAGCTACGGTTAGGGTTTTGCTCCGTTTAGGGCTAGGGTTATGCTGTGGTTAGGTTAAGGTTACAGGGTTTTTGCTACGGTTAGGGTTATGCTGCGTCTAGGGTTAGGTTTTTGCTGTGGTTGGGTTAAGGCTACAGTTAGGAGTATGATGTGGTTAGGTTAAGGCTACAGTTAGGAGTATGATGTGGTTAGGTTAAGGCTACAGTTAGGGCTAGGATGTGGTTAGGTTAGGGTTATGACGTGGTTCGGTTAAAGCTAAAGTTAGGGTTATGCTGTGGTTAGGTTAAGGCTACAGTTAGGGGTAAGATGTGGTTAGGTTAAGGCTACAGTTAGGGGTAGGATGTGGTTAGGTTAAGGCTACAGTTAGGTGTAGGATGTGGTTAGGTTAAGGTTACAGTTAGGGGTAGGATGTGGTTAGGTTAGGGTTATGATGTGGTTTGGTTAAAGCTACAGTTAGGGTTAGGGTTATACTGTGGTTAGGTTAAGGCTACAGTTAGGGGTAAGATGTGGTTAGGTTAAGGCTACAGTTAGAGGTAGGATGTGGTTAGGTTAAGGCTACAGTTAGGGGTAGGATGTGGTTAGGTTAAGGTTACAGTTAGGGTTAGGGTTATACTGTGGTTAGGTTAAGGCTAGTTAGGGGTAAGATGTGGTTAGGTTAAGGCTACAGTTAGGGGTAGGATGTGGTTAGGTTAAGGCTACAGTTAGGGGTAGGATGTGGTTAGGTTAAGGCTACAGTTAGGGGTAAGAATTGATTAGGTAAAGGCTACAGTTAGGGGTAGGATGTGGTTAAGATAAGGCTACAGTTAGGGGTAGGATGTGGTTAGGTTAGGGTTATGCTGTGGTTCGGTTAAGGCTACAGTTAGGATTAGGGTTATGCTGTGGTTAGGTTTAGGCTACAGTTAGGGGTAGGATGTGGTTAGGGTTAGGCTACAGTTAAAGCTAGTTAACACTTCTATGGAAATCTGCAAGTTCGACATGCAGAATGTCGACATTCTGGCAATGCCAATATTATGTCAGGGTTGACATTGTGAATGTCGACATTTTCACACGTCGACATTCTGTACTTCAGTGTTATATATCACACCCAGAAATGACTGCACTGTTCTATCCCAGCCAATATCATTTTTGCCTTGGCCAATATTAATGAAATAACTCATCCTCATGTGCCAAACAATTCATTTTATTATATACAAATATATTTATTTATAAAAAGGGATGATGACAACTTACATGAAATAATTAAAACCAACATTTATTGCCTTCTATATTATACCTAATTATAAACAGCAAGCTGAATCGGGATATAGTCGGCATCCCGGTGTGTGGGATGCCGACGGTCAAAATACCGGCTCCGGCATCCCTAATCCCCAATGTAAGTATCGGAGTTAAGGGGGGTTAGGGTTAGGCACTAGGGGGAGGGTTAGGCGCCGGTTTCGGGTGCATGGAGGGAGAGGTTAGGTTTAGGCACTAAGGGAGGGGGGTTCGGTTTAGGGTGCAGGACGGGAGAGGTTAGGTTTAGGCACTAAGGGGGGAGAGTTCGTTTTAGGGTGCAGGACGGGAGAGGTTAGGTTTAGGCACTAAGGGGGGAGGGTTCGGTTTAGGGTGCAGGGAGGGAGAGGTTAGGTTTAGGCACTAGGTGGGGAGGATAGGGATAGGCACTAGGTGGGGAGGATAGGGTTAGGCACTAGGTGGGGAGGTTAGGGTTAGGCACTAGGTGGGGAGGTTAGGGTTAGGCACTAGGTGGGAAGGTTAGGGTTAGGCACTAGGTGGGGAGGTTAGGGTTAGGCACTAGGTGGGAAGGCTAGGGTTAGGCACTAGGTGGGGAGGTTAGGGTTAGGCACTAGGTGGGGAGGTTAGTGTTATTCACTAGGTGGGGAGGTTAGGGTGGGGAGGTTAGGGTTAGGCACTAGGTGGGGAGGTTAGGGTTAGGCACTAGGTGGGGAGGTTAGGGTTAGGCACTAGGTGGGGAGGTTAGGGTTAGGCACTAGGTGGGAAGGTTTGGGTTAGGCACTAGGTGGGAAGGTTAGGGTTAGGCACTAGGTGGGGAGGTTAGGGTTAGGCACTAGGTGGGGAGGTTAGGGTGGGGAGGTTAGGGTTAGGCACTAGGTGGGGAGGTTAGGGTTAGGCACTAGGTGGCGAGGTTAGGGTTAGGCACTAGGTGGGGAGGTTAGGGTTAGGCACTAAGGGGGGAGGGCTCGGTTTAGGGTGCAGGGAGGGAGAGGTTAGGGTTAGAGATGGGAGGGTTAGGGGTAAGGGTTAGTTTTAGGTTCTCTTACCTAGTGCTGTCGGAATTTCTCACTGTCGGGATGCCGCTGTCGGTTTTCTGATCAGCAGCATCCCGACCGCCGTGATTCCATACCCAACCCGGTGGAATGTTGTAGTTAAATTGTGACCTTTTTTATTGTAAAATCCTTACATATATCTTTATCGCAGATGTGACATGTGCTAGAGGCTGCTTGCACTATAAATATACCATGTTCCAAATGGCATATAAAATGATTACGTAGTAAAAGCCCTGTGGCAGTCAGACCACCCTATATTCATGGCTCCTATAGGCATATATATAATTCTGCCTTAAGTTTGGAGACTGTCCATTGCGATATAAATCCTGCTATAAAACGACAAGGTGATGAAAATAAGGAATGTCAGGTTGTATCCTGTCCGTAAGTGTCTAGTCCATTGCTCAGTCACAAGCCATTCATCTTCCATGTTGTTATAGTCTCCCTTTAGCTTCCCAATGATCGGGGAGTGAATGACATTTCCCATTTACAGGGGAGAGCTGAGAGATAGGCAGCTGAAATAGTTTAAATGACTTGCTTATTCTGTAGCACCGTTTCATGTGCGTAAATGGGCGCTGGAGACAAATGTCAGGGGAATGCAGCAGGCGGCACTCGCGGTAATTTGCTTTGCGAATGGTAAGCTCCGTGTAACGTGAAAGCTCATCATTCCTGTTAACCTTAGAGCTCATAAACAAGGACACCGAAAAACAATTCAAGTTGAAAAACACAGACAAAATCCTTGTGTACTGTTTTTGCTTTACCAGAGAGCTAGAAGCCTGATCATTAAAGCCTCCCCGCAGCATAGTGTTCTTAATGAGCATTACTGCTTAACTCCATTGTATTGTACCAAGAGGTGACGCTTCATAGCTGCAAGCAGTGTAAAGTGTCTTTAGTCTAAGTCGACTGTGTGCGTACAGGTGTATTCGCTTTCATTGTATTCTGTACCTTATGAACGTGTTTACTAGGATTTACAAGGACCAAGGCCTCAAATGGGGACAGTCTTACCTTAACCGGAACAGTTGGAGATATACAGTAGCTCCGGGGGGTACTTAAGCCGTAGACCCACTTACGTTTTTTTTCATGCTTGATTACCTACGAAACGCCCACATTTTTTAAGCATCCCTTCAGTTTAAATGTTTACTTTGTCATGAGTACACACCACAGTCCTGTAGGCTGGGTGTGTTATCATGTATTTTAGTGGCCCTCACAGCGCTGAGGTCATGGGTTCGATTCCCATAACGGCCCTACCTGTGTGGAGTTTGTATATTCTCCCTGTGCTAGCGTGGGTTTCCTCCGGGTGCTCCGGTTTCCTCCCACACTCCAAAAATATACTGGTAGGTTAATTGGCTCTCAACAAAGATTTACCCTAGTGTGTATGTGTGTGCGCATGTGATAGGGAATATAGGCCCTCATTCAGAGCCGTACGCTCTGAGCAGAGCGCACGCTCTGAATGAGGGCCGCCCTCCATAATTATGGAGCGTCCTCCTGGACGCTCGTATAGCTGTGGGTCACCACCCACAGCCTATACGAGCGTGCAGCTTGATGGCCGCGATGGTCTTGACCATCGCGACCATCGCCACTGCGAGCCGGAGCCTGTGGTTGAGTTTTTCAACCGCAAGGCCCGGAGTGATTTTGGCTCTATCAGAGCCAAAATCACTCCCACTGACATCACTAGTGATGTCAGTGGGCCGGCTTCTGACGGTAGGCGTTCCCTTGGGAACGCCCCCGTCAGGGAGGCACACCCACCAAAGGGGGCGTGCTGTCAATCAACATCGACAGCACGCCCCCTTTGATCAGACACAACGAGCGAAGGAAAGTCCTTCGCTCGTCGCGTCTGGCGCATGCGCACGACGGAGCTCCCGCCGTCGTGCGCATGCGCACTGCACAACATCGACCCACTTGCGAGCGGACAGCCGCTTGCGAGTGGGTCTGAATCAGGCCCATAGATTGTAAGCTCCACTGGGGCAGGGACTGATGTGAATGGGCAAATACTCTCTGTAAAGCGCTGCGGAATATGTGTGCGCTTTATAAATAACTAAATAGTGGACTCTCAGCATTTTGTAATAAAAAAGAAGAATATCTTCTTGGAGCGTGCAGTCATCTCTCACCCAAGCTTGCTAATGCTGGGTACACACTAGACGATATGTCGTCTGATCCCGGTGATCAGGCCATCATATCAGGTGCATCACCTAGTGTGTACCCACAATGCATTCTCCCGCGGGTCGTTCATTGGGGTCATTTCAACGACCTACATGCACAGGCGATGGAGCGACCCAGCTGCCGTCGCCGGCAAGGTAATTGTTGCTGGTGAACAATATATCGATCAATCGTTCACCAGATCGTGCAGTGTGTACCGCCCCCGCCCGATATTTCATTCATCGGCACTAAGTGTGTACCCAGCCTAAGGGGTACATTTACTAAAAATCGTGTCTGGTTGAGATTGCAATCTCGGGAGCGTTTGGGCATTTTTTTTACAACTCGCAAATTTACTAAATGCAAACTCAAGTGAGAAATCATCAAACACAATAGATCTCGGGAATTTACCAAGAATCGTATTATAATCACAGGTGTAATTTTAGCAAAGTCAGTCCTAAATAGAAGTTTCAAATAGACTACCTTCTCAGTGGCGTCACAAGGGGGGTTCGGGCCGCACCCGGGTATCACCCGCCGAGGGGTGACACCAAGGTGCAGACTCCCCCTCAGTGACAGGAGCCGGGTGCTGTACTGTATAATAAGTGGAGCACTCGGCTCCTGACACTGTGAGGGAGCCAGCCGGCACTGCACACAGGGTAGTCCGCACCTCCGGCACCCCCCTGCTCCCCAGTAATAACAGGACCACGGGTGTTCGGCCACGAGGCCACATCCCCTTCCCATGTGGCCACGCCCTGCCCACAAGGCCATACCCATTTTTGTGTGTGTGCAGTGCACACAGCATCCCTCCCCGTCTCGGGTGACACTGCGGGGAGGGACGCCACTGTACCTTCTGAGCTGCATGTTTGGAAGAAACATACACATATCAGTGTGATCTGTGTATGTTTCTGCCTGTAAATAGTTAAAAAATAAGGGTTATATATTTTTTTAATGATGTGGGGTCCCCTCCCTAAAGCATAACCAGCCCCGGGCTCCTAAGCCAGTCCTGGTTCTAAAAATATGGGGGACAAAACGTGTAGGGTTTCCCCGTATTTTATGAACCAGCACTGGGCTCTTAGAGCCAGTCCTGGTTTTAAATATAGGGGTGAAACTGGCGTGGTTTTCTCCACGTCGTTTTTTTTTTCTATTTTTTAACGCGTTTTTGGACACAAAAATACACACATGCAGCCTGCTCGTATCTCACTGATATGTGCAAGCTGCATGTTCGGGTGAGTTTGCCTGCGGTCAGACTCAGGGAACTCTGGGATAAACACGATCACATACATCATCGAAAAACTCGATTCAGCAAATCACGATTTTTGTCAAATTTGAGAGTTTCAGCTGGCAAAAATGTCTCCCGAGTTTCAGTGATGCTGCGTGAGTTTAAACTCGTACCAGACACGATTCTTAGTAACTTTACCACGGTCATAATTGGGCCACCATGGTTGGATGGGGATGTCTGGGTCTTCGGTCATGTCTGGTTACCAGGCTACCACTGTTATGAAACATGTCACCAGTGGAGGCAGCCATTTTGTAGGAGAAACCAATATTCAGCCAATAAATTTACCAGAGACGGCAACCTGTTCTCATTTGTCATTTAATGTTAATGCCCTTTGCGGTAAAGCACTAATTAATATGACATCTAAAACAATTCATACTTCTGGGAGAGAGAAATCTATGGCAGGGTTATAAATGAAAGCTCCTTTTGAGGACCTGGGATTTTTCCATCCCCATATTTGCACTTCTCAAGCATCTGATCTGTTATCGGTTTTTGTGTTTCCCAGAGGAGGAAGAGCAGGTGGTGACCTTTCACCTTCCCAAAGTATTGAGGGTTAGCTGAAGAGAAAAGGCAAATATTAGCTCGGCGGAGACTCTTTGCTAAGGGCCTCATTTTCATCCCGACAACGTTTACTCAGGCAAAATGGTTGTGGTCTCTGGGGGTAACAGAGCCTTCCCGGGTGGGGGTCCCTGCCAGCACAAGGGGCTTTTCAGTGAATGCATGTGAACCCGCCGTTAAATAAACACTGTTGACATTAATGTCCGCGAACACAAAGATCAGGGGCCGGGCACATCCTCTTTTTATCAGATTCAGGGGGAGAAACCAGTTGGAAAAGCTTCTGATCGCAATGTGGTGAACAACGCTTCTAGTGTCACGGTGAATTAAGCCCCTTTGTGCTGGGTGAGGAACAAGAAATTGGGTATCCCGAATTAAAAGTCCAATCTGTAGCTATATGTAGGAAAATGGTAAAAAAAAAAAAGAAAAAAATACTGCGGATAAATGGTGTATAAGAAATAAGATTATGAAAGGAAATAAACCTATAAACCAGATTTTGATAAATAATCTCCATCATTGTTTGGGAATATGGCTCAGTTGACTGTGGATTCATCAAGGAGAAAATATCCAAATACAATAAAAAACAATACTACGTTTTATATAGCATAATAATAATATATTAAAAAATGTCTGTTTTGAGCAGGGAGACTCTGATTGGTTCTTTTAAATTTATTAGATTCAGGGCCTGATTGACAGGTGGGTACTGCTGCCTCCGCTGCTACGTCGGTTGCCGGAGTCGCGGCAGCGATAATATGCAAATGTTAGTATCAGTCTTCTCTCGGTGCAGTATCCAACTTCTGAATAAGCGAGTATTGAGACGCCCACTTTCCGCATCTCTGCACGCCTTAACACCGCCGGTGAATCAAGACTCGTCACCATCGCCACGCCATCATGTGCACCGTCAACACTTGGACCAGGCCCATGGTGGTGCGGAATCGGTATGAAATACCGCCGGCCGCATGGCAGCGCCTGGCCGACAACAGCAGAGTTCCCGGCAGCGGAAGCCCGACAGCGCTGGAAATCCCAATCGTGGATAGGTAAGTACTAACTAACCTAACCCTCCTTAGGGGTGCCTAACCCTAATATCCCCCCCAAGTGCCTAACACTAATCCCCCCTCTAAGTGCCTACCCACCCCCCCTTCCCCGCTGCCTAAACCTAAGTCCCCAGGGGGGGTACCTAACCCTAAGTCCCCCCGGGTGCCCTAAACCTAACTCTCCCCCCCCCCCCCGCGGCTGTCCGTTCGCGGCGCCCGGCATCCCTTCGATCGGGATGCCGGGCGCCTGTCTCTCGGCGTCGGGGAAATGTCAGGCGTCTACTTCTAGACTACATCCCGCCGGGATATGACAGTCGGGAAGCCAGCTACCGGTATTAAGGCAGCCGGCTTCCCGATTGTATACCGGTGGTGCACCTGAGAACACCTTTGCTGTCACTGACACTCCCGCAACACTCCGTAACATGCTCCTGAGGTGTATTTTGTTTTTACCTTTCAGTCACCAGTAAGGAACGCCGATAAGTTATCTGATACTGTCTATCCCAATCGAAGTAGAACGTATGCGCCGTGGGGGTTTTCTGAACTATTCCCGCATGTGCAGTTGCAAATAATCGCGCAACCATGTGAACATAGTCATCACCGCAAATGAAAAGGGGTAAGAAAATAGCTAAACTGGCAACAAGGAGATGGGCAGCGACTGCATCTTTTTTTCGCAGTTTCACTGACACCGGCGGCCATGTTGTGACAGACATTCTAAGCAACCATAGTGCTGCTCTACTGTCCGATGGTGGGACCAATATGCATCCCATGGTGCAGATGGTGCCATTTCTTACGCCAAGTGGGGGATTAGACCTGCAGCCGGTGGGCGTCTCTGTACGAATTCCATCTGCTGCAGCAATAGCATAAAGTCGCATGTCGCGCTGCATAAAAAGGCGTAGTAAGGCTGCATTAGTGTCCACCTCTGAATCATACTTGCCTACTTTCCCAGTATGGACGGAAATTCGAGTGGTGCTCCCGGCCGTCGGGAAAAGTGGGCAAGTCTCCCGGCCGGCCAAATTACTCACACCCTTCCCCTAATGCCGGGTAATGTCCGCGGCCATGCCCACCAAGCCGCACCACACCCCCCCCCTCTATGCTGAGCTGGCTGCCTCAATGTCTGCAAGCAGCAGCGACTTCTACCCTCTTGGACGAGGGGGGCTGCCGCTGCTGCGATGGAGGGGGGCTGGGGAGATACTAATAGATCGGACAGGCGCCGGGACAGGTGCATGCACACAAGCGGTGGGGAGCCGGCTGCAGCCCCTAGTAGCCGGGTAGGGCTGGCTGAAATTCAGAGGAGCGGCTCTCCCCCTTTAGACTGCCTGCAGTGTATGTGACTGGCAGGCAGAGCTTCCAATGGGAATCCACTGCCAGTCACAGTGTAGCACTGCACCGACTAGCTACACTGAGGTGGTGGATTTTACTGGGGGGGGGGAGGGTGGCATCCTTGCAGCCCCTAGGTAAAATCTGCCACTGTCTGCAAGTTCTGCAGTAGAGGTCATACAGTACTGTCCATAGAAATAAACTCTGTCCTACTATATTAGTTCAGCTGCTTGCATGGCCAGATCCTGCAGTGTGCGCTACAGGTTGGTTGGTGCACTGTATGTGTAAACCATCCATCACTTTCCCACACACAAACCTTCGTCGCTCCATTTGTTTAGCCTGGTGTAAAACAAGGCAGCAGATGTAAATTACAGATAGAGCACAGACAGAAATCATCCTTACACGATTCCAGATGTGTAATGGTGCAGAAAGTCTCTGTAAGGAACATGAATCATGAGAAACGCAGGAAGATTCTTTTTTTTATTTTAGGGAGAAAACACTTGTCTATTACATTCCTGAAAGGAGCCTGGAAGGAGTCACAACAGACGCAGCCGTTTCCTCCTCACTAGGGGTTACTGGTTTCTGGCCAGGGGTGCAGTGGTTTTGGAATCTATCCCTCTACGAGTAGTTTTGCATTTAGCCCTGTGCCATACTTACCAACTCTCTCTGATTGTCTCCCTGATATAGCAGCAATCTCCCTGACTCCCTGAAGAGTCCTGCAATCTCCCTGATTGCACTTTACCCCCATTATGTAGCTGTAATATATATATATATATATATATATCAGCAGATAGCCCCGACAACTGCACTGTGTGTGCGGCCGACCGTTGCTAAAATATTGATCGGATGGGCATGCTGGATTGCCCAGCATGCCCGTCCAATGCAATATTTTGTAAGTTAAATGTCGGCCGTATCGGGCAGTGTATGCCCAGCCACGGCCGGCCGACAGGCATTTCCCTTGTTCCTTTACAGGAAAGGAATGGGGAAATGTGTCTTCCCCTGGGGCGGAGCGCAGATATCGGGGTCAATACACTGGCATTTTATCTGACAGTGTATGCCCAGCAGATCTGCTTTGCAGCTCGTTTACATTTAGATATAAATCAATGTTATGACACGCCTCTCAGATGTAGCAGTACGGTCCACTGTACCGCCGCGCTCATAGGTACTGCTTTCCCAATCTCCCTGACATGCTTTTTCATAGGCATAGGACACTGCTCCAGCTGCGAGCAGTCTCACAACGGCAGCCCAGTACACAGCAGCGTGTGCTGGGCTGCTGTGATGTAGAAGGGAGGGGGGTCTGTGCCGGACCGGTGCCCCTCCAACAAGTCCAGGCTCGGGTAATTTGTACTCACTCCCCCCCTCTCGGCGCCCCTGCACAGCACCCCCTCCCAGCATGCAGCGCCACGGTTTTTTTCTCCTAAGGGGGCATGGCCACACCACCACCGATTAGGCCATGCCCCCTGTCACCAGGGCCCCCCCGTGGCTCTTGGCGGCTCCGTGCACTCGCCATATGCGCAACTCAGAATAGGATGCCCACGAGACTGTCTCTTCCGTACATACGCCCAGCTGCCATCCAACTCCACCTGGAGATGAGTAAAGTTGTATATGTTTACTGCGGCACTTGCACACTGCACGATAACTCGCTAGGTGCCAACTTGTGTGCAACTATGATATAGCCCCCAAGACACTAACCACGTATTTTATTTGTGCTGAGCATTGGTCCGATGTAAATATTAAAAGATGAATATAGAAAAATATTGTTGCTATTATTATTATTATTATTTTACTAACATTTATTTATACATTTATATTATATTCTGTTGTGCTAAACAACTAAGAAGTTAGTAATACAACGAGATTGGGGGCCTGATTCTGAGTCGCACGCAATACTGATGTTCACGTACAGTAGATGAGCGATTATTTGCTGGGTATGCACAAAAACTTCTGTAAACCCCCACGGCGCATTACATAGAGTGCATGTACGCACAAAGGTGGTGTTATCAGCGATTCAGACAGAAAGGAGGCGGAAAAGTGACAGGCGTTCCTGGGCGGCGTACGGGGGGTGATTAGTAGCGCACGCAAACATGGTCCGTTTAGTGGGCGTGTTATGAGAGTGTTGCAGAAGTGTCAGTGCAAAGTGGCCTGTTCCCAGACACACAGTCGCAGACATTGGAGTCCATGGTCAGACGGAGACACCAAACATGCCATAGGGCTTGTGCAATTTTCGATGGTGCGACCGATGGTGGCGTATAAGAACACAGCAATCAGTATTACAGCGTGGACAGGCGCTAGAAATAGGCGTGTCAGTCCTTCCACATTCGGACGCATGGATGTACATTAGGGAAGGATATTGTAGCGGCATTTGCATAAACTCGCAGGCGGGTGACCGCCAGTACACGCCGCTGCATTCACTATTGAGTGTGACTCAGAATCAACCCCAGGGTGTTAACAGGCAAAGAAGTAAGTCAGCCTTGCTCACAAGCTTACAGGGGCAGAAGTATGGGAGACAATGGAGGCGCCTGGGGGATAGGGGGGCACTAAATGATAACTTGCCTCCGGGCGTCTGGGATGAACTTACACCACTATTACAATCTATAGGGAAACAGGAATTTGCTACATATAGAAAGTGGTTAGCAGGTTGTATGCTATAATTCTATTTTTAAGATTATTATTAACATTTATTTATATAACACCAACAAATGATATTGCGCTTCAAAATTGGGATACTATAGGAGTTTACCTAGTTTCTATGAATGCTGCTTCCAGAGCTCGCCATTCAACATAATAGCCGTCTATACATTCCCCCGAGCTACTCAGTAAATACATTGTTGGAGGTTACTGTCCCTTTAAATATAATCTGCAAATTTTTCTTTGTTTTAATCAGTGTACTAGAAATAATCCTAATCTTGATTCCAAGGTGTCATTATGAATCTTCATGCAACTGTTTAGATGCGATGTCCAGTGGACAGTTAATCTTCCTGTTCCTTATTATCTATGTATGCAAGTTAACGGCTGGGTGGTTGAGCCTCTACAGATCCCATCCTTATCCCCGGTGTGATTCATTAGCCTTTAGCTGCTTATAAATACTAAGATATGCATTTGTTTTATAATCCAATGCACAACCTCTCATCCCAACGGGAGCGTCTGACCGAGGCTGAGATCCATCATTTGTGCATCAAACACACGCCCATCGTTCGCTCACTGATGCACAAACAAGAGTCCTTAGTCACAATTCCTGCTGGGCATCCTCTGTCTCCTAGCAACCATCCCCTGACTGAGCGAGAACCGCATCCGCGCCTGTATCATGCATTACTGACAGTGCAAACTTACCAGGTTACAAAGAGGTAATAGCTGAGGTTTAATTTACACACACAAAAAAAAGGTTTTGTGAGAAGCACATATAAAACTAGAAATTTGCATATTATCCCTTTGTTGTTTAATTGCTTTGCTCGCTCGTGAATCAAATGATTCGTGCCCCTAATTTAGCTCATCTGCATTGATAAATTGATAGATGAGGCATCATTATATGAAATGTGACTATGGAAGAATAATTCCGGGAGCTATCGCGGGGGAAGAGTGGGGATTTAATAACGCCTGACCTACCTAGCCTTTGGTGATAGTAAAACTGTTGTTGTTTAAGAGCAAACAGTCCCTGGGAATTATTTAACGTGCTCACTTTGTATAGTTTTCAAGAATAGTCCTCCCTCACTTTTTTGTCTAATCGCACATATGCAGATAAGGATTATTAACAGTTAGGAGCTGATTGGCTTGTACTTTATCTCTCCATTTGAACACATCGCAAGAATCTACTAAGTGGTTATTTATATTTGGCCCATAGTCTTCCGAGAAAGACAAAACAAAGTTTCATTTAAGGGGGGGATGCAATTCCCTGCATTGTGCCGCCACGATGTTCAGCTGCGCACATCACTGTAGAATACGGCAGCTCAACATCGCTAATTTTCCTGCACTCCTCTATGCGCTGCGAGGGAAAATTAGCAATGTTTCGCCCACAAAGCACCTTGGCACGACCGTTCCAGAGGCACTTTGCGGCCATCGCGATGACATGAATCTACCCCTAACTTCACACAGCACCGCAGCGGGCCACAGAACCTAATTCAGAGATGGACGTAAACCCCGATGGTTTACGTACATCTCCGATGGTGTGAGATCTGGGCATGCGCAGATGACACACTGCGCACGTGAAGAACTCATTCTGCAAGATCGCTCGCAACGCCCTTGACGCCGCAGCCTGATTGATAGGCTGAGGCTGTTTGCGGGTGGCGACAGGCAGCACTGCAGAAAATGGGGGCTCGTAGCTCTTGGATACATTTATTTTGGAACTTATGGTAAGTTCTAAAACCCATAACAGGACTTCAGCTGGACTAGAGGAGAGAGGAGCGGTTCGTGGAGCTGTTTCCCATGTGATACTCTCACTTTTATCTGGGAATCCACAATAAATTTTGCTCTGGGACCTATGGAGCTCATTCAGACACGGACGCTAAGCTGCGCTCTCACGCAGCTAAAAGGTGCCGGGTATGCAAATGCCGCGATCGCACTGTCTGGTGAATGGACGCCCTCTATGCCTTAAAGAGCGACGGCAGTATAAAGACGCCCACTTTTCCTTCATAGCACACGTCCTCTCCAGGAAGTGTGTGATTAATCGGTAACATCAAGATCCATCTGAGCTACACGCAGCTCCGATGTGACGTGTACAATGACGCTTCCATGCTAATTATGCACGCCCATAAAATGCCGTTCTGACGCCCAGACACGCCTGCGTTCGCAGCACCACTCCCCCTGTTCACAAGCACCTTCCCCTGTTACCACCCACAAATGGCGCTATCTGTTACTCAAAGCAGCATCCAGTCTGTGTACTGCGAGCGCACGATTCACGGTCGCAGTGACTGGTTCACAAATGCATACTTTGACGAATATGCATGCGCAAATGTGCGATAATCGCCCATCGCGTGCGTTCACAGCTTAGCAAACGTGTCTGAATCAGGCCCTATGGTCCTATAGTTATGCCAAAGTCACCGTCAACATGCGACTCTTCTATAATGTAATGTCTGCAACGCTTTTTGTCGATTATAAGCTGCGGCCCAGTACATGAGGGGTTAAGATAAACTGTCAACGGAGTCTCCCTTCTCGTACTGTGGAGTCTAATATTTGTGTATAAATATAAATGTATATTCTCTTTGAAAACAAGGCGAGATATTTCATGGAATGAGGCAGAATTCATCCTCTGTCATTTCCCTATTACGCCTGGCAGGCGCGAGCCTCACCGAGGACTTTAATGTGACAACAATGAGTCTCCAGAGCACGGCTGTGTAGTGTAAAACCTGTGTTCAGGACTCCGCCGCCATGAACAACTGCCTAGAGACATCTGGTTAAATATTTATCCGCTATCCTCCCCGATGTTACATTAATAATAAAGATTACACTTTACCTCCGGCCCGTTGGGAGCTTGTGGCTCTGGCAGCAGGACAGCTGACAGTCTCATTTGTATTTGCAAATTATTGATGAGACGCCCTATCAAATAATTCTTGGAGGGAGACAGTAATTCAAATTTTGTGAGGACATGGAGAATCCAATTTGTCTTTCAACGAACCCTGCTATGCCCATTCAAGGGCGCTCTCACATTAAATTGGAGCTGATTGTATTTCTTCGACCTGAATATATTTGACACATGTTAAAGGGTGGTGGGGGGGGAATAATAATATTTTTTAGAATGTACTCTGCTGTAAAACATATCACGTACTTCCACATTTATGCAAATGGTTACAATACGGACATATGAAACGTTCGAAACACGCGACTTGTCCCTGTGATGTCGTCTTATTGTCTACAGTCATGGGCAGGTTTGAGAAACCCATCACACAAAAAGTTCCCCAAAAAAACAAAAAAAAACAAATCTGTAACAATACCACAAACAGCCATGGTTAGCCAACATGTAGCTACAAAAATGTATTCTACCGCATTCAGCGGGTGATGCCATGTTGGGAACAGAACATGCCCATAAAGTGAAAAGCCTGAGACTGAAGCATAAACCGTTGGCACCAGTTCTGCCGCCAGAGGAGAATACATTAGCCCGTTGGGTATGGTAGAGAGCGTTTCTGCGTGTGTTGTGAACATCATTTGTTCAGGGTGTGCAGGTGGCATTTTGCAAAGCGCTGCAATCTGATCGTTTGGCTGGGTGAACGGACAGTAGAATGTGACAGGTAGTGCCTGCTCGGCAGGTTCCCCAAGTGGTGCCACCTTACGCTGAAAACCTATCGCTGCCGCCTATCATTGAACCTTGGCCGGGGCAGCAGAGTGAAACTGCCTGGTAATACTGACTTACCGCTTCGGCGGCCAGTTATGACCCCCCTGAGCATTCGTGTTCCGATCAGGGATTCGAGGTGCACTTGGTAAAAAAATAAATAAGTATAGATAATATATATATATATATATATAATATATATATATATATATATATATTTATAATGAGAATCCAAACACTTAAAGATCAAATAATATGTGGCAGCACCTTTCTCTTTGTATCCCTGTTTGATAGATACAAGATAGACAAAAACCAAGAAAGAAGAGAAGGGGCGCTCTTGTAAATAAATACAGTATGGAAATTTTATAAGACCAAATACAATAAAGTCAATGATAAAAGACAACAAAATCCTCCAAATGTAATAGAGTCAGTATTGACATCAATAGCGCTGCTCCAATGATCAGTCCCAAATAGCGACGTAGAGAGTGTACTTCCTTTCCTTCTCAGGGAGATAATGGAGCTGAGTTCGTATTGGACCTTGGATTTTTTTTATGGTAACAGTAGTACCGTTTTCAGGCTATGCAATAGTTCCTTGTGGCTTATGCTGAAAATACCCTTACACCAAAAATACACCCAAAAAGAGGCCAAATGGCCACTATCAGTATGAAGTAAAACACTTTAGGCGTGATAAAATGACATAACATTTATTTCATAAAAGCAAAGTAAATTATCTTACATCAAATTGCAAGTCACAAATAAATGGAAACCCAACGCGTTTCGACCCCACATGGGACTTCATCAGGGGTACATCATCATGTGACTGAATTAACAGTCTAATAACCTGGAGAAACGGCACAATGATCAGATGATCCTAACTCTGTATATAGGAGATGAGATGCACTGGGCGCACTTAACACAGTAAGTGGATATTTAGTTCCCAGGTGAAATGTGCTTAAACACAGTATTTGCGTCTCACTTCTTCAGGACGCTGCTAACAATAACTCAGTCTGCTGCAAGTGTCTACACTTATATATATTGTAGCAGGTTTATATATATATATATAATATATATATATATAATATATATATACAGGTTGAGGCTCCCATATCCAAATATTCCGAAATACGGAATATTTTTAGCATGACTGAGATAGTGAAACCTTTGATTTTTGATGGTTTAATGTACACAAACTTTGTTTAAGGCACAAAATTATTAAAAATAAAGTATAAAATGACCTATAGGCTGTGTGTATAAGACAGATAAATTAATTTCATGTATTTACACAAACTTTGTTTGAGCTACAAAATTATTGAAAATATTGTCTAAAATGACCTTCAGGCTGTGTGTATAAGGTGTACATGAATCATAAATGCATTCTGTGTTTAGATTTAGGCCCTATTCCTAAGAAATATAAATATCTTATGCAATTATTCAAAAATACGGAATATTCCGATATCCAAAATACCCCTGGTCCCAAGCATTTTGGATATGGGAGACTCAACCTATATATATATATATATATATATAGGCGATGGATAGATATAGAATGCCTGTGAGACTATTTACAGTATTTACGGCTGAACAATGATAAATAGCTACTTATCATCTTGCTTTAAAGGTTGAAGACAGTAATTGAGTCCCTGAGATACAGAGTAGGGTGGGAGATTGTGCCTGCCCCGAGCCTTCCACTGTTCAGCGGTGATCTACACGGCGTAATTCAATCCTGTGCAGCTTTCTACACCTCATCCGATCCACTTCATCAACTGCTACTTACAGAACATCTGCAGTGTTTAAGATTTGTCACCTTGTATTGTGATCACCCCAATGTCCTGTGCCTGCCTCGCCATGCTTTTATTTTATCGCCCTGAAGGCAGGGAGGTTTTTATGCTTAAAAGTTCTACGTACGTTTTGGGAAACTATATAAATTACATTTTTTTGCTCCTATTTTTGGGGAACTTTTTCCCATCGGTAGCCCGCAACTATGAGTGCTTGCCGAGCGTTGCTGATCAGGAACGGGCAATTAGCCCCCGAAAGTGCCTAACGTGTTTTCCTAGGGGCATGTTCCAGATGCTGCCATAGCTGGGAGAGTCCATCCGGAGTGTTTGGGGGGTGGATTAAAGGTAGAATTTGAATTCTGGAATTAATAATTAGATGTTATTTCAATATAATATCAGCATGCTGACACATATCTAACCTTCCGACCAGGGAGACGTAGAGGTGGAACAGGGGGTTCTGACATAGGCGAAGTTCAGTAAATGCGTGCTCACGGAAACGCAGTCATTGGAGGCGTATCTAATGCACCTGCTATAGGAAAGGTGCAAATATACAGTGATGAGGAGGAATCGGTATGATTTACCGCCGGAACCATGCCCAGCGGTTCAAATCCCGACAGCGGCATCCCGGCAGAGGAGGAAATCCCGATCGTCAAAGATAAGTATATACTATCCTATTTCTACCCCCTAACCCTCCCTTAGGGGTGCCTAACCTTAACCTTCCCCCCCCCAGTGCCTAACCCTAATCCCTCCTCTAAGTGCCTAAACCTAACCCCCCCTTCCCTGCCGCCTAAACCTAAGTCCCCCAGGGGGGGTGCCTAACGCTAACCCCCCCTTCCCCTAGCCTAAACCTAAGTCCCCCAGGGGGGGGTGCCTAACGCCAACCCCCCCTTCCCCTAACCTAAACCTAACCTCCTCTGTCGGTGCCTAACCCTAAGTCCCCCCCGGGAACCCTAAACCTAACCCTGCCCCCCGCGGCTATCCGCGCCCGGCGACCCTTCAATCGGGATGCCGGGCGTCGGGCTCCCGGCGTATGTCTAATGACAGGCATCGGCATATCGACGCCTGTCTTTAGACCCTTGCCGGGATATGACAGTCAGTAAGCCGGCTGTCGGGATTAGGTCCGCCAGCTTCCCGACTGCATACCGATGAGGAGGACTGGTGGTAGGTAAGTAGGCGCACTTGCAGACAACGTATCGCTGTAGCATACTACATGAAGAATCTTGGGAATTATTGTGTTTCCCTTATTTTGTTTCCTCAGGCTGCTATAGATTGATGGTTCTGAAGGTTTTCCACAGTGTCATGTGACTACCACAGATATCTTACAGTCATACCTGCCCACTCTCCTGCAATGGCCGGGAGGCTCCAGAATATCGGGTGATGCTCTTAGTCCCCTGCAGGAGAGGGCAGGTCTCCGAGTTTGGCCGCCACCCCCCCGCGCTTACCTGTCGAAAGTGAGTGGTCTTGAGGGGCCCAATGACGCAATTCGAGCTGAATCGCGTCATCGTAGCCCCGCCCCCTGCTTTACAATGCCATAAATCTCGGCATTGTATAGCAGGGGGGCGGAGCCACGGCGACGCAATTGGCCATTACTGCCGCCACGCACCCTGCAGTGCCGACCAGGCTGCCCCCCCTCCCGGAGACTGACGCAAATGCAATCGCAGCTGCAAATTCGTACGGAACGCAGCTGCAAAAATATACTAATGGTTCCAAAGCTTACCCGAGCATGAGGACTCCCACTGCTGCCTTCTCATCTGCGTACGATGTCACTTATGTGTGCAAATATCCGTAACATCGACGCACACCTGGCGGCCATCTTGCCCTTGCGGAAGGTCTGACCAGCCGCAAAAACTGCAGCTCTCATGCTCTCTTGCTGCATAGGAGGTCGCAGTGGCTCGTTTATGCACGCCCATGAAACGATGGTCAAACGGACAAACACGGCTGCGTTTTTTTCTGACCCCTCCCCGTCACCACCCCCAAACGCTGACAGCCTGTCACTCACTCTACGATGGATTCCACTGTGCGTCTGTAGTGGCAATGCGACTGCTGCGCCCGCACAGTGCTGCATATACGCATGCTGCAATGGGAAACAGTCGCTCGATCTGCGTCCGTAATCACCATTGCAGCCACCTCTGAATGACACCCAATGAGACACAACCTTACACATAATCACAAATTGCATTCCCTGTCTGTGGGGCTCCTCCGTATAACAGACACCTGGATATAATGTGTTCCCTGACGTGGAAACAGCTGCTGCCTTTGCCACCGCATTGCGGACAGTCGGCATTGCTAGTTTACCTGCAACATTCACTAAAGAAGGTCATTATTTTCATTCCAGTAACCACAACGGTTTTTTCCTTGTGACTCCTTTGATCTGTCAAGTCAAATAATTTATCCCTGTCTTTGTATCTGTTGAAGACATAAATTCTGGCCTTGTTTAGATTCCTGTACTCGGCAGATAGTACATCAGATTATCACACGCCTGTAAAGTTGATGGATGTCGCTAACTGTATGTGCTGGAGCCACAATAGGCCAGACTTGATGAGCCACATCTGACATCTATATTCAGTGTTACTGAATGACCTTAATACTGGATACGGGTAATAGAGAAAAGCATTTCTATACCATACTCCTCCTCGCTCTCCTCATCGCTATGCCAGTACAAATAGTACCGATGGCGTGCAGGTTCTTTTTTTTATTTTTATGTATTATTCTATGTTTGTGTGAATAAACTAGTATTCAGCGGTTCATAAGTTTATAATCATTGGTGTCACTGGTTTCTGCCCAACTGTTAGCCAGGAATATTGGTTCATCCTACAAGACGGCTGCTTCCACGCCAGATACATTCTCGCTATTCATTCAATTACACTATGGACCTCATTCAGAGGCGCTCGCAAAAAGCGAGCGCTCGCACTGAATGAGGGCGGACGCGTTTTTTTTTTAAACCGGCCTCCTGGCCGCTCTCTAAGCTGTGGGTGACCAGGCGATGGTCGCGATTATCGCGACCATCGGGCTTGCGACGAGACCCTTGTGGTAGGATCTCGTCTGCCGCAAGCCCCAGTGAGCTTCCTGCTCAAATAGAGCAGGAAGCTCACTACTGACATCACGAGTGATGTCAGTGGTGCCGCCCACAAACGGCAGGTGTTCCTTCAGGAACGCCTCTGTTTGACCGGCCACCCCCCCTCCCCGCCTACAAAACGGGGCGAGCTGTCGATCAACATCGACAACCGCCCCATTTGTAGCGAGCCCTGGAGCGTGTGAACTTCTCACTCGCTCCGGGGCTCGCGCAAGCCCAGGGTGCGCAGTGCCCCACCATCTTGCGAGCGGGTCTGAATGAGGGCCTATATGAGCCCTTTATAAAACCACCCTCACTGTAACAATCCACACGGCTTCATTGTTTAATTTAGATTTATGTTCTTTTAGATGTGTCTTCCGGCCATGTGCTCGCATGTTATTATAGGTTCTGTGCTATGTATAATTGCGCTGTAAATTATATCGAGCCAACGAAACATGAAATAATTGGTTCCACATGCAACTGTAATGACAATAAACAAGTGGAATATACAGTACAAGAGATAATAAAGAGGGGGGGGGAGAAGTACGAAAACAGCTGGGGATGTGGAGAGGAGAGAGACGACCGGGAGGATTTACTTCCACTTTACCTTATAACTATCTCACCTTGATGCAATCTTGCGCTGTTTATTATTTTTAGTAAATATGTCCCTGTAAGTATTATTTATTATAGCAGCATACTGCACCTCTAAGAATTTTTTATTGGTTATTTAGCAAATTTTTCTCTTGATGGGACATAGAGGGCGAGATGTACTAAAGTGAAAAATGCAGTAAAACCCCTGAAAATTAAATTTTTGGGGGTTTTACCGCATTTCTCAGATGTACTAAGCACCGGATCCCGGTGGGTACCCAATAGTGGCCTATGGGTTTCTTATCGGGACACCTCCCCTGAGAGGGATCCAATCGGTTCTCTCCCATCTCCCCCCGTGGCACGTGCATCCTTCTGCGCATGCTTAGAATGAACGCCAGAGGAACATCTGGGTGTTAAACCTGGACGTCCCCCTATCCAGGAGCCATCGTAAAGTACAGCTCTTATCGGGAGAACTGTCCTTTGTGATGTAAATCACATTTCTAAGTACAAACCGTGGTTGATTACATACCGCGGTAATCAACCGCGGTATGTCCCGATGAGAGGTGGGATGTACCACATTGCGGACGCCATGCTTAGTACACCCCGCCCTGGGTCTGATAAGAGTCCGTCCTGTCCAATAGCAAAAAGTAAAGTTATAGCCTATGCCAGAGGTTCCCAAAACTCCGCCATAACAGTCCAGGTTTTAAGGATAGCCATGCTTTAGCACAGGTGACTTAATTAGTACTTCAGTCAATTTGATTTAGCCGTCTAGACTCAAGCATGGCTATCCTTAAAACCTGGACTGTAATGGCGGAGTCTGGGAACCTCCGGCTTACGCTATTGCATATCAGCCGGGTTACTGGCAGCCACATGGCATATGCAAAATAGGCTACGGGAGAGCACGCCAAAGATCTCTCTCCGGCTAAACAAATGTGAATATGTAGGTGTCAGGTTACAATGGCTAACGTGTTATCTATAGGGGCCTAGCCTGGTATATTGGTTAGTAAGGTGTGGGGGCTGCTTATGTGACTGAAAATACAATACCATCATAAAATAGCTCCAAAGCTTAAGATTCATTCATATAGTTCCGGCATTTCCTTCCATATCAGTGCACTGCCTGGGCAGAGACAGCCAATCTGACTCTTTGTAGTTCTCCCAACAACGCTGGGATCATGACCGGATTACCAATGGACTGGATGGGACTGCGGGCCTGATTCAGCATGGATCGCAGTCACAACCGCGTACGCAGATCGACCAATTGTTGCGTACTGCTCATACTTAGGCACCGCACAGCGATAACGGGCGCACTGTAGAATCCATCGCAGAGTGAGTGACAGGCTGTCAGCACTTGGGGATGGTGACGGGGGAGTGGTTGGTGGAACGCCGTTGCATGGGCGTGCATAAATTAGCCACTGCGACGGCATACGCAGCTTGTGTACTCACTGCGTGCGACGAGACTTTTAATTTCTGAGACAGCTTCGACCTGCTGTAATTGTGCGCAAGGGGCCGATGTTATCGATGAATACGCAGGACTGCTAGGTATTACGGATGTGAGAAGGCAGCAGTGGGCATCACTTTGCTGGCTGAGCGGTGGCAGACATTAGCATATTTCCCCAGCTTCATTGCATGCGATTACGCAGTTGCGATCCGTGCTGAATCAGGCCCTACAGCCCCAGGCCTCCACGTAAAAATAGGCCCTTCAATGCTGGTCAGCCTCCCAGCTGGCGACATGGTTGGCCATAAAACCGTAATAAAATGTTATTTCTATTAAGGGAGACTTTGGGGCTGATACTGTGTATAAGGTGTACACGTCCACAGGGCACTGCCCACACCCACACAACACTGGTCACCCCCCCCACAAGGCACTACCCACACAACACTGGTCACCCCCCCTCATGGCACTGGCCACACCCACACAACACTGGTCACCCCCCCACATGGCACTGGCCACACCCACACAACACTGGTCACCTCCCCCACATGGCACTGGCCACACCCACACAATACTGGACACACCTCCTCCACTTCTCACCCTTGATCATTTTTAGCACCAGGCCAATTTGGCTCTTAATCTGGCCCTGGCTGGGACTTGTAGTTCCACACCATCTGAAAAGTCACCAATGACCTTCTTATCCTCTAAAAAAAATGCTCTTAGCCTCTATCACAAAGTGCAATATGAAGTGGCCTTAGACAACACATCAACATATGTCTGATAAATGATTCAGCAATTTATACAATTCTTGGCTGGGTCCTATAACTTTGATTACGGAACGACGGACGGAACATGGGGCCTGATTCAGAGCCACTCGTAAGCGGCAGCTCGTTCGCTCCGAGCGATGTTTGCCCAACTGCGCATGCGTACGGATCGTTATACGCATGCGCGAACCAGTCAGTGCGGTCGAAATTCATGTGCTCGCAAAATAGCGAATGCCTGCTAATTTGAGTGACAGAATGAGGCGTTTATGGGTGGTAACGGGAAGGTGCTTGAAAACGGGGAGTGGAAATCTGATCGCAGGCGTGCTTAAAGGTCAAAATGGGCGTTTTAAGGGAGTGCATAATTAATCCAGCAGCGTCATTGACCACGTCACTGGGTTATTTTAACTCAGAACTGCTCGCAAAATAGTGGTTGAAAAAACCAACCAAAAGAATAGTGAGCAGTTCATACGCTGGTCGATGTACTCGATTAATCTAATAAATAGCGGACATGACGTATGGTGTGAGTGGCCAGGGGGCGTATTTTTCAAATTTACGTTCGCATGTTTTGCTCGCTCGTTCAGACTTAGAGGCGTGAACAGACCGCAAAGTGCGAACGGTTCATTTGAATAGCCACCCCTTTTTAGAAAATGAACGACCGCAAATAGCGAGCGGCTCTGAATGAGGGCCATGGTCCCTCAGTTCCAAATTGAATGCAAAAATGCCTCATGAATTTATTTGTCATCCTTTTCCCCACCGACAAGCCGCCGCGGCGGCAGGCAGCGGTCCCATGCCTTCAAAAATAAACCAGAATCGGGAGATTTGTGTTCCATGTTGGAATGACTGTAATTACAAGCTTCTTGCTGCCATAATTAGCCCCTGTGCAAAATTTCCTACTCTTTATTTTAGTTTTCTCTGCACCGACCCCAGTGATTCGCTCACACTGTGCGGAGTTGTGAAGCTGCCTACACTCGCCCTCCTGTTTTCTGTGGCCAGAAATATTTAACCCCTTGTATGGCAGCTCCTCACTCTATTCTCTTAGCTTCCACCTGGCTGTTGAGTGTGATATAATACCAATACCAGCATACAGTAGTTAATAACTAAAAAAAAAAATAGAAGTAACTAGGAGTACTATTCTGTAACAGTCCATAATAAATGTTAATAAAAGTGTCGGTGCAGACAAGTGAGATTCTCTTTGATGAAGAATACACTGTACCTGTACGTTTTACTGAACAAAGGCTCGTGAACATCTTCCCATCATTTGTGCACTTTTCACATGCACCTTTTTAATGCTTGTTGGATAATGAGTGAATGAAGCATTCAGGGCCTGATTCAGCAGTGGACAGAATTGCAAAGCAGTTCCTCCTTGCAGTTATGGTACTCCCTGCATGCATTAATGACCCGAGCTGCATCCATGGACGCGGCATCGGAACATCTGCGTGTTAAATATTTAACCCCTTGTATGGCAGCTCCTCACTCTATTCTCTTAGCTTCCACCTGGCTGTTGAGTGTGATATAATACCAATACCAGCATACAGTAGTTAATAACTAAAAAAAAAAATAGAAGTAACTAGGAGTACTATTCTGTAACAGTCCATAATAAATGTTAATAAAAGTGTCGGTGCAGACAAGTGAGATTCTCTTTGATGAAGAATACTGAACAAAGCCTGTGAACAAAGGCTCGTGAACATCTTCCCATCATTTGTGCACTTTTCACATGCACCTTTTTAATGCTTGTTGGATAATGAGTGAATGAAGCATTCAGGGCCTGATTCAGCAGTGGACAGAATTGCAAAGCAGTTCCTCCTTGCAGTTATGGTACTCCCTGCATGCATTAATGACCCGAGCTGCATCCATGGACGCGGCATCGGAACATCTGCGTGTTAAATATTTAACCCCTTGTATGGCAGCTCCTCACTCTATTCTCTTAGCTTCCACCTGGCTGTTGAGTGTGCCTGTACGTTGAGTGTGCCTGTACGTTTTACTGAACAAAGGCTCGTGAACATCTTCCCATCATTTGTGCACTTTTCACATGCACCTTTTTAATGCTTGTTGGATAATGAGTGAATGAAGCATTCAGGGCCTGATTCAGCAGTGGACAGAATTGCAAAGCAGTTCCTCCTTGCAGTTATGGTACTCCCTGCATGCATTAATGACCCGAGCTGCATCCATGGACGCGGCATCGGAACATCTGCGTGTTAAATATTTAACCCCTTGTATGGCAGCTCCTCACTCTATTCTCTTAGCTTCCACCTGGCTGTTGAGTGTGATATAATACCAATACCAGCATACAGTAGTTAATAACTAAAAAAAAAAATAGAAGTAACTAGGAGTACTATTCTGTAACAGTCCATAATAAATGTTAATAAAAGTGTCGGTGCAGACAAGTGAGATTCTCTTTGATGAAGAATACACTGTGCCTGTACGTTTTACTGAACAAAGGCTCGTGAACATCTTCCCATCATTTGTGCACTTTTCACATGCACCTTTTTAATGCTTGTTGGATAATGAGTGAATGAAGCATTCAGGGCCTGATTCAGCAGTGGACAGAATTGCAAAGCAGTTCCTCCTTGCAGTTATGGTACTCCCTGCATGCATTAATGACCCGAGCTGCATCCATGGACGCGGCATCGGAACATCTGCGTGTCTCCCGGCCGGCTGAGTGACCATGGGGTCACACAGGCTGGCCATGGCAGATGAGGAACAGAGGTCAGGAAATCTCCATCAGCTGACGGAGATCTTTGCCTCTCCCCCCCCCCCCACGCAACAATGGCCGTCGCCGCCCACCCCCAAGCAGCAGACTATCAATTACTAACAATCTGCTGCCACTCTGCGTTCAATCACGTAGGACCCATTCTGCACATGCGCAGTACGGGTTCTACGCACACAGGAATCTGCTGAATAAGGGCCTCGGAACAGAAACAGTTCATTTTCAATGATGCAGCTGTCACAGTTGCATTCTCAACTTGTAATGCCACATTTAAGGTTCGGCCGCGCAGCATTTTGCATGCTCCATGCGCCGACCTGCCAGGTTATATCGGAAATGCATGAAAATCACCTGAAAATAATGAATGCGGTGCTGCTCAGTATGATTGGCGCTATATAAATAAATGATTATATTAATAAGAGATCCGAACTTGGTGGGAAGATCTGAGTCAAAACCGAAGCGCTCACTTCTAATACTAACATTAGCATGAGTTCCTTTTCACATCTGTTTATAAAGCCAGGGCCGGCTCCGGGGGTCTGAGCACCCTGTGCCGGCCCGTTAGGATGCGCCTTGTCATCGCGTGCGGCTGAAATTGGGGCGTGGCCTCATTAGCATAGGCCATGCCCCCTACGTGACGTTATTAGGAGGCATGGCACGCCTCCAAATAACAGGCTGGGGGTAAAGCCGAGCCCTCCGTCACTGGCTGGGCTTCCCCCTGCCCTCTCCCGTCAGTGAATGGATGCCACGCACATGCTCGCGCTGCATCCATTCACACTCCGGGGGTCCAGCACAGCCGCACAGCTGCGGAGGTGGGGGTCCCCAATCTCCCGATTTGACCACCCGACCCACGGGTGGAACAGCGGGACAGTACTGAAATCAGGATGTTGGGGAGGGGTGCGCCCTCTATGGGTGGCGCCCCTGTGCGACCGGATTGGTAGAACACCCCTAGAGCCGGCACTGTATTAAGCATAGATGTGACTACAGCTTTATCGATATATAAAAATTATAATTATATAACTATATTTCAGGGATCGCAGCCTAGTATCAGAAACTTACTGATAAAAAGAGCTTATTCACACTTTAATATGTCAAATATAAATGTAATTTCTCGGTTCACCGTGCCCTTGTCTCTTTATGCATGCCGTCTGCAATGTGCCTTTGTATAAAGCGAGAATAGACCCAAGAGCACGGCTGTCGCATCTACTCAGCATTGACCTGATTATAGGTGTGACGGTCAGTCAGATGAACTGAGAAATTAAACCGCAGTCTCATGAAAATTGTCAGGATAAACATCTCATGTTCTCACTCATGTGCCTGACAGCCAGTCTCTAGGGGGACAATCTGCGCCGATTCTACTTGAGTCAGAAGACGACTAATATCAGGTGAGAGAGGCAATTACACAGCCATTAGGTCTGCAATCATCGCGTCCTATCCGCACTACTCGGGTAGGTACGTCTCATCACTCCAAAAATGACATATATATGACATTACTAAAAAACAAGTAATACTGTAATGACGATATATGTGTGGTGAGGGTCCAGTAATAGACATACTTTCAAATAAGATACTGTAGTCATTTATTTTTAGGTGTATTATTAGTTGACTTGAAGAGAAGAAAATTTATTAATGTACAATTTTGAATATTCTGGTTAAAATTAAAAAAAGCATTTTTTTTTTTTTAGAAAAAAAAATTAAGAAAACAAAAAAAAAAAGATTTAAAGATTTATAAAAATCTGCAGCATAATTAGCAGGAGATGTATCACAATAAGATAAGACCATAAATATAAAAAGCGGCAACCTCTTTTATCGCCACATTTTCACTAGGCAGTGTATTAATTCCCAGTTTTCCCTGGTGTCTGCGTTGGTGAAGTGCCCGCTACTGACGCCAGCAAGGATGAGTCTCTGGGGAATTTTGTGAGTCCTGGGGACGGGACCTGCAGTTCTGCCAAATAAATATATATATATATATATATATATATATATAATATTTGCAAACAAAAGAGTACGGCACTGTGGAACAGTTGCAATGAACCAAACGTGTGTGTTGTTCAAACTGGAAACATTTCGGATCAATAGGATCTTTTATCAGCTTGAAGTTATTAGTTTAGGTGAGTGCCTGTATTTTGTACTTTCTCAACAATGGCGTATCTACAATGGGTACAGGGTGTGCGGTGGACACGTGCCTGCAGAGTACATACCAGTGAATGCACCTGGTTTCCTCTTGGAGGGCAGACGCACCTGCTTTCTTGTGGTCAGCATGAGATACACACCTGTACTGTACTTTGACCCCCTACAACCCCCGTCCCATCCCCCCTAACAACACAGGTGGAATGAATGCAGATGCGTGAGAGTTAGACTGATTTTGTGGGGGCAAAAAAAAATAAAATGATAATTACGTTTACATACAACTCAGCACTTGTATGCTCCCATATGCATATAAAATATCCCAAGTGACGGTGATTTATTAATGGGCAAATTATTCTCTTAGCAATAATACATGTATAGCAGACATTATTTTTGTCAACTTGTGAATCTTTTGTCTGCATGGTCAATGGTCTGTCTGTGTGGTCATCTTCCCACTGAGCAAACGGGCCTCATTGTAACCTAGAAGTGATCGGGCTGCTCCTCGCAATCTTGGGTCTGTCCAGCCGCATGCTTCGCCAAACTGGCCCGTGATCTTGGCGTGTGCAAAGAACATACACTATGAGCTTAAAGCAGAAAGACCTACTGTGTGTGACTAGGTGTCTGTTATTTTATGGGGGGCAGGAGGTTTTTAATGTTTTTTTTTTTTTTTTTTAACTATTCTGATATGTTTTTAGTTTTATTTTATACCCCTTAACTTTGTTTGACCCCTCCCAACCCCTCTACTACCAGTTTATTTTAATGACTTAAAAAGACTCATATAGGGGGAGGAGATGTAACAAAGCTTGGAGAGAGATAAAATACCAAAAAATCCGCTTCCAACTGTCACTTTACAGGCTATGTTTGAAAAATGACAGTTAGGAGCTGATTGGTTGGTACTTTTTCTCTCTCCAAACTATGGGGGCAATTCAATCAACCGCCATGCTGAATAGCCCCAGGAAGGAGTACCCGGAACTATTCCACTGACCGCGCTGTTACGTCCGACTACAGGTTTTTGCTCGCACCCTCCTGAGAAACGAGCAGAAATCTGACTTAAGTGCCGGCTGCGATGCTGTTTTCTGGCCTGGCGCGGCGCTAACAGCCTCGCGGACAGCACCTTAGTCAGAGAATGCTGGTTACCGTGATTAAACACCCATCTTAAGGCACCGTAACTGTCATTCTCCGGCTTAGGCCCGTATTCAATTTTGAGCGAAAAGCCGTTTTCGTTTGTTTTTGGAGAAAACTTTTCGCCGATGACGTCATTTTCACCTGTTTTTATTTTACTCCGTATTCAGTTTGAAAGGCGGAAAGTCAATGCAATGTAATAGGTGAAAAAGATTCGCCTATGAATCGCAGGCGCAAAAAAATGCAGAATTGGGGTTTTGGGGTGCAATGTTGCGGGAACCCCCATGCAGCCTTCAGACAGTCCCCCAAAGGTAAACTCTGTCAATTTTTTTTTTTTAAATACTTAAGAACACCCCAAAAAAATTACTTTGAATTTTGGGGCAAAAAAAAAATGTTGGGGGACAAAGTTAAAAACTAGTGAACTTGACTCTGGGGGGTCCCCAAGTATGCCCCAAGTGTATTTTTTTATTGCAGGGGCTTGCGGCAGGTAGATTTTTTACGATATTTTAAACTTCACTTTAGCAACTTTAAAATATGCTGAACCCCATTTTCAAGTACCCCAAATTTGATGGGATAAGTTATTTTGTGCAAAAATACTCCTGAATACTATTCTGCATCAGGTATAGAAAAACATTATTTAGCAGCTATTGAGCCCGTTTAAAAACACCAAATACCTTCAGCAAGCCAAATTCGGGGTGTACCATAGCTAACCCCCATGTCAGAGCATCTTTTGGGGGGTGTCAGGCTGATTTCCCCAAAACTGACAGCTTGTTTAAATTTTGGCGGGTTCCGTTTTCGCTTACTTTCAAATTGAATACAGGGATACGCGGCACGCGCGCGATACTTTTCCGCCTGCAAAACACGCGATGTAGGCGAAAAAGTCCGGGAGGCGAAAAAGTATCGCGGGTCCGCTCAAATCGAATACGGGCCTTAAGTGGTTCTAGTCTGACTTAACAGTGTGGTGAATTGAATAGCTCTGAGAATGCCTGGTTATTCAGCATCGTGCTGGATTGAATCGCCCCCTTTGATACATCTCCCCCATAATGTTTTTAGGATAAAAAATGTATATCTCCCATCTGTCACCTCTTGTTCTCATAATCTAGTATTGGAACAATTCATTGATTGGAATACAAGCCATCAGAATACAAGCCATTAGGTGCATACACACACAACGATTTTTGAACGATTATCGTTAAACGATATCGTCTAACGATAATCGTTTGAAAAAATCGTTCACTTTCTGAGTCAAATGATGAACGATTATTGTTCATGCGCGTTCACGTTTGTAGTTTGTAGTTCAGTCAGACTTGTCAACTCAACGATTTTCATTAAGTTAATATGCAAAAATCGTTTGTAGTTCATAAAAATCGTTCATTACATTTAAATGAACATAGTAAATGAACAACTTTAGTAAACGATTTTAGTTCATTTTTTCAAGGTAGAAAATCGTTTACTAAAATTGTTCATTAACTCAATCGTTGTGTGTGTGTATGCAGCTATTATATTTGATAACCAATTGGTTTCCGCTGCTAGGGTTAAATATTCTTGCAAAAGCCACCGATTCTCAGCGCGTTTAACCCCAAATGTAAAAACATCAATGATATTAAAAGCAAAACCCTGCATGGGTTAAATGCGCTGCTTAGTAACTTTACCCCCTGGTGCGCTCATCTGCATTTTTAGTGCTACGAAATAGTTTTTCAATGGATGTATCATGTGAGTACCATTAAATAAAACCTAACATTGAGCGTGGACCCTGCACATTTCATTAGTTCCTACATTTTCAGAACTGGCCTCGACCCGGGGAGTGTTGTTGAAATGACAAATTATGCAGATTTACAGTGTTAATACAATAAAACAAGGCTGGATACATAGTTTTAGTGTCTAGGGTAATTTCAGATCGCACCATCTGCTCCCATATTTACAGTAATGACAGTATTATTCTGGCGTTTTACCCGCGTAAAGGTAAATCTATCTCATGAAAACAATCCGGCCCTCCTCTTGGGATACTCGCTACTCACTGCTAGACCAATTTACCATATTTTATGGGCGCTATGAAATTACTGATGTTATAACGAGCTCCTGCTACACACAGCAGAAGATCAATGTGAGTCTATGGAGACAGTTCCGGGTTCCGTGTTATGCTGCACATTACACATAGACCTGACATGGTGTAAGGGAACAGACATTTGGTCATGTCTGCAAAATAGTCTCACGCAACATTTTGCAGATGCCGGACACATGAATACATTGCAGGTCAGCATTGATTTTGTAAGCTCAGCATATACTATAGAGCTCTACATTTTTGTATACATATATTGACTGACCTGTGGTAATTAAAACTTTGCTGCCATGATTTAATGCTGTAAACTGCAGTATGCCTACACCTGTGGTTCTCAAACTCGGACCCCACACAGGTCACATTTTCCAGGTCACCCAGCAGGTACACAGGTGTAGTCATTAATCACTGACACATTTTAAAAGATCCACAGGTGGAGCTAATTATTTCACTTGCGATTCTGTGAGGAGACCTGGAAAACATGCACTGTTTGGGGTCCTGAGGACCGAGTTTGAGAACCTGTGGCCTAGACATCTGAAATGTAAAAATACTTATGTAAGGCTTTGTATCCACTAGCATTTGAAATGCAAAATGGCATATAAAGCCCGCTGCATTTATGATTCAATTAATAGTATGTGTGTGTGAATAAAATTTTTGCAGAGCCCTCGGGAGGGGGGCACTGTGAGCCCCTCAGCCCATCGCTAAGCCGGGGGGGGGTGCGATTAGTGTAATCTGCACACAGCAACGTGTGCTGGGCTGCTGTGAGGTAAGAGAGGGGGGGGGGCGCACCGGACCCGGGCCCCCGACAGGCCTCTTCAGCCAGCCCGGGTAATTAGTACCCGCTCCCCCCCTCTCGGCGCCCCTGCTTATCTATAATGAGTGCAGCACCACACAGCCTGCACCCATATATAGTTATACTTTCCTCTCAGCAGTCTCCAGAGTCCTGCATCTGCCGCCGACCCCGACCTGCAGAGCAGCAAAAAATAAAAAGGAAAATGGTGCAGCGGCCATTTTCCCGGTGATTTGCGCATGCGAACTACAGATGTCCCTGTGAATACGGCGCGCGTGCTATTTTCCCAGAGACATGCGCATGGGCACCAAGCCAGTGTATGCGTTGCCAGAGAGGAGGGGGGTCACACAGAGGCTGCACACAGGCCCTCTCCTCTCTTAAATCGTCTGTGACTCACGCATGCGCACTTGCGCTGCCTGACAGTGTAGACTTTTACCACAAGTACTTAGCCGTGAATGTGTGAGTGGCTGGGATCACAGAAGAGTTGCTTTTTGTAGCAGTTGTCCCACATCCAGAGTAATACAGAATTTCTCTAGTACTTAAGGGGTCTAGTTACTAAGCAGTGTTCGGAGACAGAGTGAAAAGTGATAAGGTGCCAGCCAATCAGCTCCCAACTGTCATTTTTCAAACACAGCCTGTGAGATGACAGTTGGGAGCTGATTGGCTGGCACTTATCACAGACTTATCACTTTTCACTCTGTCTCCTAACACTGCTTAGTAACTAGACCCCATAGTATCCAAAGCCGTACCTCACGGCAAGTAATTATCAAGGGTCAATACACCCCGATAACAAATAGGCTCCTTAGTACAATAACTTTATTTTTCCCATCCATTTATATACACCTAACTTGCATTACAAACATATCATTTTAACTTCACTGCTTATATAGCCTATGTGATATAAAAAGATATAGGAATTAATGTGCCGACATTACCCAGATAACGTCATTGTTTTTTTTAGACGTGTTAAAAAAAAAAAAAAGCGTACCAGGATAAAGTTGAAATTATCCATATTCTGTTTTAGAACATCAATAACACAGACACACAAATGATTAGCACAATTTTTTTCTTTAGCTATCCACCTACAAATCATTATCTCTTTTTCAAAGTCTCCCTGAAGGACACAAAGTAAGGCTGTCTGTAAAAGAGCCAGGCTCACGGCTCTCAGCATGTCATGTGATAGCAGATGAGGAAGAATTAGGGGCAGGATTTTACAGTGCACTGTGCAAATCGAGCTCAGATGGGTATTCCAAGGCCTCTCTGCAAACCGCATAATATGCCCATGTGACTTCTTGCTATGGTAGTCACCTGTCAATGTGCTGTATTATCAGTCTTTAGTAGTATGGGTTTGCTGCTTTCAGTATTATTTCTAACTTTGCTATAAGGCTGGCCCCGTGGTAGTATCTATGTGCTATAAAAGTAGCCTGTTTTTCACTAGTGAAACTTTATTCTTGTCATCTAATATTTTCTCTGGTTGGTTTCTTAGAGGTGTATTTTTATTGTTTTAATTTTGTTTATGCATTTTTTAATAATCCTATGTCTTTATCTGTGCCTTATTCCCAGCAGCAGTAAGATTAATTTGTACAGCTCTTTCCCAGAATTAATATATTCCAGTGAATTTATTAATTTTATCCTGATTGCTTTGTGCGTGTCTAAAAATGTCAGACTGCTATTAGTCGGTGATACTTTGTGCACATCATAATATCTTTGTATTCTACACATTGTTGCAAGTGCACCACCATCTATAAAATAGACTCTACCACCGTGCCCCTCCCCCTGCAGCAGGCGCTTTGGGGCTCCTACATGCAGACATGTACGGAGAAAATGACTCCTCTCACTCACACTCTCCCCCTCTGCCACTAATTGGTGAACTGAATTGTTATTTATTATTTTTTATTTAGCATCTTCATATTACTCAAAGCTTTAATGACTAATCATCCGCACCAGTCTCTATCACAGTGGAGCTTACAATCTATATTCCCTACAACACAAAGAAACACAGTCAATCATTTCATCAGACTCCCAACTAACCTACCAGTTAGGGTTTTTCTGGAACTTGAGAGGGGACTGGATCACCCTAATTATTGCCACACAAACACTGGAGAACATATAAACTCCCTCCCAAAAATAATAGCATGATAATTTGTAGGACAGGAACAAGTGACATCACTGAGGCACAGATGTAAATGAAACATGAATACTATATACAATAACTTAGGTACTTGTGGTTGCACAGGGCACACTTACGATGAGGCTAAGTGAATATCTTGTCTCGGGTGGTATTGCATATAAAACTACTGCCTGTCAGCTTGCACTTGATGGTCACCTATGCTCTGTCTTGTAAATGAGGTATGGATCCGATAGACCAATGCCTATAGGTGGCATAGCAGTTTTGGGGGTGGAGGGGATACATTTTTCATCTACATATGACAGTTTTTTGTTGTTGTTACTGTAATATCTGATTGACTTTTCTGTAATCTGATTGGCTCTGGGCAGCATAGTGAGTTAGCATTACTGCACTGAGGTCATGAGTTCAGTTCCTGAACAAGGCACTAGGTGTGTATTTTGTATGTTCTCCCCATGTTTGCCTGGGTTTCCTCTGGGTGCTCCAGTTTCCTCCTGCACTCCAAAAAAAAAACATACTGGTAGGTTAAATGGTTTTTGACAGAAATGTAACCCATGTATGTCCATGTAATAGGGAACGTAGATTGTAAGCTCCCCTGGGGGAGGGACTGATGTGAATGACTGCTATTCTCTGTAAAGTGCTGCGGAATATGTGTGCACTTTATAAATGTTAATAAATAAAGCTATTAACTACTATTCATAGTCACCTCACGTGTTCAGCTGCCAGTTTGCATTTATTTGCATAATGCAACCTATACCAAGTGCACTACAGTTTTACAAATAAGTTGTCCTTTCCCCTTTATTCTGTCTCCAGAAACCTAATTTCCCTGCAGTCCTGCCCCCATCCATTTGGTGCCTGTTCTGTGCAGAAGACACATCGCACTATTCATTTGTGTCTGTTTGGAAATTGCAGAGAACGTCAGTGACTGAGCAGAGGAAGGCTGTTGCTGCTGGCAGCCCATATGTACCCTGATTATTAATATAAAGCTAGGAGCCTTGCCCCCCCCCCCCAAACACCCAACCCATCTTCATTGGAAATTTATGACACAGCTTTTGATTTTTATCCTTATTTATTTCACTTCTTCTTATCTGACTGGTGGGAGGATAATGATAAAGGAGCACAGATGACAGCGGGAAACCAGCTTCAATCAGAACTGCTAAAACAGCCCTGCCAAGCCGGCCCCATCGGGGGGTAATCAGGCTTGGCACAGTGCTTCAAGTATGGGCTCTTGACAGGCTCCCTCCAGGTCCTAGCGCCTTAGGTTAACTGCCAACTCTTCTCTTCCAGGTTATACAGAGCAGGGATATAGAGAAATGAAAGGATATGTAGAGCTACAAGTTAATGTTTACTGATAACCCCCACCTGCCCCCTGGCAATGCGCTGAACGTTCGCCCTTTGTCGGCAACCGAGGGAAGGAGGGGGTAACCATTAACACAGAGTAGTTTGATTACCCAATCACCCAAGTTATTATCCTTTATTTATATGGCGCCACAAGGCGTCCACAGCGCCTTACAGAATATGTAAACAGAGACGTTATGAACAAAACAAGAAAAAAGTGACTGACAGTACAAAACTTTGCAGAACATGGACAAGGTTAATAATAAAATAATAAGGGTGGAAGGTTGATGGTAGAAGTGAGGGAAGGAGAAGCACACGGGGGAAGAGGGCTATGCTCATGAGAGCTTACAATCTAAAGTGAAGAGGCAGGAGTGACACAGATGGGGGCAGAGGGCAGTGAGCAAGGAGCATGGAGCAGTGGTTTGGGATGAGAGCTGAATGCCTGTGATAAACAAGATGGGTCTTGAGAGCCCTTTTGAAGGTTTGAAGAGAGGTGGAGAGTCTGATAGGGAGAGGGAGAGAGATCCAGTGGTAGGGAGCAGCACGGACAAAATCTTGGAGGTGGGAGTGTGAGGAAGTAATCAGCTGGGAGGAGTGACGGCATTTATGGGTAGAGCAAAGTGGGCGGGCAGGTGTGTGGGGGTAGATGAGGTCAGAGATGTACAGTATATAGGAGGGCATTGGGAGAGGGTTTTGTAAGTCAGTGTGAGGAGTTCGAATTTCTGTCTTTTAGGGCAGGAAGCTTGTTGAATAAATATTAATTTGTATTTACCATATATTACTTGTCTGCCAAGGTACCACGGTGCCCCCATCCTCGGCGGTGACTTTTTGGCAGCCTACCGGCGATGGGGAGCTGACTAACGGACATTCACAATGGCCGTCTGCGCATTGTACTGAGAAACGGAAGAGACTCAGCAAGGCCTAGCATGCTTCACTGAATACGGAAAGACTCTTGCTAGGTCCCCATTGCCGGCAATGGGGGCCGTACAGCTAACACCATCTATAGGGGGCAGTAATGCTTACCACTATTAAAGATTGCTTAGAATAATAGCTATTGATGGGCATATTGAAACAAACTGTCGCGCAGGTAATAATGAAATCTAATTACTTTAGTATTGCTTAGAAAATGAATGCAAAGGTCTAAATGGTTGCTATTGGCAACAGCAGCTCTTTTACTCCAGTTTCCAATCTCATGAGTAAAAGTGAGTTGTAGGGTTTGTGTGGTTATTTTTTATTTATGGGCCTATGTATCAAAGAGATAAAATTGTGAGATAAAAAGTATTAACCAATCAGCTCCTCACTGTCATTTTTCAAACACAGCCTATAAAATGTAAGTTAGAAGCTGATTGGTTGGTGATTTATATCTCACAATTTTATCTCTCATCAAGCTTTGATACATAGGCCCCTTAGTGCGATATTGAGGCGTGATCAATGTCAGTTACTCATCCCCCATGAAAGGGTAATATGTTATCTGATCATGTGACCCTCACTTCCTACCTCTTTGGGAAGGTGCGTCCAGCTGTTTTATAGTCTCCAGGCTTTTCCGTTTCTTATTTTTCTCAGACCCAAAAAAATCAAGAAATAGCTGTTTCTCATATGTGAACTGGTCGTACAAAATATCCTTTTTTGCTCCCCGCTTTTTTTTTTCACCACAAAACATGCCCTTTTTTTTTGTAGCTGCACTGTGGCCATTAAGGGAATATTAATGGTGAACTCCACTGGGGCATGAACAGCTGCGAATGACAGAAATATTCTCTGTATAGCGCTGGGCAATATTTGTGCGCTATATAAATAATTGTTAATAAATAATAAATTCACTCTCACTTCACTTTGAGTATCAGCCAGCTAATGAACCGGTTAATGGCTGCACAGGCAGGCGCTGGAAACTTTAACAAAAAAGGAAGATATAACTAGGAGATTTTTTATTTATTTTTTTTCCTCTTCAGGCCTTGGAACCGCATGACTTGCAGCAGTGCACCTGTATAATAGAGAGGGGATGACTTGGCAGCCAATTTATAGTGCAGAGGCTTTAATTAGTAAGGAGCTGCGGTGAGGCCAGGCCAGAGAGGACATTCTGGACAAGAGCATCGATTTAGGCTTCTGCTCAGCCTTTCAGTTAATTCTCACCACAATATCAGGCAGACAAGTACAGCTGTTGCCTCGCACCTATTAACATCCAGCATTGCTGGTGAGAGTTCCCTGCAGCAATAACTGACAGCTATAGATGCGTTCTGCCTCGCCGGCCTCCACTTGAGACTCCTATAATGTCACATCTAATAAGACACTGATTTTTTTTCTTCCTTTGCTCCTGTAATAAAGAGACAACGAGTATTTTGCACACTGGGAGCCATCTTTCACTGTCTTGCTGCCCAAGGCAGGATATTAATAGTGGCTGTGTAACCTCTAGACTTTAATAAAGTCAGATTATTTGAACACAATATAAAATTACTCTCAAATCATGGCTATTAAGATAATGTGTGGCCTGGATAAGTATTAGTCTATAATATGGGTGTTCTTAGGGCAGCAGGCGTGGGCTTCCCTAGGCTGCCAAAGTACCCTGGTACAGCATTGCGTTTCTATAGGATACTGCAGTGCATGTAGTTGGTCTGTGATTTGCAGGGTTGAGTATGAAAGCTTTTGTCAGTCCAAACGGTTCAGTAATACTTCTTTTGCTTTCCAAGCTGGATCCAATTATCAGTGTCTCACTATTTAGCTGTATGTGTGGACAAGTGCATAGTACCACTTCACTTTGTGTAATGCGGTTCTCACCAGGGGATATCTTTACTAAAGTGCAGGTTTATGGAAGTGGAGATGTTGCCCATAGCGGTATGCAGTCAGGAAGCCGGCGGACTTAATCCCGACAGCCGGCTTCCCGACTGCTTTATCCCGGCGAGGGTTAAATGACAGGCGTCTAAATCTAGACGCCTGTCATTTTACCGACGCCGGGAGACCGGCGCCCGGCATCCCAATCAAAGGGGGGGGTAGGTTTAGGGCTCCCGGAGGGGACTTAGGGTTAGGCACCCCCCCGGGAGGTTAGGGTTAGGCTAGGGGGAGGGAGGGTTAGGCACCCCCGGGGGGGACTTAGGGTTAGGCACCCCCCCGAGGGACTTAGGTTTAGGCGGCGGGGAAGGGGGGGTTAGGTTTAGGCACTTAGAGGGGGGATTCGGGATAGGCACTGGGGAGAAGGTTAGGGTTAGGCACCCCTAAGGAGGGTTAGGGGGGGAGGTTAGGTTAGTGAATACTTACCTGGGGACGATCAGGATTTTCACGCATGTCGGGCAGCCGCTGTCGGGATTCCAACCGCCGGACAAGCGGTCCGGCGGTAAATCATACCGATTCCACCCATAGCAACCAATCAGATTCTTGGTAACGTTTAACTAGCACCTTCGAGAAGATAATAGCTAGAATCTGATTGGTTGCCATGGGCTACATCTCCAGTTCTAAAAACTCTCACTTTAGTAAATTGGACCCCAGTGTGTCCTCAGTCTTATCGCTTTTGATTTTAGAGCCCTAATATTACTGTACATTATGATCCTCTTTTGTGTTCTCAGAAGAGTCAGTTTCATGAAAAGTCATAACAAGAAAACAAAGGTTAATTGTAAAAAATAAAGGGCCTGATTCAGACCCACTCGCGAGCGGCTGTCCGCTCGCAAGTGGGTCGATGTTCTGGACTGAGCATGCGCACGACGGAGGGAGCTCCGTCGTGCGCATGTGCCAGACGCGACGAGCGAAGGAAAGTCCTTCGCTCGTTGTGTCCGATCAAAGGGGGCGTGCTGTCAATGTTGATTGACTGCACGCCCCCTTTGGTAGGCATGCCGGGGGCGTGCCTCCCTGACGGGGGCGTTCCCACGGGAACGCCTCCCGTCAAAAGCCGGCCCACTGACATCACTAGTGATGTCAGTGGGAGTGATTTTGGCTCTGATAGAGCCAAAATCACTCCGGAGCTTGCGGTTGAAAACCTCAACCGCAGGCTCCGGCTCGCAATTTCGATGGTCGCGATGGTCTCGACCATCGCGGCCATCAAAATGCACGCACGTATAGCCTGTGGGTGGTGACCCACAGCTATACGAGCGTCCAGAAGGACGCTCCATTTTCATGGAGCCCGGCCCTCATTCAGAGCGTGCGCTCTGCTCAGAGCGTACGGCTCTGAATGAGGGCCAAAGTCAATAACATTAAATGTTGGTAAAAAAAAAAAACTAAAGAGCAACTAACATAAGTGAAATAGGTAAATGTGCTTGGATGTCTCAAATGTGTTTGCCAGTGTATCTGACTTCTAGGTGTGTTTTATACCTCGTTTATGGGTTACTTTACGGTGTTGCCAGGGTTGAAGAATGGACCTTGAAGTACATCTGCAGCCTTCATTTTTTACATTGCAGACCAACATTGGAGACCATGGCATATGAAAATGTGCATGGAGGAAATGAGTAACTGTCAGTGCAGGTGCAGTGTGACAGTTGATCCTCTGACTCACTGCTCTTCCGTTGGAGCTCTGCCTCCCCCACACTGGTACAAATCAGCCTTCCCTTCAGATGAGTGCAGTTTAAGGCACTGGAAGACAATCTGAGCAAACTTGCTTAAACCAAAATTTAAAATCAGAGACTCTGTGGCCTACTTAGTGGGCAACATAATGACTTCCATGGCCCTGACAAACATAGCCAAAAACCTAATCATGGTCAAACTACACCACCATGCCAAATTTGAGGGAGCCATGTACAAACCTCTGGCCATGTATAAAAGACAAACAGACACACACTTTCTTGCATATTATCAGGGACGCCGAGATGGGCGGGTACTAATTACCCGAGCCTAGGCTTGCCCGGGTCCGATGCCGCCCCCCTCCTCCCTGTCAGCTGAGCAGCCCAGCACACGCTGCTGTGTGCTGGGCTGCAAAGGGAGACTGCTTGCTGCAGCAGCAGCAGTCTCCTCTGCCTGTGGGGGTAGCGATCATCCTGATTGCGCCCCCCCTGGATATGCGCTGGGCTGAGGGGCTGACAGCGCCTCCCCCCACCAGCGCACTGCAACAATGTTTTTATTTTTTCTTAAAGGGGTGTGGCTACGCCTCCTGCTATTAGGGCCACGGCCCCTTCACCTGGGCCCTGCCCGGCTCTTGGCAGCCCTGCTTATTATATAGATATGTAATAGGTTCCGAATTCCAGGAACCAGTGGCAATATAGCGGACGGGGAATGGGCGGAGACAGCCAGCGTTCCAGATTTACCGGTCACGGCTACGGAGCTGTTACAGCCATTCTGAGTAGCCTTAGGCTCACTCAGATGGCCGATGCCGCAACCGATGGTGGCGATGGTAATCCGATGCTGCATCTTCGGACTCACTCAGATCTGTGATGCCATCAGGGGGCGTCTTTTGTCCTCAGACACCTACTTAGCATATTGTAGCATCGCTGCTGCATCCAAAGAAGCAGCGTCGAAGATGAAAGAACTTTAGAGGCTCCTGCCACAGCCAGTTTTGTTTTTGCAGACTCTCAATTCGGCAGTAACGGTGACATCATTGAAGAACCTGCATGATGTCACTGGTCCCTAGTGACTATTGGAGGATGCTCATGAGTATTGATTTATCACAGGTCATCCTGCGCTGGTTGGTGACTGGTTAAACCTTAGCGCAAGAGGAAACGACTACACAGTAGTCAGCATGCAAAATGCTCGTCACGCTAAAATCTGGTTTGCTTCAGTCATATCAAGATAGGTTTACTAAATCAAGTAAGATCTTACAGGCCTACTAGTTACAGAAGCTTAAGTTACAGTAAGTTATGGTAAATATATATATATATATATATATATATATAAGCAAAATACAATTTAACTTTGGAGTCTTTTTATATAGGCTGTTTGTACAGTGTAGCGAGATCACGTGAGGCGCACTGCGAATGTAAATCCTTTGTCGCCCCCCCCCCCCACCCCAGCAGCAGCTGCCTGTAAGATGTTGCTATAAAGAAAGACAGAACAGAAATTTGGCCCCTGTCCATAATAAGGAATTCCATTGACCAGAGGTGCACCTTCCGCCCACACTACATCAGCCAAAACTTGGGAGACTGGGATATCCCTCCCCTGGTAATCTGTAACCTTATGGGATGATGTCTAGTGTTGGGAACCCATTCTGTTAAGGGAAAGATTGAACGGATTTCCAAATCACATTGAAAGTGGCTTCCTGCTGTTCGGGCAGAGTTTAAATTCTCTTTGGCGTATTGTACTTACAGACTGTCTGGCCTCTCTCTCGAACAACATGCATCATAATCAGATCCAGCATTAATGCCGCAGCCTTTGTGCACGACAGAGGGATAAAATAATTGGTTCCGTATTCACATATGTGCGCTGCAAACCGTTCCCCCCCCAACAAACACAATCCCCCCCCCCCCTCTCCGAGCTGCTGTCACTCTCTTTATGGTTCTTGTGAGAAATTTGTGAAGTACAGTCATGTTTTGTCAATGTGTCTGATATAACATTGCCTGTCGTATGTTCCTGTATTGTTACATAATTATAGAGTATCGCTATCATTGCACATTGTTTAGCTTTGCAAAAAAAATAAAAGGAATTGAAAGAGAAGCTCATCTGAAAACTATTTATATATATATATATTGTCATGTAAAAGTAGGTATAAATATACTGATGGAACAGACTGTAGTTATCCATGTGACCAGCTCCATACTGCCACCTACGTTTTGTTAGAAGGTAGTGTGGTGTAACAAATCGCAGCGACGCTTACTATATCAGCAATAGGTTCCTAATGATTACATTACAAGTGGCATAGACTTGTATTAAACCATAAGAGGATCATTGGAATAGATAAATATTGTTCCCTTTTAGCAAACAGTACAAAGTAGAGTAATTTTTTTAACTTCTTTTTCTTTTCTTTTTTTACACTTGTCCTGTGTGATGGTAAATACTGTATATTTACCAACTAGCTAATAAAGTATGTTTTGTTTTTACTAAGGACTCCATTGAAGAATGGAAGTAATTACCAGTGGTACAAGACATGGCTGTGTCGGCCCTGCGACTCTGCGACTGTGTAGCAGAAAAACTGCGTCTGGTGACCAGCATTGTGCTTTGTGTGCGCTGAGTGACATCCTCCCTCACTGCCCACACATGAAGCTTTGGCAGCCATATTTGTTTTCCCTCCAGAGGGGCACTGAAAAGATAATTCAGTATCAAAATATAATGATCTTTTGGAAGATAGCTGAGAGCAATGACTATTAGATCCATCCTTAAAAGGTGCTTAGGGCCTGATTCAAGGGGGTCGATTGTCCCCCACTGCGCATGCGCGAGACCCGGCCAGCGACGGGCGCTCCGTCGCTATGGGTCTCGCACCAAAACGGGGCAGCTGTCGATTGTGATTCACAAGTTGTGATTCACAACTTGCCCCGTTTTGGAGGCAGGCAGGGGGGGTGGCTGGCCAAACGGAGGCGTTCCCGAAGGAACTCCTACCATTTGGGGGTGGCCCCACTGACATCACGAGTGATGTCAGTGGTGATCTTCCGCCTCTATTAGAGCCGAAAGCTCACTGGGGCTTGCGGGAACGAGACCTTACCACAAGGGTCTCGTCGCAAGCCCCGATGGTGACCAGCAGTACCATCACCTGGCCGCTCGCTAAAGCAGTGGGTGGTCCCCAACAGCTATGCGAGCGGCCAGGAGGCCATCTTTAAAAAAAAAACAGGGACGCCTTGATTCAGAGCTCTGAATCTTGCCCTTAGTTTGTTATTTACAGCAAAATAAAAAATGCTTATATGTGGGATTCCTTCTTAAGCCAATCAGCAACAGCTTGATAGGGCTACTGATCATCATGGTGTATGGTTGAACCCCCCCTCCTGTATCTGTAGGATATATGCCTTTATGTCTATTTCTGAAGCAAGTATGTAAATAATCTCTTACCAGGTCTGGATTATTGGCCACATGGGCCTGGTGCTGAAAATGATCAAGGGCCTATTGTGAGAAGCAGAGGAGGTGTGGCCAGTGCTGTGTGGGTGTGGCCAGTGTCATGTGGGTGTGGTCAGTGCATGTGGGTGTGGCCATTGCCATTTGGGCGTGTACACCCCCTTACACAATCAGCCCCAATGTCTCCCTAAATATGTCATAGTAGAAAATTTGCATCATTTTGTGAGGAAAATAGAATTATAATTTGAATACTGAGATTTATGGCTGACCTTGTGGCCGGCTACGCAGCTGGTCATCATCATGGTGTAATGACGATGGGCCTATTTTTATGTGGAGGACTGGGGCTGCAGCCGAATCTGCCCTATTGTTAGTCTGGCTCTGGCCCTTAAAGCACTAGTCCTATGCTTGGGCACCCTCAGGTCCCCATTTAACAATGAAGCATAACCCCTTTAGCGCTGTATTCAACAAACAGCGGTAATCTAAGATTACGGCAGTTTGTCACTGCATAGCTCTCGCCATTTTTAGATGGTGACTGCGATGCGGTCCCCATTGCCAGCAATGGGTACCCAGCACTGCCTCTCCGGCTTCCAGGCTCTGCCGTGTTACAGTGCCATGCACATGTGCAGAAGGAACGTTGTGTGTGTGCATTACACATAAGCCCGCCGCTGGCAGCGTTAGGCTGGCAGCAGCTGAGCAGAGGACCCCGCCGATGAGGAGGACTTTGTTGGACCTCGCCGAAGTATTGATAAATACTTCGGTGATACTAAACGAAAAATGCTGCTGGTATTAAGCTTTGTTCTTAAAATGGGATCCGGTCTATAGATCTACAGTAAAAAGGTCGACAATGTCTAGATAGACACCAGATGTTACACAGTAGACAGGGACAAAAGGTCGACACACTAAATGTTGACATGTACAAATGGCTGCCATGGTCAAAAGGTCAACGTTATATGGTCGACACATTTTGGGCCTGATTCAGACCCACTCGCGAGCGGCTGTCCGCTCGCAAGTGGGTCGATGGTCTGCACTGAGCATGCGCACGACGGAGGGAGCTCCGTCGTGCGCATGCGCCAGACACGACGAGCGAAGGACTTTCCTTCGCTCGTTGTGTCCGATCAAAGGGGGCGTGCTGTCAATGTTGATTGACAGCACGCCCCCTTTGGTGGGCGTGCCGGGGGCGTGCCTCCCTGATGGGGGCGTTCCCACGGGAACGCCTCCCGTCAGAAGCCGGCCCACTGACATCACTAGTGATGTCAGTGGGAGTGATTTTGGCTCTGATAGAGCCAAAATCACTCCGGAGCTTGCGGTTGAAAACCTCAACCGCAGGCTCCGGCTCGCAATTTCGATGGTCGCGATGGTCACGACCATCGCGGCCATCAAAATGCACGCTCGTATAGCCTGTGGGTGGTGACCCACAGCTATACGAGCGTCCAGGAGGACGCTCCATGAAAATGGAGCCCGGCCCTCATTCAGAGCGTGCGCTCTGCTCAGAGCGTACGGCTCTGAATGAGGGCCTTTGTTTTTAATTATTTTTTTTTAGGGTTAAGGCGCACATCCACTAGCAGATATTAATGGATGACTGAACGATAACAACATCAGTTAGGGTCAGGCACCTACCCTGACGGTTAGGGTTAGGCGCCAGGAGGAACGTTTAGGGTTAGGCACTAGAAGGGACGGTTAGGTTAGGCACCAGGAAGCAGGGATAGGGTTAGACACCAAGGGGAGGGTTAGGGTGAAGATTAGGGTTAGAAAAAAAATGTGTTGACCATTTTTGTGTTGACCTATTGACCATGTAGGCCATTTGTACATGTCAACATTATTGCACGTCGACCGTTAGTTTGTCTACCTTCTTTTGCCCCTGTCGACATTTTGTCCCTGTCGACCTATTGACTGCCTAATATCTGGTGTCTATCTAGAAACTGTTGACCTTATACTGTCTGGGGCCCTCATTCTGCTTCTTTGGGGCAAAATACATATTTACGCAAAAAACAAAAACAAAACATATATTTTGATGTTCACCCACCGCAATATACTGTAAGCCATATATAGGGCACAATTTACTAAACGGCGGTTTCTATTGTATTCTAAACCTCGGTGGTTTGGTGGCGGTTTCTATTCTATTCTAAGCCGCGGGGGTATGGTGGCAGTTTTGCAGTGGTTACTAAATGACAGCCCTGTTCTATTCTATTCTAAAATGTGTTTTGATGGCAGTTTTGCAGCGGTTTTGGCCTTAGTAAATCTGCAGATAGCAAAACCGCCACCAAACCACAGTCAAAACACATTTTAGAATAGAATAGAACAGGGCTGTCATTTAGAAACCACTGCAAAACCGCCACAAACCCCCGGGGGTTTAGAATAGAATAGAAACCGCCACCAAACCGCCGGGGTTTAGAATAGAATAGCAACCGCCATCAAACCTCCACCAAACCGCCGGGGTTTAGAATAGAATAGAAACCGCCGTCAAACCACCGCTTAGTAAATTTTGCCCATTGTCTTTATATTTACACAGATAACACCATGAAAAATGAAAGATCCAATATTTTTTTTTTCCAAATAAGTAAAAAAACAAAACAAATAAAACTATTTCTTATTTTCTTTTCTTTTCTTGCTTGTCAAAGTTACAAGGTTGCAGATGGAAAAGGCAACGGACCGGCAGAGAGCTACACATAAATAAAGTTTTATCAATAACACAATTTTCCCCCTAACATAGGAAATAGGAATACAGAAGTGAAAAATACATTCAGTCAGAATAACGTGATGTGCCTGGTGTTATTCAATACTGTTATACCGAATACATTGTTTGTTGGAGTGCTTTGTAGAGTGGTTTTAGATGTAGTGGTGTCAGGGATTGCATGTGATCCAATAGTATGTTGATATCATGCATTGCAGCGTACTAGAGAGTGTTCCTGGGGTGGACAGTGACCGAGCCTCCGTCTCGGCTAGCAGTATTGAGCGTTACGTCCTGTTGTTGTTTTAAAGAGAATATGGTGCTGAGCATGAGGCTTACACCCTGTATTGTTGCACCATTTTGGGTCTATTCTGTAGCATAACCTTGCTGTAGCGTAGACAGCCTGATGCAAGAGATGCGTAGCGTGTGACCTCCATTCTGTAATGTTGGGTTGGTGCTAAAAGTAGCAGCTGCTGACAATGGTTGTACATATCTCATTAGTCGGTGTAATGAGCTATTAATACTGCAATTACATCCCATTGATTTACTGAGTAGATAATTGTCATCTTCAGCAAAGCTTGAGTGATTAATATCTCTCATTATCAGCTTGTTCCTTCATTGGGGGCAGAATTGTTTAAGAAAAATCTCTTTTTAAGCACAGTTTCCACACACAGAGAGCGAGGTACTTGGAGGTAATTTGCCAGCCTAGTCCATGCACAGCCCAGAAACCATCCGGACAGCGCTGTAGATTTATGGACTGGTCGCGCTGCAGCCAGGAAGGCTCAGAACGCAATTAAGTGCTGAAACAATGGATGTGCGGCTCTTAAGCCCAGGTGGTGGAACCTGGAACATGATTATGTCTGACCGAATCTGGGGAAGAGCATTTTTATTTTACAGATTTGAATGAGCAAGCCAATGTGACTGTACTAATATAAATAAATATTAATATATAGAGAGAGAGAGATAGTAACATGTTAGAGCAGGAGTTTCAACCGTCTTTTTAATATGCACCCCGTGTGATATTAAATGATAATTAACTACCCCCTAAAGTATGTTCGCTGTGATAGTAGGGCAGTAGGATTGCTGATAGTATGAAAGTACTCTCCAATCTGAGTACACGTATTTAAGGTTCTGTGACTGGCTGACTACAAGTCCGCATTTCATCTGGTTTTAATCAGCCACAGAACCTGTGTAATTCATGGGTGTCCCGGTTTTAAAGGGACAGTATGGTAAGTATGTATATATATATATATATATATATATATATATATATACTCACTCAGGATTAGATGCAATAAACCAATGAGCTTATTGTGCAAACAGTGAAGTTTTCAAATCAGTGAGATTCTGTTTTAAGCTCCACCTTGAAAAGATTCCCCCTGATTCTATACACCGCTGTCTGCACAACAAACACATTGGTTAATTGCATCTAATCCTGAGTGCCGGTTATTTATTCCTTGCTAACAATACTGAACTCTCGCACCTGGGGGTAAATTTACTAAGAATCGGGATTGATCCGATTTGCAAAGTGATTCATCTCGTTATAAATCGCCGGAACTTTGGTGATTTTTTTCACTTTTTTTTTTACAAATTTACCAATAGACGATTTGAGTTATCTCACCCAAGATTGCAGTGATTTCTCTCTGTACAACTCTCCCTAGCAAGCAGCCTGCACATACCCCTGGCTGTGGCATCAGTCCCCCGCTAGAAAGGGTCTGGAGCTGGTTTTAAATAAAGGGGTAACCCCACGCCAATTTTTTATCCGTACATTTAAAACCAGCTATTTCCCTGCTGTCTGGTGCTGGTTCTTAAATTACAGTGGAACCCTACACATTTTTTCCCTGTAATTTTAAGAACCAAGACTGGCTGGCAAATCAAGGGCTGGTTAGTCTCTTGGGGGGGATATCTCACGTCATTTATTTTAGAAAATTAACCCTATTTTAACCATTTACATAAATAAACATACACAAATCACAATGATTTGTGTGTGTTTCTGACCATCTCGCAGCTCAGGGGGTGAGAGTTTGAAAAGTGATTTTGACAGAGAGTTTGCTCCTATCTCACCCGAGCTTGTCATCACGATTCTTGGTAAATTTGAGAGATGTATATTTTAGGTGAAAAGTACTTCCGATTTGGCCCGATGGTGATTTCATTTGAGATTGCTATCTCACCCGAGTTTTACGAGTGAGATGAGAGAAATGTCTTTCTAACTCACCCGACTTTTGCCTTTAGTAAATTTGCAAGCAGCAAAAATGAATAAATCACCCGAGATGGTCATCTCGACCTATCTCGAATCTTAGTAAATTTACTCCCTGAACCTTAAAGATTTATTTTGGAAAAGTGAAAGGGTTTTTTTTTTTCTGGATATATACAGATACGTCCAGTTACATTGTGGCTGATCGCGCCACAAACTTGCGTGATACAGTACGCTATGGTGCGCACTGCGATCGCACCATTCATTTTTATGGAGGCGCTGTTGCGTACGCAGTGCATGTACCCAATCGCGGGCGTGCATCGAGCGCTATGCAAATACACAACAAAGAATATGTTGACATAGACAAAGAAAAGAAGCAGGCACTCAAATGGGACTTTATCAAGGTACATATATACAGGATAGATAGATTGGATGGCTGGGATACTCAACAGACCAAACTATAGTGTTCCAGCAAGACCGTGGGCAGGGCAGGGTGCGGGCAGGGAGTCTCTGTGCACGCCTAAGGCACGCGCTCCGTAAAAGGAAGCGTGGATGACCGGGGGAGGGGGCGTGTCCTTGTGACACGCCCGAAAATCATCACACTTGGGGGCAAGCCCAGTACTTACGGAGGTGCTGGGCTTCTCCCAAGCTCTCCCCTCATGCCGAATAGATGCCGTGCGAGATCGGTCAAAGCAACTTTTCCCAACCCGCAAGTGGGGAAGGCACAGGGCAGGCTGTTTTAGTGGGGCGTCTTGCTGGAACACTCAAACCACTTCCACAAGTTTTATGCCTCTCAGGCATGGTTTCATGTCTTGGAGACCCCTTTGGTGAGATGTATTTGGAAAAGTCATGCTTTTTCTGGGAGAGAATAAAGTAACCGTAATACTTGGCAAAGCTCGGATGAGGATGATGTTTGTATTCATGGCAATGAAAGGGAACATGTAATATAATGTCAGGTATCAGGTACATGATGGATAGCAGTCTTCCATGCTGAACCTGACCATAAATACCAAGCCTGTGTTTTACTTATAGTGAAGATGTGTAATGTATCTGTACAAGGATCAGGTTACCCAGTGGAGACATATATATGACAAAGACGTGTAATCCAGGACGCATTAGACCTGAGCTTTTCACGTGGTCAACCGTGACCTACCCCGACCTTGATTTATATTCATGGTGATTAATAGGCTGCTTGGGAAATGGGAATTAGACAGTCAATATTACACACATATTCCGTGTTACAGTTCAGCTACTGGGACAGTAATCAGTAAACATGGCATTGATATTAATAGAGGGCGTACTGTAGGAATGCGGTGAACGTCTATTTAACACGTAGAGGTGTTTTATTCAGAGATACTAGGACAGTCATTTAAAAAGCCTTTGTCAACATTTCTACAACTAATTGATTGGCTTGTACATGCCCCTCTTAAACTGGCATCCACCTGGTCAAAGCACCGTACTCAGGGCCTGATTCAGAGCCGGTCGCTCTGACAGAGCGCTCGCTCTGAATCAGGGCCGGTCTTTTTTTTTTTTTTTAAGAACGGCCTCCTGGCCACTCGCATAGCTGTGGGTGACCACCCACAGCTATAGCGAGCGGCCATGATGATGGTCGCGATGGTCAAGACCATCGCGACCATCGGGCTTGCGACGAGACCCTTGTGGTAGGGTCTCGTTGCTGCAAGCCCCAGAGAGATTTCGGCTCTAACAGAGCCAAAATCTCTCCCACTGACATCACTTGTGATGTCAGTGGGGCTGTCCCCAAACGGTAGGCGTTTTCATGGGAACGCCTCCGTCTGGGCAGCCACGAACCAAAGGGGGCGTGCTATCACTCAACATTAACAGCACACCCCCTTTGGTGCAAGACCTGGAGCGACGCATTGCACGTCGCTATCCGGGTCTCGCGGATGCGCATGTGCTCTGGGCCACCATCGACCCGGTTGCGAGCGCTCAGCGCTTGTGACCGGGTCTGAATCAGGCCCTTAGTTCCGCAGAGTAGCTCTCTGTAGTGTGCAAGGGCAATGAAAACGGACAGCTCTGCCTGGAAGATGACGCATGGTTTTAAGTGTAAGTTGCAGTAAAGTATGTAACAGCCATTTAATGAAAGCTTCCTCAAAGTGCACGATCTCCTGTAAAGCAAGCTGTCATGTTTATAGGACAGTATTTGTCAATAGTCATTATTTCCCCCGTTCTTTCCTAGGACCGGATTCAATGAGAGGCTAAAAGTACCGTTTGGAGAAAAGTTTCCGTGGATTCGGACTTTCCGCCTGTTTTCAAAGTATCTCCATATTCAATTCCAGGACGATTTCGCCTAAGCGGAAACTCAATGCATTGTAATAGGCACAAGAGTATCTCCTATGAATAGCAGGGAAAAAAAAGTGCAAAATCGTTATTTTGGGGTGCAAACATGGGGAAACGACGTATAACCCTTGGGACAGCCCCCCCAAAGGACAACATTTGTTTTTTTTTTACCTCAGAACACCCCAAAAAAAGTACTTTTGTTTTGGGGGTGAAAAAGTTAAAAGTGGGGGACAATTATAAAAACTAGCTGTAACAAGGGGCCAAGTGTTTTTGGGATTGCAGGTACATGTATGAGGGTGGTTTTTCAAGTTTTTTAAAAGCTCATTTTACAGACATAAAAATATGCTAGCACCCATTTTCATGTACCCCAAATTTGACTGGACTACTTATTTTCACCAAAAAATACTGCTTTATGCCATTCTACACCACTTTTGCAAAGACGCTAATACTGTAAGAAGCAATTTAAACAACTTCAGTACCCCAAACACTTTTATTAGGGGTATTAGTACACATCTACATTGATCCCCAATGTTAGTGCATCTTTTTTTGGGGTACAGACTGATTTCCCCACTTCTGACAGTACTTTACGCCTGTTCCGCACTCGCCGCTTACCGTTTTCGCCTGGTTAGGAATTGATTATAGAGAAAAGCAGGGACGCGCGAGTAAAGTTTCCGCCTCTGAAACAGACGAAGGAGGTGGAAAGTCGGACAGGCGAAACTTTTCCGACTTTTCGCCTCTATTGAGAGGAGTTTAGTGTTTTAAAAGCATATATTAAATTCTAGACCTGTTATTTGTCTCACTTAGACCCTTGTTTGAAAGGAAAGAACATGGGATTAATGTCACTTTACATTGTGACAATAAAATGTCTGATTGGATTCTGGAGGGTCAGAGACATTACTTGACTTTCTCCTCTGTAAATCCCACACAACACCGTGCTTTAGACACGAAGAAAACTATTAATTTAAAAGGCTCCGAGTCGCCTTTCCCCAACACAGTTGTGTGTGGTCCGGACCTTATACATGTAACATATCTGTTTCTTATCTGTCAGCTAAAGCTTTCTTTTTCTTTTTTTTTTTTCTAAAGAATTAAGATTCTCTCAGGTTTGTTTTTAAATCTTAATCTCCTTCCCGGGAATCTTGTTACAGCCAAAAAAGACACAAATCAAATATTCAGTAAGTCTCTTTGCAAGTTAAAGAAAATAATGTCATACTGCAAGGTCATGGCACTCGCTCGGCACGGTTCAGGCAAAGCGGAGAACTTTTACCCTATCTATTTTATTTATTTTATGTAGTTTAATGTTATTTATAAATGAACATTGAAATGTATTTATATAAAAAATGCTCCAAGAAATGTATAAAACATATTATTAAAGTAAATATAATAACAAAAGAAAAAGACAGTAATTTAGACCACATGGGGCCTTAGTCAACATGGGGGGATGGGGGACCACTCATCCCGTTACCAGGCCCCCCTCCCGCCATGGTGACATGAGAATGTCGACATGGTTGTCAACATTGACAAAATGTCAACAACGGGTCGATGCGGTTGATTTGGCGGTGGCTGAGGTCAGTACCCTAACAACGTGGCTGCAGCTAATGTTTCAGGGGTTGTGGGCTTATGTCACAGTTTTCTGCTAACGCTAATCCCTAAACCTAACCCTAAACATTCCACCTAAGCCTAATGTCGGCATTTCGTAATATGTTGTCATTTCACAAGTGAACATGTCAACATGTTGCAGATGTCGACATGCTATCTGTTGACATTTCCACAGTGTCGACTTAATAACTGTCGACATTGTACTGTTGACCGCTTTCTCTAATTATGGCCCTGCCAGGAACCACCACTAGCATCAGCTATCTTATATATCTTGTATACCCCCCACATCAGAGATTGATTGCAGCAATCGTGCAATTTGCAATCGTTTGTGTTTAAAAATCTTTCCCTTTTTCAATCGATTGTGGCATCTCTGCAGTCGATTGAAAAAGGGAAAGATTTTTATACACAATCGATTGCAAATTGTACGATTGATGCAATCAATCTCTGATGTATGGGGGCCTTTAGATTGCGAGAACATTTGGGAAGGTCACCTTTACTGTTACATGTCCTCGCATGTAATTTGTTTCCGGATCCCCTCAATGTACAATGCTTGTATATTGGCGCTTTAGAAATAAATGTTAATAATAATGTATGGAGGAAAATCTATATTTGATTAAATAGCTGCCAATCTCTGTTTAATTCAGTGCTTACAGTATGGATTTTCTGTCTGTCCTTTATCCCGTCTCCTGTGCCCCATTCAGACATGTACCCGACGTAGCCATAGGCTTGTGGTGCAGAACTACAGTTCAGCTTTGTATTGAAGTCTTGTTTTTAAATGTCCACAAGTCGCCTCCTCTCTGGCCGAGAGTCACATGATCCTTTGGGATTCTTAATGGAATCTCGGAAGCCTTGTCCAAATAATTGGTCACGTTTGGAGTCAGTCGATAAGAAATAACTTGCATTAGACAATGCCTAATTACTTATGACCTGGATGTGGGGCCCTTTCTCAGACGGGGTCTGTTCACACTCGCAGTGGAAAATAGCACCTGTTATAAGCAGTTATTATTATGATCATTTGGTTATAATAAAGCACTGACATGTACACTGAGGAGACAAATTACATGCAATGGACATAAAGCAGTCGGCAATGATGGCCCTTTCCAAATGGGATTTCCAGGGCCTAGCAGGGCATTAATCTGCCCTCTGCACCCCTCGAACATGTATTGTCATGATGTCACAGCGAGGGGCGGGGCCATCGGGACCAGGAAGAAGCTGACCTCCCAGAGCATGCTATGGATGCCCTGAGCAGCTCTGCAGTGGCTCTATTAAGGTGGGTACACACTAGACGATACGTCGTCCGATCCCACTGATCAAAGCGACATATCGGGTATAAAAGTGTCATGTAATTGTATACTGGACTGTTTATATAATGAGGATACTAGAAGTCACCTTGACCCATATAAAAGCGTAATGTAAGTGTATCATGTGCTGAATTATATGATGAGGATACTAGAAGTCACCTTGTCCCGTATAAAAGGGTAATGTAAGTGTATCCTGTACTGATTATATAATGAGGATACTAGAAGTCACATTGACCTATGTAAAAGTGTACTGTAAGTGTATCCTGTACTGATTATATGATGAGGATACTAGAAGTCACCTTGACCTGTATAAAAGCGTACTGTAAGTGTATCATGTGCTGGTTATACAGTATAATGAGGCTAATAGAAGTCACTTCTTTGACCCATATAAAAGCGTACTGTAAGTGTATCCTGTGCTGATTATACTATGAGGATACCAGAAGTTACATTGACCCGTATGAAAGCGTACTGTAAGTGTATCTGTGCTGATTATATAATGAGGATACTAGAAGTCACCTTGTCCCATATAAAAGCGTACTTTACGTTTATCCTGTGCTGATTATATAATGAGGATACTAGAAGTCACCTTGTCCCATATAAAAGCGTACTTTACGTTTATCCTGTGCTGTTTATAATGTTTCACAAAATTGCTCTTTATTTGTTCCTAGTGTACCAACCAATGGACTCGTAACCTGTTAAATTCATACTATCTGGGGACTCACAACCTGTTAAATGCATACTTGCCTACTATTGGAAAAGAATGTCATGGAGATTGTGAAAGCAACATCTATGTGTGGCGCTGATCAGGGCGTATACTGCTCCATCTAAGAGACGTATCATACCATTGACTTACGTCCGACTGTAAATGAGTCCCAAAGTTGTTGCATTCATGGTTCAACGCATAGCACACTTACTTGGGCACAAATGACGTGTAATTCATCACACATCCTGGGACACAAACACACTCATGTAGCCATCTTTGTTCTGGTGACTGGCGCCCATTTTCTTGTAGCACACATGTTCCTTATTCTTCTTCCCAGTGTTTCCTCCGTGATGGGCAGAGGATGATGACATTATCACTGTTTTGGCTGGCCTCAGGGAGGTTGCAAGATTCTTTAGGGAGTCTGGGAGATCTTCACAATTTCAGGGAGCCTCCCTAGCAATCAGGGAAAGTTGGCAAGTATGGTTTAACGTGACCCAGAAAATGGCACTCTGTATTGTTTAGGAGAGTCCTTTTATTTTCTTTTGTAAAACTATTGTGTACCACAGCTTAAAATAAAACATACTGTGAATTATAGTGAATTATATTGCAGTATTATTTTGAATACACACTGAGAGCCGAATGCAATCAGCCACGTGTAGTTTTTTCTTTTTTTTTTTGGAACATCCTCCTGCGACTTTGCGGGATATGTCTTTAGCTGATTTTCTGCTTGCTCACCACCCATAGAGGTGCGAGCGGGACTCAGCTACCGTAAGTATATTAGTAAAAACAGCCAACTAGCTACGGAAATATGTTATTGATCTGAAAGACGATGATAGGTCTCGACTTTGGTCTTCGTTACCAGATTTTGGAGTAACGAAGAGAAAAAAGATGGCAAGTTTCAGTGTTATCTATTTTCCAGTTACACTTTTGCTCCACTATCTGCTAAATGGATAATTTGCACTGTACTCGCACTGTGAATCACAGACTGGATGGGGTGTGGATTAGCTGGATTGGGAAGTGAAATTAAGGTTTTACCAGGGGTGTGGTCAAGATTTACAGAGGTGTGGTCAAGAGTTTAAAAGGAAGAGGCCAGGGGTATTTCCAAAACGCAAAAAAAAAAATTATATGAGAAAGACGATTGATATGATGTAAAGTGTGGAGTTTGTATGTTCTCCCCTAGTGCTCCGATTTCCACCTACACGCCAAAAACATACTGGTGGGTTAATTGGCTACTGATAAGAAAATTAGCCTAGTGTGTATGCGAAAAAAAAAAATGAAAGAGAAAAAAAAAAATATACGACAAAAAAAAGATGCGTGTGTCAATGTATAGGGCCTTATTCAGACCCGCACACAGTCCCTCGGTCGGAAATATCCAAGGTTTTGGGGACTGCTTTTGCGCCAGAGCCGCAGTGCGTATGTGCTGCAATGTCACTGCGACCCCAGTTGCAGTGCCCTGGACACTGGAGCCAGGCTGTGGCTGTTTGGGGGGGGGGACAGTGTCCATTTTACAAACCGTTTTGTAGATGTTGCTCCCCGTTTTGTAGATGTCCCTCCCCGTTTTGACCAGGCTCTGTCTTCTGACAGATTTCCTGGCCCTGGCAGAGGAGTTCTGGCGGCCAGCCTGACTAAGTGTAAGTTTACCTCAGATGTCTGATGATCGGGATGGTGATCCGACGCTATGTCTTTGGACACATGCTGCCTCCTCCTGCAGCATTAGCCTATTTTCGCTTCGTCCAAAGATGCAGGGGCGATGTAAATTGCGTCCAACAATTGAATCACGCCCATAGACTATAGGCGCCACTGAATTATACTCTACAAAGCGCTGTGCAATATGTGTGCGCTATATAAATGTTAATATATGTAATACATATTTGTAAGCAATGAATATTGCGTTAGTCATTCTCCATTATACATTAGTACAGAATTATGGTGCGTACACACGTAGCGATCTGTCAGCGATACCATATCGCTGGCTGATCGTCCTGCACCCTCCCTGGTGTGCTGGATGATCGATATCGAATATATCCAGCACACCACCAACTCACCATCGACTATAGCGAGGTCCCTATAGTAAACTGCTCGATATCGAGCAAGTTTGCCTGCATGCACGGCCAATGGACGAAATTGCTATCGTCCATACGTGGCCGCGCATCGCAGTTGGTAAGGACTAAAAAATGCACGATAAGAACAATAACGATATGATCAATATCGTTATGGTTCAATGGTACATTTTTATTGCTACGTGTGTATGCACCATTAGTTTCGCCTCATGTTATTGAACCTGTAAAATAAACCTTTGCAACATCCGCTGCTTTTTTTTAAAGTTTTTGTTTGCTTTTTGTAATTCCCCCGCATAGCGCTGCTGCGAGCGAGAACTGAGAGCTTATCAGGTGTCTGTCTGTATGTATCCACGGTGCTTCTTTTTTATTATTCAAGCTTTTTATCTGGTATTCTCTTTTGTGTGAGGAAACACTGAACTTCTGAGGGAGCGGATGCTTCTCTATGCCCATCCTTGTTCCCGCAGTACTCTGTAATAAGGAGAATTACCTTCCCAGCCTCTAATTCTGTGCTTCTTTGTAATAAAACAAATATTTACAATACAAAAGTGTTATGAAGCGTATAAAAGGAGAGCAGCGTGGGCCGTAAGTGCATACAAAGAAAGATACATCACATATTTATTACAGTATTATAATGTGCAGTATTACATGTGGAATACTTTGCTTTTAGTAGGAAAGTGCTATAGTGATTGAGTTAAAACTTTAAAACATTGGTGGGAATTCAATGAGTCAACTAATTGATCCCCCGGGGGTTATTCAGTTGTCCACAATAGCCGACACTATCGGGGATTTTTGTTTTCGCGGCCGCGATCACGACAATACATGAATTCGGGAACTTATCCCGGATCCTACAGATGTGTCCTCATACATCTAGCCTCCTTGTACGTTAAACAGCGCTTCTAGTTGCGCTGACGCTGTAACGTGGCATTTCGCATGCAGCTACACCCGCAGTCGCACACAGAATGTAGGCATGCCGCCTATCATTCTAATCAGCAGCAGCTGCTCGTGCACATTTGAAGGTAAAACGTCGCATGAGAAGACGCGCTGCGCTACCGAGACACATGGCTCTCATGCATTATGTGTAAAGCGACTTACAGCGCATGGAGGATAGATGCATGTGGACACATCTGTATCTGTTTTCGCCCGAAAAAATTAGATTTTTTTTTCTTCTGCCGTAAAACGGGGGAGGGGAGTAGAAACTTTTTTACTGCACAAAAATATATCCTGTGCAATTGAATCCCCCCCTTAGAATTACAGACAAGTGTAAATAGTTATAGAAGTACTAGTTAGTAGCCCGTCAAAATTACGGGACATTGTCGCACCCGCAAAAAGTCCTGGTCGAGCGCTGCTCAGCAGCACGGGGGGCTGCGATTGTCAGCGCAGGCAGCTGTGCACGCCTGAAAGGAGCAACAATTTAATTGCTCCGTCAGGTGCCGTCTAGTGGCCGCCGGTGCGCAACACACTTGTATTTCCCCCATAGAGGTGAGGAGCAGCGTTAGCCATATAAATAAATATATATATATATATATGTTTATAATAATTTGCATTGACATATATATATGTATATATACATATATACTTATGTGTATATATATATATATATATATATCTACTGTGTGTGTATATATATATATATATATATATACACATACACGCAAGCACAATAAATATATATATATACACATAGACAGTATATGGAGTTCCTTATCCCATCTCCCCTTACTGGATATGAGTTTAGTTTTGGAGGTGGTAATCTGAGGAGCCGTATGTACCTCTCAGCAATAGTGCATTGTCATCAGTTCCTTGACAGCTCAGTACAAAACAAGAGGATGACACAATGAAAGCAAAGCTCATTTAATAGTGCCTGTCCTTAGGTAATGCAGACACTGATTGCAGTATTGATTTCCATTAGCCTGTATTCAGTGATATCTTAGAAGCTCTCCACACCTCCTTGCTATCTGTCCCAGTTGTCATTCGAAGCTATTGACCTGAGGACGATTCCCGACAAAGCAAGGCGTATCATCTCTCTGCAAGTCACCGTGATTGGTCTTCCTGTTCTTGTGTGTTGCATCAACCACTTCATCAAGCAGAAGACATGTGCCTATTTGTGCTAACGCGCTGTCTCCGGATAATGCATGGTCCCGATGTTACTGACACCACGGAATACAATACAAGAAGTTTTTCACAAGTCCCAGGGAAGGCCTTTCACAAAGTTTTAAGTGCTAAGGCTGCGACTTGGCCATCGTTCCCATGTAAAGGCCTTCACGTGCCCCTAAAAAGTCCTGGCATTTACAAATCTGGCCCTGCTTTGCGTATTATAAAGGATAAAATGCTGCTAGACTTAAATAAATAAATACAAATGATATAAAAGTAGTCGCTTTGGTCTTTGTAGCCAAATTGGCCAGATATTGCTTCATGCGCGACTCCATAATTTTTATTGAGAATAGAAAATCAAGTAGCCTGATTTACCCCATTTGCCACACGCCTAATTTCATCCACCAACCCGGGGAAGTGGAACGTTCCCTTCATGATCCAATAATTAAATGATATAAAACCTTTGTGACAAAATGTGTTGCGATCTGGTTCTTCTCATGTACAAGTTTCGTGGACGCTAAGGAATTAGGGGCATATTTATCAAGATTCACAAATATGTCCTGTTTAAATATCATTTCTCGTCGTTGCTATCTGCAGTAACATATAATTATTTCCCAAAGCTTCCGAGACGCTGTACTGCCGGAATCGGATGCGGCCATGCTACTGGGCGAAAATCTCGCCAAAGAGGGTTGGGAGGAGCTTCCAGCCCAAGAGACCCCTCTCTGTCTGAGCTTTTCCCATTAGCTAAATGAGACAAGCCCCAAAAATCGAAGCTCTTCATAGATTGTTCAATGACAACATATTGCCGTCAACATGGGATCCATTTTGTACTGAAGGCAGAAGATATCTCCTGCAGTAAAGGTTTGGAGAATGAACACGATCCTTAAAATTCCAACAATCATGCAGAAAACATCCCGTATCGAATCCAGTTTTAAAACTGTGGGTTCTGGCCCCTGCGGTCTGATGGATTGGGGCGGTTACACTGTTGAGGAAGGTAAACCGTATTGTCTTAAAACATCTAAACACATCTGGCTAACCTGAAAATGAATCTGTTACGCTTTACCTGTTACTGAGTGGTGACTTTTTCGGGAAAGCAGAGCACAAGTGAAGGTGTTACCCATAGCAACCTGTCAGATTGCAGCTATCATTATATAGGATGTACTAGATTAATGATAGCTGGAATCTGATTGGTTACTATTGGCCACGCCTCCACTTTAGATGTTTTGATAAATCTCCAAGTTACTGTGATTGTGACCAAGTTTTACCTTTTTTTTGCATATCTCACTCTTACAAATCAGAGCATCGGGGATTCCTCGCTGGTATTTGAACAACGCAATTCAAAACACGTGCGACTCCGTATGTTGGGCTTGATTCAGAGCTGTACGCTATTGCGTCACTGTGGCGACCTTGTACGCAGTAGATATGCGAAAATATGTCCCAGATGACTTGATTTGTATTGAGACACCCACAGACGCCATTGCAAATCCAAGCAACTGCCTACTAATATGCAGCCGCATACGCAGATCCTTCGATAATCCTGAGTAAACCTAGTGTTACACAGAATGGGCGTCTGAACTGAGATGCTGGAGCCATGTTTTGTGTGAATGGGCAGAGCCGTGACTAGACTTTTAGGTGCCCTGTGCCAGAGAGAGCATTGGCGCCCCCCCCATTTTTTAATAAGGGAAGTGCACCTGGAAAAGGGCCATGGCCTCATGGGGCAGGGCCAGGGGAGAGATAGGGGAGGCCAGGAGATGCTGGGGATAAAAGAAGAGGAAGCTACAAGTGAGGATGATAATAAACAGGAAAATTGGCAGGCCCAAACAGCGCCCCCTGCCCTGCGGTGCCATGGCACAGGTCGCACCACCCTAGTTACGGCCCTGCGTACGGGCATACAGATGTCCCGAAAACGGTCTTGACGCGCCTGTGTGTTTGGCGGCACACCCCATTACCTCCCCCAAACGACCCTTAACTGTCAAACACTCTGCGAGTAAAAAAGTCGCTGCTTGTGACTGCGGTAATGGCCGTAGATGCAAGCTCAGCGCGATTCAGACACGCGCAGATAGCCGATAATCGCTCGGCATTGCCTAAAACGCTGAATAAGGCCTGTCAAACATGAAAGTATTCGGTGTGTGGTGATAGGTGAGGTCAGTGGGGGATGTTCCCTTGACCTCAGCATGTTGTATAAAAGGTGCGCAGGGAGAGTTTGAAGCACCGCAACGCAGCCCAACGTCACCGATGTTTACTTGCTATAAAATCAGAGCTGCATTGGAAAAGCTATAAGTTAACACTGTGCAGTTTTTCCAGTTTCTGCTTTGTTGGCTAGAGGTAATTTCATCTAATTGATTGACTTAGTTTAACAGAATTGAAAGGTAATTAACCCACGCGCCCTGTCGGGAGTTATTGTGCAAATGGCTGTTAAACGGCTGTACAGGGATTCAGATCTAGAATAGCTTGCCATCGTGTGACGGTTTTCAGTATGTAAAGTTAATATCTCGGAGCGTGGATTATTTTTAAACTGTCCTTCAAATGTTCTTTCCTCATTTCCTATTTTTTTTTTTTGTCTTCTTGAAACCATAACTTGCTTCTTCTATTCTTAAAAAAATAATAATAATAATCTAAAGCTTGACATCGGCATCGATTGTGTGAGTCCCTACCTGCGCCTCGCATACCTGCTTCTCTGGCTGCCTTGCATATCAAGAGGCAAAAATAGATTTTCTGAGGCTTTTTTTATATTCCTAGAGGGAATCTTCAAAGTAATGCACTGCCTATAGACCCGTGCTCTGGGAGCCAGGCGTTCAGTTCCTAAAGATTTAACCAGCTACGTATTTTCTTCTTCTCAGAAGACCAACTCAAACTGCTCCCTGACAGAGAACTTGTGTGAACGTCAATAGTTCATCCCGTCCCATGAATTTTGGCGAATGGCTTCCATCCTGCAAGATGATGGTTACTTTATGTGCTCGAAACCCCTTTTATGAGATATGTAGTTGGCTCAAATTTGCAAATAATTCTGTGCTTCGCATGAATTAATCTTGCAGCTGCGAGCTCGCGTGACGCAAAGAGGCGAGCACAATTACATTAACTAACTGCTCGGGCGAAGAATGACTTCCAGATTTTTCTGCTATACATTTTCTATGCAGCATCGGTTTAATATCACACTAAAAAAAAACTGTTATGTTTTCCTTAAACAGCATTTGCGGACGATTTGTTCCTACTAAAGTGTATTTGTCACCTGCAGACAGTGAAGTCAGCCATTTTGTAAGGCTGAGGTGACGTTTGTGAGATTGCAGCCCGTCCGTTCTCTGACACGCGAGGCAGAAAGTGCTACCACTGGCTTATAGCGAATGGTAATGCTGCATTCTCACGTATATTTTGACATCTCCCAAGTTGCTTCATCTCACACCAGGTCCCCAGCTAGCAGGGTATATTGGGACTTGTAGTTCGGCTACAGTTTGTGAGGCATTGCCTAGGCCAGGCCTGGTCAACCTGTGGCTCTCCAGCTGTTGTGAAACTACACATCCCAGCATGCCTTGCCACAGTTTTAGCATTCCCTAATAGCAAAACTTTTGCAGGGCATGCTGGGAATTGTAGTTTCACAACAGCTGGCGAGCCACAGGTTGGCCAGGCCTGGCCTGGCCTAGGCTTTAGCAGAGTAGCCTACATTTGACTTTCACTGTAAAATTTTCATGTCTTTGGATTTTCTTGCAATGAAAATCAATGAGCAATATTTCTTTGGTTGTCTCCCTTTTTCAATTTAAAAGCTACTTATTTGTGACACTGAATAATGTCCTCGGATCTCTCTAAGTAGCTCTTTTGACAGTTTCCATTTGAAGAGCTTGGAAAGTCAAAGTGTTGTTTTGGTTTCAGTCATCACCTGTCAGTCGTTATTGAATCTGTTTCTACAGTAAAACATCATTGATACCATATGTCGAACTTAGGCAAAAGTCTGTTTGTCGTGGCCATGTATGTTATATATAATTAGATTTAATTTTTCATGGAAAGCCCTTCAGTACGGCAGAGAGCAAAGTAAGGTTGATTCGCAAACGGCGGAGGTATGAAATGTCCTTTTGTGCCATTGCGAGCTTACTTTGGAGTAAATGCATCTGGCTTTAATTCAGGTCAAGTTTGTGACATCTTCCAGGGAGCAAAGTTTTGCAGCGGTGGAGGCAGTAGTTGGGTGGATTGAGGGTGGTCCAGTAGTGAAGTATAGAAACGGGTTTTATTTTTCAGGGTGGGGTTAGATAAAAACGATAAGGTGGTTTTCAGGAGAGCACACAGCTTATTCTTCTATGCAGAAGGACTTTAACTCTCTGTCACCCCGGTGGTCCTAAAATATTAGTAATTTGGACATGATATATCCGATTTCTTATGCATTTTCCAGATATTCATAATCTACTAAAATAGGTTCCGACTGATTGTTAGGCGATAGCTCTGAAGACAGTGAAGTGGCATGAAATGCGTAGGGTGTTTCTGCAATTAATAGGGGATCTTTATCGATAATTTTGTAACCTTAGTTACCAAATGGACAAGCTAGCCACTTGCTTATGGCAGCCCTGTTGAGTCAGTTTCATCTTTATTTTATTTACTTCGTATTTACCAACCACCAATTTTTCTAAAAGAAATCAATTTTCTAGAAATAGTTGATGCGTGGGGTGTTCAAAATCGGGAGCATGGTACAGTTACTGATAGAGGGTTTGTTTTCTCATAACACCCTATACAATGTCCTCCATTTATCCTGCTCTGAATACCATGGACAGGTTACTGTTTCTAGCTATTATGGACCTCATTTATCAACGAGTTTGATCATCCACAAGGTATGAGAAAACTTGTTGCGGATGATAAATGGTGCTTCAGCCAATCCGCTCCCAACTGCCATCTGTTTGAAAAAAATGACAGTTGGGGGGAGCTGATTGGCTGGAGCACCATTTATCACATGCAACAAGTTTTATCACTCGTAACTATGTAACAAAGTTTTCACTGGAAAGGTTTTTTTTTTTTTTACTTAAATAGTTTATAATTTGTTTATTTTCTGCTTTGCAATACAGTTATTAAAGTGCAATGTGGATCACAGAGAAGGGTGTGGCGGGAAGTAACAGAGATGCTTTATGGGTAATAAAAGGACGTATGAGCAGGACGAGAGGGTCGACACGGCAGTGTGCGGTGTATAAATACATCTTCTCTTGTTTCCATGCATCAGGGAGAGATTGGGGAAGGGCACGAAAGCTTTTGATGGCCTCTTCTGGGCCTCTATGGGCATAAAGTGTATAGTAAGAACTGAGCCTAAAGCACTTCCCTATAAATACATCTGGAATGTCTGGCGTTGACCTGTGAAGCGACGAGAGAGCCCTTGAGAACGTTGGGTTCAGTCTTCCTATTCACAACCCCTCTACAGACAGCTCGCATCCAGCGGCGCGCTGCCAAGCAAGAGCAATGGAACCACAGAGCAAGCTGGACGCTGGGCTGCCAATTACCCCCCTGCTGAGTCCGAACCTAATCCCCCTCAAACAGGGAACAGAGAGGAAGGACAAAACAAGGCAGGTCTCAATCAGGTTAAAGTGTGAATTTGGGATTAGCAGAAGAAGACTGCAACAGTGACCTTTCTCCTCTTTGTTCCACCATTTCCTCTCTCCAGGAGATATTTGCAGAGTGTGCGGCAAAGTGACGGGGAAGAGGAATGCGCCTGCGTTTCATCCCGGATGGTCGGGGAAATCTTCCACAGTACCCCGCATTAATAGCAGTGTAATAGGTGCAGAAGTGTTATATATGCTGGGCGTGTGTGTATCAGGGCCAAGAAACATATCTATTTCCCGATTCACCTGCACACAGACGCTGTTCTCACGCATATCGGCTCATATATACTGTGGCTCAGGGGTGTTACTCGTTGCTGGAGAACCGATTGATGCCGTGCCCCTCGCTATGATGCAGGATTTATTAATACGCAAACCGTCTGTACCACCCTACTGTTCCTCAATCTTTAAAACCTAAAAAAAAAACTAAAAACCTTGTGGTTCCAAGTGAGACCGTAATAGGTTACCCTGATTAATGTCTCAGTACTTGCAGCGCTCTCTGATTAATTGTACTGTTTGTATCAAGGACCCAGGTAATCCTGTGTCTGTATACTAATTACCCTTTGTGATACTTATACACCCTATCCCGCACTGGTATGCTTTTATATTGCTTTGTATGAAGTAATATATTACATATGTACATCTACACGTTCTTTGTGAATTCATTGTAAGGAACAAGTAGGTCTGATTCAGAGATGGACGCAATGTCGAGGTCGGACGTAGTGGAGCGCCAAAGCCGCACTGTGCACGCATCGGCGATGTATTAGAGACGGCGGTCGCAGAGAGGATTTATTCGCAGAGTGAGTGAGAGGTAGTCAGCGTTTGCGGGAGGTCACAGGGTTGGATAGAAAAACGTATGCGTGTCGGGACCGTTTTCGTACGCAGCTGCAGGGGCCCTGGCGTCTTAGGTGAGATGCTCATTCTGAGACAGCATAGGGTTGTTCAGAGGTTCGATGTATAACTGATGTGTGACCGATGTTTTCACTGTTTGTAAGCGCTGGATCTGAGGGGCACTCTGTACAAGATGGCGGCTGAGTCATTAGCATATTTTCCTAAGTTCGCTGCGTACGGAACCACAGCAGCAATGGGCATTGCGAGCATCTCTGTATCAAGCCCTATGGTAATTATAGTTTCTACAACCAGTGCATACTAAGATATTCATTGTATAGTTTAGACTCAATGCTACGAGTACTTGAGTGTTTTACTGCCCTCTAAAGTTTAGAGGGCAGTAAAACACTCAAGTACTCATAGCATGGCACTGAGGTTGCATGGGATCCAAGTTATGGCACTGAGGTTACATGGGCTACAAATTCTGGCACTGAGGTTATATGGGCTGCAAGTTCTGGCACTGAGGTTACATGGGCACCAAATTCTGGCACTGAGGTTACATGGGCTCCAAGTTCTGGCACTGAGATTACATGGGCTCCAAGTTCTGGCACTGAGATTACATAGGCTCCAAGTTCTGGCACTGAGATTACATGGGCTCCAAGTTCTGGCGCTGAGGTTACATGGGCTGCAAGTTCTGGCACTGAGGTTACATGGGCTCCAAGTTCTGGCACTGAGGTTACATGGGCTGCAAGTTCTGACACTGAGGTTATATGGGCACCAAGTTCTGGCACTGAGGTTGCATGGGCTCCCAAGTTCTGGCACTGAGGTTGCATGGGCTGCAAGTTCTGGCACTGAGGTTACATGGGCTGCAAGTTCTGGCACTGAGGTTGCATGGGCTCCAAGTCTGGCACTGAGGTTACATGGGCTCCAAGTTCTGGCACTGAGGTTACATGGGCTCCAAGTTCTGGCACTGAGGTTACATGGGCTCCAAGTTCTGACACTGAGGTTGCATGGGCTGCAAGTTCTGGCACTGAGGTTACATGGGCTCCAAGTTCTGGCACCGAGGTTACATGGGTTCCAAGTTCTGGCACCGAGGTTGCATGGGCTTCAAGTTCTTGCACCGAGGTTGCATGGGCTCCAAGTTCTGGCACCGAGGTTGCATGGGCTCCATGTTCTGGCACCGAGGTTACATGGGCTGCAAGTTCTGGCACCGAGGTTGCATGGGCTCCAAGTTCTGGCACTGAGGTTGCATGGGCTTAAAGTTCTGGCACTGAGGATACATGGGCTCCAAGTTCTGGCACTGAGGTTACATGGGCTGCAAGTTCTGGCACTGAGGTTGCATGGGCTCCAAGTTCTGGCACTGAGGTTGCATGGGCTCCATGTTCTGGCAGTGAGGTTGCATGGGCTCCATGTTCTGGCAGTGAGGTTGCATGGGCTGCAAGTTCTGGCGCTGAGGTTACATGGGCTGCAAGTTCTGGCGCTGAGGTTGCATGGGCTCCAAGTTCTGGCGCTGAGATTGCATTGGCTGCAAGTTCTGGCGCTGAGGTTACATGGGCTGCAAGTTCTGGCGCTGAGGTTACATGGGCTGCAAGTTCTGGCGCTGAGGTTACATGGGCTGCAAGTTCTGGCGCTGAGCTTACATGGGCTCCAAGTTCTGGCACTGAGGTTACATGGGCTGCAAGTTCTGGCACTGAGGTTACATGGGCTGCAAGTTCTGGCACTGAGGTTACATGGGCTCCAAGTTCTGGCACTGAGGTTACATGGGCTGCAAGTTCTGGCACTGAGGTTACATGGGCTGCAAGTTCTGGCACTGAGGTTACATGGGCTCCAAGTTCTGGCACTGAGGTTACATGGGCTGCAAGTTCTGGCACTGAGGTTTCATGGGCTCCAAGTGCTGGCACTGAGGTTACATGGGCTCCAAGTGCTGGCACTGAGGTTACATGGGCTGCAAGTTCTGGACTGAGGTTACATGGGCTGCAAGTTCTCGCACTGAAGTAATGGGATGTTAGGTAAATCAGTGAAGTAGCATGGGCTGCAAATTCTGGCACTGATGTAGCATAGGGTGTGAGTTCTGGCACTGAAGTAAATTGGGGTGGGAGGTCTAGTGCTAAAGCAGCAAGGAATGTGTGTTGTGGCAGTGAAGTGGCATGAGAGTTGAGCCTGGCACTGTAGTGGCATGGGATACATAGTCTGTCACTGTAGTGGCATGAAATGCATGGTCTGGCACTGTAGTGGCATAGAATGCATGGTCTGGCACTGAAGTGGCATGAGATGCATAGTCTGCTACTGTAGTGGCTTAGGATGCCTAGTCTGGCACTGTAATGGCATGGGATTCATGGTCTGACACTAAAGGGCATGGGGTTTGTGGTGTGGCAGTGAAGTGGCATGGGATGCATGGTCTGGCACTGAAGGGCATAGGGTTTGTGGTGTGGCAGGGAAGTGGTATGGAATGCGAGACCTGGCACTGAAGTAGGTTGGAATGCAGGTTTGGCATTTATGTAATTTGGTGTAAAGTTTGTCACTAACAGGAGACATACAGATCCAGCTAGAACCTGTAAGTGCGAGCTGAGGGCCTGATTCATTACCGATCGCAACTGTGATTATGCACGCAATCAGCCGATTGTTGCGTTCTGCGCATGCGTATGCATTGTAGTGTGTGTACGCGAACCGGCCACTGCGTTTGGGACTGAGATCGCAGTGACTACGCAGACCCATCGCAGAGTGATTGACAGGAAGTGCCGTTTGTGGGAGGTGATGGGGGGTGGTTGGCGAAACGCAGGCGTGCCAGTGCGTTTGAACGCCGTTGCAGGGGTGTGCATAAATTAACCACTACGATGCCATACGCAGCCTGAGTACTCATAGCGTGCAATAAGGTTAGACATTTCTGAGTAAAGTCAGCTCTTGTGCAAGTGTCCGTGAGGCTGCGATGGTACTCGATGTTACCGATGGTTTCGCAGTCTTGCTCTTGCTAAGTATTACAGATATGTGTAAGGTAAAGTGGGCGCCCTTATGTACTGCAGCGGCATAGAGATCACAGAGGATTAGCATACTATCGCAGGGAGACTGCGTGCGTCATCGCTATTGCATTCGCAGTTGTGATCCGTAATAAATCAGGCCCTGAGTACATAGATTATATACAGCAGACAAATATTATAAGGGAAACACAGATAATATGGTTAGGTCATAGGGAGAACCCAGATAGATGATTTGTAGGACACATACATTGACATTGGAGAGTAGGAAATTGTAGAATGACAAGCTGTCACCATCTACATACATTTGGGGAATAGGAGAACCCCATCACATTCTGTGCTCTAATCACCCCTAGTGTATGGTGATGGAGATGACAGGCTGGTTAATAATTATTGTATCAGATGTAATATCACAGAATGGCACCACAGTCCCGTTTAGTTACTGACTTCCAATATTATAGTTTAGCCCATGGGGTAAATCATCATTAATAAACCATGCGAGTTATGTCCCAGACGTGTCGCTGCGTCCTTTAATGCCCACAAGTTCCTGATGTTCATTTCCACATATCCCTGTAAGTATACAGTAGAACACATACTGTGCATTTATCATGCACCACTGAAATGCCCAAATACTCCTACCACTGCTTGTACAGTGAAGACTGTTATGTTCGGTTCAGTACAAGAGCCCTTTGGTGCCTGACGTTTGTGTATACAAGCACACAGGGCCCAGCAGCTGAGTGTATGAGTGCCATTGTTACATATAAGTGCCTTGTTTGTGGTCACTTACTGGAAATCCTAAACTACACTGGAGATTTTGTATTGCAGTAGGTCCCATTTACTGAGATTCTCCAAGCGTTGAGTTCTGAGTCTATGTTGCCCAGAGGGGGCTCAGCGGACAGCCATTATGCTTGTTACTCTGCTTGGCTGAGGGTCATAGGAAAGCTATGCTTTCAGAAGTTTGGGAAAAGGTAAAATACATATCAGCCTTTCTAGTGGAACAGTCAGTGGTAATAAATGAATCCTCAATGGCTTTGTTAAACCACCACTACAAAGTCTACTGGTGCCCCCAAGTGGAGACGTTTGGTACTGCATGATAGCAAACACAAACTGGAACTAAAACATTAAAAAGTTTGACCAATCATATTTCATTAATAGGTCCTTGTTTTGTGTTCATTTGTATGTAAAATGTTACTAATAGTATTAAAGAGTACTAACAGCAGTGACATATTATATTTATGTTCATACTCTCATGCTGACATAAGCGATACTAATATAATAAGCTTCTGTAAGTATTATCTGTATAATCAGTGAGTTCTGCTCTCACCATTGTGTTCCTTAGGAGAACTTGTATATTATTAGGAATATTATGTGATTTATTTTGGATAGTAGAAGTACTGGACTTACTATGGGCAATAGTCAGTCTGACTGCTGGGTATATGAATGAACCATCAACAGTTATAAGTATATAAAGATAATAAAAAAAAAATTGACTTTACAATTGTAAAAAGTTATACACATAGTTTTACCCTTAGTTTTATATCTGCAGTATTACTATGCAACCAGCATCACCCAACCATAGCACTGTATGTCCCCCACCTTGCTGACATGTAAATAACATGCTCCCCACTCCCCAGGCTGTGCCTCAGATGCAGCCCTCCTCCTCACCAGTCTGTGCCCCAAATGCCCTCTCATAACCATACTTGCCAACTCTCTCTGATTGTCAGGGAGACTCCCTGAAATAGCAGCAATCTCTCACATGTCCACCTTCCCACTGATATGTACCCACATGTCTGCTTTCTCACTAATATAATATGTACCCATATGTCCACCTTCTCACTAGTATGTGCCTCCATGCCCGCCTTCTCACTAATATGTACCTATATGTCCACCTTCTCACTAGTATGAGCCTCCATGTACGCCTTCTCACTAATATGTGCCTCCATGTCCACCTTCTCACTAGTATGAGCCTCCATGTCCGCCTTCTCACTAATATGTACCTATATGTCCACCTTCTCACTAGTATGAGCCTCCATGTCCGCCTTCTCACTAATATGTGCCTCCATGTCCACCTTCTCACTAGTATGAGCCTCCATGTCCGCCTTCTCACTAATTTGTACCTATATGTCCACCTTCTCACTAATATGTACCTACATATCCGCCTTCTCATTAATATGTACCTATATGTCCACCTTCTCACTAGTATGAGCCTCCATGTTCGCCTTCTCACTAATATGTACCTATATGTCCACCTTCTCACTAGTATGAGCCTCCATGTTCGCCTTCTCACTAATATGTACCTATATGTCCACCTTCTCACTAATATGTACCTACATGTCCACCTTCTCACTATTATGTGCCTCCATGTCTACCTTCTCTCTAATATGTGCCTCCATGTCCGCCTTCTCACTAATATGTACCTATATGTCCACCTTCTATATGTCCACCTTCTCCATGTCCGCCTTCTCACTAATATGTACCTATATGTCCACCTTCTCACTAATATGTACCTACATGTCCACCTTCTCACTATTATGTGCCTCCATGTCTACCTTCTCTCTAATATGTGCCTCCATGTCCGCCTTCTCACTAATATGTACCTACATGTCTACCTTCTCTCTAATATGTGCCTCCATGTCTACCTTCTCTCTAATATGTGCCTACATGTCTACCTTCTCTCTAATATGTGCCTCCATGTCTACCTTCTCTCTAATATGTGCCTCCATGTCTACCTTCTCTCTAATATGTGCCTCCATGTCCGCCTTCTCTCTAATATGTGCCTCCATGTCCACCTTCTCACTAATATGTGCCTCCATGTCCACCTTCTCACTAATATGTACCTATATGTCCACCTTCTATATGTCCACCTTCTACATGTCCGCCTTCTCACTAATATGTACCTACATGTCCACCTTCTCTCTAATATGTGCCTCCATGTCTACCTTCTCTCTAATATGTGCCTCCATGTCCGCCTTCTCTCTAATATGTGCCTCCATGTCCACCTTCTCACTAATATGTGCCTACATGTCTGCCTTCTCTCTAATATGTGCATCCATGTCCACCTTCTCACTAATATGTGCCTACATGTCTGCCTTCTCACTAATATGTGCCTACATGTCCGCCTTCTCACTAATATGTGCCTACATGTTCACCTCACTAATATGTGCCTTCATGTCCACCTTCTCACTAATATGTGCCTAGATGTCCACCTTCTCACTAATATGTACCTATATGTCCACCTTCTCACTAGTATGAGCCTCCATGTTCGCCTTCTCACTAATATGTACCTATATGTCCACCTTCTATATGTCCACCTTCTACATGTCCGCCTTCTCACTAATATGTGCCTCCATGTCCACCTTCTCACTAATATGTGCCTACATGTCTACCTTCTCTCTAATATGTGCCTCCATGTCTACCTTCTCTCTAATATGTGCCTCCATGTCCGCCTTCTCTCTAATATGTGCCTCCATGTCCACCTTCTCACTAATATGTGCCTACATGTCTGCCTTCTCTCTAATATGTGCATCCATGTCTGCCTTCTCACTAATATGTGCCTACATGTCTGCCTTCTCACTAATATGTGCCTACATGTCCGCCTTCTCACTAATATGTGCCTACATGTTCACCTCACTAATATGTGCCTCCATGTCCTCCTTCTCACTAATATGTGCCTAGATGTCCACCTTCTCACTAATATGTGCCTCCATGTCCACCTTCTCACTAATATGTGCCTCCATGTCCGCCTTCTCACTAATATGTACCTATATGTCCACCTTCTCACTAGTATGAGCCTCCATGTTCGCCTTCTCACTAATATGTACCTATATGTCCACCTTCTCACTAATATGTACCTACATGTCCACCTTCTCACTATTATGTGCCTCCATGTCTACCTTCTCTCTAATATGTGCCTCCATGTCCACCTTCTCACTATTATGTACCTACATGTCTACCTTCTCTCTAATATGTGCCTCCATGTCCACCTTCTCACTAATATGTACCTACATGTCCACCTCCTCTCTAATATGTGCCTCCATGTCCACCTTCTCACTATTATGTGCCTCCATGTCTACCTTCTCTCTAATATGTGCCTCCATGTCCGCCTTCTCACTAATATGTACCTACATGTCTACCTTCTCTCTAATATGTGCCTCCATGTCTACCTTCTCTCTAATATGTGCCTACATGTCTACCTTCTCTCTAATATGTGCTTCCATGTCTACCTTCTCTCTAATATGTGCCTCCATGTCTAACTTCTCTCTAATATGTGCCTCCATGTCTACCTTCTCTCTAATATGTGCCTCCATGTCTACCTTCTCTCTAATATGTGCCTCCATGTCTACCTTCTCTCTAATATGTGCCTCCATGTCCGCCTTCTCTCTAATATGTGCCTCCATGTCCACCTTCTCACTAATATGTGCCTCCATGTCCACCTTCTCACTAATATGTACCTATATGTCCACCTTCTATATGTCCACCTTCTACATGTCCGCCTTCTCACTAATATGTACCTACATGTCCGCCTTCTCACTAATATGTGCCTCCATGTCCACCTTCTCACTAATATGTGCCTACATGTCCACCTTCTCACTAATATGTGCATCCATGTCCACCTTCTCACTAATATGTGCCTACATGTCTGCCTTCTCTCTAATATGTGCCTCCATGTCCGCCTTCTCTCTAATATGTGCCTCCATGTCCGCCTTCTCTCTAATATGTGCCTCCATGTCCACCTTCTCACTAATATGTGCCTACATGTCCGCCTTCTCTCTAATATGTGCATCCATGTCCACCTTCTCACTAATATGTGCCTAGATGTCCACCTTCTTACTAATATGTGCCTACATGTCCACCTTCTCACTAATATGTGCCTACATGTCCACCTTCTCACTAATATATGCCTACATGTCCGCCTCCTCACTAGTATGTGCCAGACTTGTTCCACACCTGACTCATCTGTGCCCCCTGTCTTCCTCCTCACTCTATAATTTTTTTTTTTAAGTGATTGTCAAGTTGATCTCTTGCCAACTTATATCACCTTCCTGCACCCTGGATTTGTCTGAATTTCCATCTCCAGTCCTCAGAGTGCACTGCCAGCTCTGGTTTACATGCCGCATATCATTTAGCAGCAGCACAAACCTTTTGCCACTTACAGACTGTCTAACGCATAAACATCTTATTTAAGTCTCTTACAATTCACACTGCCGCAAGTGTGCACTAAACACTTCTGCGCTACACAAATTTTGTTTGCTTCACATGAAGGCACCAATGACTCACACTGGGTGAAGCTTCAAAGCTTAAACTGTACTCGGCTCATATTTATCCCAGCAGAGAAGTGCTCACAGTCAATTTCCTCTGCGCCTCTGAAGCGCTGAAGCTGTGCGTGCCTCTATTACTAATCTGTTTCATATTGTGATATTGTTCCATCGTAATTAGTCTCCCTAATGAACATATTCTAGAAAACTTGGCCGCTCTCCAAGGCACAACATTTGATCAGTTTCAGTGTAAATATGTTTCGGAAATTGAAACTTGGGTTATTTGTATTCTCAGTGACTTCCTGTGAACTGTTGGATGGTGTCAAACAATTATAGTCTGTGGTATTCAGCAATTAGGGCTTGGTTTCTGCGTAGGCATGGGGCCACACCGTGCCAGCTGTCTCTGTGCCAGTGCCCGGCCTTGGGATATTTTCTGGTGACCTCACAAGTAGCTTTTGATCTCGAATGGTCTGTACATTTTTTTTTGCAGTGAAAAATCAGATCACATCATGGGATCAGAATATCAGTGTGCATGCAGCCCAAACAGTTCTTCTATGGCTGGCTAGTCAGTGGCAGACTAACCTGATGCATAGCATCACCTCCTGTGCGACCAATGTGACATTACAGATGCTATGAAGACCAGTGCTACTCGGGAGGTCTGTTTGCTAAACTTTTTGAAGTCTGTGTGCAGTACCCATGATTCCAGTTGCCAAACATCACAGTATATATAGTATATATGCTGTTATATGTACTTCCATGATAAGAACTTTGTGTCTGTCTGTTTTTTTTCCATGTAAAACTACTGAACCGATTTTCATGAAAACAGCATCAAACTCCTAGAAATAACCTGCACTTTGCTTCAACTCTATCCGTCAAGTTAAAGCTGCGCTATAACAAAAAAATAAACTTTATTGACATCAATGCAAGAGATAGGTGCGGCACCATGCGCACGGCCGGTAAGGGGTGGGGGGAGAGGTGCTTTGGGCCCGCGTGCACTTGCATAGGGCACACGGTGACATTGGTGTCAGTGGTGGGCGAAGGAGCTGCTGCCACCAGTACAGCACCAATAACACTATTTAAAGTGTATACAGGGCTGGTGCAAGACCTGCAACTCACTTCCCCCCCCCGCACACCTTCAGTACCCACTTCCCAGTCCCTCAGGTGAAAGTGCAGAGACGGCATCTTATAAGTTCCCGAAGCCAGCGCTTGTATTAAGTACACCAAGAATGATCTTGGCACCCTAGGCAGCTGCCTGAAGAGTAGGCTCCAACATATATACCACATTGTGGCATGTGCAAAATGTGCCCTTCTGGTCAGTGTCATTTCAGCTTTGGTTACTGCTGACAATAGAATTGCTGATATATTAAATTGCTTCCTGCCCCTGTCATTTATAGGGCTCTAACCTCAACTAAAACTTTCTCGTAGCAAAGTAAATGTTAATAAATGTTACGGACGAAGACTCTCCATTCATCCTGCCGCACCTGCATACCTCCCAACATGACCCTCTCCAGGAGGGACACAATGCTCTGGTCCTGGACTTCCCTGGTCATTTATGATTGGTGGTGGCTCCAGGGGTGGGGCTGCAGCACAGTCCAAAATTCAAATAGGGGAGTCACACCAACAGCCAGTGAGTCCCAGCCAGTGATGTTTGGCAGTGTGTGAAATGACAGTTGGTGTTGCTCCCCTATTTGAATTTTGAACTGTGCTGCAGCCCCACCTCTTACCAGGGAAGTCCAGGACCAGAGCATTGTGTCCCTCCTGGAGAGGGTCATGTTGGGAGCTATGATTCTGTAAATAAAGGTCTGGCAAGATTCAGTAAAGTAAAGTACGTCTTTCTGTCAGAGAGGGAATATGGGGCAGGTGGGTGGGTACTGTGTGCACTACAGTGTTTGGAGAGAACTATACAATGGCGGTACATAATTGGGCTGTTTAACTTCTGGCTGTAGCAGGCGCTGTCCCTTAATGTACAGAAAGCCTTTCTATAGACATTTTTATATATTACACTCAAGTCAAACAGATCATAAGATGTATAACATTACAGTGCGCCTTCCTCGGACTATTGTCCTTTACGCCCAGCCATTTTAGGCTCTGAAAGGCTCTGCAGTGTCGCTCAGTATGATCATAGACAGGAAGTACAGTGTGTAAATGAAAAATGCTTCCCTAACTATCTCTATCCTATCACCATTATCCACGGTTCCTGTTTACATATATATTATTCAATGCTTTTACTGCTCCTTTGTGGTTTAATAGGCTTTCCTGCTCTGAGTCTTTCAGATTGCTCAGCATGTTAGTCACGCATCATGTTACAGTCCTCTCATTCCTTCCCTTCCCCAGTTTTTGGCTCTGCGTTGTGATAATGGTTCCGTTCCGGCTGTAGCTCTCATTGAAGTCACTGTGAATAATGCCCATGTTACAGCCTGGGTTGTGTTTAATAAACCAGTTTTAACGAGAATCCTCTTCTGCGCACCACTACACTTTATTGACGTCATTAGGATTTGAAATGGGCACAGATTTCTTGTTGCCCATTCTTGTAGCTGCTAAGTATAATTTCAAGATTAACAAAGGCAGAGTGGGAGCTATTAAATGCCGGTGTACTGTTGGGCTGAGTTATAAATTGTTAACACATATAAAATATAGGCCTAAAGAACGAAAAAGAAAAAAGAGTGTAACAAATTCTGGACAGTTATGCAATAAAAATAGTATTGTACAGTAATTTCCTTAATGTCAGTCTAGTAGTTGCACAGTAGCTGAGGTGAGGACCCGCCCATTCATAGCTCTCAGTGGCTGATAGGGACAGAGAGGAGGGGTCCCAGGAGAGACAAAAGAGAGGGGACAAGGTGCCAGGGCAGAGAGGAGGGATCCCGGGAGAGAGGTAGGGTGCCAGGACAGAGAGGAGTTGACAGGAAAGATGAGAGGGGACAAGGTGTCAGGTCAGAGAGGAGGGGTCCTAGGAGAGAGGTGCCAGGGCAGGGAGGAGGGTACAGGAAGGAGGAGAGGTGAGGGTGCCAGGACAGAGAGGAGGGGTCCTAGGAGAGAGGTGCCAGGGCAGAGAGAAGCAGACCTAGGAAAGAGGACAGGAGACAAGGTGCCAGAGCAGAGAGCAGGGGTCCTAGGAAAGAGGAGAGGGGACAAGGTGCCAGGGCAGAGAGGAGGGATCCTAGGAGAGGGGACAAGGTGCCAGGGCAGAGAGGAGGGATCCTAGGAGAGGGGACAAGGTGCCAGGGCAGAGAGGAGGGATCCTAGGAGAGGGGAGAAGGTGTCAGGGCAGAGAGGAGGGATCCTAGGAGAGGGGACAAGATGCCAGGGCAGAGAGGAGGGATCCTAGGAGAGGGGACAAGGTGCCAGGGCAGAGAGGAGGGATCCTAGGAGAGGGGACAAGATGCCAGGGCAGAGAATAGGTATCCCGAGAGAGAGGTGAGGATGCCAGGACAGAGAGGAGGGGTCCTAGGAGAGAGGTGCCAGGGCAGAGAGGAGGGGACCTAGGAGAGAGGAGAGGGGACAGGGCAGAGAGGAGGGGTCCTAGGAGAGAGGTGCCAGGGCAGAGAGGAGGGGACCTAGGAGAGAGGAGAGGTGCCAGGACAGAGAGCAGTGGTCCTAGTAAAGAGGATAGGAGACAAGGTGCCAGAGCAAAGAGCAGGGGTCCTAGGAAAGAGGAGAAGGGGCAAGTTGCCAGGGCAGAGAGGAGGTATCCCGAGAGAGAGGTGAGGATGCCAGGGCAGAGAGGAGGGGTCCTAGGAAAGAGGTGCCAGGGCAGAGAGGAGGGGACCTAGGAGAGGGGTGCCAGGGCAGAGAGGAGGGGACCTAGGAGAGAGGAGAGGGGACAGGGCAGAGAGGAGGGGTCCTAGGAGAGAGGTGCCAGGGCAGAGAGGAGGGGACCTAGGAGAGAGGAGAGGTGCCAGGACAGAGAGCAGTGGTCCTAGGAAAGAGGAGAAGGGGCAAGTTGCCAGGGCAGAGAGGAGGTATCCCGAGAGAGAGGTGAGGATGCCAGGGCAGAGAGGAGGGGTCCTAGGAGAGAGGTGCCAGGGCAGAGAGGAGGAGGGGAGGGGACAGGGCAGAGAGGAGGGGTCCTAGGAGAGAGAGGAGGGGTCCTAGGAGAGAGGTGCCAGGGCAGAGAGGAGGGGACCTAGGAGAGAGGAGAGGTGCCAGGACAGAGAGCAGTGGTCCTAGTAAAGAGGATAGGAGACAAGGTGCCAGAGCAAAGAGCAGGGGTCCTAGGAAAGAGGAGAAGGGGCAAGTTGCCAGGGCAGAGAGGAGGTATCCCGAGAGAGAGGTGAGGATGCCAGGGCAGAGAGGAGGGGTCCTAGGAAAGAGGTGCCAGGGCAGAGAGGAGGGGACCTAGGAGAGGGGACAAGGTTCTAGGGCAGGGAGCAGGGGTCCCAGGAGAGAGCTGAGGGGTGCCAGGGCAGAGAGGAGGGGTCCCAGGAGAGAGCACAAGTTGCCAGGGCAGAGAGGAGGGGGTCCCGGGAGAGAGGTGAGGTTGCCAGGGCAGAGAGGAGGGGTACCGGGAGAGAGGTGAGGTTGCCAGGGTAGAGAGGAGGGGTCCCGGGAGAGAGGTGAGGGTGCCAGAGAGCAGGGGTCCCAGGAGAGAGAAAACACAGTTGCACAATAGACAGAGAGTGGAGGAATAGGGGGAGACGGGAAAGTGCTGGAAGAGAGAGGGGAAATACCCTGCATCATAGCTGCCTGGCAAATGAAGGGTTCAATATACTACTACAGTATATAAATAATAAACTGCCATTAGCTCCATTTAATGAGCATTACAGGGTTTGGGGGTTATAGTTGGTGGAATATAGACATATAGGGGATGATTCTGAGTTGGGAGCAAAGCAACAACAGAAAGTAACTTTGCACGTGGACAGACCATGCTGCACTGCAAGGGGCACAAATCCATGTATTGTTTTGCATGCAGGGTACATACTGGCTGCCTACATATACTGAACAGCTGTATGTTACACTGCTATATAGATTTCAGCTAGGAAATCTCTCTGCCCCTTATACGCCGACCCCACCTGCAGCGCCAAGGTACAAAGTCTCTTCCTTTTTTATGCTTTGCTCCAAATCTGATTTAGGGCCTGATTCAGCAAAGATCACAGTTGCTAATACGTACGCAATCGGCCAATTGTTGTGTTCTGTGCATGCATACACATCGCAGTGTGTGTGCATAAAGTAGCTATTGCGATCTTGACTGCGATCGCAGAGGTTACACAGACCTCTCACAAAGTGAATGACAGGAAGTGCCGTTTGTGGGTGGTGACGTGGGGTGGTCGGCCGAACACAGGTGTGTCAGTGCGTTTCAACGCCGTTGCAGATGCGTGCATAAATTATCCACTGCGATACCACAAGCAGCCTGAGGCCTCATAGCGTGCGCTGAAGTTAGCAATTCCTGAGTGAGGTCTGACCTGCCTTACCTGTGCATATGGGTACGATGTTACCGATTGTTTCGCTATGTTGCTAAAGTATAGTTATGTGAGTAAGGGGAAGTGGGCAGCCTTACGTTAGGCTGCGATCGCAATGCGAATGTAAACATTTACATTTCACCGCTGATATTAGCAACTGCGTAGCGTGCGTATTAGCAGAATAGTGATCCTTGCTGAATCAGGCCCTTAACCCCATTATGCAGTAATCAGAGCTGGGGTGTGGGCTTAGTTGTATTATGAGTGTCATCCTATGTATCATGTTCATTTCTATATGAAAAGAGACCCATGTTGTACCATAAGGAATGCTCTGGATGATCATTTTGAGCAATGAGAATAACTAGAATATATTTCTATTTTGCAGCGATCTTAGTGAGAACGTCATCCAGGCCATCCCCAGGAAAACCTTCCGTGGAGCTACTGAGCTCAAGAATCTGTAAGTCCCTATTTATTTTTATAATCTTTCATTAAATATTTATTCTGCGATGACAACATGCCACTTTATAATCACACGGGTTGTCTTCATATCCTTGTGTTTTGTATATTTTTATAAGCACCAGCTATTTATTTAGTCTTTGTAAACAGTTTAAGCTGTTGTGTATTTAGTCTCTGCAAGTCTCTCTTATGTATAATATTTATTTTCTAGCCCTTTTGCTATTAGCTCAGTATACTGTACAAAGCTTTTCTGGACATGTTAAAAGCAACTTTGCCCTTTTATGGCGTGCTGACACGACCACTTAGATCACGTTAATGTGATGCGAGCTGAACGGAGATCCATTACGCTGATGTTGTTTCTTCTTCCTAGACAACTGGACAAGAACCAGATCAGTTGCATTGAGGATGGAGCGTTCAGAGCCCTTCGAGGGCTGGAGGTTCTGTAAGTATGCCCTCAGCGAGTTATGCGCTGTATTTGCAGCCCAAATGATACAAACAGTAGTATTCATCTAGTTTATTTTGTGATTCTCTTATTGCTGAAGTCTTATGCTGGCCATACACGGTGAGATTCAAAGTTGGTAAGATCAGTTGTACGATTGCCCTTGAACTTCTTCCCTTGAAACTCTTCATAAGATCTGGTCAAATGGTGTACGATTGATCATTAAGATAATAGGATAAGATGCATAGAAGTGTATCACATCATACATGATCAATTGAGATCTTTCTGCAAAACCATCTGATCTGCGGTCCAACTAGACGACGGCGGGGACGCGCATCGGAGTCGCATAAGACTCAAAATACAACTATTTTCAAACGATTGGTCTGTCCAACCTGTAAAAACTGCCCAAATCGTATGATCAATCATCCCGTGTATGGCCAGCATTAGATTAGAGTCTGAACATCGTATCGCTGTCCGTCTTCATCTCTTGAATGTCCGGATTGTCCTCGGTCTTGAAGTGGGCGGGGTTAGAATAATCTTTACACAATCGAATCATCTCTATACTCACAGCAGCAGTGCGTGAGTGCGCTAATCTTGTGGAAGGCAGTGACCTGTCCGATTATGTAATTGCGCTAGAGGGGACAGGTCTGTAAGCTGCAGAGTTACCTAGTGGAAGGAGCAGGTCCCCAGCAGCACAAAGTATAGCAGCAAAGGAGTAATGTGTTAGTGAGGACAGGACCTTATGCGATTGGGGCAGTGTCTGGGGGCTCCTTTAAGTGCACAATGTAGCAAACCAACCTGGTGAAAGGTCTGCAATAATCAAATTAAACAGTGGGCCCGATTCATAGGTGGGCGCTAATGCACGCAAGGCTACGAATGTTTGCGAAGTTGCAGCGGCAGTAATGTACAAATGCTAGTTTTAGCCTCCCTTTTGTGTACCACCCGCACGTCGGACTCTGCAAGCTCTGAGACGCCCACTTTCAATGCTCATGGGCAGTGCAACTCACTTCAGGTTGTAAACACTCCACCAACGGTGCACCATCACTTGTACCATCAACATTTTCGGCGCCCTATGGTGCAGCGTCTCCTTCTGAAAATTCTCTAATGGTGGACGTTTTGGTTGTGGATCTGTTTGAGAATGCAGACGCCTAATCTGCTGCGCCCGTGACACTCCCATAACACGCCCATGAGACGGCCTTTTTTTTGCCGTTCACTTCAGGCCATCTCCCATTCGCCGCCTGTGGCTTTCCTCCGCCAGCTCAAATGGGCACGATTCCATACGCAATTGCGGCCTCTCTGGGTACACCCAGCGGTGCGCATGCTCCTTAGGGGTTTCCAGGACTTCTTTGAGCAAATAATCACTTAACAACGCAAACATGGACACTGCGTCTACCCCTGAATCAGAGTCCAGCGATGGCTCTACACACAGCATAATCCAGTTTTAGCAAATATACATTCTCAGTGCATGCACAATGAGGGTAGGATTATTAGACATTAATTTATCCACTACAATACACGTACTCAACTTAATTTGCAATGCAATCGCCTGCAGGTGAGTACTGCCCACCAAAAATACCTGGATTACTGATCGATTTGGCTATTAAATAATTTTAGTCTTTTTTTTTTGTAAAAAAATAAATCAGATTGAATAATTGGTTTATACCACGTGTAGCCCGACCCTCATTCTCCCCAAATATACTACTTTACTGTCTCTTTACTTCCAAATGTTCTTTCTTTTGTGCCTAATGTACATGTGGATAAAATGAACTCCTCAATAGGTTTTCATAAATGTCAGATTGGCACAAAATGTATAATGGTATCCGAAAATCATGGGCATGCTGATAACTATGAATGCATGATAACGTTTGATGGCTTAGAGTAGGTATGGACCATTACATTTTGGAAATCCTATAGGAGCTGACACATTCTATATTGTGTTATACCATTGTATGACAAAGGAGGGGGGTGATTTATACGTATGTTGCATGGAGTAATTACAAAACACCTAATTACACCTCTGAGTGTCTGTACACCTAGGGCCCGATTCAGACCCGCTCGCTAGGAAGCGTTCGCACGCAGCCAGCCGATGTTTGCATTCTGCAACCAGTCCGAGCGATCGGACAGCCCAGCTGAATGAGTGACAGGAGAAGCCGTTTATGGGTGGTAACAGGGACTGGCCATTAAAAACGGGGGAGTGGAGGTGTGAATGCAGGCGTGCCTGAGCGTCTTAACGCCGTTTCAGATGCGTGCATAATTAAGAGGCAGCATCATAGTACACGTCACCTGGTTGAATTTTAAACTGAAGTGCTCGCAGTGCTTGCAGTAGGATATGGTCAGCCACAAGTGCTGCATATGCATCCGATGGTACCGATGGTTGCATACACTTCCTGCAGATGACGTGCGCAGGTGGGCGTCTTTAGACTGGCTGGTGGGCATCTGCATGCACAGAGCGATCGCACGCCAAGACATAGTGGGCGTGCTAATGCCTTGCCGTGCGATCGCCTGCCTTTCCGAACTTGCATACGCATCGAGCAAGCGGGTCTGAATCGGATCCCTAATTCCATCTGCGGGTGTCTATAAATGGATATTGTACTTGCAATAAAGTCGTTTGTCCCTTTTGCACATTGTAGTGGCCAGAAGTGTAATTAGTTGTCTATGTAGTTTGTTTTTCTTTCCAATAAAATAAAATGCAATTTCCTAACAATTTTCATTAAGTGATAGATGGTAAATTGCCGTCAGTTGTGTCATTGTTATGTCCTGGGAACTAGGCGGAGAATCCTCAGGGCTCTCAGATCGTGTCTCCAGCAAGTATCATGTGTCCATATATATCCTATTGGGATTCTGATCCCGGCTTTTCCCCGTCATTTTTATCCGTGTGACTAAAATGTTTTCCTCCTTCCAATAGAACCCTGAACAACAATAACATCACAACCATCCCAGTTTCCAGTTTTAACCACATGCCGAAGTTGCGGACTTTGTAAGTAAAAGGATTTTGTAACATGTCAACAAAAAGCCTTGATCATTAGGGAGATATCTGTTACTTTGTTGCAAGTGTAACGCCAATGTAGCTTACTAGTCTTCAACTGAAAAAGTCGATACGTTGCAGTGATGTGTGAACTATACTGTTGTATTTTTCCTGGAATTTCAGCTGTTTACTCAGAAAGTCAGTGATTACTCATTGCACGCTGCCATTTGTCTGTGAAAATCCACTCACATTCATAGTCAATGATTCGGAGCAGTCTTTACAGTAGAACTCCGCTCTAAAATATTAAGGTAAGTTTAGGGGGCTTTCAATTAGTTCATATGCAAACCCCAAAATCATGACAGATAGTGGCCATAAGTGAATGTTAATGGGACATTTGTATGGAACCTTATGGTGCGTACACACATAGCGATTTAAATGCACGATTTGAAAGATAACGATATCGTTCATATCGTTATCGTTGAAATCGTACATTTTTTGGTCCCTACCAACCTACCAGCGATTGGCGGGCACGTATGGACGATAGCGATATCGTCCATCGGCCATGCCTGCTGGCCAACCTGCTCGATATCGAGCAGGTTACTAGTCGTTGGTAAGTTGGTGGTGTGCTTGATGATCGATATCGATCATCCAGCACACCAGGGAGGGTGCAGGATGATCATCCAGCGATATCGTATCGCTGGCTGATCACTACGTATGTATGCACCATTACTGTCATGGAGGATCTGGCAAATGGAGCATTAACAATAAATTAAAAACAATAATTACATTTTTTTAAAAAGTTTTTCTTTTTACATTAACTCATTGAACATCATCCAAAGCTTTAGTTTTTGATTATAGGTGAAATATTATTTATTCTGCCCATTTGTGCCATCTTAGGTAGTTTGTTGCTTCTGGCATTTTGCCTTTTTTTTCTGCTTTTTCCTATTCTGGTGGTTTAGATGACAAGATAATAATAAATAGATAAAAATAGGACAAGCTGCTACTAAAGGAAAATAGAAATGCCAATAATGAATGTGCGGTGTGTGCACTATAAATTTATGAGCGGTTTGGGTGTTTTTAATAGACCTTTTGTGTTTTCTGCATTTATAAAAACGCACACGTGCTCCAGGTCCTAACAGGAATGATCACAGTTATGAGCAGAATGTGGGAGAATAACACAGACCTGCAGAGTCGTCCTCGGGGAACACACAGGCCATGAACAGGCCAATGAGAATTGTGCTGCAACATGATATCCCAATGCATCCGGACACTGTATCGTGAAACTGTGTATTATTCATTTATTTAAATGAACAAGGGTCTTGTATTAAGCAGCGAGGAAGGAGAAGCGCCAGTGTCACTCCTGCGGTGTGCGATTCTGCAGGCGGTAAATGGATGTCACGCATGGCTAGCGAGAGCTTTATCCAATAATAACTCTGTTACTCGTGCAATATGTGATATATCCTAATCCTATTTCAGCCGATTACTCTGTGTGGAGATGGAATTATTATTAGCGTAGGGAATAAATTAGTCTATTCCGTATTTACATGACAATACCGTGTCTAATGGTATATGCACTGATGGGATCGTAATAGGTCTGTAAAGATGAGCTAAAGAGGGATAGCATTATTTAAATGAGATGAATAAAATGAGGAGACTTTCAGCTACAATGTTACAGGAATTTAATTTCCTCCTGCTTTGTATGATACTCAAATTCACTTGGTTTCAGTACAGCGTCAGCTCCTATATATGTTATCTGCGCGGTCCTGCGGCTTACCCACACCACGGAGGCGGCTATTTTACAGGTTGAGCCCATTGTTTTCATTATTCATTTACTGAGATCTAATGAGATAAGTACGGTATGTTGCTAGTGAATTGATTGGCTGAATCCCCATGAATATTGGGGGTCTCTTTACTAAGCAGTTTTAGGAGACAGAGTGAAAAGTGATAAGGTGCCAGCCAATCAGCTCCCAACTGCTATCTCACAGGCTGTGTTTGAAAAATGACAGTTGGGAGCTGATTGGCTGGTACCTTATCACTTTTCCCTCTGTCTCCTAACACTGCTTAGTAAATAGACCCCTTGGTCCGGTATACAAGTTGGCAACTTCCACTGCGCACAGGGGGACGGGTTCACCTAAGATTAGTAGTGACGTACATAGGCAAAGTTACTCTGTAAATGATGAGTCTTTCTTGCCTATTGATGAAAACATCTGTTTCTTCATCAGAAGCTGCAATGTTTATGACAGACCGGGAAAAAATATGAATGGGACACTAAGCACAGGACCCGATGATCCAGTGTGAAAATGCATTTTTATTTAATGTTGCCTGCGTTCTCACTGTGGGGTCTATTCATTGCCCAGAATATTATCGGGCAACATCGTCAAGAGTTTTTATCAATTATGATAATTTATTGCTGGTATTCAGCAATATTTTCTGCAGGGACAGCGGTTGCGGTAAGACGCTGTCCCTGTGATGTCACAGAAGGCTCTGTTATCGGGATTCCGAAAACAATCCCTTGTGTTTGTTCCTCTTCGCACGCTCAGTCATACGTTCGGGAATAGTCTCCGCCCCTGCTTGCGGTGACCGCCGACGAGGTGAATACATCTCCAGCCTGTCCAAATTGATTGACATGTGTGTACAGGCTTTATATTAGTCTGTATACATGTATATTTATGTGCTTTTATATTTAACATTTACATATAAATGTTAAATGTAATCGAACATAAATATAAATGTATACAGGCTAGTATAAACCCTGTATACACATGTCAATCAATTTATGCAGGTCTGACATACCTGTTGGCATTCACCAGAAAGCAGGCACGACTTAAAAGATGCTGCAGGGACTTATGGGAAAATTTCCCTCTGTCTCTGCAGTTTTCGGGATATTTCAGTATTTTCTTTGTATAACGCTATTCTGAGTAAATATTTTTCGAGTGATTTAACACTTTTCGCTTTGCTGAATACCAAAAAGTGTTAAAGCACTGTAGAGATCAATGGCTGGTCCCTACAGTGTGGTACTCAGCGAGCAGGGAATTAATGGAGAAGATAATTGCGTTATCATCATTAGCCCATTGATGAATCGGGGATTTACATAAAAAATACGGAAATCATAGTGTCCGTATTTTGTATGTAAAAAAAAATCATTGCTGAATAGACCTCTATGGACCTGTGTGCATGAGGGGATGCAATTGGGAAGCCGGCTGACGTAAGCCCGACAGCCAGCTTCCCGACTGCTTTATCCCGGCGAGGGTTAAATGACAGGCGTCTACATCTAGACGCCTGTCATTATTCCGACGCCGGGAGACTGGCGCCCGGCATCCCTATCGAAGGGATGCCGGGCGCCGCAATCGGACAGCTGTGGGGAGGGTTAGGTTTAGGGCTCCCGGGGGGACTTAGGGTTAGGCACCCCCCCGGGAGGGTTAGGCTAGGGGGAGGGTGGGTTAGGGTTAGGCACTCCCGGGGGACTTAGGTTTAGGCAGCGAGGAAGGGGGGGGTTAGGGTTAGGCACTTACAGGGGGGATTAGGGTTAGGCACAGGTGGGAGGTTAGGGTTAGGCACCCCTAAGGAGGGTTACGATCGGGATTTCCAACGCTGTCGGGCTGCCGCTGCCGGGATCTCTCCAGCTGTCTGCTGTCCAGCTCGAACTGCCGGCCATGCGGCCGGCGTTATTTCATACCGCTTCCGTGAATGGGGGCTGGTACACTTGCAGATATGAATGTTGCCGTATGGATTCGCGCATTAGTCCTATGGAAATTTACAGGCAGCGGATCTGGCTTCACGCAAGTGCAGCCATTTTGCTTACGAATCCCAATCAGGCCCAGAGTGTCTGGTTTATTTTGAAAAAGTGAATTCCCCGTGATTGCTGTGGTATAACCAATGGTTTATATTACGCTGCATCGTTTTACTATTTGTTTTATACAGTATAAGGAAATGTTAATTCTGAAAGTGAACAAATCTAGGGAAACCTCGCGGGGTGGAGCCCCTGTGGGCACCAGAATTTTCTCCACACTCCCCCCACGACACCTTTGCTTCAGAAATGTGCCTGGAACATTTACTTATTTGGGGAGCAGGGTTCCTATGACATAATATTCTGGCTGCAGTTCTCTGAGTTTTGTGGTCTAAGTGACCACGGTCAGTAAAGTTCTGTAGAGAGGGAGACGCAGGAAACAGGAATCCCCTCAGTGACGTTATGTGTCCTTTCTTCTCTTCCAGCCGCCTGCATTCCAACAACCTCTTCTGTGACTGTCACTTGGCCTGGCTCTCCCAGTGGTTGCGCCAGCGACCGACCATTGGGCTCTTCACGCAGTGTACCGGGCCGCTCCAGCTCCGTGGCCTGAACGTGGCGGAGGTGCAGAAGCACGAGTTTAGCTGCTCAGGTCAGATTCCTTACAGCTTTATTCTCCCATTCTAGGGAACAATTATTATTATCATTATTATCTTTCATTTATGTACTAAGGGCCTGATATTCCGATTCGCACACAAATGCCATCTCAGCTGCAATCTCTCGCAGATCGCAATTGCGAAAATTACGCTAATGACTATTGACGCTAATGACAGAGAGTCCAGGGCTTAGAAAGCATCTCACATTTGCCGCCCGCGCACAAAACCAGACACATCAAACGCAGATCAGGCAGCCATCAGCCTTCTCAGTAAGTCTAACCTGCCGCAGATATAGCGGGGTCTCCAGACACGCAGAGGGCTCTCCTGCTGCGAGCAAGGACGCAGAGGCTAATTGATGGACACCCAGGAAACCGTGTTTAAATGGTCAGACAAGCCTACGCTTCACTAACCACCCCCGATACCTCCCCCAAACGCTGGCCACCTGTCACTCACTTTGCAAGTGAATCCTCTGTGTGTGCGTGATTGCTGCACGTGCGCAGTGCAGCTTTCACGCATGCGCCATGGCGAACAATCGCGTAAATATCAGCATTGCGTGTGGATTCGGAATCAGGCCCCCATGACTTCTGTGCCGTCCATTCTAAAAACATATTCTATTCATCTCAACCAGTTAAGGAAATGGAACTGGCTGCAATGTGACATAAATGTGTGGAAACTTGTGACTAAAACAGGTCAGCAACCCTGCACCAGCCAGGTCTACTTAATAATTCTATTTAGATAGACTGTGATGGCTTCTTTTATACTTTGCAACGGTTAGGAAAGCAGACCCAGTATCTGGGTGCAACCACTGCGACTGGCGCTTGATCTGGGATTGCTGGGGAAGACCAGCAGAACGCTGGCTCGCTGGTGTGAGGTCGGCCTGGCTCAGTGCCTCTCGGGGAGGTAGATGTGGCGTTTAGTATGTGTGCAAATGAGCAACAGCTGCTGCACAATAGATGCAGCTGAGACCTCCCATTAGCCTGAATGAGACAGAGACACAATATGATGAAATATTAAAAGTAGTCTTCCCCTTCCCGCTGTGCAGATGGGGGGGCACTGAGACTGGCAGTCAAGCATAGCACTGATTTTATTGAATTTGGTTTACGCCAGGTCAGATTAATGAATACACAGACAGTCCCCGCTGAGAGACAGGCCAGGGTCTGTATGCCACCCACAAGCCTGGCTCTGTCTGTTGTAGGACATGGGCACATCTGGGGATGGATTCTAATGAATACATGAAATAGGACAATTAGGTTTGTTTTGTAAATACAACCCCTCTGCCTATCTTTAATAGTTTGTTAGATACACGTCTCTAGCAGAGAGAGTACCCAACCTGAATACAGTACAGAAAGTGTCCAATTATAGGTAAGGACTGAATTCGATTAGTCACGAACTAAATTGCGCAACTTTTTTATTGCTATTTACTGTAGCTGGAAGTCCGCATTAAGGGGCTGATTCAGAATTGCATGTAAGTGCAATACTGAATGCAGATTTCTGATTATCGGGAATCTGCGAGTGCCCGGGGCCCATTCTGAGAATGTGCAGTACATGTCCTGCGTGACCACACGCAGCCCCTGCTATGCTTCTGCCTGATTGACAGGCAGAGGCATTTAAGGGGCAGTGTGGGGGCGGGGACAGCCAGGGTTCCGGGAAAGGGGGCGTGTTGGCCCCGTTTTCCGGGAGTGGCAATACCAGGGGCTGCGTCCACGGATGGACAGGTATGTGGAGGTGTAAATGATGTGGGGCAGGTATGCGGAGGTGTAAAGGATGTGGGACAGGTATGCGGAGATGTAAATGATGTAGGACAGGTATGTGGAGGTGTAAATGATGTGGGACAGGTATGTGGATGTGTAAATGATGTGGGACAGGTATGTAGAGGTGTAAATGATGTGGGACAGGTATGTGAATGTGTAAATGATGTAGGACAGGTGTGTGGATGTGTAAATGATGTGGGACAGGTATGAGGAGGTGTAAATGATGTAGGAAAGGTATGTGGAGGTGTGTATGATGTGGGACAGGTATGTGGAGGTGTAAGTGATGTGGGACAGGTATGTGGAGGTGTAAATGATGTAGGACAGGTATGTGAAGGTGTAAATGATGTGAAACAGGTATGTGAAGGTGTAAATGATGTAGGACAGGTATGTGGAGGTGTAAATGATGTAGGACAGGTATGTGGAGGTGTAAATTATGTGGGACAGGTATGTGGTGTGTAAATGATGTAGGACAGGTATGTGGAGGTGTAAATGATGTAGGACAGGTATATGGAGGTGTAAATGATGTCGGACAGGTATGTGGAGGTGTAAATGATGTAGGACAGGTATATGGAGGTGTAAATGATGTGGGACAGGTATGTGGAGGTGTAAATGATGTGGGACAGGTATGTGGAGGTGTAAATGATGCGGGACAGGTATGTGGAGGTGTAAGTGATGTGGGACAGGTATGTGGAGGTGTAAGTGATGTGGGACAGGTATGTGGAGGTGTAAATGATGCGGGATAGGTATGTGGAGGTGTAAATGATGTGGGACAGGTATGCGGAGGCGTTAATGATGTGGGACAGGTATGTGGAGGTGTAAATGATGTAGGACAGGTATGTGGAGGTGTAAATGATGAGGGACAGGTATATGGAGGTGTAAATGATGTGGGACAGCTATGTGGAGGTGTAAATGATGTAGGACAAGTATGTGAAGGTGTAAATGATGTAGGACAGGTATGTGAAGGTGTAAATGACATGAGACAGGTATGTGGAGGTGTATATGATGTGGTATAGGTATCTGGAGGTGTAAATGATGTGGGACAGGTATGTGGATGTGTAAATGACGTGGGACAGGTATGTGGAGGTGTAAATGACGTGAGACAGGTATGTGAAGGTGTAAATAATGTAGGACAGGTATGTGAAGGTGTAAATTACGTGAGACAGGTATGTGAAGGTGTAAATGATGTAGGACAGGTATGTGGAGGTGTAATTGATGTGGGACAGGTATGTGGAGGTGCAAATGATGTAGGACAGGTATGTGAAGGTGTAAATGACATGAGACAGGTATGTGAAGGTGTATATGATGTGGTATAGGTATGTGGAGGTGTAAATGATGTGGGACAGGTATGTGGATGTGTAAATGATGTAGGACAGGTATGTGGAGGTGTAAATGATGTAGGACAAGTATATGGAGGTGTAAATGATGTAGGACAGGTATGTGGAGGTGTAAATGATGTAGGACAAGTATGTGAAGGTGTAAATGATGTAGGACAGGTATGTGAAGGTGTAAATGACATGAGACAGGTATGTGGAGGTGTATATGATGTGGTATAGGTATCTGGAGGTGTAAATGACGTGGGACAGGTATGTGGATGTGTAAATGAAGTGGGACAGGTATGTGGAGGTGTAAATGATGTGGGACAGGTATGTGGAGGTGTAAATGATGTAGAACAGGTATGTGGAGGTGTAAATGATGTCGGACAGGTATGTGGAGGTGTAAATGATGTAGGACAGGTATGTGAAGGTGTAAATGATGTAGGACAGGTATATGGAGGTGTAAATGATGTGGGACAGGTATGTGGAGGTGTCAATGATGTAGGACAGGTATGTGAAGGTGTAAATGATGTAGGACAGGTATGTGGAGGTGTAAATGATGTCGGACAGGTATGTGGAGGTGTAAATGATGTAGGACAGGTATGTGAAGGTGTAAATGACGTGAGACAGGTATGTGAAGGTGTAAATTACGTGAGACAGGTATGTGAAGGTGTAAATTACGTAAGACAGGTATGTGAAGGTGTAAATGATGTAGGACAGGTATGTGGACGTGTAAATGATGTGGGACAGGTATGTGGAGGTGTAAATGATGTAGGACAGGTATGTGAAGGTGTATATGATGTGGTATAGGTATCTGGAGGTGTAAATGATGTGGGGCAGGTATGTGGATGTGTAAATGATGTAGGACAGGTATGTGGAGGTGTAAATGATGTAGGACAGGTATGTGGAGGTGTATATGATGTGGTATAGGTATCTGGAGGTGTAAATGATGTTGGACAGGTATGTGGATGTGTAAATGATGTAGGACAGGTATGTGGAGGTGTAAATGATGTAGACAGGTATATGGAGGTGTAAATGATGTGGGACAGGTATGTGGAGGTGTTAATGATGTAGGACAGGTTTATAGAGGTGTAAATGATGTAGGACAGGTATGTGGAGGTGTAAATGATGAGGGACAGGTATGTGGAGGTGTAAATGATGTAGGACAGGTATGTGGAGGTGTAATTGATGTGGGACAGGTATGTGGAGGTGCAAATGATGTAGGACAGGTATGTGGAGGTGTAAATGATGTAGGACAGGTATGTGGAGGTGTATATGATGTGGTATAGGTATCTGGAGGTGTAAATGATGTAGGACAAGTATGTGAAGGTGTAAATGATGTAGGACAGGTATGTGAAGGTGTAAATGACATGAGACAGGTATGTGGAGGTGTATATGATGTGGTATAGGTATCTGGAGGTGTAAATGATGTGGGACAGGTATGTGGATGTGTAAATGACGTGGGACAGGTATGTGGAGGTGTAAATGACGTGAGACAGGTATGTGAAGGTGTAAATAATGTAGGACAGGTATGTGAAGGTGTAAATTATGTGAGACAGGTATGTGAAGGTGTAAATGATGTAGGACAGGTATGTGGAGGTGTAATTGATGTGGGACAGGTATGTGGAGGTGCAAATGATGTAGGACAGGTATGTGAAGGTGTAAATGACATGAGACAGGTATGTGAAGGTGTATATGATGTGGTATAGGTATGTGGAGGTGTAAATGATGTGGGACAGGTATGTGGATGTGTAAATGATGTAGGACAGGTATGTGGAGGTGTAAATGATGTAGGACAAGTATATGGAGGTGTAAATGATGTAGGACAGGTATGTGGAGGTGTAAATGATGTAGGACAAGTATGTGAAGGTGTAAATGATGTAGGACAGGTATGTGAAGGTGTAAATGACATGAGACAGGTATGTGGAGGTGTATATGATGTGGTATAGGTATCTGGAGGTGTAAATGATGTGGGACAGGTATGTGGATGTGTAAATGAAGTGGGACAGGTATGTGGAGGTGTAAATGATGTGGGACAGGTATGTGGAGGTGTAAATGATGTAGAACAGGTATGTGGAGGTGTAAATGATGTCGGACAGGTATGTGGAGGTGTAAATGATGTAGGACAGGTATGTGAAGGTGTAAATGATGTAGGACAGGTATATGGAGGTGTAAATGATGTGGGACAGGTATGTGGAGGTGTCAATGATGTAGGACAGGTATGTGAAGGTGTAAATGATGTAGGACAGGTATGTGGAGGTGTAAATGATGTCGGACAGGTATGTGGAGGTGTAAATGATGTAGGACAGGTATGTGAAGGTGTAAATGACGTGAGACAGGTATGTGAAGGTGTAAATTACGTGAGACAGGTATGTGAAGGTGTAAATTACGTAAGACAGGTATGTGAAGGTGTAAATGATGTAGGACAGGTATGTGGACGTGTAAATGATGTGGGACAGGTATGTGGAGGTGTAAATGATGTAGGACAGGTATGTGAAGGTGTATATGATGTGGTATAGGTATCTGGAGGTGTAAATGATGTGGGGCAGGTATGTGGATGTGTAAATGATGTAGGACAGGTATGTGGAGGTGTAAATGATGTAGGACAGGTATGTGGAGGTGTATATGATGTGGTATAGGTATCTGGAGGTGTAAATGATGTTGGACAGGTATGTGGATGTGTAAATGATGTAGGACAGGTATGTGGAGGTGTAAATGATGTAGACAGGTATATGGAGGTGTAAATGATGTGGGACAGGTATGTGGAGGTGTTAATGATGTAGGACAGGTTTATAGAGGTGTAAATGATGTAGGACAGGTATGTGGAGGTGTAAATGATGAGGGACAGGTATGTGGAGGTGTAAATGATGTAGGACAGGTATGTGGAGGTGTAAATGATGAGGGACAGGTATGTGGAGGTGTAAATGATGCAGGACAGGTATGTGGAGGTGTAAATGATGCGGGACAGGTATGTGGAGGTGTATATGATGTGGGACAGGTATGTGGAGGTGTAAATTATGAGGGACAGGTATTTGGAGGTGTAAATGATGTGGGACAGGTATGTGGAGGTGTATATGATGTGGGACAGGTATGTGGAGGTGTAAGTGATGTAGGACAGGTATGTGGAGGTGTAAATGATGTAGGACAGGTATGTGGAGGTGTATATGATGTGGGACAGGTATGTGGAGGTGTAAATGATGTAGGACAGGTATGTGGAGGTGTAAATGATGAGGAACAGGTATTTGGAGGTGTAAATGATGTAGGACAGGTATGTGGAGGTGTAAATGATGTAGGACAGGTATGTGGCGGTGTATATGATGTGGGACAGGTATGTGGAGGTGTAAATGATGTAGGACAGGTATGTGGAGGTGTAAATGATTTGGGATGGGTATGTGGATGTGTAAATGATGTAGGACAGGTATGTGGATGTGTAAATGATGTAGGACAGGTATGTGGATGTGTATATGATGTGGGACAGGTATGTGGATGTGTATATGATGTGGGACAGGTATGTGGAGGTGTACATGATGTAGGACAGGTATGTGGAGGTGTAAATGATGAGGGACAGGTATTTGGAGGTGTAAATGATGTAGGACAGGTATGTGGAGGTGTATACGATGTGGGACAGGTATGTGGAGGTGTAAATGATGTAGGACAGGTATGTGGAGGTGTAAATGATGTAGGACAGGTATGTGGAGGTTTAAATGATTTGGGATGGGTATGTGGATGTGTAAATGATGTAGGACAGTTATGTGGAGGTGTGTATGATGTGGGACAGGTATGTGGAGGTGTAAGTGATGTAGGACAGGTATATGGAGGTGTAAATGATGAGGGACAGGTATTTGGAGGTGTAAATGATGCGGGACAGGTATGTGGAGGTGTAAATGATGCAGGACAGGTGTGTGGAGGTGTAAATGATGTAGGACAGGTATGTGGAGGTGTAAATGATGTGAGACAGGTATGTGGAGGTGTAAATGATGAGGGACAGGTATGTGGATTTATGGGGGCAATTGATCCATCTCCCATTTATAGGATACCTCCCTGTTCCTCTACCGATATAGCCCCATGGGGTTAGACAAGGACCCTTGGTTGAGGATTTAGCGGATCCCAGTGTAAAGGGACTTTTTCCACCTTGTAGTCACATAAGTTGCATACGTTGTCCTCTGCACCGTCAACCCACGCATTTCACAATATTTATAAATACTCCTGAACCTCCCAACATTATACGAATCTACAGTGTCTCAAGTGCCATAGAGAAGAATGAGTACATCTGCAGCCAGAGCACAGAATTAGAAAGATATATATTTGTTATGAAATAATTATTTTAGCTAGAAGACAGTCTGTGTGACATGTTGCTGTAGAACCTCGCCATGCCGTGCCACGCCGTGACAGCAGTGTTGTCTACGGGGTGCGTTTTCCTGGCTCCTAATTACAAAGTCATGAGTCAGTTTCAAAGCGTTGAGACATAATATTTATGAAGTGCGATCCTGGTTGCATCGTTCATTTATTTCACAGTTTTGTTTCACTGTCTATTTATCCTGCCAGTGAGCCTGAAACACGGCTTCTAATTGGGAAGCTGACATGTGGTTTCCTGACATCTGTGCCATAAGGGCATTGATGCCATCTCATTACATTTTTATGTGGCCACTTAAACATGTTGTTTGTTTATTCTTTTCCTTTGCAGCGCTGGTGCTTAACCGCAACAACAGTGGAAATGGCTGAAGTGAGTGTAGGGTGTTTAAAGGGACTTCCACCTTCAGATAACCTGACTTTAATGGCCTGGACAGTATAGCCATGCTGCAGCTTTTGCTACAAATGCCTCCCATGCTCTTTAAATTGTCGAGTTATATTTTAGGGTAGTGCATCTCAACCAGGGGTACAAATAGGTGCTAGGGGTGCAGCTGCTCAGGGGCCAGATCTGAGGGGGGCCATCTTTTTTATGGAATTTGCATGTATTATATACATTTTTGACCATTGAGTGGTACATTCAGTAGGGGCCCTTACAAACTTTTGCTATGGGGCCTTCAAATAGCTATTTACGTCCCTGCTACAAATGCCCCCAGGGGTACTCATTGTGACTTGCATCACTTCTGTAATTTTTTCTTAACTTATAATATATCAGGAATATATCTGTACAATTCATTCTATTCTTGTGTCATTTTAATTTAAAATCTTGTTTATAGCAGATTTATTGCTTTTGTCAGGGCCGGCTCCAGTACCCTGCTATCGCGCAAGGGGGCGTGACCTCATTACCATAGGCCACACCCCCTACATGGCTTTATTTGGAGGCGTGCCCGCATGGCACGCCTCCAAATAACTTCAGGCTGGGGTCAATGCCCAGCCCTCCGTCACTGGCTGGGTGACGGAGCCCTCTCCCGTCTGTGAATGGATGCCGCACGCATGTGCACTGCATCCATTCACACTCCGGGGGTCCGGCACCGCCGCACAGCTGCATCAGTGGGGGTCCCCAACCTCCCGATTTCACCACCCGCAGGCCACTTCGGCCCACGGGAGGAACAGCGGGACATTACTGTCCTGCTGAAGTCGGGATGTTGGGGAGGGGTGCGCCCTCTATGGGTGCCGCACCTGCTCGACCGCACTGGTCGAACACCCCTATAGCCAGCCCTGGCTTTTATATATACTGGCATCTAAGCATTTTATCCAATTGCAATTATATCCATTACAAATGTTTTGCTAGGCAAATGCTGGGGGTACAAATAATGCAAATGGGCCGCCAGGGGGTACCCAGGTGGGAAATGAGTGAGAATGGCTGTTTTAGGGACTTCTTCTAGCTCCATATAGCGGGCAGTGTAAACGCCAGTCCCTGTCACACTAGCGCTGATACTGTCATCGCCGTCCACAGAACTGGTCAAAAAAATAAGTCAGATTGCATGAAAATCTTATGGGTGGATTCAGTTCAGCGCCATGTCCGCGAAGCGCCTTCAAAATGGTCAGTGAGAAGATGCTTCATAACTAGTGACGTCGCTAAGTTGCCCTCATACACCATAGAGGTGCGCAGGACAGCTTGCAGGCATTTGGGTACCGTTAAAGCAAAAAGAACAAAGTATTCCTATTATGGGGCATGCGTGGACTGATTATAATCATAAATACATAATGACCCATAGGGAGGATATATTTCCTATTATAATCCGTCGATGAGTGTCCCATAATAGAAATACTTTGCTCTTTTTCTTTAACTGTGTTTATATTTACTCCTGTGTGCACCTCCCCTTGAATTAATTATGTATTGTATTATAATTCAAATACAGGGGAAGGACAAGGGACCTTATTCAGAGGCGGCCGTATGGTCTACGACCGCACGGCCGCCTCGATGTTTTGCCAGTGCACATGTGCACGAGGGAGCTGGCTCCCTCGTGCGCATGCGTGAGACCCGCTACGACCGACAGCGCCGGTCGTAGGCTCGTAGCGGGTCTCTTTCCAAAGGGGGCGAGCTGTCGATGTTGATTGACAGCTCGCCCCATTTGGAAGGCGGGCCGGGGGGGTGGCAGCCCAAACGGAGGCGTTCCCATGGGAACGCCTGCTGTTTGGGGGAGGCCCCACTGACATCACTAGTGATGTCAGTGGAGAGCTTCCGGCTCTGACAGAGCCAGAAGCTCTCCGGGGCTTATGACAAGTGAGACCCTACCCTAGGGTCTCGTCGTAAGCCCCGATGGTCGCGATGGTCAATGACCATCGCGACCATCACCCGAGCGGTCGTTAGAGCTGTGGGTGTTAACCCACAGCCTAACGACCGCAACAGAGGCAGGCGGTCAGGATGCAAGTGGCCGCCCAGTTTCTGAGCGACCGCTTGCATCCTCCGACCGCCTCTGAATGAGGCCCAATATGTGAACAGAGGTCTGTGCGATTAATCCCCTTTTTTCCTGGTATTTGAGTACCGTAATATATGGTGATGGGCTCACTGGTACATCAGGGCGGTTTAATGCGCTGAAAAAACTTTTGAGAGGAGTTATGTAAGATGAGTTAAAAAATGCTATATTGTACGTACCTACTTACATGGGAGGGGCTTTGACAACCCTGCTGTTGCTTTAATTAGCCCCCACCTGAGCAGAAGAGGAGAGGTCTCCCGTGCTGGTGCATTACAGGCTTTGTGATCCCGCTGAACTCTGGAGCTCCTGTACAGTTTTATGGTTATTCTGCCTTGCAGTGGTCTTTGGGAGCCACATGCACTTAAGGCAGAGATGTTTATTGTTATGGCCCTTGGATACAAAATAAATCTGCTTTGACCCTTCCATTAAATGCAGCTATATCTAGTGCTTTGTGTGGTTTACAAGTGCAGCAAAATAAAGGAGGCTCTTCCATATACAACTGCATGGCAGCTAAAGCACTCTTTACATTGCGCGATACAGCTGCACCCAAGTCTATAAAGGTAGTTTGGGGAAGTAATTTCAGTGCAATGTGCCGCTGTAACATTTGTTATATAACCCTGTAGGGCGTCTGTCTAGCGCAGGTGTGCTGGACACCATAGACTCGCACGCCCCCTGCTGGCAGCTCCCTCCAACTGCCGCCTGTCAGCAATGAGAAGGAACTCACTCTGGGAAACAATGGAGAAGTACGGTCCAGGCAGCCGGTACCACAGCGGTGCCGTGGCACTCAGTGAGTGGCAGCTCAGGAGCCGGCTGATTAGCAGAAAGTCTCATGCGCAGCTGTTCTATAGTCAGAGTTTCTGCTACTTCCCTTGTACGCCCCACTGCTCCCGGCAATGTACCAGTGTTTCACATACACTTGGATCTGGCCATGTGCGGCTATTCTATGCGCCTGGTCTTCACCAGCATGTCACAGTATCTCCTGCACTCCTGACTGCCCATAGAAGTACCCTCACTGTTATCTGATAAATAGAAACGCATAGAGACTTAGGCCCTCATTCAGAGGCGGTCGCAAGAAGCGATCGCTCTCTCTGAATGAGGGCGACCGCTTCCTTTTTTTTAGTGCAGCCTCCTGGTCGCTAGCTAAGCTGTGGGTTACCACCTACAGCTTAGCGACCGACCAGGTTGATGGTCGCGATGGTGATCACCATCGCGACCATCAGGGCTTGCAACGAGACCCTAAGGTTGGGTCTCGGCAACCGCAAGCCCCAGGGGCTTCCTGCTCTGATCGAGCAGGAAGCTCCCCACTGACATCACTGATGATGTCAGTGTGGCCGCCCACAAAACGGCAGGCGTTCCTTAAGGAACGCCTCCGTTTGTGAAACCACCCTCCCGCCCCGCCTGCAAAACGGGCTGAGCTGTCGATCAACATCGACAGCGGCCCCTTTTGTAGAGAGCTCCGGAGTGAGAGAATTTGTCTCTCGCTCCTGGGGTTGCGCACGCGCACTGCGGCCGCTGCGCATGCGCAGGGACTAAACATCGACCCGTTTGCGAGCGCTCAGCGCTTGCGACCGGGTCTGAATGAGGGCCTTAGTGTTCTTGTTGCTACACAGACAGAAGGAGAGAGACACAGGGAAGGGAGAGTGAAGGTAGAGAGAAACAGGGAGAGAGAGGGAGAGAAAGGGAGACACAGGGGAGCGAGAAAGAAAGAGATACAGGTAGTGAGAGATAGAGACACGGGGAGGAGAGAGAGACACGGGGGGAAGAGAGACACGGGGAGGGAGAGATACACGGGGGAGTGAGAGTGAAGGTAGAGAGAAACAGGGAGAGAGAGTGAGAGAAAGGGAGACACAGGGGAGCGAGAAAGAAAGAGATACAGGTAGTGAGAGATAGAGACACGGGGAGGAGAGAGAGACACGGGGGGAAGAGCGACACGGGGGAGGGAGAGATACACGGGGGAGGGAGAAAGCGACACACGGGGGAGGGAGAGAGAGAGACACACGGAGTGAGAGTATGCAACACAGTGCGGGTGTCGTCACATTAAAAATGCCACCATACACATTGTCACTGTCAGACTCCTGACCGCATACCAAATAAAAGAGAAACCCCTACAGCTCTGGGCACAATAACTAGTGATCTGGCAAATGACTAGTTGCTACTTAATATGGTAGCCAGAACATCACTAATTTTCTGGCACACATCTATAGGGGTTGGGTACGGGAAGACAGCGCTCGGGATCCCGGTGGTCAAACTCCTGACTCAGGCATCCCGACATGGTGAGGATAACCACACCTGTCGGTAGGTATTTTAACCCTCTCCCTACCTTTACCATAACGCTCCCTCCTAGTGCCTAACCATCCCCCTAGTGCCAAACACCTAGCGCTAACCCTCCCCCTAAGCCTGCTACTTACTTTTAGGAGGCCAGCGGTCTGGAAGCTGGCACCGGGATTCTGATAGGTGTTGGTATTGGAAGCGCCGGCATCCCATGTGCCGGGATATTGACCGCATCCCATCTATGGGGACTGAAGTGATGTTACTGGTCACAAAGTTCCTTCATCCGACTGTCCCAATGGTCATTGTACTGATCTGAATACCCATCTTTAAGTTTTGTGTTTGTATTTTATATATATATATATATATATATAAAACTCAGGGGGTCATTCAGACCCGCTCGCGAGTGCACGACGCTCGCAAGCGGGTCGATGTTGCCCCACTGCGCATGCGCACGACGGAGGGAGCTCCGACCGTGCGCATGCGCGAGACCCGGATAGCGACGGGCTCTCTGTCGCTCCGGGTCTCGCACCAAAGGGGGCGTGCTGTCAATGTTGATTGACAGCACACCCCCTTTGGTGGGTGTGCCGGGGGCGTGGCTGCCAGACGGAGGCATTCCCATGGGAACGCCTACCATCTGAAGCCGGCCCCACTGACATCACTAGTCAGTGGGAGTGATTTTGATAGAGCCAAAATCACTCCAGGGCTTGCGGCAGCGAGACCCTACCGCAGGGTCTCCGTCGCAAGCCCGATGGTCGTGATGGTCTTGACCATCGCGACCATCATCATGGACGCTCGCATAAGCTGTGGGTGGTCACCCACAGCTATGCGAGCGTCCAGGAGGACGCTCCATTTTCATGGAGAAGGGCCCTGATTCAGAGCGAGCGCTCTGGTCAGAGCGTTCGGCTCTGAATCAGGCCCTCAGTTCCTGAACATCTCATTAACTACAAGACTTAATGCCCTGGGCCAAAATGTATTTACAGTAAGATAAATTTTATTTTACAGTCCCCCTTGAGTGCCTTTTTTTCTAAATAATATATTTATAAGTATATAATTAATATATATATATATATATAAAATTATTTTTAAGCTCCACCCCCAGTTGCTCCAACCCCAATTCTTGGACCTAATTTTCCAGAAGCCCCTCTCTCTCTCTCCCCTCTCTGTCACCTTCTCTCTCCCTCTCTATATAGAATATGGAACTCCGGGTTTTCCAGGTCACCCGGAGCCAGCAGGAAGTCAGCAACACCTGATGCTCTTTGTCCTGATGCTGTCTAGCGGCCAGGTAGTGGGACTAAGTGTCTGTAGTGTCAGGGACCAAGGGCTATGCTGGGAGAGCATGGCGGTCTTTAAGTTAAAACACTGCACATTACACCTCCTGCTCCATGTGGTGCAAGGTCTGTGCTTTGTAGCAATAGCCTGCGCAGCCCCTGCACCCCTGCCTGCCGCTCTGGTAAGAGACGGGGGATTTGCTAGGGTGGGTGCCGGAACTATATTATGTTGCCCCCCCCCCCCCCAACATAAAATCGTACCAACGCCCCTGGCAGCAAGCAATGCGATTCTGAAAAAGCAAATGAATACAACTGCTGTTACATGGATTTGGCGCCATACATTTTTTTATGTAAATTTATTGACTACACTAGTTACCAATTAACCTTATTGTTATAATGACTAATTCTGTGCATATTTAAATACAAGTTAATTAGTTGTTTATGGAGATTTAGATCAGGGTAAGACACATTAACACTTTTCCGACACGATTATTTTTATAGATTTATTGCAATAAGATTTATACATGTTTAAAAGTCATATTCCATGAAAGCTACAGAAGTAACACAATGTACAGTAACATCACAGTCTCCTGCCTCCCTGATCCTGCCCTCCTCCTCCTCTCCAGTCATTGGTCTGTACTAAATGGGGTTCAGGGTTCCAGAGTGAAATTATTTTACTAACGTTTATGTTTGCAATTCCAAATCGCTCCGGAGGTTATATCCCTTTTACATTAGGAAAGAAAAAAAAAATATGATAATACGGTTGAAAATCGAGTTCTGTCATTACTGAGTTCTGCTTTCAGGGATAAATTATGGAAATGGTTTTACCGTGTTCCAGGACACTCTTTGCAAAAGAAAATTGCTTGAGGTTATAGCGCACTTTTATCTTAAAATCAAACTCACCGCGCAGTGTTCAAGGATAAGAGCTCATCTCGGCTTAAAGGAACAGAGTGATAGAGTTGTGCACAGCTTAGAACCTTATTCCATGCCTGGCACCTTCCGCAGAATATGAGGACATATTAATCCGTACTCTTGTATACATGTCATTAGGTATAAAACTGGTCCCATACCTCACTCATTTCAAATATGTAAGTTGGGCCCCAGTCCCCACCTCTATCAAAATGGCGCCTCACATCAGGGGTGTAGTCATGTCATGTTAGGCGTGGCCAGTCTACTGGGACATGTCTAGCACTCCTGACGCCACAGGTTTCCCCCAACTCCCCTCCGATTCCCTAACCTCACACTAAAATTGCCATGATCACCAGAGACATCTGCCTCTAGATGATGAAGGACATACGTTCCCAATTCTCCCCAGTTGGGTCATATTCGCTGATTGCGGTTAAAACACCGCAGTTGGGAGGATGCTGTGCCCCTCCCTCTCTGTGTCATAAACGCCTTGGGAATTAGCTCATGTGATCATTCAGAACCAATGTACTGAAAGCTGGCATCTTCATGATGTCACGAGATGTGCCTGTGGAGCCCACTGAGCATGCTCCTTCCAGCACATGGGCGGTTCACACTCATAAAAACGTTTGGATATACTTTCCCAACTCTCTGGCGTGGGATTGTCCCGCCAAATTCGGGTCATTTGGGAGGTATGCAAATGGGTGTCACCATCCTGAGGCTCAGGGTTAGATTAAGGTTTGTGGGGGCCCCAGGGCAACTAAATTGTGGGGGCCCCTACCAATAAATTGTCATAATGATCTACTGGCAATGTTATTAAAAGGTATAGCGTGTAAGTAATCCCAGCACCGCAAATTCATTGATCACACTGTAATGCCACAAGTTCTCACTATACCACAGTGCCCCCCCACAATGATGATGTAGCTATCTGTTGGGGCCCCTGGAATGTGGGGGCCCCAGGCAACTGCCCAAGTCACCCTGTTGGTAACTGCTTAGGATGGATAAGGTGGTAATAAAATAAAGTAACTGTTACGTGAAACATGACGGTCATATATAGATTCTGTATGTATCATTAATTCAGATAATGTCACGTTAATGTACTGTATAGCGTTAATTCAAAGAGACACAATCCATATGTAACATTTATAAACAGGCGAAGCAATATTTAACCTACAGCCTAATAATACTGTACATTACACATTCCATTAGATTATAAACTCTTCAGAGCAGGAACCTCCGTCCTCAATCCAAATGTGTGTGCTTATCTCCTCCTGCATGTTGTATGCCCTGCCTGTTACATCGGAATTGGTATGAAATACCGCCGGCCGCATGGCCGGCAGTTCGACTCCCGTCAGCGGCAGCCTGACAGGAGCAGAGTGCGACGCAGCGGAAGGCCGACAGCGCTGGAAATCCCGATCGTGGATAGGTAAGTATCCACTAACCTAACCTAACCCCCCTAACCCTCCTTAGGGGTGCCTAACCCTAACTCCCCCCCCCCCAAGTGCCTAACCCTAATCCCCCCTCTAAGTGCCTAACCCTAAGTCCCCCGGGGGGTGCCTAACCCTAAGTCCCCCCCGGGGGTGCATAACCCTAACCCTCCCTCCCCCTAGCCTAACCCTAACCCTCCCGGGGGGGTTCGATTCCCGTCAGCGGTAGCCCGACAGGAGCAGAGTGCGACGCAGCGGAAGGCCGACAGCGCTGGAAATCCCGATCGTGGATAGGTGAGTATTTACTAACCTAACCTAACCCCCCTAACCTATCCCTAACTTCCCCCCCAAGTGCCTAACCCTAATCCCCCCTCTAAGTGCCTAACCCTAACCACCCCCTTCCCCGCTGCCTAAACCCCAGGGGGGTGCCTAACCCTAACCCTCCCTCCCCCTAGCCTAACCCTAACCCTCCCGGGGGGGGTGCCTAACCCTAAGTCCCCCCGGGAGCAGTAAACCTAACCCTCCCCCCCCCCCGCGCGGCTGTCCGCTCGCGGCGCCCGGCATCCCTACGATCGGGATGCCGGGCGCCGGTCTCCCGGCGTCGGGGAAATGCGGGCGTCTACATCTAGACGCCCGCCATTTCACCCTTGCCGGTATAGGACAGTCGGGAAGCCGGCTGCCGGTATTTAGGCAGTCGGCTTCCCGATTGCCTCCCGTTACGTCTTATGTACATTATATATCCAGGATGGTGCCTCTTACATCTTAAGTACAATGTCATGTATCCTGTATGTCCAGTACAGTGCCTGTTTGCCCTCTAAGTGATGGTTTTTAGAAGTGGAGATGTTGCCCATAGTAACCAATCAGATTCTAGCTATTATCTTCTAGAAGGTGCTAGGTAAATGATAAGTAGAATCTGGTTGCTGTGGGCAACATCTCCACTTCTAAAAAAAAAAAAAAAACACTTTAGTAAATATACCCTTAGCGTTTGTTATATATTCTACTTCTTCTCTGTACTGCGCTGCAGATTGTTGTGGTGCCTTATAAATGAATGAGGATGATAATAATAAATACAAAGAAATTGCCTATAGCAGGCAATCGGCTTCTGTTATTTGTTAGACTGTGCCAGATACTGTAAATGACAGTTAGTAATACACCGTTTTGTTTTCATATTCTGTACTAAGGGGTCTACAGTATTTATCATTAACTATTTGCGGGTGTTTTTGGGGGATACCTGCAAATATTTAGTGTCCCCTGAATGTATAAAGGAGGGATCGCAGCAGATGTCTCCGATAAATGTTGCTGTCCCACCATTTCCGATACAGCCCCCATAGGTTTCTATGGGGGACGCAATGCTGTCAGATTTACCGCTATGGGCTACACATGGCAAAAAGAGGCTACATCCTGGTACTCCTCACAGCTCCCAAACTCAGCAAAGTTTGTTTTTGGGGGTGAGGAGAGAACACGGTAAGGTGCATGGGCCATAGTGTAACAACCAGATACCTGTCGCATGATTTCCCGTCTCTGACTTACGTATTCGCTTCCTCTATAGGTCAGACTGATCCGCCCAGCGCCCAGATCTGCAGCCTCTCTGTAGGGTCATGCCCGGCTATGTGTACCTGCAGCAACGGGATTGTGGATTGTCGGGGAAAAGGTCTGACCGCCATACCAGCAAATCTACCGGAGACCATGACTGAAATGTAAGCACTGCTGGATTTGTTCCATAAGGCAAAAGGGTAGAAATATCCACTTTTATTTAGAGGACAACTTTATTTATTCAAACCCGATATTCTCTATCAGCAGGATAATAAATCACAGTATTTTCAAAATGCTGAATAATGGGCCTGAGTCAGACCCGGTCGCAATGCTGCATTCGCACGCAGCCTGCCGATATTTGCAATCTGCGCATGCATACAAGACGCAGTGCGCGAACCAGTCGCTGCGATCAGGAAGCGTTCGCAGCCAGTACATAGACGCTCCGCTAGCATAAGTGACAGGACGTGCCGTTTGTGGGTGGTGACAGGGGGGTGGTCGATGGTAATGGGGGTGTGGTGGTGCGAACGCAGGCGTGTCCGTGCGTCTGAACGCCGTTTCAGGGGCGTGCATAATTAAGACGCATACACGTCACATGGCTGCAGTGATCACGGTAGGGTACGGTCAGCCACAAGTGCTGCGTATGGGTCCGATGTTACTCGATTTTTTTCTTCCTGAAAATGACGTACGTTACTAAGGGAAAGCGGGCGTCTTGTGTCAGGCTGGTGGGCATCGTAATTTCATACCGCGATCGCACGCCAAAACATAGTGGGCGTGCTAATGTCTTCCTAGCGATCGCGGGATTTGCATACTGTGGATGCGGACAGCGGAGTGTGAACGCAGCCTAGAGAACAGGTCTGATTCAGGCCCAATAAGCACAAAACGTTTTATAATGCACAAGTGACAATAATTAAGGTTAGAAGTTCCTTCGGAACCCTCCCCGGTAATGGCCACTGCACCTGCGTGGTCTGCACAACGCGCACCAGTCCCGGCTCAGGAGTGAAGAGAATGCTGGAACGGGCTCCTTTCGGAGACTCTGGACCTCATTCAGAGTCGGTCATTGCGGCCGCTCGGTCGTAAGGGAAAAGGGGCCGGATATGCAAATGAAGCACTCGCAAGTTGCGTCGTTAAGATGGGATCGTTAGCTGGACGAGCGAGGGGAGGATGCGGCCGTAAGACTAAAAACACGCCCCCTTCTCGTTCGCAATATACGTCATCTCCGGGCATATAAGGATTAATCGAGACCATCGGGAACCATCGGAGCTGGTTGTAGAGCTTAAGGCTGACCATACGATCTCTTAAGCACTACCATCAAGTCAGTGTAAAAACCTCCCATGTCACATTTGCCATGACACTACTTAGTTAATTATGCACTCCCATAAAACGCTGTTTGCATAGTCAGGCACGCCTGCGTTCGGATCTCCACTCCCCCGTTCACAAGCACCTTCCCCTGTTACCACCCACAAACGCCTCATTCTGTCACTCAAACTGACGACCTGGCCAAGTTGAAGGAGAGAAAAATTTCCGATCGCAACAGCTAGTTTGCGCACGCGCATTGCGAAACTTACGCATGCGCTGTTTTGCGAACATCGCTGGGTACGACCGAGCGGCCGCTTACGACAGACTCTGAATGAGGTCCTCTGTGCCTGCATGTGTGATTTCATACATTCCGGCGCTAATATCGCATACTGAAATGTGATCATTGGCGCTAATATCGCACCGACTATGCGATTATTGATAAATGGACCCTATAGTCCCTGTCGCACAGACACATTAGGGTTACGTTACCTTGGTTTTCTGTGTTTTGTGGTGTTGTACATATATGTGGTCACTGATGTATGCTGTGACTGCTAATATTCACATATTTTTTTTGTATTTAACACATTAAGGCTATGCATTGTGCCTCGTGCCTCAGTGACCCTCCAAGTGAATTGAGCAGAGGCATTCTCGTAAAAATCGGTTCAGCCCACAGAATGCACGCTTCCATCCTGCCACAACTACACTTAGGACCTGATTCAGACCCGCTCGCTAAGGCGCGATCACTCACTCTGAGCGATTTTCTCCCATCTGCGCATGCGTATAATTTGCAGTGCGCGTGCGCAAGCCATTCGTTGCGATCTGATTTTGGTAGCTCGTAAGCCACTATCAGGTCGCTACTTTGAGTGACAGATAGCGCCGTTTGTGGGTGGTAACGGGAAGGTGCTTGTAAACGGGGGAGTGGATGTGCGAACGCAGACGTGTCTGGCCCCCAAAACGGCGTTTAAAGGGCGTGCATAATTATCAAAGTAGCGTCATTGTACACGTCCCCTGCATGTACAGTATTTCAGTCCGCACTGATCGCTATGCTTGCGGCAGGTTAAGGCAACCCCAAGGGCTGCGAGCAGCTACGATGGCTCACGATGGTCCCGATTAATCCTTCATGTCCCAGAGATGACGTGTGTTGCGAGAGGCAATGGGGCGTCTTCAGACATTTGCGAGCGCACTTTGCCGTAGCTCGCTAAAACATAGTGGGCGTCCTTACGTGACGCAGTGCGAGTGCTTCATTTAAATATCCGGCCCCTTTTTGCCAGCGAGCGATCGAATCTTGCGAGTGGGTCTGAATCAGGTCCTTAGTTTAATCCAGCAGGGCAAGGTTTTTTTTTTAAGTCCTTTTGGTAGAAAACCCCTAGTTTCTGTATTGTTTACTGAACGACCAGAAGAACAATTGTCCCCGTCCGCTCTTGTCCATTAATATGGAGCCCCCCAGATCATTAGCGATGGCGGCAGATACAGACTATCCCTGTGTAACTGATGACTGAGCTATAGTAGGGCCCCATGTGAATGAACCTGCCTCCACATGTGTTATTCAGCGTCAGACACCATTTCCCGGCCTGCAGTCACCGCAGGATGCTCTGTTACGGCTCAGCTCCTCCGCGCTAATGTCCTCTCGAGGGCTGAAGTGGCTGCAGTGTAGGCTTGCCAGCTCATCCCTTTAATTCAGGTCACACGTGAATTACACAGGTTCTCTGGCTGATTAAAATCAGGAGAAATGGAGACTTGAAGTCAGCCAGCCACAGAATCTGTGCAAATCATTCCCCCGAAATAAAGGGATGATATGGCGAGCCTACTCCTCAGAGCTGAACACATTACCCGCGCTTTGTCATTATACACGGGCTCCTGCTGACATCCGCTAAATGTAATTGATGGCGTGTTAGCGCGGGTCATTGTGCTCCATTGGCACAGCTGACAGGTCGCTCCCTCCCTGCCTCCGGCAAGGAACAGTCATTAGGAGAAGCCTGAAGGCCTGGTTACAGCACAGAGAAGGTCACTTACGGAGGTGTGCGGACACTACATGGGATAGCAGTGCTGCTGGCAATGGGAAGTGAACTAGTAAAGATAAAAATCAGTCATTGCTGAGTAATACCTATTTATTATCTGTACTATGGGCCTTTTCCTGGCTGTGCTTCCCCATGCAGTGCCCAAGAGTGCTTAATCCCCTCACAGACATCCAGTTACGTTGCAGGATCCTCATTATAACAGAATCATGGCGAACGTGAATTTAGAGACGGTCGAAAATCCCCTCGCGGCTCTGAGAAAATGTGCAAATGGCGCAGCTGCCGGGATTTGTATCGAGACGACCACCAGCAGCTTTGCAGATCCCCCGCTTGCATACAAGTATGTAACCATCGGACACACATGCAGAATGACTGACGGAACTAAGACGCCAGAGACTTAACAACTGGGATCGTAGTTGCAGGTTGTGACGCCACTGAAACGGTCGCAACATGGCTGCGTCACCACCACCCCGTTACCGCCCACAAATGGTCCCTGACAGTCAATCACTTTGCAAATAAATCCACTCTGCGACTGCCGCCGCAAGACCATCGATGCACATACGCAGTGCGACTTCCTCCGCAAGACCATACGAAGTAGACAAAAATTGGACATTTGTGAAAATGTCACCATTGCGTTGATCTATAAATCAGGCCCTATGGAGCCTAATCATCAAATAATATTTGCGGGATATCCCCCCAAAACACCTGTTTGTTTGTTTTTTGGTGGGGGGGGGGCGTACCCGCGAATATTAAGGATCTTCTGGATGTACTGTTGTACCATGGAGGGACCCTTCATTTCCGACAGCAGAAACAGCCCCCATAGAAAGTTTCTATGGGAGCTGCTAGGCTGTCGGAGTTACCAAGCTTGGTCATCTTTAAACTGTTATAAGCCCACAGACTACATTCGCTGCTGCCCGCTCGCGGGATGTAGGTATGTCTCCGCCAGTCTCAATACCGGCATCGGAATCCCGACAAGGGATTTAAGATAGGCATCGAAATACCGACACCAGAATGCCAAAGGACACTGGACCGAACGAGGTAAGTCCGGGCGACCTTAGCGTTAGCCACGGGGGGGAGGGTAAGTTTTAGGGAGCTTAGCGGGGTTAGGGTTAGGTTTTGGGGGGGTTAGGGTTAGGCACCCCTAGGGGGGAGGGTTAGGCACCCCCCGAGGGGAGGCTAAGGTTAAGGATTAGGCACCCCCGGGAGGTGGTCAGGGTTAGGCATGCCTAGGGGGGTGGATAGGGTTAGGCACTCCTAGGGGGGAGGTTAGGGTTAGGCACCCCCGGGGGGTGGTCATGGTTAGGCACTCCTAGGGGATAGGTTAGGGTTAGGCACCCCCGGGGGGTGGTTAGGGTTAGGCACTCCTAGGGGGTGGATAGGGTTAGGCACTCCTAGGGGGGAGGTTAGACACTAGGGGGGAGGTTAGGGTTAGGCACCCCCGGGGGGAGGTTAGGGTTAGGCACCCCCGGGGGGACGTTAGGGTTAGGCACTAGGGGGGGAGGCTAGGGTTAGGCACCCCCGGGGGGAGGTTAGGGTTAGGCACTAGGGGGGGAGGTTAGGGTTAGGCACCCCCGGGGGGTGGTTAGGGTTAGGCACTAGGGGGGGAGGTTAGGGATAGGCACCCCCGGGGGGAGGTTAGGGTTAGGCACTAGGGGGGGAGGCTAGGGTCATGCACCACTAAGGGAGGGTTGGGGGGGGGAGAGTGGCATGGGTACTTAGTTACCTGCCCTGTCTTGATCTTCTCCCTTCGGGCTGCTGGCGTTGGGATATGAACCAGCGGCTATTCAGCCGCCGGGACTTCATACCCATTCCCCACTCGCACATCCGCCTTCCGTCCTTGGTGCAGTAGCGCAGCAGCTGGCCGAAATAGAAAGTGAAGTGATTGTGGATCGATGGGACATGGTCCCAGAGCCAGCCCTAGCCAAATTTGTCCCCTAGGCCAGATTTTGGGTGCTCCCTCCCCCGGTGGGATCCTGAAAAGGGGTGTAGCCTTGCAGAAGGAGTGCCGTCTAACTGTGCTGTGCCCCCTTCCCCCATTGTGCTCCCAGTACAGATCACAGCGCAGCACCCATCAACCAGCACCCATCACCCCTCTGCCAGCACAGCACCCATCACCCCTCTGCCAGCACAGCACCCATCACCCTGACCTGTTAGCTGCTAAATGAGCGCCAATCATGGATGCTGCGCAGCAGCAACATTAGCTCTCAGAGTCTCTGCAGGTGCCTCGTCCGTGCCTGCCCCAAACCTCCGCCGGCCCTAGGTGGCCTTGGATGCCCCTAGGCATTTTCTTAGTTTGCCGATGCCTAGAGCCGGCTCTCCATGGTCCTATCACAGCCCCTGTCCCGGCAATTCATTTAGGCAAAGAAGGATTCCTTATTATCAGGGCTTGGCCGATAATAAGGAATCCTTATTCACCTAAATGAATTGCCTAAATGAATCATCCTTATTAATGCATATGACCCTAAAAGAGAATTCCTGTGCGTTTTCGGATGTGGCTATGGGGGAGATGTATCAAAACATCTAAATAGGACAAGTGGAGAAGTTTCCCATAGCAACCAGTCAGCTTCTAGCTATCATTTATCAAGTACATTCTATAAAATGATAGTACATAGCTGATTGCTATGGGCAACTTATCCACTTGTCATCCTTACGCTGCGTACACACGGGACGACTTGTACAAACAACGATATAGGTGAACGATTTCCCTGTAAATTTTCACTGTTAAAATTGAACGATATCATTCAACGTTATGAACGATTTTGTCAACGATCTATGAACGATTTCACCAATGACCAACATCAGAATGAACAATATGAACGCATAGAACAACGATATTGTCCAAGTTGGACAGGCAGGATGGACGATGGAAGATATCTTTCATCATCCATGCGGGAACGCGTATCGTTCTTATTAAAAAAGTCAACGATATGAACGACATAACGATGAACGATATCGTTATCATTCATCTCCACTTCTAAAAACTCTCACTTTAGTAAAAATACCCCTATGTCTTATATATTCAAGTAGACAGATGACATATGTGAACATACAAACTCCACACAGAAGGGCCGTAGCACTGAAAATATAACCCCAGAGCAATAAGTCAACAATGCTAACCACTGTGTCACTGTGCCAACATTAACGCATTCATGTAAACTGGATCTGTCAGTCGTTAGGGAGTAGTTTACTAGTGCTGGCAATAGGGGAGATTTATTATCCTGTGATCTTTCATGGTCTCCTTAATTATTTCCAATTGTTGGACTGATTGGAGTCCAGCTCGGTGTCTGGAAAACCCTGGCGCTTTCCCTTATAACTTTGATGATTCAGTTCAGTGCTTCAGATTACACTTTGTCATTAATCTTATTATTCACAGGGACAGTCTCTGTATATACTGCACAAACCCTCTTCACAGACTGAGCATTGGGCATTGTGTGAATGAATTATCCAGGATTTAAAAGCAAGAACTCCTTCCTCTATGCTGTTATTTTCTCATATTTATTATTATTCATTTATTACCAGTTATTTACAAAAGTCAAGGTGTTACCCGTAGCAACCAGACAGATTCTGGCCTAACGTGTATTTTGTACATTCTAAGAAATTATAGAATTTGATTGGTTGCTATGAGTAACGCCACCAGAAACGGCATTATAAAGAGGGTAATACGCAGTTTTGTGTAAATATCAAATAATGTTGATAGACGAGAGTAACGTTATATAACAACCATGGCTACATACTGTCGCAGAGCCAGGACAGAGATCTGGGGGTATAATTACTTAGAAGTGGAGTTGTTGCCCATGGCAACCAATCAGATTCTAGCTGTTATCTTCTAGAAGGGAATAGATAACTGATAAGTAGAATCTGATTTGGTGCTATCGGCAACATCTCCACTTCTAAAAACCCGCACTGAAGAACCAATGCATGTAATAGAAGTTGCCTTAGGACATGTACAATCAGTCATTCATCTGAACGTGACTGTGTGGGCTGCATGCTCTCAGGGCATGAGGGAAACCCCAACTCCGCCCAGTATTTAATGTTTTTCACGTTTTTTTATGTAGACGTTTGGAGCTGAATGGAATCAAGTCAGTACCGCCCGGCGCTTTTTCTCCCTATAAGAAGCTGCGCAGGATGTAAGTACCATGCAATAACTCTTTTCCTTCACAGCCATCATTAATTGGGATTATTGTGATATGAGTATTAAAATGGCCGCCTGCCTCACATTCCCCCCCTGTCCCTCAGGACAGACACAGCACTCTGCAGCCCAGAAGGTAAAAAAGAGAATTGAACCATATCTGTACGAAATTTTGAGACAGAAACAGTGGGAATGATTCAGAGATGCACACTAATGCAGCCGCTCCCTCGGTAACGCTTGTGGAAGTATGCAAATGCTTACCTCAGCTTTCTCTTTATGCTCCACTGTGCGACGGGGTGTATGAGCGCAGAGACGCCCACTTCCAGGCTTCACTGTCTTTGCAATTGGTCGATTGGTCTACAATAAAATGGTCGACATTCAGAAGGTCAACACGGAAAAGGTTGACATTTAACATGTTGACACTAAAAGTGTCAATACGTTTTTTTTTTCATGATGGTTAGGGTTAGGTTAAAATAAAAAAAAGCATGTGACGACCTTTATACTGTCGACCTATTGAAGGTTGCGATGAAGGTTGTATACGCTCCAACATCGATGCTGTATCGGTTGCACGTCGACATTTGCGGTAGAATAGGGTTTAAGCCGCGTATCCACTTATCGTTATCGTTCAATCGCTCAGTAATCGTGCATGAATCGGGCACTAAAATGTCGAAGACGACCAGCATTGCGCACGCCTGGGCAATTAGGGGGAAATGCATCAAGTGGAGAGTACAAGTGGAGAAGTTACCCAAAGCAACCAATTAGCTTCTAGCTATCATTTATCAAGTATACTCTGTAAAATGATAGGCAGAAGCTGATTGGTTGCTATGGGCAACGTCTCCACCTGCCCTCTTTAGGAGGTTCGAATTATCTCCCCCTTCGAGTGACAGTAACATTAGATAAGTAAAACATTATAGCATTAATGATATGGATTCTAGCTCATTTCCTCGACAGTGTTCACAAATTGTGGCGTTATGTATGAAGGTAGCTAAAGGTAATCCCATTGTTGTTTTAAGTAAACGTTAATCTTTTTAGCTTTAACAGAACTCAAAGTTAAGCTGGGTACACACTATATGATGTATCTGTATGATATATCGTTCTGACGCAGATCGGAACGATATATCTAACACATTGTATAGTGCGTATGCCCAATCCATTGTTCCCGGCCGTGGTTCACCGCATCGTCCCATCTGCTCTCCTTCATGACAGATGGATGATGCAATGAATGACACGGTGCAGTTATATGCCGCATGTAACTACACATTGCGCCGTTGGACACCAGATCGTGCAGTGTGTACGGCGCACGCTATGTATCGTTACATTGGACGCTGGGTGTGTACCCAGCTTACCTTTAGATGTTTAGAAATATGGAGTTAGGGTAATATTAGCTTACTAAAATAACTTTTGATTTCAGTTGACTGTGGCCCAATACTGTATTACCCCTTTTACACCAGAGCTAAAACCCAGGTTATTGCAGGGTTACCCCGGGTAGCTCTTTGGTGTAAAAAGGGACAGGGTTGAATTCCCATGTCGACTGACCCGGCCATCCAAACCAGGTAACTTGCAGGGTTTAACACGGGAATGACCCGTGAAACTGTGCAGTGTAAACGGCGCAATCCGGGCCATGATTACCTGGAGCTCGCCGCATGGCGGCCAATTGGCCGGCTTCAGTGGCGCTTGGAGATGACGTCATCTCCAAGTGTCCACTTCCACGCCGGTAGAGCCGGGTCACTGCAGACCCGACTCTGGTGTGAACTGCGCTGACTCGGGAATTTCCTGGGTCAGCGCCGGCTAAATTCCGGGTCTGATCCGGTTTGGAACCCTGGGCCTGATTCAGAGCCGGACGCTCTTTCAGAGCGCTCGCTCTGAATCAGTGCCCTCCCTCTCTTTTTTTAGAGCGGCCTCCTGGCCACTCACATAGTTGTGGGTGACCACCCACAGCTATATCGAGCGGCCAAAAAGATGGTCGCGATGGTCAAGACCATCGGGCTTGCGACGAGACCCTTGTGGTAGGGTCTCGCTGCCGCAAGCCCTGGAGTACTTTTGGCTCTATCAGAGCCGAAGGCACTCCCACTGACATCACTTGTGATGTCAGTGGGGCCGGCCCCAGACGGTAGGCGTTCCCATGGGAACGCCTCGGTCTGGCCAGCCACGCCCCCGGCATGCCCACCTAAGGGGGCGTGCTGTCACTCACCATCGACAGCACGCCCCCTTTGTAGCGAGACCCATAGCGACGGTTTGCCCGTCGCTATCCGGGTCTCGCGCATGCGCAGGACGGAGCCAGTCCGTCGTGCGCATGCGCACTGGGCCAACATCGACCCGCTTGCGAGCGCTGGCGAGCGGGTCTGAATCAGGCCCTCTGTTCCAACCTCCTGATCAGACCCAGAATTTAGGTATAAAAGCAGTATAACTGCAAATTTGTAAGGTCGGCGCCTGCTGTTTTACATTACAAAGTTTATTTTCTGCATTCAATTTAATACTCATTGTTTTTTTCTTTATTTTTCAGAGACCTGAGTAACAACCAGATCTCAGAGATTGCCCCCGACGCTTTCCACGGCCTCCGTTCACTTAATTCCCTGTAAGTTGAATTCAGACGGGGTCACCGGACAAAATGACATTATGCGGAGAATGGCGCAGACCTACCTGTAATACATGATCTCGCGGTGCCCCGCTCGCCAGCCTCTCTCTTATGTAATGCAGATTCCTAATGTCGTTTCTATTTAACAATTGCATTATGCTCAGTATTAAATGCTGAGTGTTTTACACTGGGAAAATAAATCTTCCCTATCAGGGGCCGCAGCTCGTGCAGTGACGGCACAAAAAACCCATTTACTCCGGAGAGGGACTTTAATACAGTAATGTTTGGGATGGCTGCACTGGAAATGTGAATTTTAATGCACCGGCTTTATGTGGGCTGAAAACTGATGAGATTCGGCAGCTCTGACTTTCATGTTAATTAGAACTTCATGCAGAGGAAACATGATTAAAAAGTCTCTAAAAAGAGTCTGTGATTTATAAACCTGTAAAAACAAAATTGCTAGAAGTGTTTTATCTTGATTGGTTGTAATATGACTAATTTATTACCGCGCAGCTGCAAAGGGTGAGGTGACTCATGCTGAGGATGATTATTAACATTATTGAAAAAGTGGATAGATTCAATTAACATCACATTCAACAATGTGTACTTCTTATGGTACTGACGTTCCCTAAAATTAGTTTGCTTCAATAGGATACGGTAAGCCGGGCCATTTCCTGGCATTGCTACGGTTCCAAATTTGACATTGCATCCCACACGCCTTGGAGAGAGATAAAGTACCAACCAATCAGCTCCTAAAGCTGGGTACGCACTAAAAGATGTGTGTACCCAGCAATGAAACTGACAACTCCCCCCCCGCCCCCGCTGCATGGGGTCTTCAGTCGCATAGTCAGATTAAGCTGCATGTAGGGTCAACCTGACGGGAGCAAGCAACAGCCGACACAGTGCCGTATTAAATTAGTTTTGCACCTGTGATACTTTTTCGCATGCCGGACTTTTTGCCTACATCACGTATTTTAGTCGCAGAAACTTATCACTCGCATCCCCGCGATTCACCGTATTCAATTCCAAACGACGCGAAAACGGAGACACGCAAAGTCAGAACAGGCAAAAGTGGTGTCAGAATTGGGGAAATCAGTCTGTACCCCCCAAAAAGATGCAGAAACATTGGGGATCAATGTAGTAGTGCCCGATTAGCCCTAATAAAACTATTGGGGTGCATAGGTTCGCACAATTGCCACTAATTAGCACATTTGTACTAGTGGTGAAGAATAGCATAAAGCAGTATTGTTTGGACAAAATAAGTAGTCCAGTGAAACTTGGGGTAACTGAAAATGGGTGCTAGCAAGGTTTTGATGTCTTCAAAGTGAACTTGAATAAGGCAAAACTTTTCCGACAGGCGAAAAGTCGCAATCGGCGATACTTTTTTAGCGGATATCGGCTTTTCGCTTCTAATTGAATATTACCCATAGTGGGTACACACGAGACGGTTTGGAGGATTTGTTGTTCTGATATGTCGGAATCGGTCAAATTGTTAAAAAAAATTGTCTAGTGTGTACTCAGCTTAACTGTCATTTTACAGACTGTGCTTAAAAAAAAAATGACAGTTAGGAGCTGATTGGTTGGTACTTTGGGCCTCATTCAGAGGCGGTCGGAGGATGCAGGCGGTCGCTCAGAAACTGGGCGGCCACTTGCATCTTGACCGCCCGCCTCTGTTGCGGTCGTTAGGCTGTGGGTTAACACCCACAGCTCTAACGACCGCTCGGGTGATGGTCGCGATGGCATCGGGGCTTACGACGAGACCCTAGGGTAGGGTCTCACTTGTCGTAAGCCCCGGAGTGCTTCTGGCTCTGTCAGAGCCGGAAGCTCTCCACTGACATCACTAGTGATGTCAGTGGGGCCTCCCCCAAACGGCAGGCGTTCCCATGGGAACGCCTCCGTTTGGGCTGCCACCCCCCCGGCCCGCCTTCCAAACGGGACGAGCTGTCAATCAACATCGACAGCTCGCCCCCTTTGGAAAGAGACCCGCTACGACCAGCGCTGTTGGTCGTAGCGGGTCTCACGCATACGCACGAAGGAGCCGGCTCCCTCGTGCGCATGTGCACTGGCAAAACATAGAGGCGGCCGTGCAGTCGTAGACCATACGGCCGCCTCTGAATAAGGTCCTTTATCTCTCTCCACTTTCTCTCTCTCCAAGGCTTAGTGCATCTACCCCAATATATTTGCTCAGTGAAGTAATTCTGTAACATGTTAGTAATGCCTCTTTCAGACCAAGGGCAGTATTCAATCCGTTTTGCGTCTGCTTGCCAGACTTTTCACATACATCGCGTGTTTTGGAGGTGGAAAACTTATCGTGCGCGTCCCGCTATTCCCGCTGTTCGCCATATTCAATTCCAAACCACGTGAAAACGGCAAGCCGCGAAGTCAGAACAGTCGGAAAGTGCTGTCAGAATTGGGGAAACCAGACTGAACCCCCAAAAAAGATGCAGTAACATTGGGGATCAATGTAGATGTGCCCGAATAGCCCTAATAAACTTTTTGGGGTACTTATGTTGTTGCAATAGCTTCTAGTTAGCGTCTTTGCACAAGTGGTGAAGCAGTATTTTCTGGTGAAAAATAAGTAGTCCAGGCAAATTTGGGGTACTTGAAAATGGGTGCTGGCATATTTTTAGGTCTCTAAAGTGAACTTTAAAAAAACGTGAAAAACCACCCTCATACATGCACCTGCAATCCCAAAAACACTTGGCCCCTCCTTACAGCACCCCAAGAAGTCTATTTCGCTAGTTTGTATGCTTGTCCCCTTTGTACTTTTTTGACCCAAAAATTAAAGTACTTTTTTGGGGTGGTGTTAATTTTTTTCCTGGAACTTTTTGACACAGTTATCCTTTGGGGGGCTGTTCCACGGGTTCCCGGTGGTTTCCCCACCTTTGCTATTCAGAGGTGAATCTTTTTCGCCTATTACATTGCACCATACTTGCCTACTCTCCCGGGACTGTCGGGAGCCTACCGAAAATCGGGTGCCGCTCCCGACACCCCGCAAGACTAGGCAAGTCCCCCGGAATAGATGCCGGCTCCCCGCTAACCCCCGCGCCAGCCGCAAAAGTGGGTGGTGCGGGGGTGTGATGACGCGATTCAACGCGAATCGCGTCATCGTAGCCCCGCCCCCTGCCTTATAATGCCAGTAATATTGGCATTATAAAGTGGGGGGTGGGCCCACTATGACGCGATCGCGTCGGCATGCCCCCGCTCCGCCTCTTTGACCCGCCCCCATCCTCCCTGCTGGACGGACCTGCCAGCCCCCTCCCGGATTCCCCTGCCGAGATGTCGGCAAGTATGCATTGCACTGACTTCCCTCGTAGGTGAAAACCGGCTGGAATTGAACACGGAGATAAGTTCCAACCACGCGAAAAGCCCCGATCCGCGATACTTTTTTGAGAACAGCTTTTTGCTTCTAATTGAATACAGCCCTTAGAGATATATTGACTAAGGTGCGGATTTTTAGAAGTGGAGATGTTGCCCATAGCAACCAATCATATTATACTTAACATTTATCTAGCACCTTCTAGAAGGTAATAGCTGGAGTCTGATTGGTTGCTATGGGCAACATCTCCACTTCTAAAATCCTGCACTTTAGTAAATATGCCCTTTAAGATCCAGAAAATTGCCAGGTCTATCAAGCAGTCAAATTCCAGAGTCTCAGTCAGACCCTGGTAGAGAGCATACCACTATCCCGGGTCTGAGCATATCCACGTGGATTTTGATATATGTGTGAAAGGATTATAAGCAACTGCAAATCAGTACTGTATATATCAGCCATACAGAGCTCACAGCTAAATGGCTTTTCTAGTCTGTACCTCAATGACCAGAATTGTTTTTTAAGTGTATTTTATGAGATGCTGGTTTCACAGGTTAAATATATACTGACAGAGATGGAACGGTCCATACCGCAGTATTATATAGATAATTATTATTTTCAATTAGTACAGCCCAGATACTGTATTCACTGGTCTGTTTCATTGTGTAGTACTATTAGGTATAATGATACCATATCTGTGCCCTTACTCAATGTCTAACACTGCTGTAGGGCCTGGAAACAAAGGTATATTTTACACATCTATATTTATTGTGGCCAGTAGATATTTTTATGTTTAGATCGGGGTGGGGAACCTTTTTTCTACCGAGGGCCATTTTGATATATATAACATTATTTGCGGGCCCGATGCAGGACACATCCCCTACATGTGATGTCACACAATCGCCGGTGATTACAGCAATGCCTGGAGCATCCTGAAGATGCTCCAGGGAGATATAAGGGCAGCGGTGTGACTGTCTGAAGCGTCCTAAGGATGCTCCTGGTGGCACTGCTGCATAGATTCTGGCTGTAGGGTGCCATTCTAGGCACCCTGCTAGCCAGATGAGGTTATCATAAAAAAGCTTAGAGGGCCAGACCAAATGATTCCGGGGGCCTTATACAGCCCCCGGGCCTGAGGTTCCCCATCCCTGGTTTAGATGATGTTCGGGGGTTTATACCCGATCGCTTGCACCATTGGATTGAGCATTAAGAGGTTCCAACAATAGATAAGTTCATTACATTTAAATCCAGTTGCCATCGTCCATTCATTTAACTCAAATACTAGGTGACATCACAGCTATGACATCAGAACATTTCCCTCCAGCACAGTGTATAGTGTGATTGCTGTATGTAGTATTTTCTTGGCTGTGGACAGCACTGGTCACGACGAGTCCAGTAATATCAGTGAGAGGTCATCTGTACATGACATCTTATATATAACCTGTGAAGCGGGCCAAGGGACAGATGTTGAACTGTTAAACAGTAGAAATTAGCAAATTTGCTGGATGATGTGCGATATTAATTTGACTCTCAAATTATAAATTAATGTCTGAAATAAAATAATAATTTATTGAAGTACCCGACTCAACCGTGCAGCAAGTTGTCATAGAATCCTATAACAAGAGGCCGCTGTGCGACAGCTGACGGCTGTACAGTCTCTCATTAAAAATAAAGAAAATGGGCTATTAGAGCAAAAATAAATTAATATAATAGTGAAGTTTTTCAATGTCTTTGACCTAAAATACTACATATGTATAATAAGCAATACATTGCACAAAATAGAACAAAGCTTTCCAAGAGTTCATGACCTCTAACTTTGTTCTTGCACTGAACTACTGATAAAGTGGCGCCCACATAATTAACAAGTGCTACAGCAAAAGCAGAAATCAGCCTTTTTTTGGGCCCCAAATTTTGACCTTCTTGCAATGTGATCTTTGGAAAATGATTTGTTAGTTTAAATTAAGCACCAGTATTTGCAGAAATGTAAAATCTAACGATTCTGCTTGTCCCTGTTAAATACTGTATATGTCTGGTTAAGAAAAAATAGAATTATGCCTAATCTGATATATATATTTTCCTCCAAAGACCTGGTGCATTAATTAGCAAAGATAACTATAGTATGCGTTTGGAATGTTCACACTCACATATTATTAGAATTTCCAGATACCCTCAATGTGTTTCTCTCCGTTCAGAAGGTGCTGCAAATTTATAGTAATTATCAGTCACTAAGCCGGAATGTGTAGACCACTAAATAATGTGCTAATCTTTTATTTCTGGGAAATAATCACTGCACGGTTATAGAAAATCTGTTGCATACAGATATTTTTCTGTCCAATCCAATTAGTTTCAGTTTAACATATCAGATGGACTGAAAATGAGCCACAAACTATTTTCCTCCACCCGTAAGCTATTGCAACTGTTTTATATCCTGCATGTCGTAAAGTAATGCTGGGTACACACACCACTAGATATATCGTTCCTTCGAACGACGAGCGATCTATTGGTAGCGGATCGGCGGGTGTGTACTGTACATGCGATATGTCTGTGAATTTCGTCATTCACAGACATATCAGGTCGGCCGACCGCCCGTACACTAGCTGCAGGGACTGCCGACCGCCCGTACACTAGCTGCAGGGACTGCCGACCGCCCGTTCACCTGCTGCAGGGACTGCCGACCGCCCGTACACTTGCTGCAGAGACTGCTGACAGCCCGTACACTTGCTGCAGGGACTACCTACCACTCGTACACTTGCTGCAGGGACTACCGACCACTCGTACACTTGCTGCAGGGACTACCGACCGCCCGTACACTTGCTGCAGGGACTGCCGACTGCCCGTACACTTGCTACAGGGACTGACGTCTGCCCATACACTTGCTGCAGGTACTGCTGACTGCCTGTACACTTGCTGCAGGGACTGCTGACTGCCCGTACACTTGCTGCAGGGACTGCTGACTGCCCGTACACTTGCTGCAGGGACTGCTGACTGCCCGTACACTTGCTGCAGGGACTGCTGACTGCCCGTACACTTGCTACAGGGACTGACGTCTGCCCATACACTTGCTGCAGGTACTGCTGACTGCCTGTACACTTGCTGCAGGGACTGTTGACTGCCCATACACTTGCTGCAGGCACTACCGACCACTCGTACACTTGCTGCAGGGACCACCGACCATTCGTACACTTGCTGCAGTGACTGCCGACCGCCTGTACACTTGCTGCAGGGACTGCCGACCGCCCGTACACTTGCTGCAGGGACTGCCGACCGCCCGTACACTTTCTGCAGGGACTGCCGACCGCCCGTACACTTGCTGCAGGGACTGCCGACCAACCGTACACTTGCTGCAGGGACTGCCGACCGACCGTACACTTGTTGCAGGGACTGCCGACCGCCCGTACACTTTCTACAGGGACTGCCGACCGCCCGTACACTTGCTGCAGGGACTGCCGACCGCCCGTACACTTGCTGCAGGGACTGCCGACCGCCCGTACACTTGCTGCAGGGACTGCCGACCGACCGTACACTTGCTGCAGGGACTGCCGACCGCCCGTACACTTTCTGCAGGGACTGCCGGACGCCCGTACACTTGCTGCATGGACTGCTGACTGCCCGTACACTTTCTGCAGGGACTGCCGACCGCCCGTACACTTTCTGCAGGGACTGCTGACCGTCCGTACACTTGCTGCATGGACTGCCGACCGCCCGTACACTTGCTGCAGGGACTGCTGACTGTCCGTACACTTGCTGCAGGGACTGCCGACCGCCCGTACACTTGCTGCAGGGACTGCTGACCGCCCGTACACTTGCTGCAGGGACTGCTGACCGTCCGTACACTTGCTGCAGGGACTGCTGACCGTCCGTACACTTGCTGTAGGGATCACCAACACTGACATAACAAAAGGGCCGGCAAATTTAAATGCCCGCCCAGTTGTTATGTCTGGCCCGACATACCGAGCGGCTGATTGGTAAGTGTGTATAGCTTACCTAATGGGCCGCTCGGTCGGTGCAATGTCTTATAAGTGTGTGTACCCAGCTTAATACGTGTGGGCATTGATGTGGATGCATATATAGCAAGTGACACATGAAAGATACTGTAAGTTAATACAATGTTCTGCATTATTTTTTAGTGTTTTATATGGCAACAAGATTACAGACCTTCCTAAAGGTGTGTTTACTGGTCTCCATGCGTTGCAGCTTCTGTAAGTAAGGGTTTACTTCTATTTCATGTGCATGCTTTCTCCCAGAGTCCTCTGCTCTAACCCCACCATTCTTGTTGTGTTTGTCTAATGTGAATAAGAAGGGATGACTGCCCACACTTTGCTTATTAACAGACTCTGAGCTTGATTCATTACGGATCGCAACTGCGATTGCAATAGCTGTTACACACGCAGTCTCACTGCGAAGATATGCTAAACCATTGCAATCGCTATGCCATCACAGCACTACACAAGGACGCCCACCTTACCTTACACACATCCGTAATACTTAGCAAGACTGCGAAACCATCGGTACCATCGCAGCCTCACGCACACTTGTACAAGCTCTGACCTTACTCATGAATTGCTAAACTCGTCGCACACTATGAGTACGCAGGCTGCGTATGGCATCGCAGTGAATAATTTATACACGCCCATGCAACGGCGTTCATACGCACTGGCACGCCTGTGTTTCTCCGACCACCCCACAAACGCTGTCCTCCCTTCACTCACTCTAAGGGAGCTAGTAAGGCCAGTTGCAGCGTTGACTCTCACAGGTGCTACTGTTTCCCTTCCTTACCCCAACAAGCCTTAATCTCCTCTCAGACCTCTCCTGTCAATCTAATACCCCTTATCCACTGCTGCAATAGCCCGGGTTATTGCCGAGTCTACCCGAGTCGCTGCTCATTGGAAAAGGGGTATTATTGAGTGGTGATCATCATCCCACATCACAGTAGCTGTGAGTTCTTACCTCATGGAATTAAAACAGATTACAGGAGAATTCTTACCATTGGTCAACACAAAATGCTGATTAAAAATATCAAATAGACAATAGTTACCAGACCATAGGCTCCTCCTTCACTTAGTATGAGGGTTCCGGTCTCCTACATAATTTCATGAGAGACAATGGTTTGTAACACCTAAATTGTACCCTGTTGGACTCCACGTCACCTCTGAAGATAACTAATTGCACCAGGTTATTTGTAGGTGTATCCTAGCAAAATGGGTGAATATTTATTTAATCTATTAATATTTTTAGAATGTAAGCTCTTACGAGCAGGGCCCTCTACCCTCTTGTACTTCTCCCTACTTTAGTTTCAGCTACTCCTTACTCACCACTAGGGCACCTAACACTTGGTTGCTTATGCTCTGTTGCATATCTGGGTGTTATGGTCACTAATGTAGCAATGTATATTATCCCTGTCCTGGTCCTGTATTGTACTGTTCTGTAAGTCACTGGTCAACAATTTGTTTATGTACTTTGTAAGGCGCTGCGGAATGTTTGTGGCACCATATAAATAAATGATAATAATATCTGTTAATCAATATAGGTTTGTATGGGGGCTGCTTGCGTATAGTTAGCCTTAACCATTGTGGCCTTTAGGCTGCAGTCCTCAGAGCCCGCGCTGCGTAATGAAGCGAATACGTTTTTTTTTTTCAGGTTAGGCTGACAATATTTCTTATTGATGTTTATTTTGCTGTCTTAACACAGAATATTGATTGATTACCCTAAATCCAGCAACTTGCTGAAACATAATCACACATTACTAAGTCAAAATCAATGCAGCCATTTTCCCAGTCCTTGCAAACCTTATCCTTGTGGTTTTACTCCAAATGTCTCTAATCTCCCTGCACGCAGACTACTAAACGCCAACAAAATTAACTGCATCCGAGCTGACACCTTCCAGGACCTGCAGAACCTCTCGCTGCTGTCACTGTATGACAACAAAATCCAGAGTTTGGCCAAAGGAACATTCGCTTCTCTCCGTGCCATCCAGACATTGTGAGTATCAATGCGAATATCATCATGTACATAGGGCAGATTGTGGCTCTGATGACTTTGGGCACATAGCGCAGAGATTTAAGTCAGTCTCTGCCTCTTCCATATCCAGCTTGGAAGGATACAGTAGAGTCTGAGCTTACACATCCACAGTTTACTACAAGAGACCTGGAAGGCGACTACTGATTAATGGTTGTATTCGTTACTGCACTCAGCAAAACAGTCACCACTTACAGCTGATGACAAGTCTAAGGGGTATATTTACTAAAGTGAGAGTGAGTTTTAGAAGTGATGTTGCCCATAGCAACCAATCAGATTCTACTTAACATTTAACTAGCACCTTCTAGAAGATAATAGCTAGAATCTGATTGGTTGCTATGGGCAACATCTCTTTTAAAACTCACTTCTAAAAGCTCTCACTTTAGTAAATTTACCCCTAAATGTTATTTTACCCATAAGACACCCGAGAAATGAACAACATTGGGACTGATTCATTCATGTCCTCAATGCTGAAATTAACGCAGTTGCTTATCGGTAAACTGCGCATGCGTCAAGGTACATTACTGTAGTCGCTCGCAGCAACTTTTTACTTGCAGAGTGATTGACAGGGAGCGTTTGAGGGAGGGAACAGGCAGTGGTGGCATAAAAAGCAAACGTGCAGCTTCAATGGCATTGGCGTCCATCGGGCTCCAAGTCTGAAAATTGCTGTATTACCAACTGAGATTATTAAATAACTAATCAGTGGAAATCTCCTTTTAAGTCGGCAGAACGCATTAAAGGTCTCTTACGAACCAGTAAAAGAGTTGCCCCTGCAATGCATTGTTTGTGCTTCAACACCCTTCAGGCATAGGTAGTAGTAGCACTACCACACGCGGTTGTTTGAACCTGCCCCTGTAATATCATTTTTGCGACAATGTGCGGGATACAGCTGAGAATGTGCATGGTACAACGTACAGCACGAAAACTTATCCATCACTGTCCTGTATCCATCACTTTAGGGCTACCCACTTAATTTGTTGTAACTTTTAGATTTAGCTGCTGGAATACTTATTGGGCCGTATTCAATTAGGTGCGAAAAGCCATTTTCGGCGAAAAAGTTTCATCAGTGACGCCATTTCGCTAGGCGAAAACTTATCCCCGTATTCAATTCCAAGAACGTTTCACTTTTCAAAAGATTTGCCTATGAAAGCAGGCGGAAAAAAGTGCACAATTGGGATTTGGGGGTGCAAACTTGCGGGAACCACCCTGCACCCTTGGGACAGCCCCCCAAATTTAAACTGTGTCAAAAAAAAAGATAAAAAAATACTTAAGAACACCCCAAAAAATTACTTTGAAAAAGGGGGTGAAAAGGTACAAAGTTGGGGGGACAATTTTAAAAACTAGCGAAATAGACTCCAGGGGGGTCCCAAAGTATGCCCCAGGTGTTTTTAAGTTTGCAGGTGGTTGCGGCAGGTGGATTTTTTATGTTTTTAAAACTTCACTTTAGCAACTTTAAAATATGCTAGCACCCATTTTCAGGTACCCCAAATTTGCTGGAACTAGTTATTTTTCCCAAAAAAACCCTGCTAAATGCTATTCTTCACCACTTCTGCAAAGACGCTAATTAGCAGCTATTGAGATCATTTAAGTACCCCAAATACCTTCAGCAGGGCTATTCGGGGGTATCTATAGTGATCCTCAATGTCAGTGCATCTTTTGGGGGGTGTCAGGCAAATCTGACAGTACTTTTCGCCAGGTCCGAATTCGCCGGGTCCCATTGACGGGGATAAGCGGGGACGAGCACAATACTTTTTCCCATGGAAAACCAGCGATATCGGCGAAAAGTCCGGCATGCGAAAAGCACGGGACTTTTCGCACCTAATAGAATATACCCCATAGTGGTTTAGGGCCAGGAGACGTCAGGAGTTTATTATGTGTGTGGCCTTTATGTCCTGGAAGCTGTATATTGAAGGAGCATAAAAGTATTACTGGTACCTCTCAGTACCTAAGGAAAAAACATTTATATAGAGATGGAGGTTTAAATGAATGAGGGCACCCAGGCTGCATTTAGCTGGGAACACCCAAACCCGCCCAGTTCCTCTCACCATAAAACGCTGACGTTTGCCGCAAATTTGACGCACATATCTATGTGCCCCCCACACAAATTGGGGAGGAGACCATTACTAATATTGAGTGAGCACTTCTTCCTCTAAACAGGAAAACACACACACAAAGGGGTATATTTACTAAAGGGAGAGTGTTTAGAAGTGGAGATGTTGCCCACAGCAACCAATCATATTCTAGCTATTATCTTCTAGAAGGTGTTAGATAAATGTTAAGTAGAATCTGATTGGTTGCTAGGGGTAACATCTCTATTTATAAAAACTCTCATTTTAGTAAATATACCCAAGTGTCAGGTAAAAAAATTATCTGTATCTGGAGCTTGATGGACAGATGAGTCTGCCATATCCAAATATTCCAAAATACGGATTTATTTTAGCATGACTGAGATAGTGACACCTTTGCATTTTGATGGTTCAATGTACACAAACTTTGTTTAAGGCACAAAAGTATTACAAATATTGTATAAAATTACCTGCAGGCTGTGTGTGTATAAGGTGTATATAATGACCTGCAGGCTGTGTGTATAAGGTGTATATAATGACCTACAGGCTGTGTATAAGGTGTATAGAATGACCTGCAGGCTGTGTGTATAAGGTGTATATAATGAGCTGCAGGCTGTGTGTGTATAAGGTGTATAGAATGACCTGCAGGCTGTGTGTATAAGGTGTATAGAATGACCTGCAGGCTGTGTGTATAAGGTGTATAGAATGACCTGCAGGCTGTGTGTATAAGGTGTATAGAATGACCTGCAGGCTGTGTGTATAAGGTGTATAGAATGACCTGCAGGCTGTGTGTGTATAAGGTGTATATAATGACCTGCAGGCTGTGTGTATAAGGTGTATAAAATGACCTGCAGGCTGTGTATAAGGTGTATAGAATGACCTGCAGGCTGTGTGTATAAGGTGTATAGAATGACCTGCAGGCTGTGTGTATAAGGTGTATATAATGACCTGCAGGCTGTGTGTATAAGGTGTATATAATGACCTGCAGGCTGTGTGTATAAGGTGTATAGAATGACCTGCAGACTGTGTGTATAAGGTGTATAGAATGAGCTGCAGGCTGTGTGTATAAGGTGTATAGAATGACCTGCAGGCTGTGTGTATAAGGTGTATAGAATGACCTGCAGGCTGTGTGTATAAGGTGTATAGAATGACCTGCAGGCTGTGTGTATAAGGTGTATAGAATGACCTGCAGGCTGTGTGTATAAGGTGTATAGAATGACCTGCAAGCTGTGTGTATAAGGTGTATAGAATGACCTGCAGGCTGTGTGTATAAGGTGTATAGAATGAGCTGCAGGCTGTGTGTGTGTATAAGGTGTATATAATGACCTGCAGGCTGTGTGTATAAGGTGTATATAATGACCTGCAGGCTGTGTGTATAAGGTGTATAGAATGACCTGCAGGCTGTGTGTATAAGGTGTATAGAATGACCTGCAGGCTGTGTGTGTATAAGGTGTATAGAATGACCTGCAGGCTGTGTGTGTATAAGGTGTATAGAATGACCTGCAGGCTGTATGTATAAGGTGTATAGAATGAGCTGCAGGCTGTGTGTGTGTATAAGGTGTATAGAATGACCTGCAGGCTGTATGTATAAGGTGTATAGAATGAGCTGCAGGCTGTGTGTGTGTATAAGGTGTATAGAATGACCTGCAGGCTGTGTGTATAAGGTGTATAGAATGACCTGCAGGCTGTGTGTATAAGGTGTATATAATGACCTGCAGGCTGTGTGTATAAGGTGTATAAAATGACCTGCAGGCTGTGTATAAGGTGTATATAATGAGCTGCAGGCTGTGTGTATAAGGTGTATAGAATGACCTGCAGGCTGTGTGTATAAGGTGTATATAATGACCTGCAGGCTGTGTGTATACGGTGTATAGAATGACCTGCAGGCTGTGTGTATAAGGTGTATAGAATGAGCTGCAGGCTGTGTGTATAAGGTGTATAGAATGACCTGCAGGCCGTGTGTATACGGTGTATAGAATGACCTGCAGGCCGTGTGTATAAGGTGTATAGAATGAGCTGCAGGCCGTGTGTATAAGGTGTATAGAATGACCTGCAGGCCGTGTGTATAAGGTGTATAGAATGAGCTGCAGGCCGTGTGTATAAGGTGTATAGAATGACCTGTAGGCTGTGTGTATAAGGTGTATAGAATGAGCTGCAGGCTGTGTGTATAAGGTGTATAAAATGACCTGCAGGCTGTGTGTATAAGGTGTATAGAATGACCTGCGGGCTGTGTGTATAAGGTGTATATAACGACCTGCGGGCTGTGTGTATAAGGTGTATATAACGACCTGCGGGCTGTGTGTATAAGGTGTATATAATGACCTGCGGGCTGTGTGTATAAGGTGTATAGAATGACCTGCGGGCTGTGTGTATAAGGTGTATAGAATGACCTGCGGGCTGTGTGTATAAGGTGTATAGAATGACCTGCAGGCTGTGTGTATAAGGTGTATAGAATGACCTGCAGGCTGTGTGTATAAGGTGTATAGAATGACCTGCAGGCTGTGTGTATAAGGTGTATAGAATGACCTGCAGGCTGTGTGTATAAGGTGTATAGAATGACCTGCAGGCTGTGTGTATAAGGTGTATAGAATGACCTGCAGGCTTTGTGTATAAGGTGTATAGAATGACCTGCAGGCTGTGTGTATAAGGTGTATAGAATGACCTGCAGGCTGTGTGTATAAGGTGTATAGAATGACCTGCAGGCTGTGTGTATAAGGTGTATAGAATGACCTGCAGGCTGTGTGTATAAGGTGTATAGAATGACCTGCAGGCTGTGTGTATACGGTGTATAGAATGAGCTGCAGGCTGTGTGTGTGTATAAGGTGTATATAATGACCTGCAGGCTGTGTGTATAAGGTGTATAGAATGACCTGCAGGCTGTATGTATAAGGTGTATAGAATGAGCTGCAGGCTGTGTGTATAAGGTGTATAGAATGACCTGCAGGCTGTGTGTATAAGGTGTATAGAATGACCTGCAGGCTGTGTGTATAAGGTGTATAGAATGACCTGCAGGCTGTGTGTATAAAGTGTATAAAATGACCTGCAGGCTGTGTATAAGGTGTATATAATGAGCTGCAGGCTGTGTGTATAAGGTGTATAGAATGACCTGCAGGCTGTGTGTATAAGGTGTATAAAATGACCTGCAGGCTGTGTATAAGGTGTATATAATGAGCTGCAGGCTGTGTGTATAAGGTGTATAGAATGACCTGCAGGCTGTGTGTATAAGGTGTATAGAATGACCTGTAGGCTGTGTGTATAAGGTGTATAGAATGACCTGTAGGCTGTGTGTATAAGGTGTATAGAATGAGCTGCAGGCTGTGTGTATAAGGTGTATAGAATGACCTGCAGGCTGTGTGTGTATAAGGTGTATAGAATGACCTGCAGGCTGTGTGTATAAGGTGTATAGAATGACCTGCAGGCTGTGTGTATAAGGTGTATAGAATGACCTGCAGGCTGTGTGTATAAGGTGTATAGAATGACCTGCAGGCTGTGTGTTTAAGGTGTATATTATGACCTGCAGGCTGTGTGTGTATAAGGTGTATAGAGTGACCTGCAGGCTGTGTGTGTATAAGGTGTATTTAATGACCTGCAGGCTGTGTGTATAAGGTGTATAGAATGACCTGCAGGCTGTGTGTATAAGGTGTATAGAATGACCTGCAGGCTGTGTGTGTATAAGGTGTATAGAATGACCTGCAGGCTGTGTGTATAAGGTGTATAGAATGACCTGCAGGCTGTGTGTATAAGGTGTATAGAATGACCTGCAGGCTGTGTGTATAAGGTGTATAGAATGACCTGCAGGCTGTGTGTATAAGGTGTATAGAATGACCTGCAGGCTGTGTGTATAAGGTGTATAGAATGACCTGCAGGTTGTGTGTGTATAAGGTGTATAGAATGACCTGCAGGCTGTGTGTATAAGGTGTATGGAATGACCTGTAGGCTGTGTGTATAAGGTGTATAGAATGACCTGCAGGCTGTGTGTGTATAAGGTGTATAGAATGACCTGCAGGCTGTGTGTATAAGGTGTATAGAATGACCTGCAGGCTGTGTGTATAAGGTGTATAGAATGACCTGCAGGCTGTGTGTATAAGGTGTATAGAATGACCTGCAGGCTGTGTGTTTAAGGTGTATATTATGACCTGCAGGCTGTGTGTGTATAAGGTGTATAGAGTGACCTGCAGGCTGTGTGTGTATAAGGTGTATTTAATGACCTGCAGGCTGTGTGTATAAGGTGTATAGAATGACCTGCAGGCTGTGTGTGTATAAGGTGTATAGAATGACCTGCAGGCTGTGTGTATAAGGTGTATAGAATGACCTGCAGGCTGTGTGTATAAGGTGTATAGAATGACCTGCAGGCTGTGTGTATAAGGTGTATATAATGACCTGCAGGCTGTGTGTATAAGGTGTATATAATGACCTGCAGGCTGTGTGTATAAGGTGTATAGAATGACCTGCAGGCTGTGTGTATAAGGTGTATATAATGACCTGCAGGCTGTGTGTATAAGGTGTATAGAATGACCTGCAGGCTGTGTGTATAAGGTGTATATAATGACCTGCGGGCTGTGTGTATAAAGTGTATATAATGACCTGCGGGCTGTGTGCATAAGGTGTATATAATGACCTGTAGGCTGTGTGTATAAGGTGTATATAATGACCTGTAGGCTGTGTGTATAAGGTGTATAGAATGACCTGCGGGCTGTGTGTATAAGGTGTATAGAATGACCTGCGGGCTGTGTGTATAAGGTGTATAGAATGACCTGCGGGCTGTGTGTATAAGGTGTATAGAATGACCTGCAGGCTGTGTGTATAAGGTGTATAGAATGACCTGCAGGCTGTGTGTATAAGGTGTATAGAATGACCTGCAGGCTGTGTGTATAAGGTGTATAGAATGACCTGCAGGCTTTGTGTATAAGGTGTATAGAATGACCTGCAGGCTGTGTGTATAAGGTGTATAGAATGACCTGCAGGCTGTGTGTATAAGGTGTATAGAATGACCTGCAGGCTGTGTGTATAAGGTGTATAGAATGACCTGCAGGCTGTGTGTATACGGTGTATAGAATGAGCTGCAGGCTGTGTGTGTGTATAAGGTGTATATAATGACCTGCAGGCTGTGTGTATAAGGTGTATAGAATGAGCTGCAGGCTGTATGTATAAGGTGTATAGAATGAGCTGCAGGCTGTGTGTATAAGGTGTATAGAATGACCTGCAGGCTGTGTGTATAAGGTGTATAGAATGACCTGCAGGCTGTGTGTATAAGGTGTATAGAATGACCCGCAGGCTGTGTGTATAAGGTGTATAAAATGACCTGCAGGCTGTGTATAAGGTGTATATAATGAGCTGCAGGCTGTGTGTATAAGGTGTATAGAATGACCTGCAGGCTGTGTGTATAAGGTGTATAGAATGACCTGTAGGCTGTGTGTATAAGGTGTATAGAATGACCTGTAGGCTGTGTGTATAAGGTGTATAGAATGAGCTGCAGGCTGTGTGTATAAGGTGTATAGAATGACCTGCAGGCTGTGTGTATAAGGTGTATAGAATGACCTGCAGGCTGTGTGTATAAGGTGTATAGAATGACCTGCAGGCTGTGTGCATAAGGTGTATAGAATGAGCTGCAGGCTGTGTGCATAAGGTGTATAGAATGACCTGCAGGCTGTGTGCATAAGGTGTATAGAATGAGCTGCAGGCTGTGTGCATAAGGTGTATAGAATGACCTGCAGGCTGTGTGTATAAGGTGTATAGAATGACCTGCAGGCTGTGTGTATAAGGTGTATATAATGACCTGCGGGCTGTGTGTATAAAGTGTATATAATGACCTGCGGGCTGTGTGTATAAGGTGTATATAATGACCTGTAGGCTGTGTGTATAAGGTGTATATAATGACCTGTAGGCTGTGTGTATAAGGTGTATATAATGACCTGCAGGCTGTGTGTATAAGGTGTATATAATGACCTGCAGGCTGTGTGTATACGGTGTATATAACACATAAATGCATTCTGTGTTTAGATTTGTATCCTATTCCCAAGATATTTCATTATAGTATGCACATATTCCAAAATACGGAATATTCCGATATCCAAAACAGCCCCGGTCCCAAGCATTTTGGATATGGGAGACTCAACCTGTATTAGAATATCCGTAACTAGATTACAGTCTGATACAATGTGATCTCCTCTCAGGCACTTAGCTCAGAACCCATTCATCTGCGACTGCAATCTGAAGTGGCTGGCAGACTTTCTACGTACCAACCCCATAGAGACCAGTGGTGCCCGATGTGCCAGTCCTCGCCGGCTTGCTAACAAACGCATCGGACAAATAAAAAGCAAGAAGTTCAGATGCTCAGGTAAGGTCACGTTACTGACGGTTTCCCCCGGTTATTTTGGTTTTAGTGAATAACTATAATCAGCATCTTGCCACACATAGAACTTATTAAACTGTGTAAATGACACACAGACAATAACGTGTAAAACAATACTAAAGTATACAATAACCTACCAACAACTAGATGTGTATAAACAGAACAATCAATTGCAAATTCAGGCAGCGACGAGACAACGAACCTCAGTGATAAGTAGCACCATCATGACGGACACCAGTAGTCAGGAGAATGGCCCGAGAATCAGTTGGACAGGGGTGCAGTGTTTGAAAGAAAAACACAAGAAGAGGGCCCTGCTCGTGAGAACTTACTTTCCAGAATGAATGGGGCATACACACATAGGGAGGCACTAATGGCCTGATTCAGAGTTGGAATCAGGCCCTAAGTGAGGAGTAGAGATGGTAACAAAGGCAGAAGAGTTAGGAGAGCTGGTAGACTTGAAGATAGAGGTAAGTAATGAGGACATGCTTCAAGCCTTGGAGACTAGTGGCTGATCTAATAGAACCTGGGAGTGTCTTCCACAGATCTGGAGCAGCACGCACAAAATCCTGGGGGTAGATCATTGGCAGTGCGGAGGAGGTGGAAGGGAGTGCAGGTGGAAATGAGGTTGGAGATGTGTGATGGTCCTCCATGCTGACCATGTGACCCGTGCTTTGAAGTTGAAAGCGCAAATGTTGGAATGACAGTGGCTTTCTATAGCTATTTATCATAGCAGCCTTTCACATGACTGGGCAGCCAAGGCAAGGTGGATAGCTTATTAACAAAGCCGTGCATCGAAGATCTAAGACTACAGCTGGTCATTTAAAGAGAACCTTTCACCAGGTTAGTAAAGAAGGCAGAAGGGAGCAGTACAGGTCACATCCTGCTGGTCCCACTCCTGAGTAACTGACACATTGCAGGTCACATCCTGCTGGTCCCACTCCTGAGTAACTGACGCAGTACAGGTCACATCCTGCTGGTCCCACTCCTGAGTGACTGACGCAGTACAGGTCACATCCTGCTGGTCCCACTCCTGAGTGACTGACACATTGCAGGTCACATCCTGCTGGTCCCACTCCTGAGTAACTGACGCAGTACAGGTCACATCCTGCTGGTCCCACTCCTGAGTGACTGACGCAGTACAGGTCACATCCTGCTGGTCCCACTCCTGAGTGACTGACACATTGCAGGTCACATCCTGCTGGTCCCACTCCTGAGTAACTGACGCAGTACAGGTCACATCCTGCTGGTCCCACTCCTGAGTAACTGACGCAGTACAGGTCACATCCTGCTGGTCCCACTCCTGAGAGACTGACGCAGTACAGGTCACATCCAGCTGGTCCCACTCCTGAGAGACTGACTCAGTACAGGTCACATCCTGCTGGTCCCACTCCTGAGTGACTGACGCAGTACAGGTCACATCCTGCTGGTCCCTCTCCTGAGAGACTGACGCAGTACAGGTCACATCCTGCTGGTCCCACTCCTGAGTAACTGACGCAGTACAGGTCACATCCTGCTGGTCCCACTCCTGAGAGACTGACACAGTACAGGCAGGGGCGCTGAGAGGGGGGGGGAGCGGGTACAGATTACCTGGGCCTGGGCTTCCTGAGGGGTCCGCGCCGCTCCCCCCCTCACAGCAGTCCAGCACACAGCGTGTGCTGAGCTGCAGTTGGAGACTGCTCGTGGCTGCTGAGCAGCAGCCACAGCAGTCTCCTATGCCTGTGCGGGGGAGCGATCACACTGATCACGCCCCCCCCTGGCTTTGCGCCGGGCTGAGGGGGCTCAAAGCGCCCCCCCCTCCCTAGCGCGCAGCGCCACTTCACGGCGCTGCAAATCTTTTTTTTTCTCTCAGCAAGGGGGCGTGGCCACACCTCCCGCGATTAGGCCACGTCCCCCTATTGCCGGAGCCCACCACGGCTCTTGGCGGGCCTGAGTACAGGTCACATCCTGCTGGTCGCACTCCTGAGTGACTGATGCAGTACAGGTCACATCCTGCTGTCCCACTCCTGAGTGACTGACGCAGTACAGGTCACATCCTGCTGGTCCCATTCCTGAGTGACTGACGCAGTACAGGTCACATCCTGCTGGTCCCTCTCCTGAGTGACTGACTCAGTACAGGTCACATCCTGCTGGTCCCACTCCTGAGTGACTGACGCAGTACAGGTCACATCCTGCTGGTCCCTCTCCTGAGTGACTGACGCAGTACAGGTCACATCCTGCTAGTCCCACTCCTGAGTGACTGACTCAGTACAGGCCACATCCTGCTGGTCGCACTCCTGAGTGACTGACGCAGTACAGGTCACATCCTGCTGGTCCCACTCCTGAGTGACTGACACAGTACAGGTCACATCCTGCTGGTCCCACTCCGGAGTGGATGCTGGGAGGGTGGAACCACTTTGCAGAAGCGTTACTGTACTGTATAAGGTAGAGATTGTTTGCCCATTAGTGGAACAAAAGGAATAACATGGCATCACTTCAAAGCAGGAAAATGTTCCCGTACACTTGTCAGATTATATTTCATTATAAACCTGTTCAATACTGTACAGCAAGACCCAGTAAGGCACCATCGGCGCTGTCGGCCAGTAATATCATGCATGCTGCACTCATTATCTAATTGAATTTACCAACCCTTTCGGTCATGCCGATCAGATGTCGGACAGGGTCTGTTATGTTATTCAACTCATACACGCTGCAATTTGTGGCTAATTAAGTTATGGGACTGGTATGGGACCCCATAGAGGGGAGCGCACAATGGCCAGTCCTGGTGTGCAATTGGAAGTTCTAGTTTTCCTCACTTTTCAATGTAATTAAATTATTATAAGCAAAATATAATGAAGCATTGTTAATGTAAACCTTTTTATAATCATTTATCATTAATATTTTTATCTCCCCAGCTAAAGAACAATATTTTATCCCAGGTACGTATACCCAGTTATTTCATAAATCCTATATTGCATAAATGAGCAAAATAAGTACAGTATGTAATGTATAGTGCTGCATGATTTCAGTCTCTTATAGAACCGCAATGCAGCAGATTATATATATATATAACCTTTGAACTAAAATCCCCATAATCCTATTACTTCCATTACAACTGCTACTGATTTACAAGAGTAATAGATGGGCATGGTGAAAGCTGGAGACGGGTTGGGTATAAGATCCCGGTGGTCGGGATGCCGCTGTTCAGAATACCGACAGCGCCATCCTACATCCCCTAGAGACTGCAGATTGCCGATCCATGTTAGTTAACGCTCCAGACTTTTCCCTACAAGGGTAAAACCCAAACAAGCACAACGATTTGCAGCAACATAAACCATATTCATCTGTGACTCACTGGTCTGCGTTCAACTGCGACTCCTCCCAGCATGCTTTACAAACGCCGGTGCCGGGGCGGCATTGCCGCCTGTAATACACTGAGGTGTCATGTAAAGCAGATGTTGTCCTCCATCCTAGTTTCATAAACATGAACCGCTGGAGTCTGACGCCTTCACGCCCAACGCGCTCCGGCCTCGCATTAAGAACTGAGATGTTCTCAAAACATAAAACAAATGCTGTAGGACTTGCTGGCCACATACATTTTGTTTTTCTTTCCTAAATCAAAACCGTATGACATGATGCTTCTGCAGATACTTCTACTTTTAGAAATAAAAAGGTAGATTAAAAGCACAATTTTCAATTTGTATATCATTTTAACATATAGATGATTTAACAGGGGCAGTGAACATGCAAATAATAAAGATACCCCAATGCTTATAATAATGTTGTTTATAATGTTCTCCTTTCATACCATTTGTTAATGTATGCTGTATTGTGCAGTTATGCTGTACTCTGACACCATATGCTACTTTATCCTGTACTATGACACTACATGCTGCCTTATGCTGTACTGTGATGCTATATGCTGCCTTATGCTGTACTCTGACACCATATGCTACTTTATCCTGTACTGTGACACTACATGCTGCCTTATGCTGTACTCTGATACCATATGCTGCCTTATACTGTACTCTGATACCATATGCTGCCTTATACTGTACTCTGATACCATATGCTGCCTTATACTGTACGGTTACACTACACGCTGCCTTATGTTGTAATGTGCTGCCTTATGCTGTAGTCTGATACCATACTCTGCCTTATACTGTACGGTTACACTACACGCTGCCTTATGTTGTAATGTGCCTGCTATATGCTGCCTTACACTGTACTCTGATACCATACTCTGCCTTATACTGTACGGTTACACTACACGCTGCCTTATGTTGTAATGTGCTGTTTTGTTCTGCCTTATGCTGTAGTCTGATACCATACTCTGCCTTATACTGTACGGTTACACTACACGCTGCCTTATGTTGTAATGTGCTGCTTTGTGCTGCCTTATACTGTACTCTGATACCATACTCTGCCTTATACTGTACGGTTACACTACACGCTGCCTTATGTTGTAATGTGCCTGCTATATGCTGCTTTATGCTGTAATCTGATACCATATGCTGCCTTATACTGTACGGTTACACTACACGCTGCCTTATGTTGTAATATGCCGCTATATGCTGCCTTATGCTGTAATCTGATACCATATGCTGCCTTATACACGCTGCCTTATGTTGTAATGTGCCCGCTATATGCTGCTTTATGCTGTAGTCTGATACCATACACTGTATGCTGCCTTATGCTGTACTATGACTCTATGTGCTGCCTTATGCTGTACTGTGACACTATGTGCTGCCTTATGCTGTACTGTGACGCTACATGCTGCCTTATGCTGTACTATGACTCTATGTGCTGCCTTATGCTGTACTATGACGCTATGTACTGCCTTATGCTGTACTGTGACGCTACATGCTGCCTTATGCTGTACTATGACTATGTGCTGCCTTATGCTGTACTATGACTCTATGTGCTGCCTTATGCTGTACTGTGACGCTATGTGCTGCCTTATGCTGTACTGTGACGCTACATGCTGCCTTATGCTGTACTGTGACGCTATGTGCTGCCTTATGCTGTACTATGACTATGTGTTGCCTTATGCTGTACTGTGATGCTATGTGCTGCCTTATGCTGTACTGTGACGCTATGTGCTGCCTTATGCTGTACTGTGACACTACATGCTGCCTTATGCTGTACTATGACGCTATGTACTACCTTATGCTGTACTGTGACACTACATGCTGCCTTATGCTGTACTGTGACACTATGTACTGCCTTATGCTGTACTGTGACACTACATGCTGCCTTATGCTGTACTATGACGCTACGCACTGCCTTATGCTGCACTATGACGCTATGTACTGCCTTATGCTGTACTGTGACACTACATGCTGCCTTATGCTGTACTATGACGCTATGTGCTGCCTTATCAGTCTAATACTTATTTTTACCATAATTTAAACATCTGAAAGTTAACAGAACAAGTGGGGATAGGTTTCTGTAAATGTCTGACCTTCTCTGGGATCTAGAAAGCAGTATTGGGTGGATTTCAGGGCCTTTAATTCCTACGGATGTCCCGGTTTCTAGATTTCAAAAATTACTCTAACCATGTCTTAAATATCGGCAAAGTGGTGAATTAGCATTAACCCCTGATAAAGCGGCTCTCTGGATAGAAATGTGCAATGAAGGGAACAGCAGGACTGTGCTGTGTAACAGAGCAATAAAACACACAAACTAAAATAAGGACACAAGAAGAAAAAAAAGCGATATGCAAATGCCATAGATACATTAGTTATATGAGGGTGCAAAATCTTTTTTTATGTAAGTCTTATCCATGGTTCTGGGTCACAGTTTACGGTACAGCAGTCTTGCTAGTGGCATTAATTCAGTGCTGTGTATTGTATATATCTTTTTTGTATCTTTATGCAGGAACAGAGGACTATCAGCTCAATAGTGAATGCAACAGCGATGTCGTGTGTCCACCCAAGTGCAGATGTGAATCTAATGTGGTGGATTGTTCCAACCTGAAGCTGTCCAAAATACCAGAGCGTATTCCACAGTCTACATCAGAGCTGTATGTATGAGAGCCCTCTGGAACTGTACCTCTGGCAGCACGTGTTACTCTCTGTACATCAGCGTAGCGCCCCCTGCTGGGCAGCTGATATCACACGCTCTCACACTCTTTCATGCAACTAATTCAGATGGACAGTTTTATGACTCAAATCGCTGTTGGATTCCCAGTTTTAGACAAAGCTTTGTGAGAATTTACCAAATTAATTGGCTTAATAATCTCAATGTCTCTGGGTCTTACATAATGACTTGCTGATATTACACCTGGGTTTTGTAATCCTGAATGGCTTTTCATTTTACCACTCGTGTGTTAGGCTGGAGACGGCATTCTGGTTCCTATAAGCTCCGCCCTATGCGGCATGAATGCTTGTCTGCCCCTAACCAGCTTGATCCTACGATGATGGTACAATGAATGACAGTAGCCTATCATCCATTAAAATTGTTGTTATTCTCTCCCAAATATTTAGTACTGCTTGTTTGAGCAGAGTTGTACGTTATGCCGATGTTTTCGCAGTCGATTGTCATTCGCCTGCGTATGCGTCTGAGTCGCACTGCGCAAGGTACAGTATTGTAGTCGCTCATAGCGAGGATTTATTAGTTTTGTGATTGACAGCCAGGGGGGGTGAAAACAGGGAGTGTCAGCTTAAAACGCATGTGTGTCGCGACCGTTTCGGAGAAGTGTCACCTCCTGCGTCTGTTGATCCCGTATGCAAGAAATATGGCTCCGGCGTCTCAGTTTCCGTGCCTATTCTGCGCGACCATAGATTTACTCAGGACTACTAACATCGAAGGATCTGCGGCCGATGTGCGTCTTTGCACGCAGATGCTTGGATTTGTAAAGATGCCTTCGATACATATCCCGGCGGCTGCAACATTTGCAGATTTTCGCACAGCAGCTGCGGTGCAAATAGCGTACAACTTTGAAGCAGGCCCTAAATTCTGCATGTAACTGTGCTGTCACCACAACGCTCTGCCTGCTCTTTTGCTTCTATCATTTTAAAATACTTTGCATTTAATTTTAAAATACTTTACATTTCCAGACGTTTGAACAACAATGAGATTGCGACTCTAGAAGCTACCGGGCTCTTCAGGAAACTCCCGCACCTCAAAAAGGTGTAAGTAGCCATGTTGTCTGCTAGGTCACACTAATCACTATCCAGGTCATGTGTCCGCCACGTAGATCACATGACCAGAATGACTCCTTGACGGCTCTTACAGACAAAAGCTTTTCACAGGTCTGATACGTCCTGCCTCACCCTGGTGCTCGGTAGCTGAACGGCTCTTCAAATAGGGTTTATTGAACACTGTGGAACACACTGTTAGTACATACAGTATCAACATGCAGAGTAAACGGGTCATGAATGAAGCCTGTATTATTGCGTTACTAGTGCTAACATGATCCGTGCTCTGGGAACACTTGTGTGTACTGCTGGCACTATCTTCATAGGCTTCATTAAACCACATTTCAAGTGTCACTTAATCAGTGTTCATCAAGCTTTAAACACCTCCGAGACAGGCCGAGCTGTGGACACACGAGGCGCGCCCATGTGTATGAGCTCTAGTGGTGTTAATCTCTGGGGACCATTGAGGGAATATGCATTGTATAATCACCTAACAATCAGAGGTACCCTAACAAATCAGAAAGCATTAGCAATAGATGGCGATTAGCGAGACAAACCTAAATATCTTTTCAGCATATTCCGACAAGCCTTCATGTATCAGCAGACTGAATGGCGCCAGGCATGGCATTACAACCCTTTTATATGTCTCTTCCAGCAACCTGAGCAACAATAAAATCTCGGAAATTGAGGATGGGGCGTTTGAGGGCGCGGCACCAGTGAGCGAGTTACATCTCACAGCCAATCACCTGGAGTCTGTGCGAAGCGGCATGTTCCGTGGTCTGGAGGGACTGAGAACATTGTGAGTAGGAATAGTGTTTGTACAATGGAGTATATAGGAAAGATTCCTGGGCTGCACACTGAGATTTGTCTGTTTCTGTGCCTGCAATTAGTCTCATCAGGTAGCACCTCCCATTATATATATTCAGGGTGTGCAGTCCAGGAATCTTTCCCATATACTCCATTTAATGTGCTTTATTGCACACCTGAGGGAAAGGAGACACCCTCAGTCTGGATTAGCACCCCTTCCTTATTGGTTTAAAAGCATGGAGTCTGGTAATGTATATGCACACTAGTATTGGGCACAATTCTAGGTAAGTCCTACAAGTTATATACTGTAGTGCAACTTTGGTTCATTTTTATGGCATGGGTCCCCCTGGATTGCTTTGGTTGATCTGTTTCAGGGCACTGCATTATAACACATTTTTCTTTTATAACACATTTTAACCCTTCACTGTGTGTTTATTATACATGTACTTCACTTTTTATTTTCATTCTTTATATGCAGCTGTGGCTGCTCTTAACTATCTCTTTACACTGCACTTTTCTTACTATGGCGGTACCCTGGGGCGACTTAGCTGGGCCAGTTTGGGGGTGTCCTGCGCTCTGGATTTGAACCCTAGTATGTTAGGCACCTACCCTAAAGAGGTTACCTGGATATGGTGGGTAGGCCCATAACCTTGGCCATGATTATGCTAAAAACCTCTATTGATTGCAAAATGTAATTGCATTTATATATTATCAGTAATTTGGAGTTGTGCACCTGAGATTTGTCTGTTTCTGTGTTTGTACAATGCCATAGTTGCACCATCATAGTGGACTAAGTATACTGTAATGCATGTGTGGTAGATTAAACCAGGGGGTAAAAGAGGAGGGGTTGTTGTGTCATCTAAGTTTCGTTGTTTGATCATTTCTGGGCATTTGGGTGTTAAACGTAAGGCAGGCTCCCCTTACCCAGGTAATGCACATGTATGAACATTCTAAAGGGAATAATTGGTTTATGGACACAGCTGATGTTGTTCCGAACTCAGTTGTCATCCCAGGTCATTCACAAAATGAAGCTAATTGTTGTACATGTCATTTCTGCCTCACAGGATGCTCAGGAATAACAGGGTCAGCTGTGTACATAATGACAGCTTCACTGGACTCAGGAACGTCCGGCTCCTGTCCCTGTATGACAACCAGATAAGCACCATCACCCCAGGAGCCTTCGACACGCTGCAGTCTCTCTCCACCCTGTAAGTACTGAGTGCTAAGTTTGCAGCAGGAGTGAGGTTAGTGGGGGTTACAGGTAGGATCCCAATAACCAGGGAGCATGAAGAGCCACCAGGTCATTGGAAACTGCGTGCTGACACAGGGCCTGATTCAGAGCCGCTCGCTCTGAATCAGGGCCAGGCTTTTTTATTGTTGGAGCAGCCTCTCGGCCGCTCGCATAGCTGTGGGTGACCACCCACAGCTATAGCGAGCGGCCATGATGATGGTCACGATGGTCAAGACAATCGTGACCATCAGGCTTACGACGAGACTCTTGTGGTAGGGTCTCGTTCATCGCAAGCCCCAGAGAGCTTTCAGCTCTAACAGAGCCGGAAGCTCTCCACTGACATCACTCTTGATGTCAGTGGGGCCGCCCCCAAACGGCAAGCGTTCCCTCGGGAACGCCTCCGTTTGGGCAGCCACCCCCCAGCCCGCCCACCAAATGGGGCGAGCTGTCACTCAACATTGACAGCTCGCCCCCTTTGATGCGAGACCCGGAGCGATGGATTGCCCGTCACTAGCCGTGTCTCGCGCGTGCACACGACGGAGCCGGCTCCGTCGTGCGCATGTGCTGTGGGCCGCCATCGACCCGGTTGCGAGCGCTCAGCACTTGCGACCGGGTCTGAATCAGTCCCACGGTCACTACTAGTTATGCCTGCCTACTTTCACTGACTGCACTCACTGGCAAGAGGTCAGATGTACACATAGATGGGGGCACCACTAATGTGACTTGTACCCCTGTATGGCGGTCTCTGGCTACATGTGCCTGCTTTCCAGGAAAAAGAAGCTCCTAATGCTATAGAAATATAAGGAGATGATTGGTGGCCAACAGATGGCGATGTAGAGCTTTGTCATTTGCTTATTGATTTGGGAAGTTGCTCTTTAACCAGAGCTGTATTAAGGCTCTGGTTAAAGAGGGGAGGGGAGCAAGGCCACATAATAATACCCCTATGGTCTTGACAAGTATTGAGAGATAGCATGGTAGAAAATGAGAGAGGCCAACAGATAATCGGCCAGTGCCCAAGATTATGATGCCATTAGGTGGTAGAGCTTATCAGCGTTACCAGTTCATGTCATACGGACAATGGCGGGTGATGTGCGGACAGGATAGTACTAGGAGTCCTCTGAAATCAAAGGGGCCTGGACATGTGCTCCCTGGTACCCTGCAATCCAGCCCTGTGCAAAGGTGGCCGCACATCTTTCCATATTGCAAGTGAATCTGTTCATTCCCAGGCATGTTGGTAATGGGCATGGCGGCTGGATTGTGACTGCCATCTTTGTGCTGTCATCGTCCATCGGCACTAGCAGACTCCAAACAGCACCAGAAATGTATTAGCCGGTCGGCCTGTGCAGCAGGCGGAGGTATGCCCGTTACATTGGCCACCTATGGGGTGACCTAACAAGAGAGACCTATTGTGACGCACAGCGCTATGGATGAGCGGCAGAATTATTCCAAGTGTCAGCAATTAGGGATCACTGTTAATTACACGTATTTTGTTGCAATTTGAGTGTTTTTCTGTTTGCTGATCGTTTTGTTGCTGGCAGACACCCAGTTTGTGTTTGTCTTATACCAGTGTTGTTTTACGCCTTCTTGCAGAATGTCTGCGCTATTGTCTTTTTTCTCTACTGTGACTATATAGCTTTATAGAGACTCGTAGAAAAAGTGTAGTGAGAGCAGAACCTCGAGACGCACCAAATCGTGCAGGCGATTATCATACAGCGCAGTATTGCACCATGATAGGATTGTGCGTGACATCGTCTCACATCTACGCATCTCACATTCCCTGCAGATTCTTCATCTATGGTGGGCTGGGGGGGTCCACACCTGGCTCACGAGTCACCGCCATGTTATTTAGCCGGCTTTAGCAGTTTCAGGCGAGTAGTGAGAAAATATATTCATAAGTAACGAGAGAGAGAGAGAGAGAGAGAGAGAGAAGGCCCGGCCTATAACCTGATCTTCGGCATGAGATACTGCTGAGCAACTTTAAATTTAAATATTGATCCAGTTTATGTGTTTGTAGATGTTCCCTTTAACTAAGAGGCTGAATTTTAATGACCCTTCATGAAGTCTTCCGCTACTGTTTGACTTTATTGGCAACTGCATCAATTTATAAATGGTGCTCGCTGTAGTAAAGGGTTACGAGGAGACATCGCAGCTTTTATGCAAAGTCTTCCCTTAAAGTTCAGAATCAGCAGATGAACATTCCTCGTCCGTGTCTCCCAGCCTTTGTCGTAGCTCCCGACTTCCCCGGATTCAGCATAGACTCTCTTTATGCCGTCATCCTGTTAGGGCCCAGACTACAAGTATTTATGGCATTCATCTCTGCTATTAGCAGGCCCTTTCTACTTCAGGGTCCATAGGGGGTCCACAGGGTTGACCTTGGGGTATAGCTGGATCTGGATCCACGGGCACCACGCAGTTAAAGCTTTGCTGCTCCCAGGATGCACTTGGGTCCGTCCTCCTCTATACCCCGCCCCGGCCACAGGCACCTCAGTTTTAGTTGGTGCCCGGCCGGAGTCGGGTCACCCTGTCGCAGTGGGGCTGCAGGAGCAGCCCCTAAGCTTTATTTTAAAAGAGAAATTTTTTATTTTTTTCTTCTTTTTTTACACTTTTAGAGCGGCAGCATCAGACTGTCCTTTAGGACGTCCACGCTGCCGCTCCTTCTCCCCGCTGGCGCCGCGACGCCAGTACAGCTCTGGGGATCGCGGCGGGACCCCAGAGCCTGTACTAGCCGGGCTCTGGGGACTCCCTTGACTGCTGCCGGACGCGACGGGGATCAGGTAAGCCGCGGGTCGCCGCGTGCGGCGGCCCGCGGATACTTCAATGCAGTCAGGAGCCTCCGGTCTCTGGGGACAGACCGGAGGCGCTAGCGGCGGCGGCGGGCTCCCCCTCAATTGAGGAATACCCCGCGTGTCCGCTAGACCACCAGGGTATCAGGCTGGTAGCGGGACCGGCAACCCGGGGGTTAATTGCTAGCCAGGGGAGGCAGCCTTCCCTGTCTAGCGGCTCCTCCCCTCAGCTCAGCGCGCCTTTCAACTAGGAGTCTGGCGTCGCTGAGCTGCTCTTATCTCTCGGCCACTCCTCCTCTGAGGTCTCCGGCGGCCATCTTTACTGGCACATCGCAGACTCCCAGGCGGTATCAAGTGGACTGGTCCCCCTGTGTACCTCTCCCCTGCTAAAGGACAGTGTACACAGCGCTATAGCCCTCCCAGACACTGAATCTGGGCGGTTGATTGTAGCGGAAGGTGCAGTGAGTATAACTTTTCTGCATTGTATGTGACTATTGCTAGTGCTGCCTGTCTGTGACTTATTCTCCTTACTGTCAGCTTATAACTATCCCTTTCCTTCTCCTACGGCCCGGCAGGTGTGTGGGGGAAGGGCGTTTTTCTGAGACCCTCACATATATAAAACACGTATTTGTGGGGTCAGTCACATACTGTTGTGTGCTACACAGTACCATATCTGGGCTGTTGTTTCGCATACTGGTGAGTGCGCGGGTGTTAAAACCGTAATTCCTCTGGTGATACCTATTTCTTGTGTATTTACGGTATCATGTCGGATGAGGAGACTGAGCGCTCTGTGGCTCCTGTGCTATTTTCCTGCAGACGCTGTGCTGCTGGAGTTGATGGGGAGGACTTATCTCAGGATGGTCTGTGCCAGCTGGTACCGGGCCCCTCCAACCCCCCTGTATCACAGGACCCTCCTTGGGCGATGTTTTCACAGGTGCTGGCGTCTATTGCGGACCGGTTATCGGTCCCATCAGCGGTCCCTTCTAGGGCGTTACCGCAGCCCACCATCCCCCATTCCCCGAGGGTTCCACAAATGTTGCGGTCTTCCCCCGGGGCCCAGACTGTGGGTCCTTACTCGGGACTGCCTGTGTATGTGCAGTCTTCCCCAGGGACGTGTCAGTCTGTAGTGCCTTTGCAGAGTGTTGCTCCGACGGCTCCTCCGCCTTGGGTGGATGTTCTATCCAGCTCCGTACAGAGTCTGGCGGCTTCATCCTCGGCGTTTCAGTCTATGTTGCAAGGTGATGTGCCACCAAGGGTGTCTAAACGTCCGGTTGTGAGTTCACTAGCTGCGCAGTTGTCGGACTCGGAAGTGTCCTCAGATGATGGAGAAATCCATGAGGACTCTGACTCTGATGTCATGGGGCAGGAGGTGGAAGCTAAGTCCTCCATTAATGTTCCAGCCTTAGTTAGGGCGGTGCGGGCTATCCTACATGTTGAGGATGATGCGCCGGCTCCTAGGTCGAAGTTTCCTAATTTTAAAAAGGCCAAGGTGACCTCAACTGTGTTCCCCCTGTCTGATCAATTATCAGATCATATGGCGGCGGCCTGGCAATTACCTAGTAAGAGGTTCCATCCACAGAAGAGGTTGGCGGCGAACTATCCTTTTCCTGAAGCTCATTGCAGGAAATGGGAAACTCCGCCGGCGGTGGATTCCCACGTTACCCGCTTGATCAAAAGCGCGACGTTGCCATTGCCGTCTATCTACTCTTTGAAGGATCCCACGGACAGGAAGGTGGAGACTTGTTTAAAGTCCATTTATTCTCTTTCCGGGGCGGTGGCTCGCCCGTCCATGGCTATCTCCTGGGTGGCTAAAGCCATTGAGGCATGGGCCAATGCCTTGGAGGATACCTTTCCTGATGAGGCTCCGGATATCCAGAGAGCGTTAGTGGGACAGATGCGGGATGCAGCTTCCTATATTGGGGAAGCGTCTTTGGATGCCAGCCTGCTCACTTCTAGGGTGTCGGCTGCAGCGGTATCTGCTCGGCGCTCCCTGTGGCTGAGGTCCTGGAGGGCTGATGCAGATTCAAAAAAGGGTCTGGAGGCCTTGCCTTTTAATGGTGATTTACTATTTGGTCCGGATTTGGACAGAATAGTGGATACTTTGGCTAAGTCCAAGTCGGCTTTTCTCCCTTCGGCCTCTGCGCCGGCTAAAGTGAGGAGCTCTGCCTTTCGGTCCTTTCGGGTTCAGGGTAAGGCCAAGGGCCAGTCCTTCCCGAGACATTCGGCGACCAAGGCCGCACCCAAGCCCAAGAAGCAGGCATGGAGTGCTCGGCGCCCTTCTTCCAAGCAGGAGGATAAGCCTGCTGCCTGATGGGACGGGCCTCTCTCTGGGGGACCCCAGAGTGGGAGGCCGACTTCTCCAATTCGCCCAGTGTTGGCACAATACCACCACGGATGCCTGGGTTCCAGAAGTAGTCTCTCAGGGGTACGCCCTGTCTTTTCGGTTCAGGCCGCCCCACCAGTTTTTTTGTACGAGTCCTTCTCTGGACAAGACCAAAGCTGGTCAGATTCAGGTAGCTATAGAATCCTTGCTACAAGCAGGGGTCATTGTTCCCGTTCCGCAGTCTCAGCGCGGGACGGGGTACTATTCTACTCTGTTTCTGGTACAGAAACCCAATGGTTCTCATCGCCCTATCCTGAATTTGAAGTCTCTGAACAGATACCTCAGAGTTCCCAGGTTCAGGATGGAAACGTTACGTTCCATCATTCTGGCGATGGAACCCGGGGATTATATGGTCTCCCTCGATATCCAGGACGCCTATCTCCATGTGCCCATAGCACCGGCACATCAGCGGTATCTGAGGTTTGCTATCCTGAACCATCACTACCAATTTCGGGCGTTGCCTTTTGGCCTTTCCACGGCTCCGAGGGTGTTCACCAAGGTGATGGCGGTTATGGCTGCCCACCTTCGGGGTCAGGGTCTACGTCTGTTGCCGTACCTGGACGATCTTCTGCTGCTGGCGAGCTCCCCGGAGGTGCTTCTTCGACATCTCCACCTGACCATTGCTTGTCTTCAAGCACACGGGTGGTTGATAAACTGGAAGAAGTCCTCCCTGATTCCATCACAGCGGATGGTTCATTTGGGAGCCCTGCTGGATTCTCGTCAGCAGCGGATTTTCCTGACTCCAGAGAAGGTCTCCTCCCTGCAGCTGCGGATACACAGTTGCCTGAGCAGTTGCCGCCTGTCGGTCCATTCAGCTATGAGAGTTCTGGGGTCCATGGTGTCGACATTCGACATGGTGGAATTTGCCCAGTTCCATTCCCGGCCCCTGCAGGGGCTGATTCTATCGGAATGGAACGGGTTACCTCACCGGATCCGCTCTCAGATGCTGGTGTTGTCCGCGGAGGTTCGGCAGTCTTTGGCTTGGTGGCTTCAGACGGTGCATCTGGTCGAGGGGCGCCCCTTTTGGATCCCGGACTGGGTCCTGCTCACGACGGATGCCAGTCTTCGGGGTTGGGGGGCAGTGACCGGCTCATTATCGCTTCAGGGTCGTTGGTCCGCGGAAGAAGCACTTCTCCCCATCAACATCCTGGAACTGCGGGCTGTGTACAGGGCCCTGCAGTCGTCCGGCCCCGCTCTTCACGGAAGGGCGGTTCAGGTGCAGTCCGACAACGCCACCACGGTGGCGTACATCAACCACCAAGGGAGAACTCGCAGTCGGGCAGCAATGTCGGAGGTGTCTCGCATTCTTGCTTGGGCGGAGTGTCACGTTCCAGCGATCTCGGCAGTCTTCATTCCCGGAGTCCTCAATTGGGAGGCGGACTTCCTCAGCCGTCACGATGTGCATCCCGGGGAATGGTCGCTTCACCCAGAGGTGTTTCAGCTACTCGTGGACAGGTGGGGGCTGCCGGAGCTGGACTTGATGGCCTCCCGTCACAATCACAAGTTGCCCGTTTACGGGTCAAGGACAAGAGATGCAGGCGCCTGTCTGGTAGACGCTCTGTCGGTGAAATGGACGTTTCACCTGGCGTATCTGTTTCCTCCGATATCCTTACTTCCTCGGGTTCTGCGGAAATTCAAGCAGGACGGCGGCACGCTCGTGCTGGTGGCTCCGGCGTGGCCCAGACGTCCTTGGTACTCCGATCTGAGGTGCCTCTCCATCGACGCTCCGTACCTTCTTCCTCAGCGTCGGGACCTGTTGTCTCAGGGGCCCTGCCTTTACCCGGATCTGGGTCGGCTGTCTTTGACGGCGTGGCTCTTGAGACAGCCGTCTTGAGGTCTAGGGGTTTCTCCAGTTCAGTGATTGGTACCATGCTTAGGGCACGCAAGCCTGCCTCCGCGCGGATTTACCACAGGGTGTGGCGCACTTATTTTCAGTGGTGTGAATCCAGAAACTATGATCCGCAGGTGTTCCGGGTTTCCAGAATCTTGGAATTTCTTCAATCGGGTTTGGACCTCGGCTTACGCCTGGCCTCTCTGAAGGTTCATGTGTCTGCTTTGTCCGTGTGGTTTCAGCGACGGATTGCTACACTGCCAGATGTTTACACCTTTTTCCAAGGTGTTCTCAGGATCCAGCCTCCCTTCGTGCCTCCGGTGGCTCCGTGGGACTTGACGGTGGTACTGAGGGTCTTGCAGGGTCCTCCTTTTGAGCCGCTTGAGTCGGTGGAGCTCAAGTGGCTGACGTTTAAGACCATTTTTCTCCTGGCAATTGCTTCGGCCAGGAGGGTTTCAGAATTGGGGGCGCTTTCCTGTCGCCCTCCTTTTCTGATTTTTCACCAGGACAGGGCAGTGCTCCGCACGCGTCCTGAGTTTTTGCCCAAAGTGGTTTCAAAGTTCCACATTAATCAGGAACTTGTTGTGCCAGCTTTTCAGTCACCTGATCTTTCGGCTGGTGAGGCTTCCTTGGATGTGGTCCGGGCACTTAGAATCTATGTGGACCGGACTGCTTCGGTTAGGAAGTCGGATTCTTTGTTTGTCCTCTTTGGTTTTCACAAGAGGGGTTGGCCTGCCAACAAGCAAACGATAGCCCGTTGGCTTCGTTCAGTTATTTGTGAGGCTTATGCGCAGGAGGGTTTACCTGTGCCAGCCTCTGTTAAGGCTCATTCCACTCGTTCTGTGGGTCCCTCTTGGGCTGCTAGACGTGGCGCCTCCGCTGTTCAGCTGTGTAAGGCGGCTACTTGGTCTTCAATTCAGACGTTTTTGAGGTTTTATGCGTTTGACACCTTCGCCTCTCAGGATGCATCCTTTGGGCGCCGGGTACTCCTTTCAGCACAGGAGCGTCCCCGCCCTTAGTTGAACTGCTTTGGGACATCCCCAAGGTCAACCCTGTGGACCCCCTATGGACCCTGAAGTAGAAAACAAGAGATATGGTAAGAACTTACCTTTGTTATCTCTGTTTCTACGAAGTCCATAGGGTCCACAGGGCGCCCGCCCTGACGCACCTGGCTTCAAATGGGCTGTGTGGCTGGTCACCGGTTTTCCGTCTCCCATTTCTGTGAGTATGGTTTCTTGTGTGTTCCAGTCTTCCTTCTCTCTGTTTAGTCTCCTCCTCCGGCCTTAGCTGCTTACCAACTGAGGTGCCTGTGGCCGGGGCGGGGTATAGAGGAGGACGGACCCAAGTGCATCCTGGGAGCAGCAAAGCTTTAACTGCGTGGTGCCCGTGGATCCAGATCCAGCTATACCCCAAGGTCAACCCTGTGGACCCTATGGACTTCGTAGAAACAGAGATAACAAAGGTAAGTTCTTACCATATCTCTTGTTTTACAGTCTACATTGACACTGTCTTCATGTAGCATTTTAAACATATAAGTGATGAACCGGTGGAACTACAAGGGGTGCAAGGGGCAAACCACTACTGGGCTCGGAGGTTATAGGGGACCATCAATGCCAGGTGCGGGCCTGGAACCTCCTGCAAGATCCCTACTCCCACCGAGACCCCCACACTGCCCTGATAACGGCAGAGCAGAGCTCTCTTTTGAACATGCGTGGCTCCCTGTAGAGTTGAAGAGCAAAGGTGAGTGTACAAGACGCTTAGGGCCTGATTCAGAGCCGGACGCTATTTGCGCTCGCTCGTTCAGAAAAAAGGGGTGGCTATTCAAATGAACCGTTCGCTCTTTGCGGTCTGTTCACGCCTCTAGGTCTGAACGAGCGGACAAAACTTGCGGTCGTTTTTTGGAAAACTACGCCCCCTGGCCGCTCGCATCCTACGTCATGTCCGCTATTTATTAGATTAATCGAGTACATCGACCAGCGTATGAACTGCTCGCTATTCTTGTGGTTGGTTTTTCCTACCACAATCTTGCGAGCAGTTCTGACTATAAAATAACCCAGTGACGTGGTCAATGACGCTGCTGTATTAATTATGCACACCCATAAAACGCCCGTTTTGACCTTTAAGCACGCCTGCGTTCTGATCTCCACTCCCCATTTACAAGCACCTTCCCCTGTTACCACCCACATACGCCTCCTCATATCACTCAAAATAGCAGGCATTCGCTATTTAGCGAACAAAGATTTTCGGCCGCACTGACTGGTTCGCGCATGCGTATTACGATCCGTACGCATGCGCAGTTATGCAGACATCGCTCGGAACGAACGAGCGGCTGCTTACGAGCGGCTCTGAATCAGGCCCTTAGAGCAAAGTCACCGGGACCCTACCCTATGCGATGCACTGTTCCGCCTCTGGTGATAGAGTTTGCCCTGAACTGCTGAAGATCAATAATTGGTGAAACATTAAATGCAAAGGATATATATAGAGTTTCTCATCACAATCCATCATATTCTGACATTTGTAAGGTGCGTTTGGCTAGATTCAACTTATTTTTGTTGTCAATCTTCACCTCCCCTGTTTTGAAGTTTGTATGAACAGAACAAAGCTTAGCCTAAAATAACACTCACTGCAGCACAGAGTATTTTAGGAGACAAGTGTGTGATCTTGTGGGAGGCATTGACCTGAATAGTCATGTGATTTGACAGGGTTCTGCATGTGACAGCAAAGCCTCATGATGTGAGGAGAGAAAGCTGGAGGCAAGCATGCAACCCCAGACTGAGAACTATATAGTGGACAGAGGAGGCCCCCCCCTAGCAGCACAGAGTATATAAGGAGATTAGTGATGTGCTGCATGTGACAGGGACAGTGACATGAGGTGAGGAAGGGAATGGAGGCAGCAGACAGAGTTATATAGTGGAAGGAACAGGACGCCCCAGCAGCACAGAGTATATCAGGAGATGAGTGATGTGTTAGAGAGGACAGAGCTGCATATGACAGGGGCAGTGACATGATGTGAGGAGGGGAATGGAGGCAGCAGGAAGCCACAGACTGAGAGTTATATAGTGGAAGGAGCAGGGTCCCCCAGCAGCACAGAGTATATCAGGAGATGAGCGATGCATCAGTGAGGACAGGGCTGCATGTGACAGGGGCAGTGGCATGATGTGAGGAGGGGAATGGAGGCAGCAGGAAGCCACAGACAGTTATATAGTGGAAGGAGCAGGGTCCCCTAGCAGCACAGAATATATCAGGAGATTAGTGACATGAGGTGAGGAGGGGAATGGAGGCAGCAGGAAGCCATAGACAGAGTTATATAGTGGAAGAAGCAGGGTCCCCCAGCAGCACAGAGTATACCAGGAGATGAGTGATGTGTTAGTGAGGGCAGGGCTGTATGTGACAGGAGCAGTGACATAATGTGAGGAGGGGAATGGAGGCAGCAGGAAGCCACAGACTGAGGGGTCTATTTGCGAAGCAGTGTTAGGAGAAGTGAAAAGTGATAATGTGCCAGCCAATCAGCTCCCAACTGTCATCTCACAGGCTGTGTTTGAAAAATGACAGTTAGGAGCTGATTGGCTGGCACCTTATCACTTTTCACTCTGTCTCCTAACACTGCTTAGTAAATAGACCCCTGAGAGTTATATAGTGGAAGGAGCAGGGTCCCCCAGCAGCACAGATTATATCAGGAGATTAGTGACATGAGGTGAGGCGGGGAATGGAGGCAGCAGGAAGCCCTAGACAGAGTTATATAGTGGAAGGAGAAGGACGCCTGAGCAGCACAGAGTATATCAGGAGATGAGTGAAGTGTCAGTGATAACAGGTCTGCATGTGAGTTATATAGTGGAAGGAGCACGGTCCACAGCAGCAAAGATTATATCAGGAAATTAGTTATGCGTCAGTGAGGACAGGGCTGCATGTGACAGGGGCAGTGACATGATGTGAGGAGGGGAATAGAGGCAGAAGGAGCCACATACTGTTATATAATGGAAGGAGCAGGGTCCACCTACAGCACAGAGTATATTGATGTGATGCTCCTGACAATATTAAAAAATAAGTTCATACAAGCAACTTGTTTGTATACAAAAAAACACCCCCAACAAATCTGTAATGAAAATAAACATTTTATTAGTTGCTATGGGCAACACTACTTATTTCCATTGCCTTCATTTTTTATAACTATCCCCAATTTTCTCTTATCTATGCAGGAACTTACTGGCGAATCCCTTTAACTGCAACTGCCAGCTGGCCTGGCTCGGGGACTGGCTGAGGAAGAGGAAGATTGTCACCGGAAACCCGCGCTGTCAGAACCCGGACTTCTTGCGGCAAATCCCCCTTCAAGATGTGGCTTTCCCTGACTTCCGATGTGAAGAAGGTATCCTACATTCTTGTTACATATTCCATAATGAGGGGCCAAACTATTCTGTATTCTTCCAGGAACTCGTAGAATCACATGAAGTGTTTCCCAGTGAATTACTAAATTCATAAGTCTTTGTTTATCCCACAAACACTGTGTACAGGGATGACTACAGATTAGCAACCCCAGAGCCCAACAAAATATAAGTTCAAAAACTTATATTTCACTACACCCCATATAGTACCAGTGCTCAGGCCAGAAGACAAAACTCCACCATTGTCCTTACGCATAGAAATTTTGGGGAGGACCAATAGCCGTGACCTCTACCCATGGTCGCCAGGTTTCGTTAAATGTGCCACAACAACCAGACACGTATGTAAGTTTGTAGACCAGTAGTAAATCATGGATGCTCGGGATGTTTCCAGTTCAACGAGATATAATTTTTAGCATAAAAGACCGGTAAAGTGGCCGGCGAGTGCGTGTGCACACACCTGGGATGGCCTCGCCTAATAACAGATATACCGTGCATTGCCCATCTATCGTCCGCCAGGCGGAAGAATCTCCCTGGCATATTGGGTGAAATGTCTTTACCTGTACTAAATGATCTCGTGCAGACACAACTGGTGAATGGTCGCCTTATCTCCACATATTGTATCGTCCTCATTGTTCCTGTCACTCTGTAGGCCAGGAAGAGTTGACCTGTGCTCCGCAGCCTCAGTGCCCCCAGGAGTGCACCTGCCTGGATACGGTGGTCCGATGTAGTAACAAGCACCTGCTGTCGCTACCAAGGGGGATCCCGAAGAACGTCACAGAGCTGTAGGTCTCATCCTTCCTCCCTTTACTGTATAGCTGATGTTATCTATGTTACCTGCCAGGGGAGACAGAACCAAGATCACCTAAGACAAGCAACTTTATTTTATTATGTGGCTATATACAGCATATCTACTGCTATACCCCTTATTGGGAACTATAAATATAAAACCAGCCACTGAGACGTTCTATAAATGAAATATGGGATAACGATTCCCCAGTGTGAATAAGAATACTGTAAATCACTAAAGACTTATAGGACCTTAGAATGTATTTATAGAGTTCACTGTACAACGGGGTGACCTGTAATATTATTATAATTTGTATCCTTGTCATACCCGCCACCACTGATTATTATAGGAAAGTAATATCCTACCATATAGCAAAACAGCCACAATAATAAGTTTCTGTCCTCGGAGATCCCCGCATACACAAATAACTGGCGTTTCCTCTTACAGATACCTGGACGGCAATCAGTTCACTCTGGTACCTAGGCAGCTGTCTACGTTCAAGTATTTGCAGTTGGTGTAAGTATACAGCTGTATGTGTATTATTGAGAGTGGCCATAGCTCCTGGGGACAGACATGGCAAATAGTCCTTACTGGCATCCAATAATGATTCATCTGTAGACCCGCAGCATGCACCAGTGTCCCGGATTATTGCATTCCGCTCGCTTCACCGCGTAGTCGCTTGTTCAATTATATATATATATGTCAATTTAACAGCTGAAATCTGTATAAAGGAGGTTCCAGAGAAGCTATAGGGCCAAGGGAATGCTCCTTAATGCATCTTCATCTAATGCAGTGTGTCACCTACAGGCATAATACAGCCCTTCTTGCACCCTGTTATCAGCTGATAAATGAAGTGGCAGATCAGCAATTATACATCTGAAATTACTCATATTTCATATAGATGCATGTAGTGCAGCCAAGAGATCAGCCCGGCCATCGTCTCTGGTCAAGTGTGGCCAAGGGGGAGTGGTTATACCCAGTCAGGTGACCTTTGGGGGCATGGATAACCAGCTTGGGGAAATCCCAGGCTCCCAAAGAGGTCCGGGCGCCCTGACCCCTATCTCTGTGCTCCTGGATCCACTTAACAAATGCAGTTGCATTTCTCATTTCCAGTTTCTAAAAATAAACCTATTTCTTGACTGACTTGGCCTATGCACTGTGTCATTAATAATTAATACATTTGCTTTTGCTAAAATAAATAAAGAGTATCAACTATGTAAGAATTTCTTTGATTAAACGCATAACTTAATATCTCCCTCTTGTTCTGATTTCAATGTATTTATTATACCTAGTCACATAGGAGAGTGAGGAGCAGGCAGCTGCTTATTACGCATCCTGAGAACACTTGTTTAGCTGTTTGGTAGTAAGAAGAGTTACATACACGCTACAGGAACGTGGCATCATGTCTCACATAAATGTGTTACATACACGCTACAGGAACGTGGCATAATGTCTCACATAAATGTGTTACATACACGCTACAGGAACGTGGCATCATGTCTCACATAAACGTGTTACATACACGCTATAGGAACGTGGCATCATGTCTCACATAAATGTGTTACATACACGCTACAGGAACGTGGCATCATGTCTCACATAAATGTGTTACATACACGCTACAGGACCGTAGCATCATGTCTCACATAAATGTGTTACATACACGCTACAGGAACGTGGCATCATGTCTCACATAAACGTGTTACATACACGCTACAGGAACGTGGCATCATGTCTCACATAAACGTGTAACATACACGCTACAGGAACGTGGCATCATGTCTCACATAAATGTGTTACAGACAAGCTACAGGAACGTGGCATCATGTCTCACATAAATGTGTTACATACACTACAGGAACGTGGCATCATGTCTCACATAAATGTGTTACATACACGCTACAGGAACGTGGCATCATGTCTCACATAAATGTGTTACATACACGCTACAGGAACGTGGCATCATGTCTCACATAAATGTGTTACATACACGCTACAGGAACGTGGCATCATGTCTCACATAAATGTGTTACATACACGCTACAGGAACGTGGCATCATGTCTCACAAATGTGTTACATACACGCTACAGGAACGTGGCATCATGTCTCACATAAATGTGTTACATACATGCTACAGGAACGTGGCATCATGTCTCACAGAAATGTGTTACATACACGCTACAGGAACGTGGCATCATGTCTCACATAAATGTATTTCCAGTGCGTAACCTGTGATCCACCATCCTGGTGCTAAATACATCCCTATATTACTCTTCTGGTCTTCCTGCTCTGTGATGGTAGCGCACAGCCTCTGGTCTGTTCTCTCTGAGAAGTAATATATTTTCTCCTTCACCCCTCGGGTATTGTCATAATACTCCCAGCCTCCATTTACACTTCTCTAACAGCCTAGGAGAGTATAATTTCCTCTACCTAATCTTACCATGAACAGTGTTGTAATATTCTACTGTCTTGGTATATGGAAGTATATATATATATATATATATATATATATATATAAACATTTATTTTCTGCAATCCGTCTGAAAACGGCAGTATCTTCATACACGCGCAAATCTTCCTGGTCTCACTGTCATCATCGTGTCCTTGCTAAACCCTCCCACGTGCAAATGACCCCGTCAGCCACAAGTGCAAATGCTTACGACTTGCCCATAGATGCATATACTCCGATATACTCGTGCGCAGTGTGAAAAAACACGGAACGTCCGTCCGCACAACTGTCTTGTGTTCAACTCTGCGGTGGTCCCTATGTGCTGTATGTAAATCTGGCTTAGCTGCCCGTTCGTCACCCTGATTTGGCCATTATGCTCTTTAGTAGCGGCAGAACAGACCTCTTTACTCTCCCCTTACTCTGGCGGAATGGCTTCCAGCCCATTACTATTAGAGTTATAGTGTGGCCCACTGGCCAGTGTTTAGATTTATATCAGCTAATTTGTAAAGATGATTCAGTTCTAATAATTATCGCTGACTTCCCTTCTGAATCTGGTAGAAAAAAAGTGAAAGGAACGAAGTATAAATCAATACAGTGTCTAGCCTATCTACTTGTGAGCTAGACAGTGTAGCTGAAATAATTCAGTTCAGGTTGAAAAAAATACCAAACACATAACGTGATGAGCATGTGTTTCTACGCATTAGGGGCCTTATTCAATGTGGATCGCTATTGCGATCTCAGCTGCGATTACACACGCAGTTCTGCTGCAAAAATATGCTAATGACTGCAACTGCTCATCCGGCATAGAGACGCCCACTACCGCTTTCTCACATCCAGACCTCGCAATCCTGCGTATACATCGGTTACATCGAGTGACATCGGACCCTCATGCAGAATTACAGCAGCTCTGACCTGTCTCAGAAATTACAACTGTCGTCGCACGCAGTGAGTACTCAGACTGCGTATGCCGTTGCAGTGGCTTATTTATGCACGCCCAAGTAACGGCGTTCAAACGGACAGGCACACCTGCATTTCTCCAGCCACTCCCCCTGTCACCACCCCCAAGCGCTGACGTCCCGTCACTCTCTCTGCGATGGCTTTGTATCTGCGATCGCAATGCTAACCCAAGCACGCGCACTGCGGTGCATACGCCTGTGCCATACGCGTCATCGGCCGAGCTCCGTACCCTGTTGCAATTGCGGTCCGTAATGAAACACACCCTGGAACTGGACACTGGTTACAAAATAGAGGATAACATAATAAATAGTATAATTAATAGTTACAATATGCAGAAATATATTAACCTGATTAATGGATTATAAAGAACAATAAAATAGAGTTAATAGGCTGAAACCTGTTAATAATCCACAGACTCTGTTTTTATAGCACCTGTCACCGGGGGGGGGGTATAACCATGCCAGCTGCCACCGCCTTTGCCCATCTCCTGCCCCTTGCCAGGTCTGTTTACACCCAGGAGCCTCTGCCCTCACCCTAAAATGCTGATCTAGGCAATGTCTAGGGAATGACACCCTTTAAAAGGCCGTATTCCCTGGAAGGTAGTGAAATTGTTCTCACTCTAACCGTGCTGATCTCTTCCCTTTCACAGAGACCTGAGCAATAACAAAATCAGCTCCCTCAGCAACTCGTCCTTTACAAATATGAGTCAACTCACCACGCTGTAAGTTATATTCTGTTACCAAGGTCATACATGAGGATCGGCTGGATGTGATGTGATGGTTCTGTCTGTGCTATTCTATCCAGACAATGACACATAATATTCAAGGCAAAACTATTTATTTTACTTTACTTTAAGTACCTCTCAGACAATCAGAACAATCAGCGGAACTGAGCAGAAGGGCTCTGAGCGGTCTGTTGTATCTATCACTGTCGCAGCCGCTGCGCCACGTTAATCAGCCCGATGTATGACATTCTTTCCACGTAGAATTTTTTTTTTGTGTTTAACACTTTGATAAACGCGACTTTATGCTTTTTTACTTAGTGACAGTTTTTTGTTGGTCGATAGCAGCAGGAGCCCGAACTACACAGCAGGCTTTTTATTTATGATAGGGGCATTTAATGATGAAAAATATTGAGTTACGCTGATCGCTATGTCAAGCTAGCGTCTTCTGCCATTCACTGACTGCTTGACGTCATGGTCGATGTGGTTTAGCCCTGGATAGCGCTGGTTTTAGGCAACTGGGTGATGGCGCTGTTTCAGATGCCATTATCGCTATTCTGAAGATAAGGCCTACGTGCCCTGTCAGACCGGTGATTCCGACTGTGAGATGAGACTGATGGCTACAGAAATAGGATGCTTCCAGACGTTGTAGGGTGGAGGGGGAGGGCATAAAGCACGGTTAGACCATAAATAAATCAAATCTGGCCATGCACCCTGCAATATTGCAGTTAATATCGGGCCGTTGGAATGATGTTGCAATGTTTCTGGTCCCCAAAATGTATTATCATTATGGGGTAAGGTAGTAAGTGCGGTTGTTAGATGAAGGCGTGGTCATCTCCAGAGCGCAGGGTCATCCCTGACCCTACTAACGCGTTGCAGGTGAGCTGGCCACTCAACCGGAGAGACAAACGTCGCTCAATTCCTAGGATGGGCCACTTTGAAAAAAAAAAAAATGTTGCAAGCTGATTGGTGGGTGACTCTTTCATACACAGTAATGATATCGGGGGCAGAGGTATCAAACCTTTGAGAGAGATGAAATGGAGAAGTTGCCCATTGCAACCAATCAGCTTCTAACTGTCATTTTATAGACTCTGGGCCTGATTCAGAGCCGCTCGCAAAAAGCGTGCGCTCGCTCTGAATCAGGGCGTGTGGGTTTTTCTGTTTGTTGAGGCCTCTTGGCCGCTCGCATAGCTGTGGGTTAACACCCACAGCTTATGCGAGCGGCCATGATGATGGTCGCGATAGTCAAGACCATCGCGACCATCGGGCTTGCGACGAGACCCTTGTGGTAGGGTCTCGTGGCTGCAAGCCCCAGAGAGATTTCGGCTCTAACAGAGCCGGAATCTCTCCACTGACATCACTTGTGATGTCAGTGGGGCCGCCCCCAAACGGCAGGCGTTCTCATGGGAACGCCTCCGTCTGGGCAGCCACACCCCCCAGCCCGCACACCAAAGGGGGCGAGCTGTCACTCAACATTGACAGTTCGCCCCCTTTGGTGCAAGACCCGGAGCAACGGATTGCCCGTCGCTAGCCGGGTCTCGCGCATGCGCTCAACGGAGCCAGCTCCGTTGTGCGCATGCGCTGTGGGCCACCATCAACCCGGTTGCGAGCGCTCAGCGCTTGCGACCGGGTCTGAATCAGGCCCTCTGTTAGATAACTGATAGCTGTAAGCTGATTGGGTGCTATGGGTAACGTCTATAAGTTATCTCTATCAAAGGTTTGATACATCTCCCCCCATAGTCTGTATTTAGAGACTGGAAAATAGGCACAGCATAACAAAGTGAAACTTCACAGATACAAAGAAACACCTATTGGATAGTGGTGTTAAGTTATCGGAATGGGCCTATATATAGCCCAACATTTATAGGGGAAGCAGACTTTCTATGGTTTCACCCAATCTTTCATCAGTGATATCACTACCTTCCTACTGAATAGATCGGCTATTCGTCCAGCCCGCAAAACGTCTGTGTCCAACTTTGTGTAGGGAACAAATCCACTGTGAGTTGAATTTAGGTCCATTGAGAGAACTCATTGTCTGTAGTGGAGAGTGAATATTTCCCAGATACCTTGGTATATACTAGAATGGATGTATAATATGTTTCCCATTGATAAAAATGTCATTGTAAGAAAGTCGATCTGTTACTGTTACTGACTGATTACCGTCATGCTTCATCCCGCCAGGATCCTGAGCTATAACTCTCTGCGGTGCATTCCCCCCTTGGCGTTTGAGGGTCTGCGATCCCTGAGGCTCCTGTGAGTTGGATATCTTGTATGTCACGTTTTGTGTCCCACCAGTTAGGGGCAGGCGAGCGGGACAGAATGTTTCTGCAGTATAAAGAGATAATACTTACACAGATATTATATTTCCGGCTCTAGGTCTGTCCATGGGAATGATATCTCCTCTCTGCCTGAGGGAATCTTTTCAGATGTCTCATCTCTTTCTCATCTGTAAGTACATAGAAGCCTGAAAGTCCCAGCTTAAAAGTGAATGTAACATGAGGTTTAGATGTATAATCACAATTTGTAATAAGATGATTACTTTCTAATAATTATCACTTTCTTTCCTGCTGAATTTGGAAGAAAAAAAAATAAGATAAATCTAAACTGTTTCTAACCTATGTACATGTGAGCAAGAAATTGTAGCTGAAATACATTCAGTTCCGATTGAAAAAAATATTGTAAACTGATGTTATGGGGCATATTTATCAATTGTCAGGTTTTAGACCCAATAATAGTAATCTCTTATTACCGCTATTCACTGTAATAAAAAAAAGATATACTTCCCGAATGCATCAAAATTCACACTCAGGGACAGGGGCTCCAAAAGAAGCCCCGTTCCTCCGATGTTTCCGGAGTGAAGTGGTCGCATCAGCAGTCACTTTACTCCTCTATCGAGACCCCCGCAGATCTACTACGCATGTGCGGCGGCCATTGCCGGGGCTCTCCTGGCAAGACTTGTGAAATGTCGCCCATAATCTGCCGCAGCTAACGTCACCTTCAGGTGCCGTTAGCTGCCGGGACCAAACTCCGGCTTGGTATATTTGGGGGCTATGGGGGCTGCGGCTGGTGTCGAAAGTGGAAGTACCATGGCATATATGAAGATATCTGCTGTCCATGATACTGGATATTAGCAGGTATCCCCCGAAAACGGGTGTTTTGGGGAATATGCTGCAATATTGATGCAGCGGACGAAACAAATAGCACTTTGGGTGTCAACTCATGAGTCAATTTGTACACGATATTGTGTTGCAGAAGCGTGAACAGGAAGCTGGGCGCCAGCGTGTCCCAAGGGTATTGTTCCTGGAACTCTGTAAGCCAAATACAGATGTCAACAGGGCAGCAACGGTTCAGTCCGCTCCGCCATGCTGCCTTGGGCGGTGGCACCGGCCCTCGCCCCCTAGTTACGGCCCTGAATACGGTGCATCAATGTAAGACTGCATCTAATATGTGGGTTTCTGGTGCTGTAGATAAATGGCTTTTAGGGCAGTTCCCTCTTCGTGGTGTACCTGTGACTCTGTGGTATTGGCGGAGCTGCTGATCGCACTAATAGTAACTGATGGTGTACGGATTTATGGCAGCACCACAAATACCAGAGATCCAATGGTTGGAGAGAGCTGCTGTTTGCTTACATGGGCTGTGCTTGTCCAACAGTGATAGCCCTTTTAATTGCAACTGATCTGAAAAGGCGCATTGTAACACTCTGTCGTATGAATGAATCTTCCCGCGCCATGTTAGAATTCAAGGCAGCTCCTATTCAGAGCTGCAGGCAAGCCACACACTGAGTTGATGTTTACTTAGTTGGGCGATTATTTGCTACTGCGCATGCGCAAAATAGTCTGAAAACCCCTACGGTGCATGGCGGCAGAATGATGGGCGATCCTGGACGGTGACTGGGAGGTGACCTGAAGTGGGCATGTGTTGGCAGTGTCGCGGGCGTGTGATGGCAGGGTCGCGGGCGTGTGATGGCAGTGTCGCGGGCGTGTGATGGCAGTGTCGCGGGCGTGTCAATAAAGGAAGATGCTCCCCCGGCTGCACGATTGTAAATCACACACAACACAATCAGAGCAGCCGGACAGCATGCTGGACCAACCTCCCAGGCTGCAGCCACAGAGCCGGATTAAGGGGGCACAGAAGGCTGGAGAAGAGAAGAGGGAGCTAGAATCCGTAATCCTGGCTTTACAGCATGGTCTATTATGTTTAAACATTGATTTTGTTGAAAGTACCAATAAATCTAAAGGTTTATTTTATTCCCGGCTTATATTTTTATTCCCGTGAATGTTTGGGTAGGGACCCCAGTGCATTGCTTCGCCCAGGGCCTACAATGCTGTTAGGACGGCCCTGGGTGCCAGTGATGGTGCACTGATGGTGGAGTGCCAGGAATCACCGGGGATGGGGGGGGGTGGGGGGGTGTTACAGCGTGCAGAGAGGATGGGGGTCTCGGGCCTTGTACATTCAGGTGCACGGTAGTACACAAGGGGAGTTCTGACACCAGATTTTGCATATTATCGCTCCCGGGAAACCAGCAACAGATGCTCGAACGGGTACAGCAGCGTCCTCCCCTGCATCAGGACCCATTGTATGTGCACTATATGGAGAGTGAAAGGTATTTTTCTTAGTAATATAACATTCCTAGGGGTACGGGATCCCGGCAGTTGAGATGTCGGTGGTCAGAATACCGACAGTCAGAATTCTGACCCAGTAAGGTTAGTACCCTAACCGTCCCCCTAACCCACCTATCCCGCAGCCTAACCCTTCCCCCACTGCAGCCTAAACCCCCCACCCCACCCCAACCCTAACACTTACTGACGGGTTGCCGGTGGTCAGAATACCGGCAGCGGTATCCTGACATTCAGAATCTCGACCGACTAACCCTAACCGCTATCAGTCCCCTTAACCCTAACCCACCTTTCCTGCAGCCTAACCCTTACCCTCCTCCCCTGCCCAACCCCATTCCCGCCCCCACAGCCAAACCCTCCCCCAACTGCCTAACCCTCTCCCTAACCCTAATACTTAATGTCAGGACTCTGGATGCTGACGGTCAGGATTCTGGCACCAGGATCCCCACTGCTGGTAACTACATCACCATTCCTAGAGCTTATGAAATAGTTTCCCTTCCAATCCAGCCTCATAGTAACTATCCGTCATTCAGATAAGCTCCCCCTACTTTCACATGTTAATATGTTCTCCATGCAGGGGCCATCATGCACAGTAAGGGCTATGCTCCCTAGTTATTATAAGCAGCACAAATATTTTCCTGCAGTCCTGCCCCCTGACCTGCACCTGTTGTGCCCCCTCTCCATTCTGCCTTGTTGCATTCACATCGCGCTGTGTTTGGTTCCAGGGAGCGCAGCCAAACTGGTTCCTTCTTTCACTCTCCGGCCTTTGTTTGATTTGGAGTACGGTGTAACTGCTTTCATACCTAACAAAGAGGGTTCATGCATTCTGCAGAGTATCTCCAGGAATCCCTTTCATTGCAGCGTGCTAGGTGACAGTTGAGCATACTGTGCCTCACAGCTGTTAAACAAAGGGGAAATCGCAGCATGTAAGCTTTTAGGTGTTTGCAAATGTTTGACACTGCCCTGAGCAATCCATTTTTTATCCTGCTGGTCGTCCCGGAGCGCCACCTGGTGGCACACTTTATATTCTGAATATGTATCTGTACAGATCTGCAATAACACAATAGAGTCGGAATGTTTGTAGAGGGAGCCATTTCTCTGAACAAATTGCCGCTAACTGTATGCACACTAAGAATGCATGCATTGCACAGGAATCTTCTCTGCGGGCAGATTTATGCTAGCAATCATCTTCAATGGTCCATCAAAGACAAGCAATCCACAATTACTGTGTCACCTCTTCGGGTCCACTCATATGCTGCTGATGTAATTATTAAGGGCCTGACTCTATTCAGAGAAAGCGGACGCATCTCGCTATTTTCCGTAGACTGCGCATACGTCGGAAAAAGCAAACTCGGTCTGTACATGAGAATACCATTATACAATAGGTAGCACCTATCCTTGTGTATCAATGACTATTTCCCTATGGATTGTAAACCTGCGAGCAGGGCCCTCTCACCTCAATGTCTGTCTACTATTACCCACTCTTGTTCTATCACTGTTCATTCCCAATTGTAAAGCGCAACAGAATTAACTGATGATAATAATAATAATAATTGCACAAAGCTTCCGCAGCAGCAAGGAGCTCCGTGCCAGTCGGGTCTCGTGGCCTTCTGCGAAATGGACATTTGTGGGCGGCAACGGAACAGATGCTCCTCGTGGGAGTGCCATGGGAGTGTCATAGGCGATAAGGCAGGCTTCCCTGTTTGAGGCGTGCAAATGGGGATGGGACGTCTGTGTCAGATGGACCTTTTGTACCCAGCATGGGGCGGTTGTGAGCGCAGTAACGAGTGATGGAGGCTGCAGCTGCGACCGTGGAAACAGTGGGCGGAGCAATGCATGCGCATAAAGAGTCACAGATACTCTCAAACCTCAATGATTAGCATTAGACTTAGAGAGTGGAATAAAAGACCTGGGGGCATATTTATCAATAATTTCTTTACTAAAATAATGTAAAAACTGGAGTTTTTACACCCTCTTCACATTATTTTATTCTCACCTAAATGTATCAAGGGGCTTTTGTAGGGCTTTCTTTTAGTAAGGAGATCGCATTTCCCATACTTGTAATGGGAAATGTGATCTGTTTCAGATTTACTAAAGGTAAAATGTAAAATAATAACGGGTGTGGGGGGGGGATGGATTGCGATATTACCGCCATCTTTAGAGCAAAGTTGCACAACGGATGTGTGCCGATTGTGTCAGTGCAGAGTTTCAATTGCAATTTCAGGCGCACACACAGAATAGTGTATAGAAAATGTGGTGGGCATTCCTGGGCGGCAGGGTCGGACTGGCCCACAGGTGTAGAGGGGAAATCCCCAGTGGGCCTCACTGCCTGAGAGCCCACTCACTTCTCTAGGTTACAGACTGTTCACTCACACTATACGTTGTTACTGTACTAGAGGGTAAGTAACTTGGTGGAGCAGGACCATAGATGATTTTGGGTTCTTGGTTCGTTTCCATGGAAATTACAGCAAGATTATCCTCACTGCCCTCTGTGGCGGTTGGCCAAATGCTCTCTGGTGACTGGCCACACCCCTTAAGCATGGGCCTTCCCTGGTGGGCATTTGATGCCACAGTCCGACATGGACGGGCGATGACAGGGGGGTGGCTTAGCGCACGCACAGAGATGGTCCCAGGAGTCAGTATTGGTAGCCTTGTCACGTGCTTGAATGTTTCAGGAAAGAAAACAGAAGAAGAGGGAAATAGCTTAGCGGGGGGTGGGTGAGCGAGCGTTTCAGTGGTGGGGGAAAATCAGTAGGAGGGGCACAGTCTGGAAGAGAAGGCAAACAATGGTCTCTACTTTGCTTACATATTAGTAAAGTCTGGGGTGCAATAACAGGAGCTTTTGATGTTTGTTGATGAGCGATCTTAAATACATTTTTTATTATTAACAGTTACTTATAAAGCGCCAGTATTCTCCGATACACTTTACAATTAGGGACAAACACTGCAATGAAACTAGACTGGGTAATAACAGACAGACAAAGCTTACAATTAATATATATATGTTTGTCTGGTTTGTGAGATGGCCGGACTGAAAAGCACGAGCAGATTCATTTGGAAATCATCAAGAAACCTGGGCTGAAGCCGAGTGAATACAAACAGGGAGAAAATGTGGTCGCTTATTAGCAAATGGCTGGCAGGACAACTTTGTCAAGACATCTATCAGCTCTACAGTGTTTTATCAGATTGTTTACATCAGAATAATTAGGTAAAACTTAACGTTTAAATTTGGTCTCAGAGTCGAGAGATAATGGATGGATAAAGTCAAGTTGCAGGTTGTAGTAATAACAGACAGGAGATTGTTTGAGGGAGAGCTGATCATTAATAAAGAAACAACTCTGTAGTCAGGACATGGAAAAGGAGCCATTGTACAGTCTGACGACTGTCTGCTGGAGACATGAGCTTGATCCTGAAGTATTGTCATACTGATGATCCAATACGAACTTAGCCAATCAGAGCTTCACATTGCGTAGTGCAGCATCCCACGTGGCAACTGTCACATCGCGGTTAGCGCTGTATACAATGTGCAGCATGTCCGTTATGGCTCGGGGACACTGCAGTTTTTAGTTTTACGGAGATCCTGGGGTACTACATGGGCTAGGGGACCGGGCACATCCAAGCAGTAGGTAAATATGATGCGTCCGTGTGTAATAACGTGTTACAACACTCTGTGTGTGTACTGTTGTTTTTGTAATATTTTGTTTACAGTGGAACTATATGTGCCAGCGGGCCCTTAATGTCCGGGCAGGCTGGCATTTGTGGTTCTCCAAGTGGCGGCATGCCGGGGCAGGTTTGCTGTATCCTGTAGTTCCACCGTAAAGAACAATATTTAAATCTATATGTTACACCATTACTCCCGCACCCACCGCCACCAAAAGTGCTGGGAAGAGCTCAGGTCCCGTTGATCCTCGGGAGGGGAGACCCCATTTTTATTTTTGGGGTCCCCACTTTCCGAGGATTTCCAGCCCTGGGCTGACCAGTTTGGGACCCCACGCTGTGTGTCTCCCTGCTATACTGTAAGCATTCCGGCTGCTTCAGCCCGGTGGTGGCTACTGGAAAATAGAGGGGACCCCATGCTGGTTTTCCCCCCAATTTTCCAGCACCAGACTGGATAATCAGAAGTATGGGACTGGTTTTGCTTTTGGGGGGAGTGACCACATGCAAAAAATTTTTTTACATTAACCCTTTATTTACACAAATTTGCCCCTTTAACACTGTCCAAATAACCCACATTTTTGCTGTGTTAACCCGGGTCGCAGCACAGTGTAAAAGGGGGCCAGGGTTGGATTCCTGGGTCAAGTGACCCGTCAATCCAACCCAGGTAGTGTGCAGGGATCAACACGGGAATGACCTGTGTTACCCTGCAATGTGAACGGGTGACCTGGGTCACTCTACCCGATTCCCTTAACACCCTTTGGAGAGCCGTCATGGCGCCATATAAATAAAGGATAATAATAATAACCCGGGTACAGTCTATGGTGTAAACGGGTTTCAAGCCGTTGTGACATAGCTTGAAACCCGTGTTCAGTGCCCTGGGCTGGACCCGGGAATTTGAAGTCAGAGGAGTATAACACACTAGAGCCTGCACAGATCATACTGATCTGTGCAGTGCTTCAGACAAACCAGCTGCTCATAGGTCTATTGATTTTCTGCATCGTGTCGTGATTTTGGTGCGACTTTGATCAATTTGGAAAAAACGATTCTTAGTAAATCCGTGACTTTCGATACTTGTCAATCTTAACAATGTGATGTTTGGTACGATGGTCTAATGAAGTCCATTGCAGTCAAAAGTTGTGTTTGACATGCGTTTTCAGGGTCTAAATCAGCAGCGATCGCAAATGCAACTACGTACGCAGATTGAGCGATCGATAGCCATTGCGCATGCGTATAAGCCGCACTGCTCATGCGCTGAGATCGCACTGCGACTACGCACGCACAGGGGAATCACATCGCAGAGTGAGTGACATGCTGTGAGCGTTTGAGGGTGGTGACGGGGGCAATGGTCGGCAAAACGCAAACTTGCATACATTAGCCACTGCAATTGCTGTGTCTGCGGCTGGTCAGACCTGATATAAATGCTGCATGAGTGGTCGATGGTACCGATGTTTATGCACAAGAGCGATAGTGGACCTATATGAGAAAGCAGAAGCGGGCGTCTTTATGCCGGCTGAGCTGTGGCAAGCATTAGCATATTTTCACAGCTGCGTGAACCAGGCCCTCAATAGGAGTTGCATTTAGTAAATCTCTGATTTGCAAAGTCACAGGGAAATCGCGCCTTCATAAATATCAACCCTACGAGAGCAGAGGGATCCTCACACCCCCTCCAACATCAGAAGAGCAGGTTTGTGTCTGGGGGACAGCAAGCAATGAGAGCGAGCGGAGTCAGTAAGCCAGGTCTCAGTGAGAGCAGGGAGGTGTAGAGAATGAGCGCTAGAGGGTCACATACAGCAAATGTCTTATTAGCTAATTAGCAGCATTCCATCGTACGCATGAGAGGAAGAGACGTGCACGCTCAGGGTTTAGAGTTTATTCCCATCCATGAAGACAGTGGGCATGAAATACAAGGATGGACACTAGGGGGGATAGTGTGAGTCTTATGCATCAGCCATGTGGCTCTTGCAGGCAAGGGTATAAACAGGTTGAATATGGGAGAGCAGAGGAGTTGCTGGCTTGCAGCCATTTACGGAAGACGAGCGGAGTAAGGAATGTGTATACTATATTTGTTGTGCAGTTTACATTTTATAATGGTAAGAACTAATGGAAGTTACTTAGCAAGAGAAGGTTAGAAATGATAGCTGTATCCTCCCACTACTCAGGAATGCCTGTTGTTTATGCTATATAAAGTCTATGGGATATGGCATATAAAATATTGGAATAAAGGCTTACACACGCTACACAGGTACAAGCCAATAATTGGGCGTGTGCTACATTTAATAGAGAATTTATTTTACAGTAGAATTGTTTTTATGACTGATTTCTTTTAAATGTTTTTTTTTTCTCTTTCCTCCACTTTGGACACAGGGATCACGCTGGGAATAGGTGGTGAGCTGGAGTCTGGGCACCAAACAGTTCATTTCTTTTTCCCAGCAGCACAGGCTCCCTCTCCCTTATACCCCACCTCCAACACTAGATGACCAGTTTTTCGTTTGGTGCCCAAGGATTGGGCACGTTTTTTAGACGGTTAGAGCTATTAAGCAGCCCCAGTTTAATTTATTTTATTTATTTTTACTTTATTTTCAGAGCAGACAGTGAGTCAGTGTCTGACAGGCAACCTCACTGCCGCTCCAACGATCCAGCGGCCGGATTACTGGCGACTGGGTCAATGACCCCGGCCCATCTCCATCACACGGAGAGCGAGCTGCAGCCAAACATGTCGGGGACAGGTAAGGCAGCTTCCTGCTTGCAGGGAACTGCGTACTGAGGGCCTGATTCAGAGCTGGTCGCTATTAGCGCTCGCTCGTTCAGAAAAAGGGGGTGGCTATTCAAATGAACCGTTCGCTCTTTGCGGTCTGTTGTCGCCTCTATGTCTGAACAAGCGAACAAAACATGCGGACGTTTTTTTGATAAAAACGCCCCCTGGCCGCTCGCATCATACGTCATGTCCGCTATTTATTAGATTAATCGAGTACATCGACCAGCGTATGAACTGCTCGCTATTCTTGTGGTTGGTTTTTCCTACCACAAATTTGCGAGCAGTTCTGACTAGAAAATAAACCAGTGACGTGGTCAATGATGCTGCTGTATTAATTATGCACACCCATAAAACGCCCGTTTTGACCTTTAAGCACGCCTGCGTTCGGATCTCCACTCCCCGTTTTCAAGCACCTTCCCCTGTTACCACATACGTTACCACATACGCCTCCTCCTGTCACTCAAAATAGCAGGCATTCGCTATTTAGCGAACAAACGATTTTCGGCCGCACTGACTGGTTCGCGCATGCGTATTACGATCCGTGCGCATGCGCAGTTGGGCAAACATCGCTCGGAACGAACGAGCGGCCGCTTACGAGCGGCTCTGAATCAGGCCCTGAGTTGACAGAGCTAAGTGGGAAATGGGAATAGCCTCCTCAGGTGGATGCTTATGTGGCAAGGTTGGTTAGATCCTCTACCCTTCCTATCCCAAACACAGCCTCCCTCATGGATCCTACACAGGAAGCTGGAAAATTTTCTTAAAGCCATCTTCTCTTTTGCAGGGGCGATTGTCCGTCCCGCCTTTGCCTCCGCCTGGGTCTCCAAGGCCTTGGGACGCTGGGTGGATTCTTTGGAGGATGGCCTTCCGTCAGAGGTTAACAGAACAAAGTTATTGTATCTGGTTGATTATGTAAGAGTAGCCAGTACTTATCTTGGTGAGGCTGCCATTGACTCGGGTGTCCTTGCTTCTAAGGTATCTGCATCAACGGTCGTGTCTAGAAGAGCTCTCTGGCTACGTATTTGCTGAGCTGATGCGGTCTCCAAAAAGGCTCTAAAAGATCTTTCCTTCTCGGGTAAGGTTCTGTTTGGGCCAGAGCTTGACGAGATTGTGGCTATGGTAGTGGCTTCCAAATCCGCTTTCCTTCCCCCTGCGGCACCCAGGTCACGAACCTCAAATTTTCATTGCTTTCATCCACAAGGTAAGGCCAAGGGTCAGTCCTTTCCCCGATCTCATGGATCTTCCTCGAGGAGCTCTAAGTCTAGGGGTAAGCAAGCCTAGTCCAATCGCTGTCCAGCTCCCAAGCCAGCATATAAGCCTGCTGCATGACAGGGCTGGCTTCACCAAGTGTGGAAGTCCGTCTTTTGCTTTTCTCTGATTCCTGAATGACGATGACATCGGACTCCTGTGTAAGAGGAGTAGTGTCCCAGGATTACGCCCTAACCTTCTAGTCCAATTTTTTTCTACAGGTTTTCCAGGTTTACGGAGAAGCCATAAGTGGTACAGAACTCCATTAGTTCTCTTCTGGCCTCCCGAGTTATTATCCCTGTTGCCCCGTCTCAGATAGGTGTAGGATTGTATGCCAACCTGTTTCTGGTCGAGAAACCGGACAGATCTGCCCCATTCTCAACCTGAAGTCACTGAACAGATCTTCATGTTCCCAGGTTCTGCGTGGAATATCTACATTACATAATTTTGGCCCTGGGATTTCATGGTGTATTTGGACATCCAGGATGCCTACTTACACATTCCCATCAGGGAATGTCATCAGTGCTTGATCAGGTTTGCAGTAAGCAAGGAACATTTCCACTTTCAGGCATTACCGTTTGATCTTTTAACAGCTCTTCGTGTTTTCACAAAAAATATGGCAGTCACGGCAGCATCTCTCAAACACAGTGGGGTCTGCATACTACATTATCTGAATGATCTGCTTATTTTGGCCTCATCCCCAGAGGTACTTCAGGACCATCTCCATCTCTGTGGATCTTCTCCAGACTCATGGGTGGATCATCAATTGCCGGAAACCCTCTGTAACACTTCACTTTAAAGCCTTACTGAACACCTTGGTTCAGAGGGTGCTCCTGCTGTTGGGCAAATGCTTATCTTTACAAGCCAAGGTTCGGGTCCTCCTGGTGCGGAGGCGGGTGTCCATTCAAGCTTGCATGCAGCTCTTGGGCACTCTAGTCTTCACATTCGTGGTAGAGTATGCTCATTTTCATTCCTGTCCTCTGCACCTAGAGATTATGTCCAGATAAGTCCCATTACCACCTTAAGGGGTATATTTACTAAGGTGCGTTTTTTTTAAATTGGAGATGTTGCCCATGGCAACCAATCAGATTCTAGCTATTATCTTCTAGAAGGTGCTAGATACATTTTAAGTAGACGCTGATTGGTTGCTATGGGCAACATCTCCACTTCTAAAAATCCGCACTTTAATAAATATACCCCCTAAGTCTCAAACAATACTTCTATCAAGAGAGGTACGTCACTCCTTAATGCGGTGGCTCCATCGCTCTCGTTTGGACAAGAGCCGCCCTTTCTGGATTCAGGACTGGGTCCTTCTCACCTTCCAGTCTACGGCGGATGGTGGCAGTATTTTGTCCTCAGACCTTTCTGGAGAGATGGACGGCTCAGAAGAGCCTACTTCCCATCAATGTCCTGGAGATCTGAATGGCCACCAAGGCTCTTTGTCAGACGAAGTCCCTTCTCCTTCACAAGCCAGTCAAAGTGCAATCAGAAAATGCGACCGCTGTCGCCTACATAAACCATCAGGGCGCCACTCACAGTCGAAGCGCCAAAGAGGTGCAAAGGTTTCTTCAATGGGCAGGGCATTACCTACCGTCTCTGTCGGTGGTATACATTCCAGGAGTCCAAAATTGGGAGGCGGATTTTCTTAGCTGCCAGGACATTCATGCAGATGAGTTGACCCTCCATCCTGAGGTCTTTCAGTAACTGGTACGTCGCTGGGGCCATCCGGACATCGACACGATGGCCTCCTGTCATAAACACAAGCTGCCAAAGTACTACTCACGGACCAGGGATCCAGTAGCTCTTCTGGTGGATGTTCTCGTGGTCAGGTGGTGCCTCTGTTGGACAGTTTTGTAAGGCGGCCACGTGGTCTTATGCCAGTACCTTCATTAGGGTCTATGCTTTTGATACCTTCTCCGTAAAAGCAAGTTTTGGGTGTAGGGTCCTTAGTGCAGCACAGGATCGCCCCATCCCTTAAGGGGACAACTTTGGGACATCCCAGTGTGATCCTTGTGTCAGCCATGGAGGACCGAGAAAAGAGGATTTTTATCCTTACCTGTACAATCCTTTTCTCGGACTCCACGGGGCACACAGGACGCCCTCTCTGACGCACTTGACTTGCAAGGTTTTCCTGTATAGTTACCGGTTCCTCCTCTCGTCTCTGTTGTGTGTGAGTCATGTGTGTGCCGGTCTTCCTTCTCCTTATTCTTCCTCCTTTACATGGGCTTGTAAAGGTAACTGGTCCTCCTAGTGTTGGAGGTGGGGTATATGGGAGAGGGAGCCTGTGCTGCTGGGAAAACGAAATTGACTGTTTGGTGCCCAGATTCCAGCTCACCACCTATACCCAGCGTGATTCCTTGGGTCCCCTGTGGAGTCAGAGAAGGATTTTACAGGTAAGGACAAAAATCCCCATTTTAATAAACTATGCCTTCCATTTTCAAATAGATTATTATACCTGTCAAAGAAAGAGCGGAAATATCTGGTTGATTACGGTTTTATTGATATATACGGTTCTAACATGCATTATGTTTGGCATCCTGTAGAGCGATTGGCGCTAACCCTCTTTACTGTGACTGTAACCTGCGCTGGCTATCAAACTGGGTGAAGACCGGATACAAGGAACCTGGCATCGCCCGTTGCACAGGACCCCCTGAAATGGATGGGAAACTGCTCCTGACCACACCTGCCAAGAAATTTGAGTGCATTGGTAATGTAACTTTAGGTTCATCGTTGTAGAATCTGTAAACTCTAACCCAATGACACTTTTTTTTTATTTTTGAAAACAAGAATATTTAAAAAAGAAAAAAAAGAAAAATAATAGAACAGTAATTCTTTAAAAAGAAACACAAAGGTAAATAATTCAAAAAGCACAGGAGTAAAATACTCTCTACCTGCTGTGGGTAAAAAGAGCTAATAAATGATTTGTCACAAAGCAGATTATGTGGGATACGAGCGTAACAGTGAATGAAAATGTCTGTGCACTTTAGGCCTGATTCCGAGATGCTCGCTAATGCAATCGCAGTCGCATTCTCTCACGGATCGCAGTTGCTAAAATACGCTAATGTCTACCAAAGCACAGCCGAGCATAGGGACGCCCGCTGCTGCCTTCTCATATACGTCTGATGACGTACAACAGCGTAAACATTGGTAACATCAACGCACATCGGGCAGTCACGCAGCGTGTGAGGCAGGTCTGACCTGCCGCAAACACTGCGGCTCTCTTGATACGCAGAGAGGTCTCGTGCAGCACAGGAGATGGAGATGGCTAATTTATGCATGCCCATGTAACAGCATTTAAACGGTAAGACACGCCTGCGTTTTTATAACCACCCCAACTGTTACCACCCCCAAACGCTGACTGCCTATCACTCACTTTGCGAGAGGTTCCTCTTTGCGGGCGTAATCACATTGCAATCGCTGCGTGTGCGCAGTTCGGCTTTCATGCATGCGCAATAGCAAACAGTCGCTCCATCTGCGAAAGTATCGGCATGGCGTAAATCACGGAATAACGCCCTTTGTCTTGAAAGATCTGAGGTGAAAGAAATTAACCTTCAAAATATTATCTGGATCAAAAAGTTATAGAGGTGTAACTCTTACTTTGACAACCCAGTCATACTGACAAAAGAGGACCTCACTAGCTCTCCTAATTGTGTGATCCTCTTGTCTTGGAACACCTCGTTCTTGCCATCTTCATGCCCAACTCAGTTCTATGCCTGGATTTGTCCTTAGGCCCAACGCTTGGCTCTCTGAACCTCACACCATCTGTAAGACCATGCCTAGGCACAAAGGCACTAAAAGGTACTATTTCTAGATTATACCGAATACCAAACCCTATCTCACCAGATGGGAACTGGCCCTCAGTGACAATCTAGACATCAAAGACTGAGGGGGGGTATTGGTAACATCTAGAAAAGAATGCACGGCTATTATAGAACATTTCTAAAATGTATTTTGCCTCTGGTGTATGAACCCATCAAAGCTTCACAACCTGTAACCTGATAACCCTCCTCCTCCATCACTCCACCGATGGAGCTATTTATTGAGCAGACCGATTCCAAACATTAACAATCATCGTACGATGCTGTCAGTAGGCAAGGGCTGAGATGCCCACTCTGAGCGCCTATACACGCTGTAATACCATCAGTTCATCTTTAGACGCCACCATCGGTCGCACCATGGCCTCCTATGCCTGTGACGCCCGCGACACTTCCATAACTCGCCCATAAAACAGGCTATTTTTGTAAGCACTACTAGCCAACTCCCAGTCCACCACCCGCGAACTCCCAGAACTTTTTCACAAGATTTCTGATAGCGTATACAGGTGGCGACGAGAGGGAAGGGGTGGGAGCTGGTACTAATGATGCTGCTTTGTGCTGGGCTGCAGTGGGTGGCGCCAGAGAGGTTGCTGAGCACCAGGCTCTACTCCATGTGCGTGAGGGGGAGAGATCACACTGTCCACCACTCCCCCCGACCCCCCTTGGATCTGCAATTAGCTGAAGGACTCACAGCGCCATCCATCCTCTTCAGCGTGGTCAGCCCTCCCCTCTGACCGTACATATCAATTGCAGCCACGCTTATGTGTGCGCACACTATGGGAAGCATGCGCTAGAGGAGATTTTAGACATTTTTGCGCAGTTGCAAACTAATCACTCAACTATGTGAATATCTGCTGCACGTCCACCGAAGAACGAATGGGTATGTAATGCCGGCTGTCGGGATGCCTCTTGTCACAATACCGACAGTGGCATCCGGATGGTTGGTATCCCGAGGTCGGGTAAGTATACTTAACCTCCCCCCTTCTCCCCCTAACCCTCCCTTCTTGTATCGTAACCCTAACCCTCCCCACCCCGCACCCTAACCCTTCCAGTTAGTGCCTAATCCTAAGTCTCCCCCCTTAGTGCCTAAACCTAACCCTCCCCCCTTAGTGCCTAACTCTAACCCCGCCAGTGGTGCTTAACCCTCCCCCCTAGGGGTGACTAACCCTAGCCACCCCCTCAAAACCTAACGCTGACCCCGCTATGTAACCTAGACCTAATGCGGGCTAACACTAAAGACGCCCCGGACTTGCCTCGTTCGGCCAGGCGTCCTTCTGTGTTCCGGCGTTGGAATTAAGATAGGCGTCGGTATTTCAACGCCTATCTTAAATCCCTTGTCGGGCTTCAGCCATCGGGATTTAGACTTCGCAGCCGCCGGTCTCATAACTACATCCCCCTGAGAATCAGGCCCTTTATCTCCATACTGCTCCTTTTTGTTTCCCTTAAATAATTCAATTTCAGTAAAAAGATAAAGATACATATTCATCAATAATTCCAAATAATACAGTTTGTTGTGCAATTATTGTATGATATCTCTTCATGAAAATAAAATCTCTGCGGTCAATAAATTTACACGTTTGTTTGTACATGAATGTGGACTGAACTAGGTCACAAATCTCCTAACATTATCGGGTCAGGCCCTTACCACTCAGCCCATGTCCAGATCCACCGAAATCATCTTAATAGATACTGATAGATAGATACCTCATCTCCAATTGCTAAGCCCCTCCACCTTCTGTCCTAAAGATCAGGACTGCTTGTATACAAAGCTTAGAAAGAGTCCCCCCCTATTGTTTATCTGACCTCTCCCCTCCCCCCTTTTCTTTCTTTTTCTTTTTTCTTATATTTGTTATTCTATTTTATGGTGTGATTTGTTGTATTTTAGTTTTTATTAAGTAATTGTGGGACTTCTGTCTATATATTTATCTGCGGAAGATTTAATTATTTGGAAATCAATTTTTCCTTTTTGATATGTTCTGTTATTTCTGTTTTCTATGTGCAAGTTCTATATGCACTATTGTTATTTATTTTATGTACAGATTATATACCACTGCTATTTGCTACAAAAAAAATGTTTTCTTTGTAAATAATTTATTTTAAAAAAACAAAAACAAACAAAGAGCCCCCCTCTGTTCTGCTAGACAGTAAGAAGGAGACTATAATGCCTACAAAAAAAATTAAAATGGTGCCCTTTTACCTTTTAAAGTGTACCCACCATTATTTCCACACAGAGGAAGCAGCCATTTTCTTGACTTAATCACTACTTAGGAAAGGGCAGATTATCATTTTTCCCCAGAAGCACTGGTATCACTGAGACTGTAACCTTTACAATTTACTAAGAACCAGCACCTCATGAATATTGGTCATGAAGTGTCCCAATCATGCCGTTGCCATGTGAATTGATAGCTATGTTCTCATTGGAGCATCTCACAAAATGGCTGCCGTCATTGTACGTAGGTGAGAAGTACCCGTGCATGCCTAGTGCTGCTGACTGGCTGCTGAACCGCCTATTTACTGGCCCAGCTGCATCTCCATGGAGACACATGATAGAACACTCTCAAGCCTATATATATATATATATATATATATATATATATTCCTATTCTCAAATCTCCCGCATGTTTAGCATCACACAATAGAAACTGTAAATTTATATTAGGGTTAAATATAAAATCTATAACCGCAGCACCAAAAATAAACTCTTGTCCTACGGAGCCCTCAATATCCGTCTCTGCAGGAAGTCAGGACCCGTGAATACCCTTTGTTTATAACGTATGGAAGTCTTACATTTCACTATCTAGAGTTCCCTTTATTCATGGCACCGCTCGCCGTAAGATCTGCACTTAAGTGCTGGCTGTAACAGTGATATATTACAATGCAATATTCACTGTTTTACAATCACGTACATAAAACCTTGCAGCCCGTGGACCCTCTGCAGTCCTCCTTTCTGCTGCTGATTAAAATGACCTTCAGTGCTGATATGATGGGGGTCTCACAAAACCCTCTCCCATCTGTCCCTGAGTCCATCTGCATTGTACTTGAAGCTTCATCTCGCTGACCTTCCCGAATTGTTTTAGGGTCGGTTTATTTATGCTTCTCCTGTGGGTTAAAGAGACAGAAAACTGATTTACTACTTGCCTTCCATGTAGCACTTTCCAACAATTCCTCTCTTCCCCCCCGTTCCCAACGCATTATGGAAATTGCATTCTCTGAATATATGTCACAATTGCTGAGCTGAGTACAGCCGCGTGTTTTCTGTCACATAGAAGCTGTACGCGTCGTTTTGCACCATAGTGATACCGAGTGGTGTTTAGATTTTATGTTGATGTTCTCTGTTCTGGTTCTACGATTTTCTAGGGCCACCAAGCTTGAGTATCCAGGCCAAGTGTCACCCGTGTCTCTCCAGCCCTTGCCAGAACCAAGGCAGCTGCCAGAATGATGCCGTAGAATACTACAAATGTGTCTGCCCACCTGGCTTCAAGGTACGGTGCGATGTTGGCGCCTAAATGCATATAGGAGAACATGGTGTTATTTATGTGGGTTCCAAGGTCAAAGGATGGATCCCCCTGAAAAATGTATTTCTGCTTATCTATTGTGTATAGTGGTTATTAAGGTTTTCCCAGCACTTACCCACACGCCGTGAAGGCAGCCATTTTTGTGGGCTGGACCAGTGTTCATTCAATTGATTTCATTGCTAAGGAGCTAGGCAGATCACAGAATCTATCTATCTATCTATCTATCTATCTATCTATCTATCTATCTATCTAGTAAGCAGTCGGGAAGCCGGCGGACCCTAATCCCAACAGCCGGCTTCCAACTGTCATATCCCGGCAAGGGTCTACAGACAGGCGTCGATATGCCGACGCCTGTCATTAGGCATCCCGATCGAAGGGACGCCGAGCGCGGATAGCCGCGCGGGGGGGAGGGTTAGGTTTAGGATTCCCGGGGGGGACTTAGGGTTAGGCACTTAGAGGGGGGATTAGGGTTAGGTACTGGGGGGGGAGGTTAGGGTTAGGCACCCCTAAGGGAGGGTTAGGGGGTAGAATTAGGTTAGACAATACTTACCTGAGGACGATCAGGATTTCCACTGCTGCCGGAATGCTGGTGGCGGGATTCCAACCGCCAGACATGCGTCCGACGGTAAATCATACCGATTCTATCTATCTATCTATCTATCTATCTATCTATCTAATACAGTATCTATCAATCTCATATCTATCTATCTATCTAACTCATATCTATCTCTTTGTCTGTCTGTCTATGTATCTATCGATAGATCTGGTGACTACCTACAGTATGGAAATATATTTAATCCAATATGAGGAGAGAAGACTGCGTGCGTTGCTTCAGAGATGGACTCAGCGCTGCAGTTGAGCGATTTGTTCAGTACTGCGCATGCGCCAAAAGTCCAGAAATCCCTTACTGCGCAACCAAGTGTCCTACGCCATTCACAGTTGCGTATGGAATCACTAACAAGGAGTTTGCGATCCTTGGGCTTTTCACAATGAAGACAGGGAGGTGATCTAAGGTAAACGCAAAAAGGAGCCGATTATGGGAGCGCCATAGGCATGGCTGGGAACGCTACTTCTGCTGCTACATCTGCTGCATTCCCAATCGCAAATCCAATGCCTCAGAGCCCATGTTTTCTTAGGTTTGTGTACAGTAGCTGGGTTAGACCCTCTGCTACTGCAAATGTCGATGGTGCGGCCGATGGTGCGTCGATGTTGGAGTGTTTACAATCTCCATCTCATGTACACAGGCCAGGGAGTTTGTACGCGGGCGTCTCACAGCTTTTGCATTCTCCTGCAAATGATATTGCGAGAGCGACTGCAACTGCGGCTGCATTACCCGCCATCTCTGAATCAGGCCCGGTATCTCTCAGTGAGTGCAAGAAGTGTTCTGGACTTGAAGGATTGCCAGCACTTTTGCGATCCCGTTCGCAGCTGCTGTACGAAAATTTAGCAAATATCGCAGCTGCCTGGAAATGTACTGGGTCGCCCATCGGCCAAGCATCTGCGTACAAAGACATCACATTGGTCGCAGAGCATTCAATGTTAGCTGTCCTGAGTAACTCTATGGTTGCACAGAATGGCCGCAGGAACTGACTCCCCAAAGCCATGTGTCTTGCATGTGGGATCGCAGGCGCAGCATGTGACACGCCCCTTGAATGGTTGCGTCACACCTGCATTTTGAGCCGACACACTCCCCGTAGCCATCCCAAAACGCTCCCCGACGGGCAATCACACTATGAATAATTACTTGCCGCCTGCGACTACGGCAATGCGCCTTGCTGCATGCACAGTGGGACTCGGACGCGTGCTCAGGTGGCCGATAATCGCTCAGCTGCGAAAGCCGGCATAGCGTACAACTGTGAACGAGGCCTTACGTCCTGAACCTCCTGCCATATTTAATCTAGACTCCGGCACAATAAAAGAATAACAATTTTGGTCTTAGGCTGATCAGAGCTGGAATTTAATGGGTTTTGTGAACGGATAGACAAATAAAATATTACTAGAGGGTAAGTGACATAACGAATATAAGATAAATATGTATATAAGAGGTACCACTAAGCACGCCAGCCCGAAATACTAAATTTACAGGTGCCCGATAATCCAGCAAACACTAAAAATATATATGCATAATTGCATATATATAACCTATACATACCGACATACATATATATTTCCCAGAAAATGAAAATTACCCATTGAACAAAAGGTTCTGATTACACGTTTTTAAAACGATGCACAATTAAGCCCCTGATATTTTACATGTTGTGAACGTTTAGAATCCCCCTCCTCACCTTCCTCCTCCTATTCTGTGACAGGTGGTATAGAAAGTGTTTAAGCGGGAAAAAAACATGTTTTATTATTATTTACAGAAAAAAAATATTCTTCTAGAATCCATCTCTTACGGATATAGCAGAAGATGTTGCAGGGAGCATTACGGGAAACTGGAATTCTTTATTATCCTATGTTATCTTAACATAGAGCATCAGAGTGGTGCTTTTAGAACCAGCTCTCAGTGCTCTTGTGTTGCACCTATTATGAAGTATTCTGTGCGGTATTATTGCCTCGGTTTTTTTTTTTTTTTACCAGGCTTAATGGTTTTGTGTGTGCGCAGCTGTAACACAACAGAGACACGGATGGATAAGGCCAATTTTTAGCTGCCGGGTCTTCACAGAACACTGCGATTTGTAGAAATCCCTAAGAAGGACGGTCTGGGAGCCAGGCATATCCGCACCTTCCAGACTTGTCTTGTGTTATCACGTCAGGCGCAATTGGTTTATTAGCCTGTATTATAAGTCTACACTTGCCGCAACGTTACAGCACATTGTATGGCATGATATATATTTCTTGTGTTGTCATTTATCCAGGGTAAAAACTGTGAGATCTCCCTGAACGTGTGCTCCAGCAACCCCTGTGACAACCAAGGCGTGTGCTACCCCAAGGACGACGCTAGCGGCTTCATGTGAGTATAATGGGAACGGCTCACTCGCACGATGCATTTTCCTATACACTATAAAGCCGTGCAGGCTGTCACATCTGCCCAGTGATTGGACCAGCATGCACATGATGTCACCAGGCCGGCCTGACGATCGGGGAATTTGGCTCTGTTGCCGAATGATCAGATCTGCTGAATGTGGCCTTCCTGGGGGTTGCCACCTTTCGTTGGCGAAAGTACTTGTTTGATTAAAAGGATTATATATTGTTTACCATTTAAATAACGGAACAGGCTACTCAGTTTATCTGTCCTATAGAGTGTAAGCTTGCAAGCAGGGTCCTCCGCCCTCTTTGTCTGTCTGTTATCAAGCAGCCTTGTTTTATTACTATTTTGCTCCCCAAATGTAAATCGCGCAACAGTATAAGCTGGCGCTATATAAGTCACTGTTAATAAATAAGTATATAATATTCGTGTACAGTGCAGGGAACATGCTTGTGCTTTCAGAGAAGACAGAACTTTGGGAACTAAGGGCCTGATTCAGACCCGCTCGCAAGCACTATGTGCTCGCAAGCGGGTCGATGCCCCGCACGAGACCCCCGGAGCGAGCGCGAAATCACTCGCTCCGGGGCTCGCTGCAAAACGGGGCGGCTGTCGATGTTGATTGACGGCTCGCCCCGTTTTGTAGGCGGGCAGGGGGGGTGGCTGGACAAACGGAGGCGTTCCTAAAGGAACGCCTGCCGTTTGTGGGCGACCCTACTGACATCACGAGTGATGTCAGTAGTGAGCTTCCGGCTTTATTAGAGCCGGATGCTCACTGGGGCTTGCGGCAGACGAGACCCTACCACAAGGGTCTTGTCGCAAGCCCGATGGTCTCGATGGTCGAGACCATCACCTGGCCGCTCGCTAAAGCTGTGCTAAAGCTTAGCGAGCGGCCAGGAGGCCGGATCAACAAAAATAAAGCGGCCGCCCTGATTCAGAGCGAGCGCTCGCTTTTTGCGAGCGGCTTTGAGTCAGGCCCTAAGTTTCATAAAATACTATGGAAATGAAAGGTAACGAGAAGAATATATACATTCAATCACTTATTATTATTATCTCTCACCCGGGTGAAGGAAAGTGGCGGCTACATCAGCTAATAAAAGCTGCACTTTTGTGATGTTTGCAGATATTGTTGTCAAGGATTTGTCTGTAGGTGCATTTAATGAAGATTCTTTCAAATTTCAGGGCCTTGGAGAACATTTTATGTTGAGTTTCTATGGTAACATTTAAAGTTAGTTCCTAGTTTAAGCACCTCTAAAAATGGCAGTATAATTTGCAAACAGCTTGTGAAATGTGTGATTTTGACAACTCGGATCCTCTGATTGCGGTGAGGCAATATGGAAGCTGTTTTTTGTGTAAATTTGTTTTGTTTCTCTTTTGGCTGAGAAGCCATTTTTTTCTGGGCCATTTACTGTATAGAGAAGAACTTCGGAGGTGCAAATTTATTCTAATGCTGCAGTCAATTGGCTTCCTACCGTACTTAGGCACCCACCGGCTGCTGCTCTAGTCCACTGTGGTGCATTGAAAGTTGCACCATCGAGTGGACATCGGCCACGCCATTGTACATTAGCACAACCCTAACGGGACGCATGCGTAGTGCGTCTCAGACTGTGCCCAATGTTTTAATTATGTCCACTTCTGTATCGGGGGATGGAGGGGTTGTTTGTGCCAGTATTACCCTCAGCCTGACCACCTGGCTACCGCATGGACCAGTGGTGGCCGATGTCGGCCCTCAAGGATCTCAGACAGTTCATGTTTTCGAGACCCACTGTGGGTCTTTAAAAATGTGTCAGTTAGTAATACATACACCTGAAAACTGTGCTAGAAAATCTGGAAAACATGGACTGTTAGGGGTCCCTGAAAATCAACTTTGGCCAACATTAGCCCACCATTTTGTAGCATCATGTGGGCTAGAATAAGCAAACAAGGGTCCTTGTTCATGAAAACTGTATGGATGAGACAGGTCGGGTGATACATACAAACATACAGTAGTTGCTGGAAACAATGGGTGCCAGGTCATCTTCTTTGGTGCAAATGACTATACATTTATTTACATGCAAATACATATAGGGCCTGATTTAGAGATGGGCTCAAATCGGGTCTCTGCTGTGGGTTCGGTCACAACGTATCTGAGCAGATCCTTGGGTGCCGCAGGAGCCCTCCTTTGTAAAGAGACGCCCATCGGCGGCTTCTCAGATCCACCGCTTGTATCCGAAGACGCCGCATTGGACGAACATTTGGAACATCATTTGCACCATCCAGTTAGGATTGCTCAGACTGTCCGTTGCAACTGAGCAGTGGCGTAACTAGGGTATTTGGAGCCCAGGGCAAATTTGAAAAGGGAGCACCCCCCCCTTAACACCTCGATATGTGCGTGCGCTGGAAAAATGGGTGTGGTCACCTAAAAATGGGGCGTGTCATGCTGACGCGCCCCTTTATTTTCACGCTGAACATTCCTATCCATATGCACCTTAACCCCAGTAGTACCCCTTATACAGTACCCCCAGTATGCAGTTGTGGTCCCTCTTATGCAGGCCCATAGTAGTGCCCCTTATACAGTATCCTCAGTAGTGGTCCCCCTTATACAGCCCCCAATTAGTTCCCCTTACTCAGTGGCCCCAGTAGTGGTCCCCAAAAAATGCAGTGCCCTATGTAGTGTTCCCCCTTATGCAGTGCCCCCAGTAGCAGTCCCCACAATGCAGGGCGCCCAGTAGTGGTATCCCCTATGCAGTGCCCTTTATATAGTGCCCCCAGTAGTAGTCCCCCCCCCCTTATGCAGTGCCCTTTATATAGTGCTCCCAGCAGTAGTCCCCCCCCATGCAGTTTTCCCAGTAGTGGTCCCCCTTATGCAGGCACCCAGTAATGACCCCCCCCCTATCTAGTGCCCTCTATAGTCCCCCCAGTGCAGTGCCCCTATCAGTAAGCCCCTTATATAGTGCCCCCAGCAGTAGTACCCCCCTCCCATGCAGTGCCCCCAGTAGTGGTCCCCCTGATGCAGGCCCCCAGTAGTGACCCCCCCTATCCAGTGCTCCCTGTAGTGGTCCTTCCTGTTATTGCCCCCAGTAGTGGTCCCCCCAGTGCAGTGCCCCTAGTAGTAGGCCCCTTTTATATTGCCCCCAGTAGTAGTTCCCCCCCCTCCCATGCAGTGCCCCCAGTAGTGGTCCCCCTGATGCAGGCTCCCAGTAGTGATCCCCCCTATCCATTGCCCCCTGTATTGGTCCTTCCTATTATTGCCCCCAGTTGTGGTCCCCCCAGTGCAGTGCCCCTAGTAGTAGGCCCCTTTTATAATGCACCCAGTAGTAGTCCCCCCCCCCCCAAGTAGTGGTCCCCAGTTGAGGTTCCCCCTCCCGATTAAGTGCGCCCAGTAATAGCCCCCCCAGTCCTCCCAATAATGGTGCCCCCAGTAGTAGTCACCCCCCCGTTGTGCCCCCACCCCCAGTAGAGGTCCCCCCAGTAGTAGCCATCCCCCTACCCAGTAGTGCAGACAGGTTTTAAAAAAAAATACCTAAAAATATACTTACCTGAATCCACGCTGCTGCTCCGGTACGCGACACCGCTGCCGCCCCCCGCCAGTCCTCCCGGGCTGGCGCGCTCTGCATTATGGGAGAGACGTCATGATGTCATGACGTCTGTCCCATTACCCACTGCAGGAGCCGGACGGGTCTGGCTCTTGCAGTGGGTACTGCAGCAGTCAATGAGAGTCTATCTACCAGCGATGGCGGCGATGCGTGTGTTATGCACAGCCTGAGCCCGCCTCCTGGCGCTATTGGGCAAGCGCTCAGGGGGAGGGAACGGGCTCAGGTGTGCAGCACAGTACCGGCGCTGGAAGCCTAGCACCGGTCCTGTGTAAATGTGTAGCGCTGACCGCACTCACTGCAGTCGGCGCTACACTGTGGCTAACTAGGGCGGGCCGGACCGTGGTCCCACGGCGCCCAGGGCACGCACCCCTCTCGCCCTGCCCTAGTTACGCCACTGCAACTGAGAGTCCGGGACCAGAACCACTGCGCCTGGAGACGCATTTGCTGGCTGCAAAACGCCCCGAAAACAGTGGTGACACACCTGCGTGTTAGTCGCCACTCAAAGTTACCTCCCCCATATAGTTGCTGGCTGTCAATCAGACTGCATCTAATTCCACACCGCACTCGTCGGCACATGCGCAGTATACAAAACATCGACCAGTTACCAAAGTTCGGACCTGTGCCCACCCCTGAATCAGACGGATAGTGTCATCTCCACATAGCTCTCCCCGGCACAATTCTACATACATCACTTTAGCGCTATCACCAGTTGTTGCATAATCCGTGATGCATGATATTATAAAGAGTCCTAGTAATCATTACCATGTAAGGATGCCATGTGCTGCTCAAATACTTCAGGCCTTTAATTCTATATAGAATAGAATATTTTATTGTCATTAACAGCACAAGTGATGTTAACGGAAAACCATATTTGACACATTACCGTATAGCAGTGGCGTATCTAGGGGGCCGCCATCGGACCGGAGGAGGGGGTGCCACCGGCCACGGTCCAGGACACACTACACAGTAACAAACACTGCCGCCGGCTAGTACACCCATACTACCCGGCGCCAGTGTATTTGTTTTGGCATCTAATGAGGGTCAGACAGACTCTCTATGACTGCTGCGCCCACTGCCGGAGCCGGGCTGGAGCTCACTCGTTTTTGCGACGAGACCCTTGTGGTAGGGTCTCGTTCATCGTAAGCCCCAGAGAGCTTTCGGCTCTGTTTGGGCAGCCACCCCCCCAGCCCGCCCAACAAACGGGGCGAGCTGTCACTCAACATCGACAGCTCGCCCCCTTTGGTGCGAGACCCGGAGCGACGGATTGCCCATCGCTAGCCGGGTCTCACGCATGTGCACGACTGGGCCCCCATTGACCCGGTTGCGAGCGCTCAGCGCTTGCGACCGGGTCTGAATCAGGCCCTGAGCGTGTTCCCTCCATAACAGAAGGTAGATGAACATCGGGAATTGTATTCCTCCCATTAGGGTATCGGAAATCCTGCTAAGTTTAGTATCTCTATAATCTTCACAATCTCTCCACTATGGGGCTGGTTATGAATCGGAAGGGTCTCTGTGCACGGGTGCGAGTGGCGAGTTTTTGCATGCGCAGATGCGAATGTACGCATTTTTGTGTGTGTCCGTACTCGGATAGATCTGTTTCTGAAGGGATCTCTTGCACCCAGCATGGGGCTTGTGCAAGTGCCAATGCTAATGCTGATGGGTGCGGCGGCCGGCCCAAAGTTAGTGGGCGGAACAGACTTCCGCTTTCTGCCGCACGAGCCCCCACATTAGCCCTACGGATTCTCGCATTAACAAAAGGTAATAAGTTGGGATTCCGTCGGCTACAGCCACTTTGTGTGCAGCCCAGAATCAGCCCCTAAGTGTGCAGAAAGATTTCAGGAGGAGATGTATCAAACCTTGGAGAGCAATAACGTGGAGAGAAATAAAATACCAACCATTCAGCTCCTAACTGTCACTTTACAGGTTGTGTTTGAAAAATGACAGGAGCTGATTGGTTGGTCCTTTATCTCTCTCCACTTTATTTCTCTCCAAGGCTTGATACATCTCACCCCTTCCCCAGTTTTCTTTCTGGTTTCCATATTCCACCAACTACAATCCACCCAGAATTCCGCCACTTAAGTATCAGCTTTTGTTCTGTGTCATCTCCTGTTCTACTGAAAGCTTTGTTGGGTTCCAGTGAAAGAAGAACTCCATTCAAAGTTGAGATTACCCTGTTATGAAGCCTCCACTTTCCTCTTCTGTGGCAGGACTCCAGCAATCGTCTCTTTCCTCGGATCCCTTCCTTTACTTTGCAATCACCCCTTAAAATATGGCAGAAGCTGCCATGTTGTGTGCCCTGCCAGAGAGGTGATGCTGTGAGTTACAGGTCAGTGGACTCGATTCAGACCTGCTCGCTAGATGCGTTTGCACGCAGCCAGCATATGCAAATCCCGCGATGGCACGGTAAGGCATTCGTTCGCCAACTATGTCTTAGCGTGCAATCATGGTGTGTATTTAGACGCCCACTATCCTATATTAAGACGCCCACTAATGCATGTCATCTCCAGGATGTGTATGCAACCATCGGTACCATCAAATACCATCGGATGCACACGCAGCACTTGTGGTTGACCATACCCTACCGCAAGCACTGTGAGCGCTTCAGTGTAAAATTCAGCCAAGTGACGTGTACTATGACACTGCATCTTAATTATGCACGCCTCTGAAACAGTGTTAAGACGCTCAGGCACGCCTGCGTTCGCCCCACCACTCCCCCGTTCCCAGCGCCCAACCTCTATCACCACCCACAAATGGCTTCTCCTGTCACTCATTCTGGTGAGGTGGCTATGCGCAGTGAGCTAACGCTTCGCGATCGCATGGGCTGGTTCGCAGACACGTGTACTGCGATGCGTATGCATGAGCAGAATGCAAACATGCGTGCGTGGGAACGCATCCTAGCGAGCAGGTCTGAATCGGGCCTAAAGTGCTTAACAAGACCCCCACTCTTATGGTGCGTACACACTGGGCGATTAAAGTGGACGACTGAACGATATCGTTATCGTTCAGTCGTCCACTTTATCGTCCATTTCTATCACAAAAACGATGAATGATAACGAAGACGCGCGTTCCCGCGGGTCGTTCGTCATCATCGTTCATCGGGTTAACATGCAGGCCCACCTCACGATGTCGTCAGATTGCTGCATGTTGGGGAATGGGGGAAGAGAGCCTGGCGCTGAACGATATCGTTAATGATATCGTTCAGCGGGTGTGCTCAATGTTATGAACATTGAGCACACCCTGCCGGGGACACGCTAGACGATATCGCTCAGGGAGCATATCGTCTAGTGTGTACGCACCATTACTTTATAAAAGCCGCGGTTACGGAGCTGTGTCAGTTTTGCCAGAAAAAGTTGGGAGGGAAGTCCAGGCCCCATCGGCTGGATTGCGTAGAACAGGAGAATGTTTTCTATAGCTGTGGATCCTCCCCTTGCGCATCGGTGCACAATCCTAATGAGAGAATGCTCTGCACGGATCGCAGTGACTACATTTTTGATCTAGGTGCTGCGATTGCTAACTTCGTTTAGACGCATTTTTTGTGTCTCCAAACTATTTTTTATTTCTTAGTACAATTTAGTCAATTTGAAGAACACAATGGTCCTAGCAATTTAAAAAAGCGCAGGGTGATTATCCACACTGTTTTTAGATTTCTGTAACCCCCCCAATTAACCTGCTCTGTACATTATGCCGCCATCTGTCGAGCGCTCTTCCATACACAAAATAAATTGATGAGAACTAATAAAGAGCTGTCAGTATCTTCACATATTTACATTCCAAATTGTGATTATTATTATATATTTTTTTTTTTACTTCTATCTATAGTGCCTCAGTTCCTGCTATAATTACTATGATTTGCTTTTAACTTCATATGCATCTAAACTGACAGCATCTACCATCACCCAACTACCACTTTAAAGTCCAGGCATTTCTAAATAGGAAACCCACTTTTCACTTAGTCGCTGCGTCTCACCCATCCCTAGAAGATAATTAGTTGCCGAAAATAAATCTTAGTGGAGAGTGAGTGAGTGAGAGACCGGAGAATTAGGTTATTTGAAAATTACGTTGAATCAAGAGGCAGAAATGACCAGACCTGCTTCTAAGAGCCTAAAATTACCAGATGTAAAAAAAATAAATAAATACTAAATAGCCTCTCGTTCTGTTGCCGTGGTAACCAGGCATCCTTACAATAGGCCTATATTTTCCTTTGGGGTTTGCAAAGCCATTCAATCAAACCATTTACTCTTCACAGCTTTCAACCTGCGCTTAAATGTTTCCGAGAGGCTTTTTCCTTTATTTCCTTTATTTTGGGGGAATTTACAGAGAGAATCAATTTCAGATTAATGCACAGGCGGTTTCGGGAACGTGATAAAACCTGTAATGTTAATAAGAGGCAGACAATGTTCTAAACCCTGTTTAACAGCCCTATTCTCTTACCCAGTGGACCCAAGGATAGGTGTACGCAAGAAGGGTGGTCCTCAGTTTTAGGGGAGCGACCCCTTGTGTGCCTTGTGTGCCTAGGCAACGATTGCTCCACAGTTTACCTTGGTAAACACACGAAAGGTTACAGATCATGGGGTAAATTTAACAAAAGTCGATTTTAATCAATCTAAATCGATTTTGTGTTTCAGTGGCTAAATGGCACATTTACCAACAGACAATTTTTTACCTTGATTTTTACATGTTAGTAAATGTGCGATTTGGTTCCATCGCAACATCGATTTAGATCGATTTAAAATCAAACTATAATAAATTTACCCCTAGGTGCAATTCCTTATTGCAGAAAAGAGTAATACAGTGTTACATTGTGTGTTTCTGCGTGGATGTATGTAAGAATAATTACAGGAGAGCGAACAGTTTCCATTCTAGTTGGATTTTTTTTAATGCTAACTGGTCTTTACGGAATAACGGCTGAGGGTGTTGGACGCATGGGTACGCGGGCTCGGATAATATAAACACATGCACACAGCTTGTACTTAAACATCTATTAAGAGAAAAGACTTGGTGCTAGCTATTGTGAGCGACGCTTTTAAAAGCCGCTGCGTCTTCGACCGTTTAGGCCACTGGAATTAAAGTGACAAATGTATTAAATACTGATACTAAAGCCCCTTTATATCCAGGTGGCTTTGAATAGCGCTGCTTAGCATATATAGCTCATGGCACTATAAGTAACAAACCTGCATGTGGCAGCAAAGGATGTAGGGCTGTCGGTTTTGGCTCGGAGGTCCACATTCGGCCCCTCACTAATATAGCGTGCACTTTATTACTATATCTTGTATAGGATTCTGTGCCATAAAATTACTTTAATCTTTATATCTTGCATATACCCTCTTGCAAGTCTTTTAACTGCGCTGCTTTTTTCATTGTAGTTTCCGTGTGCGTCTAGCTGCTGTGCTTTTATGTTATTCACCCCCCTTGGATATGACACATAGCTGCTCTGTGGGTATATTTGTATCCAGTGTAGAGAGCTTGGCAGAAGTGTGTCCTGTCCCATGCAGAGAACACAACAACTCTATTCATTTCAGGAAAGGGGGAAAGAGAGTTAGGGGAAGAAGACACCGCACAGGTATATACACCGTAAATTCCTCAAAGATAATAGAAAAAGAGAAAAAAAAAGTTGGATGTGGCTACTCCCAGTTTACTATATATTAGAGAACCATTGTCAAAATATTGGAAATGTGGTGGTGCTGTTCAGAGTAAGCTTTAAGGGTGAAACAATGGATGTGGGTTGAAGAGGGAACCCAACACAAAAACTAATAAAGGGTGCACTCTCTTATTACACCTGAAACACTATATAAATAAATGAAACATAACTGTTAATGTTAGACGTAGTTAGCTAAACTTTACTCACAAATAAGCTATAATGGTATCACAAAGAAACGAAGGCCATGTGATTCTATTATGGAGCAATCTTGTAGCCTCATATCGTACAAGATTAATTCAAATATAACTTTTATTATTACATTGGAATACGTTAAAATTGACTTACAGAACAAACACTATAAACAAGAGGATAAGGTGTGAATGACACAAAAGGTCGGTGGAATATTACAGACAATATCCTACAACATACATGTATAATACAGCAAATAAATAAAAATACAGCCAGGATACAATAATCACAGTCTTATTGTGAGTTCTTATTAATGCGTATTTTGCTTATGGCTAGATCAACAATAATATCTGCAACAAATAATCATTTACATGAAATATATTACCTTATAGTAAAGAAGAAATGATAGCCAGGGTATAGAAGACCTGTGAATATGCTAGGCTCTGCGGTATAGAGGTAGTGAGAGACCCGTATTACACAGTAACCCTTGGAAACAACAGTCTATATCACATCACGGTTGCAGGTGTTTGTTTCTGTCCTCTGCTGTCTTACCCGTATTGGGCAGCGGATGAGAGTACTGGGCTACAGATGGATAGTGGTAGGAGCGTATTGATAGATATACCAAGGAATGCAAGGGTATTGTAATCACTCTGAGAGTATAACCATAAAATCCTGTGTGGGCTCCACGGATATCATGAAAGAAATAATACAATCGTACCAAATTGTATCAGATTGTTACCATATAGTATAGAAAGTACGGATGTCAGGGTGTATAGATACTTCTAGCTACACTAGATTCTCCTGCTTCCCACCTTACCCAAGGCATCGGGTGGGGAGTGAGAGATCAGTGTTCTGCAGTAACCCTTATATTCATATCTTCATCCACTGTCTTACCTTTCAGGGCATAGGGCAGTGGATGAAAACACTACTAGGCTGAGAACAGGAGATGATAGGAGTTGGTGGGTAAAGTATCCCAAGTAACAGCAGAATTTTTCGTTAGATAGTATCGTCACTTATATGCCTGTTAAATTACAGGAACTTCATAGTTTCTAGACCAGATTTGGGTCCCATTCCCAAGATATCTCATTATGATATGCAATTATTCCAAAATACGGAATATTCCGTTATCCAAAATACCCCTGGTCCCAAGCATTTGGATATGGGAGACTCAACCTGTATATTATATCAAAAAGGTTCAGTAAAGGCCCACATACACAGCACGATATATAGGTGCTATATCGTGCTGTGTATGGGCACGATATCGTGCCTGATATCGTGGTGCGCACTCCCATGGGGTCATCCATCGCATCCCCAGGTCTTCCTGCAAAACCATCTGATCTGGGATGCGATGTACGATCCCATTCAGATGAAGCAGGGGGGAGCTGGCATATCGTGCGGTCTGCGTGGACAGCACGATTCCCGGCGGTGACAGCACGATCCATCTGCCGACAGATCGGCAGTCGCCCTACACAGTGCATGGCACCGTGTATGGGCACCTTAAGACTGTGATAATACAATCAGGTTTGGACAATACCTATTTCACGGCATAAAAATATTTTTAATCTATGCAAAAAATGCTACATTCATAAATAAAGTACACAAATAATTGCTTAAAGGAGATTCAATACTGACACATTCATTTAGCTTCTGCTGATAGTTATGTGTGCTTCATAAAGGTCGCTCTAATATAAATGGTGCAGAGAAACCCTTAATCATAGTTTAAACAGGCAGTCTGTGGTAGTATCATGTGTGTATACTATACACCAAGTCTCCCTTTATGCAAACAGCAGTGCTGAACTCTTACAAGCCATGAAGTAGAAAGCCAAATACAACCTGGGTGTGGGGGTGCCCCACACTGCGCAGTTGTGGGGTACCCTGGGACCGACACGCGTTTCGCCTGCGTGGCTTGATCACGCACAATCAGCTGCTCTTCAATTAATAATAAAAGTTATATTTGAATTAATCTTGTATGATATGAGGCTACAAGAGTGCTCCATAATAGACCTTTGTTTCTTTGTAACACAACAACCTGATAATGTATATGCATTTCTGATAAGCACATAAGGAAGAACAGCTAGTTATTTAGGTCCCCTGACAAGACATGAACAGGCAAATGAATGTAAGTGACATTAGTGGGCCTCCATGCTCTTTATTATACATAAAAGACAACTGTATCTCAAATACTTCAAGAGCTTACAATATTTTCTGTTGCAAATTAAACCTTTTGGAGTTTCTACTGTATTACCATTGGGCTCTATGTTAGGATTTGGGTGAAATTATTATATTGCATTTTACTCGATTTTGGGTTATTTTGGTCGCTCTTTAGGACAAAGGGGCGACTTGTTTTCATGGTATACAGAGGGGATGAGATGTGAGCTTGTATGCAGCCTCTGTTACTAATCTGATGGAGGCCGCAGGACAAATGGCCTTTTTTCCCCTCTTCGTTAAAGGAGCCCGGCTGTAACTTCCCAGATACATGAAGCCGCCCCGATAGAGTAACATTTAGACTGCTTCCCTTACACATAAGCTGAGAACCCTGGTAGTAATAAGAAATGTGATTCTACGGTGATAAATATTGTACATCTAACTCTTCAGGAAAGAGCTTATCTCTTCTATGTGTAAAGAGCATTGTTTCCTGGTCAGTGTTATTACGAGGCATCGCAGCCTGTCTCCATAAAATAGATGAGACAGGGAAAGTACTTTGGAAATGAGAAAAGCAATACGATAACACATAAGGAGTTATCTTTAGTGCATAACCATTCAGAAAAGGTGTGCAAGTTTTCATGGCATATTATATGAATGGATGTAATGTCTTGAAAACTTGCCCTGGCTTACTGCCGCATTAGCGCCCCTTTTAAGCCACCCGGAAACTAAACACACGTTACAGCTCAGTCTCGCTACTCATTCTGCAGTGTGAGTAATGATTGTAACCTCTGACCAATCAGATGCTCGTGCGCCGAGGGATTCGAAGGACCGACGTGCGCAGTCAACAGAGACGAGTGCAAGTACGGCGACTGCGCCAATAACGGCACCTGCGTAGATGGAATAAACACCTATACGTGTCTGTGCTCAGCGCAATACACAGGTAATCATTCCTGGATGTCATATTAGTTTCACAGTTTGGCCTCAAGACAATGCTGTTTTCTATTTTGCAGTGTCTTTTATTAAATCAAGATCCCCCATTCCCCTAGAAAAAATAACCGTATAGCCAAGTATATACAGCTTGCAGGGTGTATTGCAGAATATGCAACCAGGGTGCAAGCGATTGTTCTCTGCTATCAGCTGTTTCTTAGTATGAAACAAACAGGAAGTCTGCTATGCATTGGGTAAAATGCTCCCACTATTGTTCTGTTTTAGTCGTCTTGATTTTTAATAAGTGTCCGATGCTTTTCAGCATTTGTACATCTGTTATTAATGCCAATAGCGCTTTCTTATAAGGAAAGTATTTTAGGGTCAGTGATCCTTTAAAGTGTTCATTTGGCTTTTCCTCACCGGAACCTGCTTCTCTCCATCCTCTGTTCCGTAGGAAAATACTGTGAGCAGCTGCTGGACTATTGCTCGGCGGAGCTCAATCCTTGTCACCCGGACTCCAGATGTGTCGCAAACACAGAGGGTCCGAAGTAAGTACCGTACTAATGACAAGCACATCTCCAGGCTGGATGGTGCCCACAGTGAGACCTCTACTGTATAAAGACCTAGGGATGTTCTACTTTACCTAGTGCCTCATGCCTCAGTGTTGTCACTTGTTAGTGAATTGATAGACTGAATGTTGGGCCGTCTCACAGTAGAGCAGCCTCCACTGTGTGTAATTGCCGGGACGGCTTTAAATAGATGGATGGCGTTACCAGTTGGTGACTGGTAGATGACGCGGTCATAACACTGGCACTGTAGGAAAGTGACCTCCGTGTCTCGTCTCCCTAGATGTGAATGTGCCCCGGGATACGTAGGAGATAACTGTAGCCTCAATTACGACGACTGCAAGGACCATCGCTGCCAGAACAACGCCCACTGCGTAGATGAGGTGAACGGGTACTCCTGTCAGTGCACAGAGGGATACAGGTAAGCAGGGGCTGGCTGGCAACTTGTAGCCTGGGGGGCAAATGCATGCAGGCGGCCCTGGCAGAGGAGTAGCGTGTAGCCAGGGTGCCTGAAGAACGTACGTGCTACGGCGCCCCCCCTCAAGTATTCCAGGGAGGAGGCAGGTCCATATGGGATTAATGTAAAGTAAAAATAAAGATTAGGGGCAGCCCCCTGTCGTAGTGCCCATATGCAGTGCCCCCCTGTGCCCCAGGAGAGGAACCCCTTATGCAGGCCTCCAGTAGTGCTCCCAGTAGTGATCCCCGCTATGCAGTGCCCCTTATACAATGCCCCCAGTAGTGGTCCCGCCTGTACAGTGCCCCTTGTGCCCCAGTAGAAAGCACCTTATATAGTGCCTCCAGTAGTGGTCCCCCCTGTGCAGTGCCCCTTGTGCCCCCAGTAGTAAGCCCCTTATATAGTGCCACCAATAGTGGTACCCCCTATGCAGTGCCCCTTATATAGTGCCCCCAGTAGCAGTCCACCCCCCATGCAGTGCCCCCAATAGTGGTAACCCTTATGCAGTGCCCCTTAAATAGTGGCCCCAGTTGTAGTCTCCCCCCTATGCAGTACCCCCAGTATTGCCCCTTATATAGAACCCCCAGCAGTGGTCCCTCGATGCAGTGCCCCCAGTGGTAGTCCCCTCCCCCTATGTAGTGCCCCTAGTAGTAGTCCCCTCCTCCCTATACAGTGCCCCTAGTAGTAGTACCCTCCCCTTGTAGTGCCCCTAGTGGTAGTCCCCCCCTTGTAGTGCCCCAAGTAGTAGTCCCCCCCCCTTGTAGTGCCCCCAGTAGTAGTAGTTCCCCCCTTGTAGTGCCCCCAGTAGTAGTAGTTCCCCCCCTTGTAGTTCCCCCAGTAGTAGTAGCCCCCCCTTGTAGTAGTCCCCAGTAGTAGTAGTCCCCCCTTGTAGTGCCCCCAGTAGTAGTAGTTCCCCCAGTTAGTAGTAGTAGCTCCCCCTTGTAGTGCCCCCAGTAGTAGTAGTCCCCCCCTTGTAGTGCCCCCAGTAGTAGTAGTTCCCCCCTTGTAGTTCCCCCAGTAGTAGTAGCCCCCCCTTGTAGTAGTCCCCCCCTTTTTGTGCCCCCAGTAGTAGTAGTCACCCCCCCTTGTAGTGCCCCCAGTAGTAGTAGTCCCCCCCTTGTAGTGCCCCCAGTAGTAATAGTTCCCCCCCTTGTAGTTCTCCCAGTAGTAGTAGCCCCCCCTTGTAGTGCCCCCAGTAGTGGTGGCCCCCCCCTTGTAGTGCCCCCAGTAGTAGTAGTTCCCCCCTTGTAGTTCCCCCAGTAGTAGTAGCCCCCCCTTGTAGTGCCCCCAGTAGTAGTAGTCCCCCCCCTTGTAGTGCCCCCAGTAGTGGTCTCCCCCTTGTAGTGCCAACCTCCTCCCCCCCCCCCCCGTAGACACACGTAATTAAAAAAAAACAAAAAAAACACTTACCTGAATCTCCCGCCGCCGCCATCCGCTCCTCCGTCTGTCCTCCCGGGCCAGGCCGCTCTGCATTATGGGAGAGACGTCATATGACGTCGTGACGCCTCTCCCATTACCCACTGCGGGAGCTGGAAGATGGAGCGGCTCCTGCAGTGGGTGCGGCAGCAGCTAGTGGCTGCTGATAAAAAACAAACACACAACTGCCGGAGCTGGTGTCAGTGTAGCGCTGACCGAACTCCGTCCGGTCAGCGCTACACACGCGGTGCCGCTTGTGTCACAGAGACACAGACTGCCCGCAGCCCGCATGGCGCTGTGGCCCGGGGGGTACATGGCACCCTGCCCCCCGGCCCAGCCCGCCACTGCAGGTAAGTGGACAGCGTTCATCCACCTCATCCATCCTTTGGGAGCAACTCTAGTCTTTATAATAGCACTGTTGTGTACATTGGTGAGATATTTAATTATATTGTAACCCATAACAACCAATCAATTGCTTGCCTCCATTTCCTACCCTGCACAACAAACTGAGCTGCAGAATCTGATTGGTTGATTAGAGTTGTACAGTGTTTAACGGAATCTAAATAAGTTATCTGGTTGGATTCAAACTCTAATGACAGCACTATACAAATAAAGGTAACTGATTAGAAGGAGCGCTATATAGGAATAAGTATTATTTATTACAAACACTGAAATATGTCAAATGCACATAACAATAAAATATGGGAATAAAAAATATTAATAAAAATAAGAATTAGCTGTAAAAACAATCCATGGTATTTATCACCTAGGGTTAATTTGGGGTTCACCACTGCAGTGGTTGTCCCGATATTTAAAACACCCGTGGAGTTGTAAACTTTTTTTTGTGAGTATTAATAAAAATGAGAGTTGTGGTAAAACTTAAATTTGTTAACTCTCTTTCTTCGAAGTCCATAGGGTCCAGTGGGAGACCTTGGGGTGTAGGTGGTGGTTGAGGACCGGGCACCGAACAGTTAAAGCTTTGCTCCCATGATGCAACAGTCCTTCCCCCTATACTCCACCCCCGAGCTAGAGGCACTTCAGTTCGTGACAAGCCTAAGGCTGGAGGAGGAGAGGAGAGAAGGAAGACTGGTAAACACAAGAATCACATTCTCACACAGAAGGAGACAGGAAACAGGTGACCAGGAAACATAGCCCATAGAAGCCAGGTGCGTCAGGGTGGGTGCCCTGTGGGCCCTGTGGACCCTATGGACTTCGAAGAAAGAGAGTTAACAAAGGTAAGTTTTACCATAACTCTCATTTTCTTCTTCATGGTCCATAGGGCTCCACAGGGAGACCTTGGGGATGTCCCAAAGCAGTTATTCAAGGGTGGGGATGCTCCTGAGCTGAGAGGAGAACCCGGTGCCCGAAGGAAGCATCCTGAGAGGCAAATGTATCGAAGGCATAGAGAGGGGTGAACAGAAGACCACGTCGCCGCCTTACAAAGCTGTTCAGCTGAGGCGCCACAGCAAGCTGCCCACGAGGGACCCACAGAGCGATTGGAATGAGCAGTGACAGCAGCTGGTGCAGGAAGGCCTGCCTGCGTGTAAACTTGTGAGATAATCATGCAAAGCCATCTAGCCAATGTCTGCTTATTGGCTGGCCAGCCCTTCTTGTGAAGTCCATAGAGCACAAATAGGGAGTCTGTTTTCCTCAGAGAACTGGTACGGTCCACGTAGATCCTGAGAGCACGGACCACATACAAGGAGGCCTCACCTACGGTGAGGTCTGGTGATTGGAAGGCCGGGACTACGATTTACTCATTAATAGGGAAAAGAGTAACCACTTTGGGAAGGAAACCAGAGCGAGGCCGAAGAACAGCCCTGTCCTGATGGAAGATTAGAAATGGGGAGCAACATGAGAGGTCCCCTAAATCCGATACCCTTCAGGCGGACGCCATAGCCAGAAGTAAAAGAGTCTTCGCTGTGAGCCACTTGACATCCACAGATTCCAAAGGTTCAAACGGAGTGCCCTGTAAGGGCTGAAGAATCACTGACAAATCCCACAGAGCCACAGGAGGGACAATGGGAGGTTGTATGCGGAGGACACCTTGAAGGAAGACGTGGACATACGGCAGTGAAGCAATTCTACACTGGAACCAAATGGACAGAGCAGAGACGTGTACCTTCAGCGAAGTAAGGGGGAGTCCAAGATCCAATCCAGCTTGCAGGAAGGCCAGGACTCTAGAGACCCAAAACAAATGAGGGTCATAGCTTCTGGCATCACACCATTGGAAGTAGGTATGCCACACTCTATGGTAAACCCTGGCAGAGGCCAGCTTACGCGCTCTGAGCATAGTCTGGACTACAGAGCGAGAAAACCCTTTAGACCTCAAGAGGGATGTCAAAAAGACATGACTCAGGTCCGGGTGAAGACAGGGACCCTGAGACAACAGGTCCGGCCACTGAGGTAGCAGGAACGGTGCGTCTAGGAAGAGGCTCCGAAGATCTGCCCAGCTCTCAGACAGACACAGATTTAAGGCCAGTTTCAATCTTTCTATCCGTAGGTTCCTTTAAAACTGTAGGGATAGGTAATGTAGCGCTTTTAATCAAACACGTAACATGTGAATCTACCGCTGGCGGAGTCTCCCATCTTGCACAATGAGCTGCAGGAAAAGGATAACAAGAGGTCAGGCGTTTTTGGGGCTGAAACCTCTTACTAGGCATCTGCCAAGTCGCTGCCATTTGCTCAACTAGTTTATCAGCGAGGGGAAATTCTGCTGAAGCTACTTTTTGATGTTTAAATAGCGGGTGCTTTGATTTGGGGGCGGTCTCATCATCTTCTATTTGTAAGATAGATCTAACTGGTGGCACCAACACAGGTATATTAATATTTGCCTGAATCTCTGCTTCTTCCCCCGACGGGGACTAAGTATTAGAGAGATCAGCATCTTCTGCCTCCTCAGATGACACCTCAGAATCTGAGAGTTGAGTAGACTGTGAAGATAACACAGGACGCTTAGTGGTCTTACTGGGTAGGGGCTTCTCACCTTGCAACATATTTTGAAAGGCTGTAGAGGTAGCCGCCAGACTTTGTACTGTTAGAGAGTATGTCTACCCATAGAGGGGGCATAGGTGGTACCTGATGTGGCAATCCCACAGGGGGAGTTACAGCCGGGACTGCACCTGAGAAAAGGAAGCCCAGGGGGCTCCTGAGCCGGGGCTGGGGGGGCCTGATGGGGTATAACACTTTGAACATAGCCCATCCTGTATTACATCCTCCTCATTTAAGCCTGCATCACATAATTTGCATTAGAGCAGTATGGGTGCAGCTGCCTGCTTGCTACTCTTGCCTTTGCTAGACATAGCTGCAGAGTAGTATAGCATACAATATGGCACTGAGTAATATGCAACCTCTACTTATGTGATTTACAAGTGGGAATGCAATATACTGATCCTGTCTTACGGCTGAGCAAGCTGCAGGAGCGCACAGCACAAAATATGGCACAGTGCAGTAACTAACTGTATGTGACAACCTTCACAAATACAAGAAATGTGAGGTACAGAAAAACCTGTATACACCAAAGAGGAGAAAAACGGGAAAGATATATGTTGACAGTATATAGAGAATATACAGACAGACAATGCTAGAATAAGTCACATACAATGCATAAACACATGCACATGCAAAGGCCAAGTCAATCCCCTGACCTGAATCCGATTGAGCATGCATTTCACTTGAAGAAGACAAAACTGAAGGGAAAATGCCCCAAGAACAAGCAGGAACTGAAGACATTTGCAGTAGAGGCCTGGCAGAGCATCACCAGGGATGAAACCCAGCGTCTGGTGATGTCTATGCGTTCCAGACTTCAGGCTGTAATTGCCTGCAAAGGATTTGCAACAAAGTATTAAAAAGTGAAAGTTAGATTTAGGATTGTTTAGTTTGTCCCATTACTTTTGTTTGTTTCATTTCAAAGCCATTGTGGTGGTGAATAGAGGCCAAAATATGAAAATTCTGTCAATGTCCCAATATTTATGCACCTGACTGTATAACTGCAAAATGGCACTACAATCAACTACTCAGTCCTTAAAGGCTGGTAGGCTATAGTTCTACATAACCTGTCTCCAGGGAGAGGTATGTAGGGGGACTGGACCCTGCCATGCCCTCAGAGAGCTGTGGCTGAGCCAGTAGAAGATGGCCGCCGGAGACCTCTGAGGGGGCGTGTCGGAGGAGGAGAGCAGCTCAGAGAAGCTAGACCTCAGAGGAATGGTGCCCTGAGCTGAGGGGAGGGGCCGCTGTAACAGGGAAAGGTGACCTCCCCATGCTGATTGTTAACCACCGGGACGCTGGATTTCCGCTCCATATGGATCACGTGGTCGGAGCCAGTGTTCACCCTCAGCACCTCCGGTCTGTCCCCTGAGATTGGAGGCAAGAGCGGCCATTTGCGGGCCACCGCAAGCGGTGTCCCGCCTTACCTGTCCACCTAGAAACCGGGCTGCAATCTGGGTCTTTCTGCGGCACCAGCTAGCAAGGTCCCCGAGATGCCCACCGAGAGCACCAAGCAGAGCTGGTGTTGCGGCGTCTGGAGGGGTGATGGAGCGGCAGCACAGACGTCCCGCGGACAGTCTGCTGCTGCCCGCTCAGAAGAATAAATGTAAAATAAAGAAAATCATAAAAATAAAAGATTTTGGGCTGCTGAAGCAGCCCACTGTTATAATGGTGACCCAACTCCGGCCGGGCACCGACGAAACTGAAGTGGCTCGAGGGCGGGGTATAGGGGGAAGGACTGTTGCATCCCGGGAGCAAAGCTTTAATTGTTCGGTGCCCGGTCCTCAACCACCACCTTCTCCCTGTGGAGCCCTATGTACCCCGTAGAAGAAAAACATTTTTTAGTACGTTAACGGTATTTGTGTATAGGGCCGTTTATTCATGAAGCATCATTTTCCATTATCAAATGGTTATATTTACAGTGATCAGACATCATTGCTGTGTGTGACAGGTGGAATGTTCAATGCGCTGAGCCGTAGCGTTATAAAGAGACAGGAGGATCCGTCCGGCAGTCTTTACAGGACTATTCTTGGCCGGAATCCCATTGACTTAAATCCTCTTAGCTTGTCATAAAGCTTAGAATGGAGAAGAGATGTGCAGAGGTGAAATCTCATGGCGTGATGTCACTCACAGCAGTCACCAGACGTCTGTGCGGGGAGCTTTCCAGCATGGAAGTTTAAAAGGCGCAACTACAGATTAAAGTGTAACCAGACCTAACGATAGTGATCTAATAGCATCTGAGTCGGACTGTCTATTCGTTTCTCTGCAGCTACTCAGGAAATCACGCAGAAGTTGCTTGCTACATCATGCCATATGTTTTTTGGGGTTTTTGTTTGCGGTTCATTCAATATTTTTAGAATCATAGTAAATCAGAGAGAGAGAGAGCATTTGCATAGTCAGTGAATTGTATTGGATCTTAAGATGTACATCGCTGCTTACGTCATTGCTCAGAACATGTGTTTATTGGCGTACTTGAAGCCTGCAGTCCCTGAAAGCAGCTATTTTGGGGGCTGCGTCACTGTTGATAAGAATGCAGCCAACTGGGAATTAAAGGCTTTACTGAGGGGCAATCTACGGTCTCCCAATATCGGCCCAGGTCATATAATGGTGGCTGTGATCAGTGTCTCAGTGATGCGGCTGGTTCCTGGAGAATAGATTGGCAGCTTCCATTATGCCGGGGAAGGGGGGGGGGGGGGGACAGGTGCAATAAACATCCTTTAAGGTATAATGTATTTTTAACAGTTGTGGTCTCATCTCACCCACTTCTCGCCTTTCAGTGGCCAGCTCTGTGAAATGCCACCACCGGCATCCTCCCTGCCCAGCCCATGTAAGATGGCGGATTGCCAGAATGGAGCTAACTGTATTGAACTGGGGAACAGCGCGGTGTGCCAGTGTCTGCCCGGGTTTGGGGGTGCCAAGTGCGAGAAACTCCTGAGCGTGAATTTTGTGGATAGAGACACTTACCTGCAGTTCACAGACCTACAGAACTGGCCTCGGGCAAATATCACACTACAGGTGGGTGTAAAGCAGCGATTAGGTACAAGGCCAATGGTTAGCAGAGTGTATCTGCCCGAGAGCTCTGGCGATGTCCATGTTACATGTGCACATACATCTATCCTCTGGGCGCTACAAGCTACAATGATATATGGCGCTGCCTATATTCTGTGGGCGAGATGCTACGTTACAGTAATAATAATGTCACTTCATTAACCTCGCCACCCCTCCCCCTCCAGCTGGCTAGACAGACGCGGGTTTGGACGCAGTTACACCGGCCATATTCAGGCAGATAAATTGCACCTGTGACAAGGTAGGTGCAATCTCCGCTCACTGCATCCGATGGGGCTTCTTAATACACATAGCGCCGCCGCCGGGCGTATCTGTAGGAGGCCCATTGGCTGTGACATTAGCACCAAGACGCAGTACCGGCTGCGTTAAAACACGCTCCCGCAGCTGTGATAGCGTCCACCTCTGAATCAAGCCCAATGGGTTTATGTGGATGATAGGTGACGATGATCTGCGTGTTCCCACAATTGTCGCCTTATAACCTGCAGGTCTCCACCGCTGAAGACAACGGGATCCTCTTGTACAATGGCGACCGCGACCACATGGCCGTAGAGTTATATCAGGGTCATGTTAGAGTGAGCTATGACCCCGGGAGCTTCCCCAGCTCTGCCATCTACAGGTAATACCGACACTTCCTATTTCCATTTCTTCCTGGTTTGTTCCTGATGCAGCTTCAGTCGTTTTATGAAGAAGGACAATTCCTTGTATTACTCGGGGTTCCGCACCTGCACGGTACGGCTGACACACTGCTTTATGGTGGAACTCTCAGTGCGATCGCTGTAGGTGAAAGGTAGAATTCTCTTCCCATGTCTTTAATCCCCCCCGTATAGAAAGCCCCGAGCATTGAACAAGTACAAAGGGTTCCAAGTGTGAAAGTATCACATAACAGTCTGCATTATTCTGGCACAAATGGCGGGCGCTGTATAGCTTGGTCCAGAACAACAGATACAACCGTTTATCATTCCGAAGTCTTTTGTGACTCCAAAAACCCCGAAATAAATATTGTGCAGAAAAATAAAATACCTTTATGTTCTCCTGTGTAGGGCAGTTCCGCATGTACAGTATTAGTCTGGAAAATGCAGATAAATTAGCAAGAACGAGATCCAGACACATTTATTACAAATGTCTGTCTGGGATCAGTTTGTGGTCTGACATTTCTGTCATTGTTTAACATAGAATGACTAAATCCGGGTGATTGGCAGATGGTTACGCTGTGCCATATGCCCGCACACTCTGGCTGCTTCATTTGGACTTAACAGACCGTTCTTACAATCCCCGGGAGAGTCATTATTGTTTGAATAGAGGTGTAACGAGGGTGTTTGTCTTTTCCAGTGCAGAGACTATCAACGACGGCCAGTTCCACACGGTGGAGTTGGTTACCTTTGACCAGATGGTTAATCTGTCGATTGACGGCGGCGCACCCATGACCATGGACAATTTTGGAAAACATTACACCCTAAATAGCGAAGCCCCGTTATATGTAGGAGGTAAGATGCAGAAAATGTGCAGAGCAGATTGAATAGGATTTTGAATAAAATACCAGGATGGGGGGATTAAAAAGTATACTTTAGATCATAGATTGGCTGTTCAGCTGTTGGGGAACCACAAGTGCCAGCATGCATGCCAGTCTGTGATTATTATTTATGTATATGGCAGCACAAACATCTAGAGCACAGGGCCTGATTCAGAGCCGGACGCTCTTTGAGAACGCTCGCTCTGAATCAGGGCGTCCCTGTTTTTTTTTTTAAAGATGGCCTCCTGGCTGCTCGCTAAGCTGTGGGTGACCACCCACAGCTTTAGCGAGCAGCCAGGTGATGGTCGCGATGGTCGCGACCATCGGGGCTTGCGACGAGACCCTTATGGTAGGGTCTTGTTCCCGCAAGCCCCAATGAGCTTTCGGCTCTAATAGAGCCGGAAGCTCACCCACTGACATCATTCGTGATGTCAGTGGGGCCGCCCCAAAGCGGCAGGCGTTCCTTCGGCTCCGTTTGGCCAGCCACCCCCCCCTGCCTGCCTCCAAAACAGGGCAAGCTGTCAATCACAATCGACGGCTGCCCCGCTTTGGTGCGCGACCCGTGGCGACGGAGCGCCCGTCGCTGGCCGGCTCTCGCGCATGCGCACGCCGGCTCTGCCGCAGTGGGGGGACCATCGAGCTGTGCGCTCGCGAGCGGGTCTGAATCAGGCCCACAGTACGGTGGGGAAATAGAATGGATAAAACTAAGGGGTATATTTACTAAAGTGAGAGTTTATAGCAGTGAAGATGTTGCCCTCAGATTCTAGCTATTATCTTCTAGAAGGTGCTAGATAAATTTTAAGTATAATCTGATTGGTTGCTATGGGCAACATCTCCACTTCTATAAACCCACACTTTAGCTAATATACCCCTAAGGATCAACAAGCAAAGGCACAATGCAGAGCATTTCTAAATGCAATAATGAGAGCTAAACATAATAAGGAAGACATAATAGGCAATGTAATGAGGTACAGAACAAACATAAAGTATAATACAAAAGGTGTAACAGGTATAGTTCAAGGTGCGTGAGGCGAGACAGGAGGGCCCTGCTTGTAAAGGTGCATACATACGTAACAATTTTTTGAACTATCTGCCGTTTTTTGAACGATTTGCCGTTAACTACGTCGTTATCGTTCAAAAAATCGTTCAGTTTCTGCGTTATAACGATGAACGATAATCGTTCAAGTGCGCTCCCGTTTGTAGTTCATCGTCCATTTCAGACTGTCCAACATAACGATTTTCATTAAAGGAAGAAACATTTTTCGTTCATCGTTGTAAAAATAGTTCATTAAGGTGCATACACTCGTAACGATTTTGTAACCAACGATTATTTGTCAGATTTTTCTGTCAGATTTTCCCTTGAAAAACTGAACGATTTTTTCAAGTGTAATGAACTATTTTTACAACGATGAACGAAAAATGTTCTTTCCCTTAATGAAAATCGTTATGTTGGACAGTCTGAAATGGACGAATAACTACAAACGGGAGTGCGCTTGAACGATTATCGTTCATCGTTATAACTCAGAAACTGAACAATTTTGTGAACGATTGAACGATAACGACGTAGTTAACGACAAATCGTTCAAAAAATCGTTACGTATGTATGCACCTTTAGAGCTTACAGTCTTATTCCAGACAGTGCATGGTGGGATTTGTAGTTCTACAGAAGGTGGAGTGCAGCAGGTTGAACAAGCATTATTAAGGGCTCGTAAACAGTATGTTCTGCGTACACCGTATAATAAAGGAAACTCAATTTGCACTGTAAGAAGGGTGCCGACAACACATAGGAGCATTCAGAGCAGACATTGGATAGGTGGTGTGAGACGTAACATTCTAGTCATTGAATAAATGAAAATAAAACCAATGACTTCTGTGAAACAGTCTCCTGTAGCCCAGTACACTGTCCCAGGTTACCATCCAAGAACTGTTAAATAATTTCCCAGTTACACGTTAATTATCGTTACATTCACCAAGTACAATCATATCAAATAAAGATAGTTTTAAAATACGGAATTATACAGTAAAACATCCATTTCATATGCTGTTTACTAAGATTTTGGGCCTGATTCAGAGTTGGGAATAGAGAGAGAGATAGCACTTAACTGTGTACCTGGACAAACCATGTTGCATGCCAGGGGTGTAAATACATAATTATTTTTTTGCATGTAGGGTAAATACTGGCTGCTTTTACATGTAGACCACAAATACTGCACAGCTTTATTATTACTCTACAATTTAGATGTCAGTTTGGACACCTCCCTCCCAAATCTAAATCTTTCTGCACATTTTAAATCTGCCCCACCTGCAGTGCAGCATGGTTTCACCAAGATGATCAGTTGAGAGAGAAATCTCTCTCTATTCCCAACTCTGAATCAGGCCCTTTGTCCATACAACAGGCCGAACAGGGGATATGTTTCATATTGAGTATCAGTGTTGGTTATACCGTGATGTCTGTGTTTTAGGCATGCCAGTCGATGTCAACTCCGCTGCTTTCAGACTATGGCAGATTCTTAATGGGACCAGCTTCCACGGTTGCATCCGCAATCTGTACATTAACAATGAGCTCCAGGACTTCACAAAGACCCAGATGAAGCCAGGGGTTGTACCGGGCTGCGAGCCGTGCAGGAAGCTTTTCTGCCTCCATGGCATCTGTCAGCCCAACGCTGCCAACGGGCCGGTCTGCCACTGTGAGACGGGGTGGATGGGCCCACATTGTGACCAGCAGATAAATAATCCTTGCCTGGGGCATAAGTACGTATACTATAAATACTACAGTGTAGTAACGAAAACATTTATTTAGGAGAGGTATATTTCATCCATAAACTTATTAGATGCAACTTTTTAATATTAGTCCTTCAAAACCAGCTGCAAATGATAATTGTACTCCTTTTGGCATTTTTGTGACTAGTGTACAATACTCAACCATTTTCTGTTGGCTAGTGGACATCAAAATAGCCGGTACTCCCCATTCTGTCACACCCAAGGTGCCGTGTTAGTAGTTGTTGAGTGGCAGGGCAATAGCCGGGATATAACATGGGACCACAAGGAAGAGGAGTGCACAGATGCTATGGGGGGCAGCTGTACAGACTCCTAGTGGCATCATACAATCACACCCTACAATACAGAAAGCGTTAATCATTTCAGAGATGGGGGTTACAATCTCCAGATCTTCCCCCATACTGACTTCAAATTCAGGAGTGCTCTCGTGTGATGCGGCAAGTTGTCCATGCCTTGTGGGCTACCTGTATTATTCCTGCACATTAGAAGTGCAGTACCATTCTCATTCTCTAGTCAGAACCTTGTTGTGGTCTTATAAAGGTGGATTGAGGCCAGAGCACAAGCCCCCAATTATTTCATGGTGGAGTTTAGGAGAAAAACAAAATACGCACATTTTCTTTACATTCACTTTCTTGCAATTTCAATACGAGAAGAAAACAATTATTATTTTTGGGAGATTGTCTTTGGCGCGTCAGGAGGAATGAGCAAACTAGCGCTATTTTCTGGAAACTCCAAGTCTTCTGAGAAAAACAACAAGGTATCATTTGTGTGGGTGCTGCATGAAGACATGGCCGATAATGTTACAGGTGATGTGGCCCATCACAAAAAGCGCGACAGTAGGCTCAGCACAAGGGTGTGAAAGGGTTAAACCCTCGATCGCAGCCCAGTGTTATTCTACGTATCTTGTTCTGTTTCCTGGCCGTCACTCAACTCAGACGCCCAATTGGAGTTCAGGTTAGGATAGGAACAACATCCGATAATCGCAGGGACAGAACAGTTCTGGAACCCTGCGGGAGTAGTTACGTAGTATAGGGGGGGGGGGGGGGGTGATTCAGTCTCAGACAGTAATGTTATCGCAGCTGCTAAAATGGTAGCAGCTGCGATAATACTATTATGGTAATGCAGCAGGAGGCATGACGGCTCCTGCATGGATTACTGTTCCGAGCTGAATTCATGGACGGTATGCAGTCGGCATCCCGACGGTCTAATCCCGGCAAGGGTCTAATGACAGGCGTTGAAATCCTGACACCTGTCATTTTACCTACATTGGAAGCCCAACGCCCGACATCCCGAACGAAGGTAAGCCGGGCCTGGACAGCCGTGCGGGGGGGGGAGGGTTAGGTTAGGGGCTCCCGGGGGGGACTTAGGCGCCCCCCCCCGGGAGGGTTTGGCTAGGGGAAGGGGGGGTTGGGCACCTCCTTCGGGAGACTTAGGTTTAGGATGCGGAGAAAGGGAGGTTAGGGTGAGGCACTTGAGGGGGAAGGTTATGGTTAGGCACCCCTCAGGGAGGCTTAGGGGAGGGGGGGGTTAGGTTAGTAAATATTAAAATACTTGCCTGTTGGGATTAGAACCGCCGGTCTTCCAGTGTCGGGATTAGAACATGCGTCCGGCGGCATTTCATACCGATCCCTTCATGGACACAGAATCAGATCATGTGCGGGATCCTCGGCCGGCTAAGTGACCATGGGATGACTCAAGCCGACCGCCGCAGATGCACAAAAGAGGCCAGAAAATATCCATCAGCCGACGGAGATTGTGGCCTCTTTCCTCCCCCGCAACGCCGACGACACACCTCTGTTTGGGGAATCGGAGGCCGCCGCCTGCCCTTCCCAGCCCAGAAAAGGCAGCAGGCTGTCAATCACTGGTGGTCTGTTATCGGACTGCATGCGGGATCACAGACCTGTACTGCACATGCGCACAGCACCGGCCATCAGAGACGTGCACTAACCATCGGGTCAGCGTGCATCTCTGAATAAGCCCCTATGTGTGAGCACTTGAAGCAGGACTTTATGAAAACCCAGATGAAGCCAGGGGTTGTACCAGGCTGTGGACCATGCAGGAAGCTCTTCTGCTTTCATGTCATCTGTCAGCCCAATGCTGCCAACGGGTTGCTATGCCACTGTCAGACGGGGTGAAAGGGCCCCCATTGTGACCAGCAGATAAATAATCCCCTTGAAATGCACCCTTGGCAGCACCCTGTCTTCCTCTGGTCCTGCTTAAACTGTAGATGTTACATGCAATCTGTTAGCTCTCAGTCTTGGCTAAACTCAAGGGTTCACCTCTTTATTAGTAGATGCTGATTTCATATGAAGTCAATTTGTGGTGACTGGCCCTTTAAGAGACCATTGTGGATATGAATACTGTGGGTCACTGCGATATATTTTCGGATGTATAAATCCTGTTTATATATGAAAGTATGTTTGGGCAGGTGAGACGAATAGAAATAGCTTAAACACGCATGTAGACCATTTCCTAGGCGAGCACAGGGGGGTTACAGGTGTCACTTCTGACACGCACCTGGCACTGCTGGCTCATTGCCGTGTTCTGGGATCTGTAGGATGATCCGGCCTGACCTTTATACAGTACATAATAGGTTCTATGTATACTGTATGCAGTATTTGTACATGTCAAACCCCTGTGCTTGCTCTTGTGTTTCTGTCTCTCTGTAATTGTCCTGCTCCCATGTGATAATGAGCCCTCTCTCGCCAGGTGCGTACACGGGACCTGCATGCCCCTGGATTCTCTGACCTACAGTTGCCTGTGCCAGGATGGGTACAAGGGTGCCCTCTGCAACCAGCAAGGAGAACTCTATAACCCCTGCAAGAATCTGCAGTGCCAGCACGGGCGCTGTCAGATCTCCGACGCGGGCGAAGCGTACTGCGAGTGTGAGAACGGCTATGTGGGTGATGTCTGTGATCAGGGTGAGTAACGGCTATGTGGGTGATGTCTGTGATAAGGGTGAGTAACGGCTATGTGGGTGATGTCTGTGATCAGGGTGAGTAACGGCTTACGATGCTTCCGTGCAGGGAGCCACTAAGGGAACAATAGAGATAAATAGCAATCATTTCATGTAACTTCCCTTATTCTCGGTGCAGGGCCTGGGGAATGTTTCCCCACTAACATGATAGGCCCCATCAGCCAAGTGAGCCCATGCCCGCAATATCTAGAGCAGGGCTAGGTGACGTGCAGCACTCCAGCTGTTGTGGAACTACACATCCCAGCATGACATGACACAGTTTTATTATGCCATAACAGCAAAACTGTAGCAAGGCATGCTGGGATGTGTAGTTCCACAAAGGGAGCAAGGCCTCAGTGTTGTACGTCTCTTATTAGGGTAACCATGTGTTTAAGGCGCTGTGTTTGCAACAAAAAGCAAACTGCATGCCAAAAACGTAATGTAACTATGCTTGATATGCAAATCACATAATAATCTGCGCTGGACGCATTTACGTAGCTTCATGAATACATCCACAATGAGTAAAAACAAAACAAGAAACTTCGCAATGACAGAAGTGTCAGCTGTCTGGGCTGGCTGCAATGTGATTGGCTGGCAGTGAGATGGAATCCTGTGGTTTTCCTTGTTTGCACATCCATAGCGATTCATTGAATATCTACTGATGGGGTGTTGTACAGCTCTATTCGGATCAATGGTCCATTCATTTACTTGTACTGCACAACCCCATTGAAACGAATGGACCATTGGCATGAATGGAAAACTACAGCACCACACTAGTGTAACCCTTCATGATAACCCCTGATAGGCATGTGCACAATGTTCTGCCATGGAGATAAAAGGAACTCAGATAGATATGGAACAGGCATACAGTGGAGTTCATTTTGTGATGCGCTTACATGCTCTGCACTTCTGTTAAAAAGGCGCATGAGCTTAAATACCAGCTTGTATCAGCCCATACTTAGTAAGCAGCTTGTGCAATATGCCTCCCTCATCTGCCCCCTCCCTTTGGGCTTAGCACCCCTAGGTGGCAGTTAGTGAAGACTGACACCTCTGTGAGTGTGAACTTGCCTAACCGATGAGGCAAACATGGGCAGGCTGTTACTAGAGAAACCATTTCCTTAGTAAGGCCCCCGGTCCTGTACAGCTAGGGCAGACTGGGGCAGGTAGGGGAGGGGGCATTTTTGGAAACCAGCATTTTTATACAAGAAATAATTAAATGTATTTACTGTTCCATCACACAATCACTACAATACCAAACGCTGCTGAGCACTAATGTATCAAAGAGCATGATCCACTTATAAGAGCGATGTCCCCGTTTAATCAGAGACTTAATAAACGGTGTTTAATATAAATATCCAAATATTGGAAATAAATGATAGAAAATAAGACGTACCATGGGTATACTGAATGCTGTCATTTATGTTTTTTTGTATGCTTTTATCCTCACAGAGTCGGAGTGCAGAGCCGAGCCCAGCAGGGATTACCACCAAGTGCAGAGAGGATATGCCATTTGCCAAACGACGCGCATGGTGCCCAGCGTAGAGTGCCACGGGTCCTGCCACAGTCAGGGCTGCTGCACAGGGTTCCGCATGAAACGCAGGAAGTACACTTTCGAGTGCAGCGACGGCTCCTCTTTTGTGGAAGACGTAGAGAAACCCAGCAAGTGCGGCTGCTCCCAGTGTATGTAGGATCTCGGCGGACTGAATTATTACTAGATCGTACCACACCGAACAAGCGAGAAGAATAAGCGGACAATACTTTCTGTAAAACCGGACTTCGCTTCCCTTTCAGATGTGTGAACATCTTAATGTCTGTGGCATTCTAAAAAGAAAAAAAAATTATATATGTATAAACAGCACCTACTACATGGAGAGAGACACACACACACATGCTGACTGGTTGTATAGTGTTGTAATCTTTTGGAGAGGTATAGAAGGTATATATGTAGAGGGTAAGATGTGTAGATAGAGATTTTTAAAAAATAAAAAACCAAAAAACACAAAATGTATTTATACACAATGTGGATAGATTTACACGGAGTACGAAGGAAAGCTTTATGTCTCTTTGTTTGGTAACCATTGTGACAGTATTGCCTTTTTTTATTATTATTTTATGTTTGTATAGCACAGAATGTTCTACAGATATACTTTCCCGTTCTCTAACCTCTCCTAGGGCGAGATAACCGTCAAACGTAGTGGGGCATCACATCACTGTCATAAAGCACTTTCTGTTATCTGTGAAACGCGTCGGAGCAATGTGGGTTTCCTGATATTTACATATAGTTCATATGTAGCATAATCTGCATGGCAGGATTTACCATAGACCCAGAAACCATGGATTCTGGCCCATGTTACGTGTAGGTGGCACCAAGACAGAACTATCCTTCACGCGTTTCAGTGTTAATAGATCATTTCATCGTTTTTGGGGTTTTTTTTGTATCGTCCATTGTGTTTTAAAGCTGTGAGCGAATTAGGGGAATCGGGAAGCGGTACTTTAGAAAGAAATCCCTTACAGGATGTTTCTGTGATGCTGCCTGGATTTTGCCCTCATAATCCATTCTTAATAATTTGATTTTACTTAACTCACTAACTATTGGCAAGACGAACTGTAGTCGGTCCACCTTACGCCGGAGTGCTGTAACATGTTAGCACAACTGTTTGTTATGACACTTTGCGCACATCCTATCCTGCAGCATCTGATAAAGGGCTCTTCTTTACCCCCCAATTTTACACCTTCAGTAGACAGGGGGGAGGGGGCATAGCAAAATATTGCTCACAGGTCTTAGGTACCACTATAAATATTGGATAGTTTGCGGCATCTGACTGGTAATTGCAGAGATGATATAGCTGTAGTTTTGTGACCAGTGACAGAAAGGACCTGGCTGGTCATACAGCCGCATATTGTATTAATAGCTTGCCAGACATAATCAGTGGGTATACACAGTGCCAATGCAGCAAGGGAGAAAAACCCTTGTCTACCCTGCTTAAATATTTGAGATGGCTGAGGTGACAACCTATGTCTCCAGCTGTGGTTTATCTAGTGGTCCCACCACACCCTGCCAACTTTTGTGGGTCCTCACCAGCTGCCCTGTCTACACCTGGGCCAGTTTTACCTCCAAACTGTTCTCCTCCTACACACCTTGTGGTCCCTTCCCCAATGTAACCAACCCATGTCACTATTTACCAAAAGCCGTGCTCCCCATTCGAGTGCAAAATATTTAAACCCCGCAGACCATGGCATTTAAAACTTCAGTGGAGACAGACAAGGACATTCATGAAACCTGGCTCACATGACAGTAACATAACCAAGTACACATACAAATATCCTCAAGGAGGAGATGGGCTCCTCTATAACAAAACCCTGTGCTTAGTCAGAGACCTATACATGCATGCTCCCTTATAGCTCATTAAAGTAATCAGATTTCGCCCGCCAGCCCCATTGACTCTGTCTGGCGGAGAGCGGTGGCTGTGATTAGCATGCTAATCGCCAGAGACATACATAGAGCTTCTGTTGGAGGGGCGGGTGTTTGTGATGGAGTAACCCCTGAGTATACTTCAGCTTCAGTCTGACATTGCACCAAACCATTGTATTCTATATTTCAGATATGCTTTTTATGTAACAGTCTATTGTATACGTATTTTTGTGTTGTATTATTGGATAGCTGCAACTGATCATCACAAGTCTCGCCCCCGTCCGCTGTTCCCGAACTGCTAAATGTATGTCGCTTACTTACACTTTATAATGGGATGGTTCCGAGACAGCTGTGAGCGGCCATACAAGCTAGGCCTCATGTCTAACTGGTGTTTCTAAATGTGTTTACATGCATTTTTAATGTTTGCAAAATTCATGTAAATGGACCTGACGTTTTTACCTGCTGTGTATTCTGTACCGTAGAGGTAGCGGGTTTCATAACACTTGTTTGCCTCTTTCAAATGCATTGGAAAGCCTGCAATGATCTCTTGAACACTCGTAAAAACACTACTTCTCTACAGACAGTATCGCTAACCGGCATTTTCACTCAAGGAAGGTCCCGGATTCCAATCACCCGCAGCAACCAAACACAAGATTGGAGTTCGTTATATGAACGTGATTTGATTACTATTACGGTTACATTATTTGTCCCCTGCAGCACTTTCATCCATTGCTGACACATACGTAAATTTGGTAGCAACAACAAGCGTAGTATGGACCCGGCCTGGAAAACAAAAACACAGGTCATTTGGGCTCTGACATCTGTTGCTTAATACCTGTTACTGACCAATAATATTCCAGGAGAGTGAACCTAGATAATATAGGTAGACGGATTCTGTTGTTGCTTATTGACTAACCTGTTATACAGGGAATTAAGTAATTATCTGCACCTCACTAGCATATGTTAATATATAATTTAGTGTGGACCCGTCACAGTGGAACCTGTCATCTTTTGGGCTAAACTATTATTTAGCCCAGAGGTTCCCAGACACAGTCCTCAAGGCTCCCCAACAGCTCAGGTTTTAGAGATAGCCTTGAAGTTAAATTGACTGAGGTACTAATTAAGTCACCTATGGTCAAGCATGGATATCCTTAAAACCTGGGCTGTTAGGGTGCCTTGAGGACCGTGTTTGGGAACCTCTGATTTAACCTATAGATTAATTAAGAAGCAAAGTGCCTCAATGATTTCACTTGGCGAATTGATAGGCTGTGCATTCCCAATGATTTTGTAAGAGCCCACAAGATGGCCGCCTCCGCTGTCTGGAAGTGACGGATCCACTTTACACTAAAAAGTTGTTTTGTAGAGACTGTCCTGATGTTGTTAGACGCCGTATGACAATTCCCTATGGCTATATGACATCTCAATGGTTTTTGTTGGTGTCTTAAGTGTTTTGCAAATCCTGATTTTTTTTCTTTTTACATTTTGGGAAAAAAGAAAAATTCTGAAACGTGTTAGTTTAGTGATGAGGTCATTCTGCAATGCCAGTAGGGGGGTGACACTATTAAACTTTTACTGGTGATGAACCACTCTCGTAGACTTGTTGATGATTGTAATAGCGAAAGAATTTCAGAGGGATGAAGCTGAAATGACAAAATGGCGTAAAATGATCTGTTTAAAGATCAGAGCAGTCACATGGGAGGCGTTTACCTTCCCGTGTACGGTTCTAATTGGGTACAATGAATAAACGTGTTCAACTATTTTGAAACTTTGTGAGACATTCCCACATTTCGTTCAAAAGTACAAGTAAAAGCGTAGTTCAAGATCACTACTTTAACCTGTTCCGTGCTGACATTGCCATTTATATTTACTTTAAAAAAAAAATTATATATATTTTTTTCTCCTACTATCTTGTTAGCCAAATCTTTCCTATAAAGTGGTTTTGTCCTCTGCCAATAGCAGCGGCAGCCATTTTGTGTGCTGAACCAATACCCAGTCTGTCTTGTCACCAGGGTGTAGTGACATCACTAAGGTGCTCTCCCTTTGTGATATCACTAGTGCCTAGTAACTTGGATTGCAGAGGCATGATGCCTCAGTGACGTCACCAGATTCTTGGTGAATATTTGCTCCGCCCACAAAATGGCCGTCTCTATTGTGTGTACGTGATAAGTACCGCATCTGCAGCAAGTTGTGTATGATCATCCCACGTTCTGTTCTGACCATGCTGACTGAGGGGTGTTTCCATCACTAAAGGCATCAATGTGACGCTTCAAATTGTGCCAAAAGACAGTTTCACTAGATAGCATACACTGCGCAGGAGGTTTTGCTAAAATGTATAATTATTCACTGGGGGCATAGGCCTTTTTATTATGAGGGCAGCGTGTATGGTTCACATGGGTCCATGTGGGCCCCGCCCCGAACACCCTGCACTTAAAGCAGTGGTGTCAAACTCGGGCCCTCCAGCTGCTGTGGGACTACATATCCCAGCATGCCCTGCCACAGTTTTAGCATGCCCTAATAGCAAAACTCTGGCAGTGCATGTTGGGATGTGTAGTTCTACTGCACCTGAAGGGCCTAAGTTTGACACCCTGCACCTAGAGTATGCTTACCTAGTGCCGGCAAGCGGGTCCCTCCTCCGCGATGCCATCTTCCCAATGACATATTTGATCCTTTGCTCTCTTGTGCGCATTCGTCATCTTCCCAAACATGTTACTACTCAGAGGAGGGGGAACGCTGCACACAGGACCCCTCGTGTGTTAATGTGCCCGAGTGAGGGGCTGATAAAGAGCTGGATGAATCATGCGGCAAAAATGGAGGCGTGAAATGTGGCTGAAAACTATATGTATTTTGTGCAACTTGCAATGCTTCTGGAGGTAGCACCCCTGTAAGAGTACCAAATGCGCCAGTTTTACGCCACGAGAGAGATCAGTCGTATCCGAGTCTTGTTTACGCCTGGAGTTGCGGCTTCACAGTGCTATTAGCGATTGCTAAGGTTACAGGACCCAATTTACGTTCCCTATAGTATTTTAATGAAGTATCATATACATATCTGCACAGTGTTATGAAGAAACACCAGGTAAAATACAATTAAATGCAGGTGCAAATACAACATTAAAGTGCTAATTAAGCTAATTTAAATACAATCATCCATTTTCCTTCCCTTTAAAATAAATAAATAAAAAAAAAAATAGATTTCCTGCAGAGGACAGATTGCACATAATAAATAAGGAAATAGATTCCAGCAGCCATTCTAATAACAGCAGCGATAGTATCAGCGGGAGAGGCCAAGACGCAACCAGCCAACCAGAAGCAGCGGACAATCAGCAGTATCTTGCATCCGGTGTCCAGCACCGGCCAGTTATTGGCTGCGTATTTGCCATCTTTCTTGTGGTCTACATGGAACATATTTTCATGGACACGCCCTTACTGCTCTCACCCAATGTTTGGAGCCCCTCACCCCCCACTCCGCCTCTCCAATATAAGGAGTTGGAGCTAAATGCCTCCCAATCTACAGCCACCAGATATGTACAAATGTTTTATGCAGGAGATAAATGCACAACGCACATCAGCCCTGAATGTGCTTCACCAGTGAAAGTGAAACGGTTTCCTAATCAGTGTCATTATAATATATGGAAGTACAGTGTGTAACACCTGCAGAGTGCTGCACTAACAAATTCACACAAACCTTGTGGATAGAAATAAAATTAAAAAAAAACTAATTTTTAAAATTCACCATCTAAAATAATTAGGCTGCAGGTGATGGGAAGTGTTGGATCTTGGCATTCTCGGTAGCGTACAATGAGCGCTAAGTCCCGCTGAAACTGTATGTCAACATGGTTTAATATTCTGTCCTGTCACCTGGAGATATCATGCATTAATGAGTACATAATAGAGGGCCTCACATAGACTTACCGCATGTTACTACTGGCCCTGGTGACTTCTCCATACAGCAAAGATACATAAAATCTGCACAGCAAGTAGCCTGTCATCGTCCAGTGCGGAGGGGCAAAGTATATCTGGAATAAAAGGAAGAACTCTCACATTGTACCTCTTTGCTACATTATTGTTTTGTAACTCATTAAAGGCAACAGCAAAAACGAGAATAATTAGAGGATTTGACATATCACACAACTGATGTTATGTAAGTGCTGAAATCGGTCCTCAAGGCTCCCCAACAGTTCCGGATTTAGAGATATCCATGGTTGTGCATAGATGGTATAATCAAACGGACAGAAGTACTAATTAAGTCACATGTGCTTAAGTATGGACCTCTTGGAAACCTGAACTGTTAGGGGGCCTTGAGGACCAAGTTTGGGAGCCACTGAGCTAAATTATAGTAGGCGAAAGCTTAAGGTCACGAAACGCGTTTAACTATTCTACAAAACACAATGCATGAGCCGACACCCTGGTATGAATATTTGCTGGTGCAAAATGGGTTTAAAATCAATCAATAAATATATAATATGGGAAAAAAAATTGTCAACATGTATAATTCAGAGGAGGGCGCAGTTGCCGTAGCGTTTGCTGCTTTTGTTGCAGCCGATACTGCATCTTTATGCGAATGCTGAAGGCTGATGGGAGTTCTATTGAGGTGCCCACTGTGCGTTAATTTGCCGGTGTGCCTACAAAAACGCAATTTTGGTGCAACACTTTAGATGCAGTCACTGACACGTCCGCGACAGGTAACCACTCCCCAGTTACCGCCCATAAACGCTAACTGATATTGCTTGGATCTCTGTGCAATTTCAATCTGTGCCTCCAGGCGGTAAATATTGTGACGCATGCACAGAGGTAAAACATTGTGAGCGTACAACCACCCCCTCTATGCACACTGCGGTGAAAGCAGTCTAACATGACGTAGTGATGTCATTGGATTCCAAATTTGGGGGGAGGGGGTGTTTCTGAAGCACTTTGTATACATCCCTAATACACCTGTTCATTCACTTGAGTTATTTGATTTCGTGTAGAACATATCAAACATAGCAGGAACCAGGTTATTGCAGCCTACGGCGTGAGGCTCCTATAGCAGTTTTTTTTTTTTTTAAATAAAAAAACAGTACCCTTAAAGTTTTATCTAATAAACACAAAATGGAGTAGGGCTTTAGTAAATTCAAACAAGTCATCCACAGGGGTGTCCATCCCTCGTCTGCCCCCTGAGGCCTTGCTGGTCATCACCGGTCTCTAACTGCTGTAGCACCGTGGCCCCCAATTGGAGTGTTGCTCTTGACTATCTTCTTATCCTAAATAGTGATTTTCATAAGTGGTTATTTTAATTAGCTGGAAGAATGAACGCTTGTCTCTACCGGGATCTGTGTTAGTTCAGGAACTCTACAGTATTTGTAAACTGACGCGGTATTCGTGAGAATGTGACTTGTCAGGAACTAGACGCGTGACTAAGGCAAGAGGAAATTGGTTCCACCTACAAAAACGGATTCTGTGTGAATTTCATAGGCGGATATTATAGAAGACTGTAGAAATCCAGATATATTATTAAAGTGCTAGAACAACGTCAATCCATTTTTATACCATTATTCAATTTAAAAAGCTTTTTTTTTTATTGTATTAAGTAAGTTAAAATGTCCTTTTTATTTTAATTAAAAAAAAAATTAATTCTGTACCTCTTACAGTCGCCCTTTATTTTCCCCATGCAATTTTAATATGAAGTGCGGATTCTATCAGAAAAATATGTATAATAAAAAAAACTATTTGCATCATTATGACCCCCACCCAATTCACTTTACTGGAGAAACCTGGAGATCTCCCCCCAAAATTGGGAGTCTCCCAGAAATTCCAACAGAGTAGGCAAGAATGGAAGAACTCTTATTTACTATTATACAAATTGGGGAACAAAGAACATACAAAAGTGGGGATCCTCTCCTCCTGATCTTTTATAGATTAGCCCCCACAGATTTACAGAGCTCCCTTGTCAAATTTAAAAGGTATAAATAAAAACATACACAAAAATCTCAGACATATGACAATCTAACCACACTACAAACTCTAAAGATAAAAACCAGAAAGAGGACATGCTACATACCCAATACAAAAACCAATCAAGCTCAGGACCATAACGAGGGATGTGCATCAAGGTGTAAGGCTGAGGAGGCGGCAAGTTCAAGGCCCTGAAAGCTCTCTGCAGCCCACCACCCTATTCCACCTTGCAATTAGAAAGGAGCCCCCCCGCTACATAGGTAGGATACCCCTGGAGTCCATCTTCCCTCTCCCAGTGCTCACCCATCACTATGTGACATTATGGGATCAAGGACCTGATTCAGATCCGCTCGCTGTGAGCGATTTTCGCCCATCTGCGCATGCGTATAATTCGCAGTGCACGTGCGCAAGCCATTCATTGCGATCTGATTTTGGTTGCTCGTAAGCCACTATCAGGTCGTTACGTTGAGTGACAGATAGCGCCATTTGTGGGTGGTAACAGGGGAAGGTACTTGTGAACGGGGTAGTGGTGTTGCAAACGCAGGCGTGTCAGTCCCCCAAAACACCGTTTAAAGGGTATGCATAATTAGCAAAGTAGCGTCATTGTACACGTTACCTGCATGTATTTCAGCCCGCACTGATCGGGCTGCAAGCTGCTCCGATGGCTCTCGATGGTCCCGAATAACCATACATTTTCCGGAGATGACGTGTGTTGCGAGTGGCAAGGGGGCGTCTTCTCACAGTTGCGAGCGCACTTTGCCATAACTCGCTAACACTCAGTGGGCGTCCATACGCGATGCAGTGTGAGCACTTAATATACATATACGGCCCCTTTTAGAAACATAGAATTTGACGGCAGATAAGGACCACTTGGCCCATCTAGTCTGCCCCTTTTCATGTATCCTTTAGGCAACTTCAACCCTATTTGCTGCTTACGTCTCTTAAGGATATTCTTATGCCTATCCCAAGCGTGTTTAAATTGTTCCACTGTATTAGCTTCAACCACATCTGATGGGAGGTTATTCCACTTATACACTACCATTTCTGTTATGTAATTTTTCCTCACATTTCCTCTGAGCCTCCCTCCCCCCAGTCTCAGTGCATGTCCTCGTGTTCTTGTACATCTCTTCCTTTGAAGAATGTCTCCCTCCTGTCCCTTGTTAAAACCCTTCATGTATTTGACAGTTTCTATCACGTCCCCCCTTTCCCTTCTCTGCTCCAAAATATACATATTTAGATCTTTTAGTCTTTCCGGGTAAGTTCTGTGCTGTAGGCCATGCACCATTTTAGTTGCCCTTCTTTGTACAGTCTCTAATGCATTTATATCCTTCTGGATATATGGCCTCCAGAACTGAACACAGTATTCTAGATGAGGCCGTACCAAGGACCTATACAGTGGTATTATCGCTTATTTTTTCCTGCTACTGATTCCTCTCCCTATATAACCAAGCATCAGACTTGCCTTCCTCATTGCTTTGTTATATTGCTTACCTGCCTTCAAGTCATCTGAAATAATGACTCCTAAATCCCTTTCCTCCTCTGTTTTTTATATTATAGTGTCCTTGATACTATATTTAGCCTTTAGGTTATTGGGACCCAAGTGCATGATCTTGCATTTTTTTTACATTAAACTGTAGTTGCCATGTTCTTGCCCATTCCTCTAGTCTACCCAGATCCTCAGTCATTTGTTTTACCCCTCCTGGTGTGTCTACCCTGTTGCATACTTTTGTGTCATCTGCAGAAAGGCATACTTTCCCTATAATATTATTTGCAATATCACCAACACAGATATTAAAAAGCATTGGCCCAAGTACTGATCCCTGGGGTTACTCCACTGGTTACCTTTCCTTCCCGTGAATACTCTCCATTTACTATAACTCTCTGTTTCCTATCTTGCAACCAAAATCTTATCCATTCAACAGTCATAGAATCCAATCCCAAGCTTTCCAGTTTGTTTATCTGCGATGCGGGACCGTGTCTAAAGCATACATGCCTACCCTCCCGGTTTTCGCGGGAGGCTCCCGATTTTTCGGGTAACCCCCCGCACCCCCGGAAGTGTAGGCATTTCTCCCGCATTCTGCCCACTTCCTAGTGAAGTGGGCAGAATTAGGAGAATACCCGCGGCAATCGCGGGTCTCCGTGAAGGGGGCGGGGCTTAAGCTGTGATTCTGCATGAATCACAGCATTTGGCCCCGCCCCCTATGTAAATTGTGCCCAATCGTGGCAATTTTACCGCGAGGGGGCGGGGCTTAATGACGTAAATCGGCAAGCCCCGTCCCCGTCGGCCCCCTGCTGCTTCTCTTACCCGGGCTTCTCCCGGGAAGAGAATATTAAAGGTAGGCAACCCTGGTCTAAAGCCTTACTAAAGTCTAGATAAGCTACATCTACGGCCCCCCCTTGATCGATTTCTTTTGTCACCCAGTCAAAAAAGTCATTAAGATATGTTTGGCATGATCTCCCCTGAGTAAATCCATGCTGTTTGGGATCCTGTAAATTGTTGGATTTGAGATATCCCACCACTTTCTTTTAATAGTGTTTGCATTATTTTTCCCACTACTGATGTAAGGCTCAGTGGTCTGTAGTTACTGGTCTGTAGTCACTGGTCTGTAGTCACTGGTCTGTAGTTACTGGTCTGTAGTTACTGCTCTGTAGTTACTGGTCTGTAGTCACTGCTCTGTAGTCACTGGTCTGTAGTCACTGGTCTGTAGTCACTGCTCTGTAGTCACTGCTCTGTAGTCACTGCTCTGTAGTCACTGCTCTGTAGTCACTGCTCTGTAGTCACTGGTCTGTAGTCACTGCTCTGTAGTCACTGGTCTGTAGCCACTGCTCTGTAGCCACTGGTCTGTAGCCACTGGTCTGTAGTCACTGGTCTGTAGTCACTGGTCTGTAGATACTGGTCTGTAGTCACTGGTCTGTAGTCACTGGTCTGTAGTCACTGGTCTGTAGATACTGGTCTGTAGTCACTGGTCTGTAGTCACTGGTCTGTAGTCACTGGTCTGTAGATACTGGTCTGTAGTCACTGGTCTGTAGTTACTGGTCTGTAGTTACTTGCTTCTTCTTTGCTGCCACTTTTGTACAGTGTTATTACATTTGCTCTTTTCCAGTCCTCTGGAATAACTCCTGATACTAGTGACTGGTTGAATCATTCTGTTAATGGTGTTATCAGGACCCCTTTAAGCTCTTTTAGTATCCTAGGATGTATCCTATCTGGCCCCATAGATTTATCCACTTTCAGTTTAGAGAGTTCTGTTAGGACCCTCTCCTCTATAAATGATATTTTATGTACTTAATTTTTATGAATGCCTCTGCACTTAACTGTTGCCCCTTCCCCTCTTTTTCTGTAGTGAATATATGAACAAAAATAATTATCTAGATGTTCTGCTATTTCTTTGTCTCCCTGGATCATGGACTCACTCTCTGCCCTAAGTCTTATTATTCCTCCATGTGACTTCCTCCTTTCACTTATACTTAAAAAAAGTTTTGCTCCTTTTATCTACTGACTGGGCCATTTTCTCCTCAGCTTCTGCCTTTGCCGTATCACCTTCTTAGCCTCCTTCCTTCTGGCAAGATACACCTCTTTGTCATTATTATTTTAGGTCTGCTTATATTTCCAAAAAGCCATCTTTTTTAATTTCACACTAGTTGATACCTGTTTTGTAAACCGCACTGGCTTCCTTTTCTTGGTGCTTTTCCTAACCCTTGTAATACAAAGGTCTGTAGCCTTCAGTATTGCATTTTTTATTATTACCCACCTCTCCTGCACCCCTTCCAAGTTCCTCCAATCTGCCACTGACTCAGTAACACATCTCTCCATCTCTGCAAAGTCAGCCTTCCTAAAATCTAACACTTTTGTTTGTGTATGGCATGAATTGGACCCTGTCTTTATACTAAACCATACTGCTTGGTGATCACTGGATCCTAGGTTCTCACCCACATTTACATCCGATATTCTGTCACAATTTGTGAGTATCATGTCCAGAATAGCATTTTTGCAAGTGGGCTCTGTCACCAATTGTTTGAGATATGCTCCCAGCAGAGAATTTAGAAAGTGGCCACTTCTAGAGGAACTTGCAGCAGACACCTCCCAGTTTACATCAGGTAAATGAAAGTCTCCCATGATTATGACCTCTCCTTTTAAAGCCATTCTAGTAATGTCCTGCAATAGGTACTTATCCAGTTCCCGACCCTGTGCAGGTGGTCTATAGATCACCCCAGTGCGAATTATGTCCTTGTCCCCCGTTAAACCTTCTATCGGATGAGGTGTTGTCATGTGTGCAAACTAGGGGTGTGCACCGGCCACTTTTCGTGTTTTGTGTTTTGGTTTTGGATCTGGATCTTTCTTCGTGTTTTGGATCTGGATTGGTTTTGCCAAAACCACCCTTCCGTGTTTTGGATCTGTATTTTTTTTTTAAAAAGCATAAAAACAGCTAAAATCACAGAATTTGTTGGTTTCTCTGCTCCTATGCTATTATTAACCTCAATAACCTTAATTTCCACTCATTTCCAGTCTATTCTGAACACCTCACACCTCACAATAGTGTTTTCATGTCCAAAAGGTTGCACCGAGGTAGCTGGATGACTATGCTAAGCGACACGAGTGGGCGGCACAAACACGTGACCCATCTAGGAGTGACACTGCAGTGGCAGACAGGATGGCAGTTAGAAAAACTAGTCCCCAAACTGTACATAATGCAAAGAAAAAAAAGAAGTGCAAGATGGAATTGTCCTTGGGCCCTCCCACCCACCCTTATGTTGTATAAACAGGACATGCACACTTTAACAAATCAATCATTTCAGCGCCAGGGTCTGCCACACAACTGTGGCTGAAATGATTGGTTCGTTTGGGCCCCCACAAAACAAGCTGGCAATTAATGTGTCCCTGCACAAACTGGCTCTACGGAGGCAAGATGTCATCCTCATCCTCCTCATCCACCGATTCCTCACCCTCTTCAGTGTGTACATCCTCATCCTCACAAAGTATTAACTCGTCCCCACTTGAATCCACCACCACAGGTCCCTCTGTACCTTCTGGAGGCTGGTCTCCCTGGAAGAGCTGATAATTCATTTTGATGAACATCATCTTCTCCACATTCTGTGGAAGCAACCTCCTACGCCTTTCGCTGACAAGGTTCCCGGCTGCACTAAACACTCTTTCGGAGTACACACTGGAGGGGGGGCAACTCAGGTAAAATAGAGCCAGCTTGTACAGGGGCCTCCAAATTGCCTCTTTTTCCTGCCAGTACAGGTATGGACTGTCTGACATGCCTACTTGGATGCTGTCACCGATGTAATCCTCCACCATTCTGTCAATGGTGACAGTATCATATGCAGTGACAGTAGACATGTCAGAAATTGTTGCCAGGTCCTTCAGTCCGGACCAGATGTCCAAACTTGGTACTGCCTGCCCTGCATCACCGCCAGCGGGTTGCTTAGGATACCTAAGTTTTTTCCTGGCAGCCCCAGTTGCGGGAGAAAATGAAGAAGGAGCCGTTGACGTGTCACGTTCCGCTTCAGCTGACAGTGTGTTCACCAGCAGGTCTTTGCACCTCTGCAGGCTTGTGTCGGCCGGAAAGAGAGACACCACATAGGCTTTAAACCTAGGATCAAGCACGGTGGCCAAAATGTAGTGGTCTGATTTCAACAGATTGACCACCCTGGAATCCTGGCAAAGCGAATGAAGGGCTTCATCCACAAGTCCCACATGCCGAGCGGAATCGCTCCGTCTTAGCTCCTCCTTCACTTTCTCCAGCTGCTTCTGCAAAAGCCTGATGAGGGGAATGACCTGACTCAAGCTGGCTGTGTCTGAACTGACTTCACGTGTGGCAAGTTCGAAGGGCTGGAGAACCTTGCACAACACGGAAATCATTCTCCACTGCGCTTGAGTCAGGTGCATACCCCCTCCTTTGCCTATGTCATAGGTGGATGTATAGGCTTGTATGGCCTTTTGCTGCTCCTCCATCCTCTGAAGCATATAGAGGGTTGAGTTCCACCGCGTCACAACCTCTTGCTTCAGGTGATGGCGGGGCAGGTTCAAGAGTGTTTGCTGGCACTCCAGTCTTCGGCACGCAGTCGCTGAATGGCGAAAGTGGCCAGAAATTTTTCGGGCCACCCAAAGCGTCTCCTGCACGCCCCTGTCGCTTTTCAGAAAATTCTGCACCACCAAGTTTATTGTGTGAGCAAAACATGGGACGTGCTGGAATTTGCCCAGATGTAATGCCCGCACAATATTGGTGGCGTTGTCAGATATCACAAATCCCCAGGAGAGTCTAAGTGGGGTAAGCCACTGGGCGATGATTTCCCTCAGTTTCTCTAAGAGGTTGTCGGCGGTGTGCCTCTTACTGAAACCGGTGATACACAGCGTAGCCTGCCTTGTAACGAGCTGGTGTTTCTGAGATGCTGCTACTGGTGACGCTGCTGCTGTTGCGTAAGGTGATACATCTACCCAGTGGGCTGTCACAGTCATATAGTCCTTAGTCTGCCCTGTTCCACTTGTCCACATGTCCGTGGTTAAGTGGACATTGTGTACAACGGCATTTTTCAGGACACTGAGTACACTTTTTCTGACGTTTCTGTACAGTCTCGGTATCGCCTGCCTAGTGAAGTGGAATCTAGACGGGATTTGGAACCGGGGACACACTACCTCCATCAATTGTCTAAATCCCACTGCACTAATGGCGGATACCGGACGCACGTCTAACACCAACATAGCAGTCAAGGCCTCAGTTATACGTTTTGCTTCAGGATGACTGCTGTCGTACTTCATCCTCCTCGCTAAGGACTGTTGGAGGGTCAATTGTTTAGTAAAAGTAGTGGTGTTCCTACTTCCTCTCTGGGATGATGAACGACTCCCAGCAGCAGCAACAGCAGCAGCGGCAGCAGTAGGCGTAGCAATGCAGGATCCTCCAGAGGAATCCCGGATAGGAGAGTCAGTCATGCCAGTGACATGGCCTGCAGGACTACTTCCGATCCTGACTAAGGAGGAAATTGACGAGGAGGGAGTTGACGGTGTGGTTTGCAGGCGCTTGGATACAACAGGACAACGGGATTTAGGTGTCCCTGGACTGCTTACGGTCTTAGCCAAAGTTTCTGAACTTGACAGTAACTTTTTATGAACGCGCTGCAGGTGCCGTATAAGGGAGGATGTTCCTAGGTGGTTGACGTCCCTACCCCTACTTATTTCACCTTTACATATGGTACATATGGCAAGACAGTTGTTGTCCGGATTTGGATAGAAATATTGCCAGACCAAAGAGGTGGAATGTTTGGTCTTCTGCCCAGGCATGACCGTGATGGGCTTTTTCATCCCACGGACAACAACTGTCTCCCCCGGAGCCTGATTTAAACAAACCACATCACCATCAGAATCCTCCTCGCCAACTTCCTCCTCAGCGCCAGCTACACCAGTATCCTCATCCTGTTGTACTTCAACAGTGACATCTTCAATTTGCATATCAGCAAGTGGACTGTGGGTGCTCCTTTCAGCACTTGCAGGGGGCGTGCAAATGGTGGAAAGAGCCACCTCTTCCCGTCCAGTGCTGGGAAGGTCAGGCATCGCAACCACCACCACACTTGGACTCTCCTTGGGGATTTGTGATATCTTCTTAGAAAGCACAGTTCTTCGCTGTGCTTTTGCCAGCTTAACTCTTTTGATTTTTTTAGTGGGAGGAGGGCTTCCATCGTCATGTGAAGCTGAACCACTAGTCATGAACATACTAGGGATCGACCTTAGCCGTTCCTTGCCACTCCGTGTCGTAAATGGCATATTGGCAAGTTTACGTTTCTCTTCAGCTGATTTAAATGTCTTTTTCAAGGTCATTTTCCTGAACTTTGCCATTTGGGATTGTATGTGCCCTCTACTATGACATTGGGCATCGGCCTTGGCAGACGACGTTGATGGCATGTTATCGTCTATGTCATGACTAGTGGCAGCAGCTTCAGCACTAGGAGGAAGTGGTTCTTGATCTTTCTCTATTTTATTTTTATCGGAGAAAGTTTGGTCCTCCATTTATGTTATATCGATTTGATATATACGTGCGGCTAAACACAGAAAATAATTTTTTTTTTGGTTTGGACTGGAGTGTACTTTGTGGGTTACAGCACCCTTTAACGGTCAAGCCAGCCGGCCCTTTACTTATGACACAGGCGCACTCTTGGCACTACTTTGTTGATGCACGTGCGGCTACTGCGCACACAATTCACAAACACAGAAAATAATTTTTTTTTGGTTTGGACTGGAGTGTACTTTCGGGGGTTACAGCACCCTTAACGGTCAAGCCAGCCGGCCCTTTACTTATGACACAGGCGCACGCTTGGCACTACTTTGTTGATGCACGTGCGGCTACTGCGCACACAATTCACAAACACAGAAAATAATTTTTTTTTGGTTTGGACTGGAGTGTACTTTCGGGGGTTACAGCACCCTTTAACGGTCAAGCCAGCCGGCCCTTTACTTATGACACAGGCGCACGCTTGGCACTACTTTGTTGATGCACGTGCGGCTACTGCGCACACAATTCACAAACACAGAAAATAATATTTTTTTTGGTTTGGACTGGAGTGTACTTTGGGGGTTACAGCACCCTTTAACGGTCAAGCCAGCCGGCCCTTTACTTATGACACAGGCGCACGCTTGGCACTACTTTGTTGATGCACGTGCGGCTACTGCGCACACAATTCACAAACACAGAAAATAATTTTTTTTTGGTTTGGACTGGAGTGTACTTTCGGGGGTTACAGCACCCTTTAACGGTCAAGCCAGCCGGCCCTTTACTTATGACACAGGCGCACGCTTGGCACTACTTTGTTGATGCACGTGCGGCTACTGCGCACACAATTCACAAACACAGAAAATAATATTTTTTTTGGTTTGGACTGGAGTGTACTTTGGGGGTTACAGCACCCTTTAACGGTCAAGCCAGCCGGCCCTTTACTTATGACACAGGCGCACGCTTGGCACTACTTTGTTGATGCACGTGCGGCTACTGCGCACACAATTCACAAACACAGAAAATAATTTTTTTTTTGGTTTGGACTGGAGTGTACTTTGGGGGTTACAGCACCCTTTAACGGTCAAGCCAGCCGGCCCTTTACTTATGACACAGGCGCACGCTTGGCACTACTTTGTTGATGCACGTGCAGCTACTGCGCACACAATTCACAAACACAGAAAATATTTTTTTTTTTGGTTTGGACTTGAGTGTACTTTGGGGGTTACAGCACCCTTTAACGGTCAAGCCAGCCGGCCCTTTACTTATGACACAGGCGCACGCTTGGCACTACTTTGTTGATGCACGTGCGGCTACTGCGCACACAATTCACAAACACAGAAAATAATTTTTTTTTGGTTTGGACTGGAGTGTACTTTCGGGGGTTACAGCACCCTTTAACGGTCAAGCCAGCCGGCCCTTTACTTATGACACAGGCGCACGCTTGGCACTACTTTGTTGATGCACGTGCGGCTACTGCGCACACAATTCACAAACACAGAAAATAATTTTTTTTTTGGTTTGGACTGGAGTGTACTTTCGGGGGTTACAGCACCCTTAACGGTCAAGCCAGCCGGCCCTTTACTTATGACACAGGCGCACGCTTGGCACTACTTTGTTGATGCACGTGAGGCTACTGCGCACACAATTCACAAACACAGAAAATAATTTTTTTTTTGGTTTGGACTGGAGTGTACTTTCGGGGGTTACAGCACCCTTAACGGTCAAGCCAGCCGGCCCTTTACTTATGACACAGGCGCACGCTTGGCACTACTTTGTTGATGCACGTGCGGCTACTGCGCACACAATTCACAAACACAGAAAATAATTTTTTTTTGGTTTGGACTGGAGTGTACTTTCGGGGGTTACAGCACCCTTTAACGGTCAAGCCAGCCGGCCCTTTACTTATGACACAGGCGCACGCTTGGCACTACTTTGTTGATGCACGTGCGGCTACTGCGCACACAATTCACAAACACAGAAAATATATTATTTTTTTAGCACTTGGGGGGAGCACCCCTGATGGACAGAGCACCCCCTGGACAACACTACAGCACTCCTTTAGGACTGGGACACTGCACAGGACTTTGGAGTGGACACAGCCCCTATGGAGAACTGACTGCACAACACAGTCCAGCCAGCCCCTATGGACTTTGAAGTAGTGGACACAGCCCCTATTAACAACAGCAGCACAGCACAACACAGCCAGCCCCTATGGACTTTGAAGTAGTGGACAACAGCAGCACTACACTACACTACACTACACTACACTACACAGCCCTAACTCCCACCCTCCCTCTTCACTGTCCACAGCCGAGTGAGAAAATGGCGCCGACGCGGGTACCTTATATAGGATCCAAAACCCGCGAGACCCGGAAGGCGGGATGATGACGTTTTGCCTCAATTTCAGATCCGAGTCAGGCGGGAAAAGTCGAGCCTGACTCGGATCGGACTCGGATCGGGGGGGCTCGGGGGGGTTCGGATTTCAGAAATCCGAACCCGCTCACCCCTAGTGCAAACCACTTATCATACTAAGATAAAATAAAGACACTGAGACGTGGATTTGGCAGATAACTTGATGGCCCAGTGCGAATTATGTCCTTGTCCCCCGTTTCTATAGTCACCCAAAGGGCCTCAGTTGTTGCTTCAACATTTTGTATTCTAGTAGCATTTATGATGTTTTCACATACATAGCTACTCCTCCTCCAATCCTCCCCATTCTGTCTGTTCTAAATAGATTATAGCCTGGTATAACTATGTCCTAGTCATGATTTTCATTACACCATGACTCTGTAATTGCTACAATATCTAGTTCATCCCTTGTCATTATTGCCATTAGTTCAGAGATTTTATCAGCTATGCTCCTGGCATTTGCACACATAGCTCTAAGAGTGTTGCTGGTATTTCTTTTTTTTCTGAGACATGGTTTGTGAGTATATTACAAAATAACAATGGGCAAGATGATTTTTTTGAATTACCTGGTCTCAGATTTTGGTCAATCGAGCGATCGCATCTTGCGAGCGGGTCTGAATCAGGTCCCAGGTGCGCTGGGGTCTGGTGGCAGGGAATTCTGGCCCACGGCCCAGAGGCACTTATCAAGCTTCTGTATGCTATACCCCCCAGCTCTAATGGCTTGGTCCAATCTAGTAAACCAGTTTCCCTTATTAGAAGGATGTGACCTCTATAAAAGTGCAGCTGATATTTCCAATGATGTACAATCATGGTGTACTCAGATGGCAATGCCAATAGTCGTTTGGGAAGATGAAGCAGATATGACATAGTAATTTCTAATAGCCTCAGTAATCGATCATAAAGGGCAGTATATGGAATCATAGGGCATCATGTATAGAAGAAGACAGATGCATCGCTACGAAGGGATTCTTTAACTATAATATTTATAGCTATTTGCCGGTTCGCTTTAAATATTTTGTCCCAGTCTAACCCCCTACATTTCATAAAGTTTGTATTTTGTCTACATAGAAATTCATAACAAAAAAAAAATTAATATATTGAGAAATTGTTCATTATAAAATCCACAGTTGCTCTAACAAATTCATCAAATTGTTTCAGCCTGGTCTAAAAAATTTCAGCAAAACCTAAAGATCCCGTTTCTTGCTCTGCTACTGCAAATTGTTCCCATGCTTACCCTGTACGACGCGGCAGACACTTTGCGCCACCTTATAAATAAAATGTAATAATAGTAATTCAATAAAGATCTTTTAATCTTATGTGTATTACCTGTTAATTGAGATATTTTGTCTTTCAGAGCTTAGCACAACAATTAAGCTCACGATTTACATTGTGTTACAATACTCAATAGAACGACAATAAAAACAAAAACTTAGAGGCAGCAGTCAGTCTCCTGGCAGATTAATTCCAGGTCTCACAGAATCACAAGCGGTATAATCGCTACCACCTGTGGATCTTTTTAATGTGTGCCAGTCAGTAATTAATACACTTACGCTCCAGCTAGGAGATATGGAAAACATGCACGGTTAGTGGTCCCTGAGGACTGGAAGTGACATAAAACACCAAACGTCTTAGACATGTACAAAAAGTTTCTTCATTTAAACTCACATCTCATACCACTAGGACAAACATGAAAGTCTATATATGGATATTGTTACTGACCCATATGAAGAAACATTTTTTGGACTGAACCATCATTTATGAGAATGCAGCCCAACAGTTCACCAGGAATTAGTGGCATGCACATTAGCACATATAAACCAATACTGTATATTTGGCTACTCATGTAGCCATCATTGTGCTGGAGAGCGGTGGCCATTTTCTTGTAGCACACATCCTACTCACTTTCGCTTCTCCCCAGTGCTTCCTGAATGGTGGGCAGAGAGTGATGACATCATCACTGTGTTGTTCACACCCAGTCTGGGCTCAGAGAGATTGCTAGACTTCAGGGAATAAGGGAGATCACCACTATTTCGGGGAGTATCCCTGACATTCAGGGAGAGTCGCCACGTTTGAGAAGTGGTGACCCTGCATGACATTTGTTGCACAATTAAAGTTCATTGACTAGAAGGAAAGGTTGTATATTCCAGCAGCCAGTGTTTAGTTTTATACTGAGAAACATAAGATCAGGAATAAAGGGCGAGACGTAATAGAGTCCGAGTTTATTGTGTGGAACAAACTCGGAAATTCTTGCACATGTAAAGGTCCGAGTTTGTCTCACAACACGCCAAATGTAATAGCCTGCAAACTTGTGAGTTTGAGGCCATTACATTATTCGAGTCTGGGTAAACTCCTATGAAAACTCAGACCTTTTAGTGCAACTAGCATTAAAGGTCCGAGTTATACATATACAGAGGTCTTCACAGATCAGTGAGATCCATGAAGGCTTCTGTATTTAAAAAAAAAAATAGTAAACCGTAAAATAAAAAAAATTCAAAATGATGTGCGCCCCCCCTACCCCACAAGCATAACCAGCCCGGGCTTTAGTGAGCCTGTCCTGGTTCTTAAAATACAGGGGGGAAAATGCATACAGGTTCCATGTATTTTAAGAACCAGTACCAGGCTCTGTTGAGCCTGTCCTGGTTCTTTAAATACAGGGGGAAAAATGGGCATGGATCCCCTGTATTTTAAGAACCATCTGTTGAGCTGGTCCTGGTTGTGGAAATACAGGGGACAAAATAAGTAGGGGTCCCCTGCTGTTTCCATAACCAGCACCGGACTCTTTCTAGCAGGGGTGTAATTTCACAGACCGGGAACCCCTTCACCACGCGGCCAAAGCATTACACCTGACCGCTAGTCAGCCCAGACCGGGGATCCCTGGGCAGATGGGGACTCCCCCAATAAAGAGGTACCCCCTTCTCCAGGGTACCCAGGCCTGTGCTGATAGCCCGGGGCTATCCCTGGCTGGTGGGTGCTGGGTTGATAGTGTAACTATGTGTAAATAAGAGAAGTAATACTATTTCTTTTTCTGGAGAACAAGAGGTCCCAGCAAGCCTCCCCCGCATGCTGGTACTTGGAGAACCACCAGTACCAGCATGCAGGGTATTAAGGGCCCGCTGTACCTGTAGTTAATCTGCAAAATAAATATTACAATAACCACAACACATCCAAGGGGTTAAAAAAAAACAAAAAACACACACCCGAAACCAGGTCAGATAGGAGGAAGGTTATGTGTCTCCATTCCTCCGCACAAATGACCGGGACCTGCATGACTCCTGTCATTACAGGAGCCACCAGCCAATCAGCGGGCACCTCCGTAGGAGCTGGCTGCTGATTGGCTCTGAGCGGTCAGTTTGTCACACTTTCCCCCATAGACTTCAATGATGGGAAAGCTCCATTGAATCTATGGTGGGAACCGCTACATTGCAGCCTATGATGGTAACCGCATGGTTAATTAAGGAAGACCCCTACTCATTTTCTCCCCTGTATTTCCACAACCAGGACCAGCTAAACAGAGCCTTGTGCTGGTTCATAAAATACAGGGGAATCCTACACATTATTTCCTCTGCATTTTAAGAACTAAGAAAGGCTCAACAGAGCCCGATGATGGTTCATAAAAATACAAGGGAACCCTACGCATTTTTCCCATATTTTATTAACCAGGACAGGCTCTATGCTTATGTGTGTGTGAGCACGTTTTGAAAATATATATATATATATTTTTACGGTTTACTTTTTTCACACAGAAACATACATGGATCTCACGGATCTGTGTATCTTTCTGTGTAACTCGGGCCTGCTCAGGCTAGACTCGCTAGCCTGAAGCAGGTCTGTTTTTTTCCGAGTTTTCAGGTAGTAATAGTGAGCGAGATAAACACTCGCACTCTATTACATTGCCCGACGTGTAGTCTCACAATGGCAAAACATCTGGATGTGTGTTTTGCCATTGTGAGTTACGGAGGTGTGAGAAACATGCAAGTTTCCATCTTCTCACACCCTATTACATCAGGTGAGTTCTGGAAATGTGCGAGTATAGCTCTATAGTCGCTCATTTTCGGTCGGACCCCATTATATCTCGAGCAAAATGTCCTTAAACTTGTTCTACCACTCCAGTATTTGTTGGTAAAGAGTGTTTCATACGTATTCCAATCAGAGGATTTGAGGGTATACGTTCAGGAATCCGGCCGTCGCAATGCCGACAGCCGGCTTCCCAACTACTTAATCCCAGCGAGGGTTAAATGACAGGCGTCTAAATGTAGACGCCTGTCATGTTACCGACGCCGGGAGACCGGCGCCCGGCATCCCGATCGAAGTGATGCCAGGCACCGGGCGCGGACAGCCGCGCAGGGAGGGTTAGGTGAGGGTCTCCCTGGGGGAACTTAGGGTTAGGCACCCCCCCGGGAGGTTAAGGTTAGGCTAGGGGAAGGGGGATTTAGGATTAGGCACCCCCCCAGGGGACTTAGGTTTAGGCAGCGGGGAAGGGGGGGTTAGGTTTAGGCACAGGGGGGGAGGTTAGGTTTAGGCACCCTAAAGGAGGGTTAGGGCTAGGGGGTAGAATTAGATTAATTTATACTTACCTTTAGGACAATCGGGATTTCCTCCTCTGTCGGGCTGACGTTGCCGGGATTTGAACCGCCGCATTCGGTATGATTCACCGGCGGCCATGTGAATCATACCGAGTGCGCTTTGGGATATGGAACGGTGGGTACTAGAGTTACCTGCAGGGGTGCCGAGAGGGGGGAGCGGGTACAGATTACCTGGGCCCAGGCTTCCTGAGGGGCCCGGCGGGGGCCCGGGTCCGGCGCCGCCCCTCCCTCCCTCACAGCAGCCCGGCTGAGCTGCAGTGGGAGACTGCTCGTGGCAGCCACAGCAGGCTCCTATGCCTGTGGGGGGGGGGGGAGCGATCACACTGATCGCACCCCCACTGCCTTTGAGCAGGGCTGAGGGGGCTCAGAGCGTCCCCCCTCCCAGCGCGCAGCGCCGCTTCGCAGCGCTGCAAAGCTTTTTTTTCTGGGAAAGGGGCGTGGCCATGCCTCCCGCGATTAGGCCACGCCCCCTGTTACCCAGGCCCCCCGCGGCTCTTGGCGGGCCTGGTTACCTGGTTCGTATTCAGATGTCCTTCAGATTGTTTGTAACGTCCACTGAATCAGGAAACCATTTTCCTTTCATAACCAAATTAGACTTTTAAATTGTGAAAACTGTGGTGAAATATTTGGAGGTCTGGCTATAGCAAATATGGGACATGACATTGCGTGGGTGCCCATTCGCTGCCCCCCTGAGCATGTATCGGGGCTGGCACATGCGCATTGGAGTCCCACTCTGATCATTCTTCTGCCAGTGAAAAGGAAATCCCAATGGAAGCTCACTGCTCCCGCTCCCCACACTGTACAATATAGACTGTCCCTACGCGAGAATTGGATCAGTGATCTGAAAATATCGGATGCTTCACATGTATTCTGATTGTAGCAGTATAACAGACTAAGGCCTTGATTCAGACCTGCTCACTGCCGGAGGCAGGTCTGATGGGCGTTTTATTTATTTTTTGGGGTCCGGCCTCCTAGCCGCTCGCTAAGCTGTGGGTGACCACCCACAGCTTTTGCGAGAGGGCAGGTGATGGTCGCGATTATCGCTTGCGACAAGACCCTTGTGGTAGGGTTTCGTCTGCCGCAAGCCCCATTGAGCTTCCTGCTCTAATAGAGCAGGAAGCTCACTACTGACATCACGAGTGATGTCAATAGGGCCGCCCACAAACGGCAGGTGTTCCTTCAGGATCGCCTCCATTTGACCAGCCACCCCCCCTCCCCGCCTACAAAGCGGGGCGAGCTGTCGATCTACATCGACAGCCGCCCTGTTTGTAGCGAGCCACGGAGCGAGTGAATTTCTCACTCACTGCTGTGCACTGCCTGGCCATCGACCAGCTTGCGAGCGCTATGCGCTTGCGAGCGGGTCTGAATCAGGCCCTAAGGCCAAATGTAGCTCTCTAACTGTGGTGGAACCACAAGTCTCAGCATGCTGTGCCAGCTACTAACTTCATGTTCCTCAAATGACTGTTTGTCTAAAGGGGGACAATCTGGGACTTATCAGAACTATTATTATTATTATTATTATTATTATTATTATTATCAGTTATTTATATTGCGCCACAAGTGTTCCGCAGCGCCTTACAAAGTACATAAACAAATAGGTTGATTTACAGTGACTTACAGTACAATACATTACATTACAGGACATGGATAATATACATTGCTACATTTGTGACCATAACACCCACATAAGCAGCAATGCAAAGCAACCAAGTGTTAGGTGCCAGTGGCGTATCTATAATGGGTGACGTGTGTGCGGCGTACATGGGCCCCCAGGTCCAGGGGGGCCCCGCACCACACACCCTGCACCCATATTATTTTAAACTTACCTGTCTGTGATCCAGCGGCGGCTGTCAGTGCGCTTAGAACACCAGAAAAATGACCGCAGTGGCCATTTTCCCAGCGTTCTGCGCATGCGCAGTAGACTCCGAGCACACTCTAGTGCCCGGAGTCTACTAATGCTCCGGTGGCTGGCCAGCCGCGTAAGTTGGCTGCCGGCCACCGGGGGGAGAGGAGGGGGGCAAGCATGGAGACTGCACACGGGCCCCCTCCTCTCTTAAGACGCCCCTGTTAGGTGCCCTAGTAGAGAGTAAGAAGTAGATGAAAGTAGAGTAAGGAGAAGCACAAGAGGGTAGAGGGCCCTGCTCATCAGAGCTTACATTCTGAAGGGGAGGTGCAGACAAACAGGCGTGACACAGATGGGGTAGACAGGGAGGAGGGAGCATGGAGCAGCGGGTTTGGATGAGGGCTGGAAGGCTTTGATGAAGTAGTGGGTCTTGAGAGCCCGTTTGAAGGATTGTAGAGAGGTGGAGTCTGATGGGGAGAGGGAGGGAGTTCCAGAGGTGAGGAGCAGCACGGGCAAAGTCTTGGAGGTGGGAGTGGGAGGAAGTAATCAGTTGGCATGAAAGGCGACGTGTATTTGTTGAACGAAGAGGGCAGACAGGAGAGTGAAGGGAGATGAGATCTGAGATGTAACTATGTGATTCACATGGGAATTTTCCTATGCATGTCTACCTATTAATTATCAACTTCAATTGTAAAGTTCTGAACATTATAGGGAACCACTCTGAGGGGTAAATTTACTAAAGTGAGAGTTTGATGTTCCCCATAGCAATCAATCAGATTCTACTTAACGTTTAACTAGCACCTTCTAGAACATAATAGCTAGAGTCTGATTGGTTGCTACGGGCAACATCTCCACTTCTAAAAACTCTCACTGTAGTAAATTTACCCCTGAGCATCTGTTGGCTTTAAAAAAATGTGTCTACAAATATGTATACAAATGATATACTGTATTTATAAACAGACATCACATTTCGGAGACAGGGGTGTACAGTAGTTTTACTCAGCAATAAGAGTTTGGCAAAATACACATTTTAAAAATAAGTCAGGCTTTGTTATGAAGTCCACGGCAATTGCAGTTTTGCACCTTGGCAATGCCACGTTGTGCTGAGGAGAGCGGGTGGAGAAAGGGTATTGAGGCAACTGAAATTGCAGCCAGATTTACGGTTTGGATTATCCCAGATGAGGGGTAAATTTACTATTTCACGGTTTGTCAAAGCCGACAATCATCGGCCACTTTGACCAATAGTTTTAAAGTGGGCTGGGTACGGGATCCCGACGGTCAGAATCCCGACCCTAACCTACCCCTCCTGCAGCCTAACCCTCCCCCTAACCCTAATACTTACCTCTGCAAGCTGTCGGGATGCCGCTGTTGGTATTGTGATCGTTGGCATCCTGACAGTCGGGATGCCGCTGTTGGTATTGTGATCGTTGGCATCCTGACAGTCGGTATGCCGCTGTTGGTATTGAGATCGTTGGCATCCTGACAGTCGGGATGCCGCTGTTGGTATTGTGATCGTTGGCATCCTGACAGTCGGTATGCCGCTGTTGGTATTGTGATCGTTGGCATCCTGACAGTCGGTATGGCACTGTTGGTATTGTGATCGTTGGCATCCTGACAGTCGGTATGCCGCTGTTGGTATTGTGATCATTGGCATCCTGACAGTCGGTATGCCGCTGTTGGTATTGTGATCGTTGGCATCCTGACAGTCGGTATGCCACTATTGGTATTGTGATCGTTGGCATCCTGACAGTCGGGATGCCGCTGTTGGTTTTGAGATCGTTGGCATCCTGACAGTCAGGATGCCGCTGTTGGTATTGTGATTGTTGGCATCCTGACAGTCGGTATGCCACTGTTGGCATTGTTATCGTTGGCATCCTGACAGTCGGTATGCCACTGTTGGTATTGTGATCATTGGCATCCTGACAGTCGGTATGCCGCTGTTGGTATTGTAATCGTTGGCATCCTGACAGTCGGTATGCCGCTGTTGGTATTGTGATCGTTGGCATCCTGACAGTCGGTATGCCACTGTTGGTATTGTGATCGTTGGCATCCTGACAGTCGGTATGCCACTGTTGGTATTGTGATCGATGGCATCCTGACAGTCGGGATGCTGCTGTTGGCAGTGTGATTGTTGGCATCCTGACAGTCGGTATGCCGCTGTTGGTATTGTGATCGTTGGCATCCTGACAGTAGGTATGCCGCTGTTGGTATTGTGATCGTTGGCATCCTGACAGTCGGTATGCCACTGTTGGTATTGTGATCGTTGGCATCCTGACAGTCGGGTTGCCGCTGTTGGCATTGTGATGGTTCGCATCCTGACAGTCGGTATGCTGCTGTTGGCATTGTGATCGTTGACATCGTGACTGTGGGATGCTGATTACATCCTTTTTAAATCGGCAATAAAAATGAATGCAAACCCAGGCTTATTTAGCATTGACCATCCGCGGTATAGTCAATCTACCACTAACAGTCAGACCTTCACATTGAATGGACATAATGGCTGACCTATAGGTAAGAATGGCTGCTAAGTCCAACAGGAAACTAGCAAAGGTTTTATGAACCTTTCCCAAATAAGCAGAATATTACAGACTCCGATCATTAACAGAGCGACACTAGGGGACTGGTGACACAGAAGGATGCTGGCTGGGTCTGGAGAGACACTGCAGGACGTGAGCTTCAGAAACATGGGGGAATGAGGCTGGAGAGACACAAGGGGTGATGAGGCTGAAGTGAACTGGGGGTAAGTGGCTGGAGATTATTCAGCCCCACCCTCCCCCAATTATCCACAATTGGCAGGATTACTGGCACATTACTTCCACAGACTTCGCGAGCCGGAGCCACCAGTGGGGTTACCATCTATTTAGCCTCCGGGCACCTGGTATGAACTTATGCCCCTCACTCTCAATGCTGATATGTGTTTATGTATATTATCCCACCTTCAGGTCTGTATTGATAGAAAAACAATGCTCCTCAATGAAGCAATTGCTTTTTGTGTAGCTTGTGCTGATCCTGATTAATCACCTTACGCGTTTCATTACAATAGTTGAATCACTGGAGATAATAGAGGCGGTCGCCTCTGGGTACCAGCCCTGACTGGGGTTCTCTGACCTCCTTCATTGCCCCTGATTCTACTTTATGCATGTCAGAGCCCTCGGATTTCTAGTAGTTTCATAAATTGCATGATCATTGATGTTGGTACTTTTAAATTGGGTTTATTTATAGAAACTTTTTTTTTTTTAATTTATATACAACAAAAAAATCAGACAGTTAATGCAATACAATCACACTGTACAATAAAGAATTTCAATACAAAAGTATATTCAAGCTCTACTCAAACAGCAGACACATAAAATAAAGCAAATTTTATGGCATACATGTCAGAACAGGAGTCAGCAGGTATCATATGTGCAGGGCATAGGCGACTTAATCACTTGCCATGGGCAACTTAGCTCTGGAGGGGGCGCCTAGGGGCAAGCTGGGCAGAGGCCACCTCAGGAGCAGCACTGTAGAGATATGTTCCACTAGGGACACATCAGTGGTCTGCGCTGGGACAGGGCATCGAATCCCTGCGCCGACTGAGGACCGCTGCGAGTGTTCAAATTTGGCTCCGGCTGCGAGCCAATTGCAGTCTCCGTACTGGTACCCATTTGCGGCGAATCACGTCACTGCTCTGCCCACTCACTCCAGATTTTATTAAAATTTTGGTGATGTGACGAGTGATGCAAAATCTGTACAATGGCGGAGGGGGAGCATAGAAGAGCTCCCGAAGGGGCAAAAAAGATGCTGCACAAAAGAGGCTACCCGGCAGGAAAAAGATCAAAGAAGACAGAAGGAAAGGAGGATCCTGCGGTCAAGGGACAACTCCCTGATACATTAACCACTTGCCTGGCAGCGTCGTCTTTTTTTTCCAGCCACACCAGGCTTTGCGTCACCTGATCTGGTGGCAATATTTCGAACAATCAGATACACAGTGTGGGCAACTGCAGGAAAAGAATCTTCCTGCATCTGCTGCTGCTTCTTCCCTGCCCCCTCCCCCAGTGTCTGCCGTGCAGCAGCACAGCAGGACCCCACCCAGCGGCTGCAGACTAGCAGCCGCTGGGAAAAAGTAAATTAACTACCCCCTCACTCCCTAAAGTGTACCTGGTGCCTGAAGCCACAATGAAAAGGGAAGTTTGTGATGGTCGCGATGTTCCGATGTTTGAAAAACTATTTTTTTTTAACATTAAAAAAAAAAAAAAATGAAATCATTTTGGATAATTTGAAATACATGTTCTTCACCTAATTCACTCATAAAAAATAAAAAATTCTGAATGATTTTTTAGCAAAGAAAATGTGTCAGTTAAATGGCTAAGATGCAATCACAGAAAAAAATTTAATTGCAATGTAAATACCAGATTGTATATTGATGTGTTTACACAGAAATTCAGCTCTTACAGTATTTCAGATTGAAAAAAATAAATAAAAAAGATTCAGCCATGGACCACCTTAAAGAGCGAGTAAATATGATATTTGATATTTATTTATATCACAGGTTGTATATTACTGACCTGCACAGTATACACATAACTACAGTGTTCCCTTTCAGCCGTCTACTGCAGGCGGACTCAGAAGGGCGCGATCGTGGTGACAGGGACGGGCTGGGCCTGACAACAGGGCGATATCTGCCTTCCAGGCCAGTACACTATTAATGTTTTCCAACCTGATCCCACACACGTTGATGTGCCTGGCGGAGCAGCTGGACTTCATCCTCTGCTGGATTCTCAGCCACCAGGTGCCGCCATGCAGTGTGCGTCCGCACAGTTATGGGGTATGGCACTGCCATATGTACCCAGTAGCACAACGATTGGTGGATGGCACTGGTCCTTCTAAATACAGAGTAGTGGAAGTGATTGATGAATGATTGGAATGATCAACCAATCAGAGTGCAGTATGTAGACACATGGTCTGCACAGTGCTAAACTGGCCTAAGAAAAAATCTAGATCTGCCGCTGGCTGCAGGCTGCCATCTTGGCAGGGAGCTTAAAGGCCTACTGTACCTATTCCCACCCATATCTAATGTACAGCAATTGCAAAATGGCTTGCAAATGTATAAATATATATAAAATATGATCAATAAATGAAAACATTGACATGAACAATCGTATGCTGCGCTTTGCATTATATATATTAGTCTATATAAACAATCGAAAGGTGACTAAAATATATGGATATATATCAAACTTTGGCACAATATATGATGACAGATATAGGAGATCATTGTACCTTGGATACACAAGGCAAAACGCGTTGGGTTTGTACCATCCAGCCTAATTGGCCCACCCAGTAAACTTTATGTCGCACGCCTTCTTCCCATTTTCTGGACACGACTCTGTATCCTAGAAAAGCACCTAGTTTGGGAAGAGGCTAAAAATATGCAGACGTGCAAAGTCCAGGGGTAAATATTCTCACAAAGTCCATCTCCTAATGCTCTAAAAAAACACTTAGATAAACATTTCCATATCCAAGTCACTATTAGCTGAATTTTCTTTATGAATTAAATTAATAATGAGGTGACACCTGGACTGTTTTCATTGCTGTAATCACATGTCCGCAAGTTATGTGCCGATTACTGTGTGAGACAAGCATGACAGAAATGCATATTCAGAGGATGTGACCTTTTATGGGTTATGTATACTAAAAGACACTTTTATGATCAGTTCCTGGTATGAAACTTAACCCGGTAGCAATTCCTGTGTACAGTATTTAAGGGGACCCCGGGATATAGTCCAAATTGCTTTGTGGAAGAGCTTTTCCAACTTAAAATGCGTTGATGCTAGGAATAAGTGGATATATGTTTGGGATTTCCATGTAGGAGTATTTTGTGGAACCCATTACTATCTGAGGACCCATTCTTTGAAAAAGGAAGATCCAGACTTACCATCCTACGGCTCTAATAGCGCACTCACGGTATGTGTCCCATTTATTCCACCTAGGATTTTCTGGTTATGCATGTGTGCATGTTTGTTTTTTATGTTAGTGTTTGTGTTAAATGTTAGTGTTTTGAGATAATACACTATGTGAGTGTTGTTCTTTCCATATAATACTCCATGAAGAGGTTCCCCATAACATCCGTCGGAGGGTCGTGAGAGAGAGGGGAAACAAAAATAAGAAACCAAAAAGGTTTATTAAGCTTTACTCACGTAAGCACAATACCATACAGCCAGTACCAAGGAATTCCAAACTGTACTTTTTGGCGGAATCATTGGGGGGAATTGAGTTCAGTACGCTGTTGATACCGCCAGGTGGGAGCTCCCGGAGCTATCCAATTCAGTGAGCTGTTAAGTCCAACAGTTAGAAGTTAAGTCGTAGAATGCCGGTTATCACAACTTAACCTGGGTGTTTAGTCTCGAGAACCAGCATTCTCTGATTAAAGTGCCGGGCGCAAGGCTGTTAGCGCCGTGCTAAGCCGGAAAACAGCTTAGCAGCCGGCACTTCTCCTCGCACTCTGAGGAGGGTGCGAGAAGTCGTTTAGTCGCCCTAACAGCGCTCTGAATCGAATAGGTCCGGGAGCTCCCTCCCGGCGCTATCAACAGCGCACTGAATTGAATTCCCCCCCGTAGTCCCAATGGAAAACATCATATGTTGGATAATCCATGGACCCTTTAGCCAGATATACTATTGTGATTTATTTTCCCTTCATATTTTATGTCAGTTGGAGAAAATCACAAACACAAAAAAATTGGAACCATTGGAACGGAAAGTAGAGATGTATATGCTCAGATATTTAAGATTTGTATTTCATTTCCTTGCTGTGCATTTTATATTGATGTATTCTAGAGCCCAAATTACTACTTTGCTCATTGTGCACCTAGAGATTGTCAGGGCACTAGGATTGGGCGATCTAGGCTCACTGACCATACGGTTGGCTTGTGCGTGAGTGGAGTGATGGAAGCTCGGGGGCTTTAGGAAGCTCATGAAACGGAGAACAGAGCTGATACAGATACTGAGGTACATGGAGGTGGACCACTAACGGAGTGGACCTATGGTAGTCAGCAACAGCTGAATATTGATCAACCTGTACAGCGAGGATGTCTGCAGACAATGCTGGATGTTGAGGACAGCACTGATTACTGCTCAGTAGAGACTTTTGATGTCTGCACTGATAATTAGGAGCAGCACTGTACTGTACAGCACAGAGTACTGATGTCTGCACTGATAATTGGAGACCCAAGGTGCGTACACACTAGAGGATATGCTCCCTGAGCGATATCGTCTAGTGTGTCCCCGGCAGGGTGTGCTCAATGTCGTTCATGACATTGAGCACACCCGCTGAACGATATCATTAACGATATCGTTCAGCGTCGGGCTCTCTCCTCCATTCCCCAACATGCAGCAACCTGACAATATCGTCAGGTTGGCCTGCATGTTTACCCGATGAACGATGATGACGAATGACCCGCGGGAACGCGCGTCATCGTTATCGTTCATCATTTTGTGTTAAAAATGGACGATAAAGTGGATGACTGAATAATAACGATATCGTTATCGTTCAGTCGTCCACTTTAATCGGCCAGTGTGTACGCACCATTAGCTGTAGTAGTCTAAACGTAAAGTACGGATGTCTGATGGTGATTGGAGACAGCAATGTTAGCTGCAGCAGCAAGAGCCCCGGAGTCTGCACCGGTAGTTGGAGACAGCGCTATAGTTGTCATAGCAGAGAGTTCTAGTATGTGTGCTGGTGATCGCTGCGTTGCAAGGCAGAGAGTACTGGTGACTGTGGCTATGGTGATATACAGAACAGAGTTGATGCTGAAGTCTCCCAGGTGAGCAGAACAGGAACAGAACTGCAGGACAGGTGATAACCGCACAGGTGAAATGTACAGGAACAGACATGTAGGGATGCTGATGAACAGGAACAGAAGTGTAGGGCTGCTGATAACCGCACAGGTGTCCTGAACAGGAAAAGAAGTGTAGGGCTGCTGATAACCGCACAGGTGTCCTGAACAGAAACAGAAGTGTAGGGCTGCTGATAACCGCACAGGGATAGTTGACAGGCAATGGGTGAAAGGGAGAGGGGATAAGCAGTGGGTGACAAGGAGATAGGGAGAGGAGACAGGCAGTAGTGAAAGGGAAAAGCAGTGGGTGATAGGGAGAGATGACAGGCAGTTTGTGATAGGGAGAGGGGAGATGCAGAGGGTGATATGGAGATGCAGTGGGTGCACAACACATACCACACTGTAGTGCCCCCCACATTATGCCACCTCTAGTGCCCACACATTATGCTACACTGTAATCCCCACACATTATGCCATCTGCAGTGCCCACACATTATGCTACCGGTAGTGCCCACATTAAGCCACCAATAGTGCCCACACATTAAGCCACCTCTAGTTCCCACACATTATTCTATACTGTAGTGCCCACTCATTATGTCACCTGTAGTGCCCACACATTATGCCACCTCTAATGCCCACACATTATGCTACACTGTAGTCCCCACATTATGCCACCTGTAGTGCCCACACATTATGCCACATTGTAGTCCCCACACATTATACCACCTGTAGTGCCCACACAGTGTACTCACCAGCAGCATCCTCAGAGCAGCAGTCACAGCCTCACACCCATGAGACTGCGCTGCTCCTAAACTCCAGGTAAGAGGAGCATGTGATTGGGCTCCTCCAATCAGAGCTCAGCACATGCTCCTCTGACCCCACTGCAGAGACTACCTGCATTTATTACACAGTATTGCACTGCAGTGCTGAGCCTGACTGCACTGTGCCCTGGTCCTCTCTGCGTGTAGCTGCTGGCAGGCTCAGTCACAGGCTTGATGAATGCACGGCAAGCAGCTGCACTGCAGCCTGCTATTTACAAACAGTGCTGGTCAGTGTGAACCCCTATATTGCGGCAGATCCCGGTGCAGAGCACCGGCTGCACCGCCAGTAGTTCTGCCCTGTGCCCAACAAACAAGGAACACGCATAAAATTGTGCCCTCTCCAATCCTATCTCATTTCAATAATCTTTTGTATTGTGCCCCAGAGGTGATGTAGTGTGCTTTTACTCCAGCTAACGCCTCCCAAAATCCTTTGCAAACCTCTGCTCTTCAGCAATTGCCACCATCTCGCTCCGCAAACCCATGCGCTTTGAAGAAAACCTAGGTGCACTTGCAGAAATAGAGCAAAGCTGATTTAGAGTGTTACATTGCCCAATTGGCATATTGTAGACAACCTCCATGTGTGAACAACCACTAACATAGGTCAGCTAATGTGTTTTGTTCATTCGATAATTTATATGCAGCAAATCTATATAGTTCCCAGCCTGGTGTACTGTCAATCAGGTTGAGCGCTACAAAACCACATGCCTGTATGAAGGAACAGTTTGGCTCTTCTCAATGCTCTGGACAGGTGCAGCTCAAGCTGAACTAGGAGCCTCACATTTTATACATGTGATTCAATGCAATTAAGCTGTGTTGCAGTGCAAATGAGCCATCCAAGTATGATGTCTGACATACAGGCATATATGTGCTGTAGAGTTATACTGCAAATAACAATTACCTACGCGTTTCACACCACTATTTATTATGGGGCTTAGGGTGTAATGCCCCCAAAGGAAAGAGACCATTTTTACAGTAAAAAAAAATAAAATATGGCAATTTATGGGAGATTTAAACCTGATGCAATTAAAATTCTAATAAATACATATATAGTAAGTAAATTTATTTAATTTGACTTACAACATGTAAACCAGTAAAAAAACAAGTTAAAAAAAATCATCACCTCTTTAATATCATAGAGCCTCTCCCTGTTTAGTAAATACGTTTTGCTTCTTATTGCAATAAACAGTTAACATGATTGCATTTGCTATTAGATACATTTTTTAATACAATATAAATGTATAACCATTTGGGGAATGTCCTTAATAATTCAAACATTTTATGTGCTGTTATTTGTTTTTGCAATTATATCCGAGAAATACTAAGGAATGGCTTTCTACATTTTTTTTTTAAACAATGTCCTATTAGTTTTTATTTTCAGCCTTGAAAGAACTATGAACTAAAAGATCTTAAATCGAATTTAAAAAAAGCAAATGAAAGACCAGAAGAAGTAAGAATTGTAAAGGAGAGTTCAGGAAATTGTGAATTTATCCTACTCTCCTATGAATGAGTCACACATATCTCCTCTGCCCAGGGGTCTGTCCTTTGTAGCACAGTAAAGGGATGAATTTGATATTGTTAGATACATATATTCTTTACACAAAATATTACTTAAGAAAATGTATTTTCGGCCAGATGGAAACAAGGAGACCTGGGAAGGAATAGGAAAAACAAGGTTCACAGCAATCAATGTAAGGAAATACATATAAAGACTTGAATTGTATGTTTACATCATGTAACCTAAGATCTTCTACCATCGCAGGATTCTGTTTGTCATGTACAGATGTTTATTGATTGAATGGAACAAGATATAAGAAATACCAACGGCTTTGTCACAGGTCTTGGCAACCTGTCTTAGGATAGATAAAAAACTCTTTCTCAGCTGCCTGATTGTCCTAATTCAATGAATAGATAAGAAAATATCTTTTAACAGAGCTGATGTAGAATGTCTGGGTATTAGACATTGTATTTCACTGTTTCATATGAGAAATATAATTGGGGGTAACTGTGCCACTTCTGGGTGAACCTATGATGAAATGACCACTATTGTTTGATTTTATTTTACTAGAATTATGGCACTACTGTGCGATTCTTTCCACCAGAAATGTACCACCACTGTGCAATCCTGTGCACTAGAACTGTGCCACCACTGTAAAATCCGAAACATCAGAATCGTGCCACCACTGTGCAAGCCTGTCTATTAGAACTGTGCCACCACTGTGCAATCCTATCCACCATAAATGTAACATCACTGTGCAAATATATCCATCTGAAAAGTGCCATCACTGTGCAATTATATCAAGCAGAACTGTACCACCACTATGTGATCATATCTACCTGAATTATGCCACCGCTGTGTAAGCTTATCTGTTACCACTGAGCAGTCCTGTCCTGCTTACTAGAACAGTGCAACCACTGTGTTATTCTACAGTATCTATCTGGTGAATAGGAATGATTCTATTAACCAGAATGTAGTCACAATCCTATTCCACACAACAGTGCCACCACTTTGCAATTCTTTATACCAAAGTAATGTCTCTACTGATAATTCTTATCTATCAGAATTGTGCCCCTAACCTGGGATCCTATCTACAAGAACTGTACCACCACTGTATGATTCCATCTACCAGACCATGACTACCACTGTGTTATCCTAACCATCACAACAATGCCACCAATGTACAATTCTATCTACCAGAAATGTGCCAACACTGTGCCATCCTCACTACCAACACTGTGCCACCACTGTGTGAACCTATCCACCACAACAGTTCCACCATAGTGCAATACCATTTACCAGAACAGTTCCAACTCAGTGTCATCTTATCTACTAGAACTGTGCCACAACAGTGCAATCCTCTCCCATTTATCTAAAGAGGGCCACCAGTGTGCAATACTATCCTGTCTACAAAATCTGTGCGCTGCTATGAACTTACTAGAATACTGCAATAATGTGTAATTCTCCCCTGTCTTTAGAAAGTGGCACTGGGCAGACCAGACAATATGAGAAAGACACTGATGATGAGTGTGTTAATAATTATTAAGGCAAACAAGATGATATCAGAAATAACAGTATAAAAAAAGCATGTAAGACAAAGAGGAAGAGACATAAAAAATTCTCCAAATATAATAATGTTGGCGGGCTGGTTTAGTAAAGATGATGCATATTGCCTGAAGTCCAATGTCCACACCATGTTTAGCTTGCAATAATTGGTACTGATTGGTAGATGTAGCACATCTCAGAGCAGTGCCCAATAATGAATACAATCACAGAGCAATCAGCAATAGCAGGAGAAATGTTTTACCAAAGCGTAACATTTTTTATCACACATTTTCTTTACATATTAATTTCCTCTTAACAGCAATGTAATAATTTGGGGAAACGTCAATCAGACAGAAGGCGGTCCCTCCCCAGGCGGGAAGCAACGCACAGATAATTGACACTCTTACTCCTGCATGATGAATTTGATAAAGAAAGACACATTTAGAATTATGCTGAGGGTTACAGCACAAGCAGAGATTTTCGATTCTGCTACTATACTCAGAAATTAGCTGAAAACGATATGTTCTTAGTATTAAAATAATTTTATTATCATTACATAACAATGTCATGTAATTGTCGGTTTGTTTCTTCCAAATGACAGTTTGTACACGTCCTTTTCTAATTACTTATACATTGATGTACATTAGTGTTTTGCTGGAAATATGTTTAACTATTTCAGTATCATGAATGTTTACGATAAATTTGCGCTCTAGAAAAATAGGTTCAGGATCTATGGGTGGAGCAACTGGGGGTGGAGCTATAGAAAAACATTTTCCTGGCATTTTGCGCATGCGCAGTAGGGGAACCGCCGGGAAAGTGGCAGTCGTGTCATTTTTCCAGTGACCTGCGCATGCGCAGTAGGGAAACCGCCGGGAAAGTGGCGGCCGCGTCATTTTTCCAGTGACCTGCGCATGCGCAGTAGGGAAACCGCCGGGAAAGTGGCGACCGAGTCATTTTCCCAGTGACTTGCGCATGCGCAGTAGACTCTGGGCACATACTAGTGCTCAGAGTTTACTGCTGCGGTCAGTACACAGTCGACCACCGGAGAGGAGGGGGGCCCCCTCCTCTCTTAATACACCTCTGTATGTGTATATATATATATATATATATATGTATATATATATATATATTATGCAAGAAGGGAGAGGAACTCACGGGTCTTGAAAATGAAGAATGAAACACCGACGAGGTTGTTATGTTCAACGTTTCAGTCACCTAAGACTTTTATCAAGAACCTTAGGTGGCTGAAACGTTGAACATAACAACCTAGTCGGTGTTTCAGTCTTCATTTTCAAGACCCGTGAGTTCCTCTCCCTTCTTGCATGATATTTACAGATATCTTACACCCTAGATGGCACCAGGGCAAATGGGTTTTGGGCACATTGAGGAGTGCCAGCCATTGAGGTAAACATTATTTAGCTCACGAAAAAGCCTGATAGTCTTGTCTTGTGGATTGCCCGTCACTCCAGATACTGCTGTTCACCGCTATTCAGCTCTAAGCTAAGCCTTGGCTCAGATGCCCAGCGGAGGTTCTTTCCAGCAAGCGCCATCAGCGCAATGGATATATCGCTACAGAGTCCTCACATAAAGTGCTGGTACACGTTACTGTCATAGGCACGCCCAAACGCGTTTCGTCATAGGTAAGACTTCGTCAGTGGGTGTATATATATATATATATATATATATATACACACTGTATATATACACATACACACACACATACATTTATACATACATACTCATTTCATAAATGTGTGTGTAAACTGACTTGGCTACATATACATATTTATTACAGGATGATATTAACTTAAACATATAAGTATATCTAGACCTATCTATATTTCTAATAAATGAGAACGTCTGTTTATTTGTATGTCTGATTGCGATAAACTCCGGAACCACTGAACCGATTGTGATGCTGTTTTCACCATTGTGTAGGTAATTTTCCCAGGCAGGTTTTAGGCTGAGGATCATTACGATCGGTCATCAGGGGGCTGCGGGCGGGGCTTTGCTGAGAGGGGTCCCCTGCATTGCCCTCTGCAATTCTAAATTATTTTCAGCCCTATGCTCCGAAGAGGAACCATTGCTGTGAGCAGTGAGAGGAGTCTAGAGCCTGCAGCAAAGAGGGCAGCTGCCACCTGGGGAGACCCATTATACAAGCGCTGGTGTACCCATTATGTGCGGTGATCGGTGGAGCTGTGCAGGAGGCGCAGCTCAGTACAAGGGAGCTGGTATCCAAGTGGCAGAGATCACCAGAGTGCAACCCACTGAGGGAGGGATCCGGCTGCCTAGGGAGCATACTTGTCTACCCTCCCGATTCGGCCAGGAGCTTCCCGAAAATTGGGTGCCGGTCCCGGCACCCCGGAAAGGCAGGCGAGCCTCCCGGCGACCCGTCCAGTGACATGATTCGCACTGAATCAAGTGATTGTGGCTCCGCCCCCTGATTCACAATGCCATTAATCTCTGCATTGTAAAGAGGGGGCGGGGCCAGGATGATGCGATAACGCCATCACGCCCCATGCTCCGCCCCCAATGATGCATCATTGAAGCATTATGCCCCCTTTTGCTGCGACACGCCCCCTCCCCCTTCCCTGGAAGCCCAACAGCTCCCTCCCGGAGGGAGAAATCTAGAAGTTGGCAAGGAAGCTAGGGAGAGACAGATCACTGACTTCCACCGAGCAGAGCCAGGTACTGTAGCTAGTATATATTACAAGATATTTTCTATAGGTACAATCTGGTCTTAGCTGAAGCTCAACAACAGATAAAAAAAAACAGAGAAGAAAAGTGCAGGCAATATATATTTTTGTATTTTTCATACTGTATATACTGTATATATCTGATAACTATAACTAAGGCCATACCAGCAGGCATTTTAAATGAAACCTATAACATACAAACTTAAGACCAACACAGAAAAAGATCTGAGGGCTGCCTATTGGGGAGCACAATTTATATTATTATTATCATTTATTTATATGGCGCCACAAGTGTTCCGCAGCGCCTTACAAAGTACATGAACAAATAAGTAACCAGTGACTTACAATACAATACAAAGCAGGACACGGACATGTATAATAAACATTGCTATATTAGCGACCTTTCCGCCCACATTAGCAGCCGAGTGTTGGTTGCCCTAGTGGGGAGTAAGAGATTATATGCATACTGTAGTAATTACAAAATACTAATCACAAGAATTACATTTGTTTTCCCTGTTATTATTGACTTTGTAACTAAGTCTTCTGTTACGGTTACATGTATTTCTGTATGTGTAGAGAATTCTGTACGGGAAAGAACCAAAAATGTATTTCTGTTTATACATGGTGCTTGGACTATGCTGGGACTTGTAGTCAGACAACAGCTGCAGCCGGCTGGCAGGGACAGATATTTAGCAGGGTGATCAGTGTGCTCCAGAAACCATCAGTTATTTCTTTTTTTTTTCTTTTTTTTAACAAGTTTATTTGTAGTTTTTACAGAAGTAAAATAATACAACTATACATATACATACATACTCAAATCAACAGAATAATATGATATCATGTTAACACATATATCAACAATCCAATCTAATTAGAATAAATCATATAGAGCAATACAAAATATCGAGAAAATATAAATGGAAAGCAGAACTACGTAAGGGGTAGAGAGAGGAAAAAGAAAAAGAACGAAAGAAGAGAAGGAAGGGGAAAAATATGTTGGGGGGGACATGGGAGTTAAAGAGGAGACCGAATCCAGATTTAAACAGATAATAGGTGAATTATGATCATTAAAGTAGTAGGTCCGAAAAGCCTGAGGGTAGGGATCCATGTGGTGTGGTGTTATTATAAAGAAACCAGTCACCCCAAACTACAAGAAGCTTATGGGAGGTGTAATGGAGATAAGCTGATATTTTCTCCATGGCCGCCACATGCCAGATTTTATTTATAAGTTGTTGGCGAGGAGGAGGGTTGATATCTTTCCAGTGCCTTGTAACTAAACATCGAGCTGCGTTTAGGATATGTGAGGGAAGCTTATCAGCATGTGGATTGAGGCCCTCGAGTGGACAGCCAAGGAGAAAAGACCAGGGAGATTTAGTCAGTGGTACTTTAAGAATTTCCGAAAGGAGGACAGCAACCTCATCCCAAAACTTGGCTATTTTAGGGCATGACCACCATATGTGAATGTAGGTGCCTGCCTCACCGCAATCTCTCCAGCAACAATCAGAGGCTAGGTGATACATTCTATGCAGGCGGGTAGGTACCAGGTTCCATCTGTAATATATCTTGTAGGCATATCAGTTATTTCTTTTATATTTATGAATGACTGCGGCAATGACAATTTCTTGAGTTGGGGGCAACGTGAGAGGTAAGTGTACAATACATATTGTGCAGGATTAGTGACTTTTGCTGTTTTGTTTGGATTTTGCTCAATCCGTCATGATGGCACTTTCAGCTGGAAATAGAATGTGTGATAGAGTTTTGGTAACTGAATGGCTATTACCCTTTCTTATTGTGTAGGAAAAACTACAACAGAATAAGAGAGATTTGCTTTGGATTCTCCATCAACCAGGCTGTATAAGCAGGGCCATCTTAACGTATGGACCCACTGGGCTGCTGCCCAAGGCCCCACAAATGTAGGGGCCTTCGTGCAGGGGTGGCCTGGGCCAGGAGGCAGCCGCTCACTCCGTGCATAGAAAGATGCACTCTGGCTGAGAAAGATGCAATCTGGATTACACACAATCAGAGCGGCCATGCAAAATATTCTCTACCTGCCTCCTAGCCTGCAGTCTCAGAGGGCCCCCATTCTGTACCCACAACTGCAGTGCAGAGCAGGAACTGCACTGCGAGCTGGAGAAGAGGGAGGTGGAGTTCGTTATCCTCGCTTTACATAATTTTTTATGTTTAAACTATGGATGTGCAGGCTCGGATAGGTTCGAGTTTGCACGCTGAGTTCAGATTTTTCCCTCCAAAAAAACGGAACTCAGAAAGAGGCAAAACGTCATCTTGCATGGACGAACATCATCATTCCTGGAGTCCTTCATTGTCTTCTAAGGATCCTGAACCTGAATGTGATTCACGAGAGCATTCAGAAATTGTCTACTGCCTTGTCAAGATCACAAGATACATCCAGAAAATCTATGGAGGATGATGTCATTGTTCTCATGATCCCATCGACTGGGGACGGGGTAATAACTTTACAGAATCCATGAGAGAATATTTTTCCCACAATCCATTAGAAAATACTTTTTTTTTAATTATTATTTAATTATTTTTCAACATTCAGGAAAATCTAATCTGATGGCACATTACTTTTCACTCCAGATCTATTTTGGAGGAAAAAAAAAAATTATGTTGAAAGTGTTCTCCGCAATTGGCTTATATACTCGAAATCAAACTGGCACTGTATTTTGTATACACGTAAACTCTATAGCAGTACATCCCATGCCCTTGCAACATCAGGATTTAATGATTGGAAACATGCTGGATCAAGGTTTAAGGACCACGAAAACATCAAGTGATCATCGCAGCTGCGTAATGAAATTCACACAACGAGCCAAACATAGTTGCGGGATAGACCACATACGCAGTTTACAAATGGATAAAGAACAAAAAATACTGGAGAGAAGGTTTAAAGAGACTTGTTGTTGTTATCCAGTTCCTAGGTGAACATGTTTTACCCATTCGTGGGAAGTTATTTGGTTCTTCCACAGAATTAATGTTTCCATGGGTGTCTAGAACTTATCTTCCAATTTGATCCATTTCTTGAAAATCACATCAAACAATATGGGGGAGCAGGAAGGGGACTAAGCAATGACATGTCCTCAATCACAGTTAAAGAATTTATTGACTTTATGGGAGTTAAAGTTTTAGATACAATATAGTCCATGAACTCAAAATGGCAAAATATTATTCTGTTATTGTGGACTCCACTCCAGATCTCAGTCACGTTGATTAGCTAGCAATAGTTGTGAAATATGTGAACAAAGATGGACCAGTAGAGCGATATTTAGGATTTGTGCCAATACATTCCCACAAGCAGAAGATGGTCAGCTTGTGCTACAAAAGCATTAAGAAGAGGCTACAAGTATGTTGGTGGTGCACTTAAAGAATTGAAGAACTCAGAACAACAACCTGTGAATGCTCGAGGAGAAGCAAAAGCTCCAGAAGAGCAACTTAATGCATTTGAAAAGGCTATCTTGCTTGTTGTATGGGGAAATATTCTTGAAAGTTGAATGCAACAAGCCTTTGGAAAAAATATATGTTTGTATAGATGAAGTAGTAGGAATTTATCCAAAAAATTAAAGATTTTTTGACAACTTTGAAATTGAAACTAAACAAATGACATGTAACCATTTTTATCCAGGTGAAGCAACAAAAAGTAATCCCCCAGCACTCAGAATGAAAATTAGCAATAAGATTACATGGTGGTAGATAATTCAGAGGTCTCAGTTGCATATATTTGCAAAGCTGTGGCTAAGCCTCCAGGCCACGTCACGGCTTCTATGATACTGGAGGTCCCTGTCACTTGGTCAGAGTCTGGGGTGCAGAAGCCCAAAAAAGCCAGCGAAGGCCAGCCACCCCAGGGAAGCACACCAGTGAAAAACTAAAGTGTTAATATGTGTTAATAAGAATAAAGCAAAAACTGTGTGTTAATAGGTGGTACATAAGTGAGAGGTGTAATTAAAATGCTAAGAATAGAAAATAAATAAATAAAAATACACACATACATACATAAATATATATATATATATGTATACATACACACACACACACACATATACATACATTAAGAGAAACAAATATAATTTGAAGGTGTCAAAGCGCTAAATAAAGTGTTAGTGTGCCACCCCAGAGCAGCCCAGCCACACCAACCCCAGGGGCACTGCACCCAAACTCATCCCCAAAACTGATAACTGTATCAAATTTGGCTCATATAATTGCCCAATATAAGGCCACATGATAATGGCACATACAAATATACCTGAATCGAGAGCCAGCTTACCTTGGAGTCATTCCTAAGTCCTCCTAATGACACTACAAGAACCAGCATGCCCTCCCTTACCCAGGTGCATGTAAGGGAGGGCTTATTCTATACAAGAAACAACAAAAAGTAATCTTATTGCTGATTTCATTCTGAGTGCTGGGGGATTACTTGTTGTTGTTTCTTGTATAGAATAACCCCCCCCTTACATGCACCTGAGTGATATTACTGAAGTGATTGAGCAGCTACCAACATGTATCGCTGTACTGAGAGGCATAGATAGGACCAGCATTTGGAGGGCATGCTGGTTCTAGTAGTGCCATTAGGAGTACTTAGGGGTGACAGAAAGGTAAGCTGGCTCTCAATTCAGGTATATATCATGTGGCCTTATATTGGGCAATTAAATGATCCAAATTGGACATAGTTATCAGTTTTGTGGATGAGTTTGGGGTGCGGTGCCCCCTGGGGTTGGTGTGGCTGGGATGCTCTGGGGTGGCACACTTTAACACTTTATTTAGCACTTTAACACCAAAATATATATTTTTCTCTTAGTGTATGTATATATGTATATATATATATATATATATATATATATATCTGTGTAGATTTTTATTTATTTTCTTAGCATATTAATTACACCTCTTTCTTATGTATAACCTATTAGCACATAGTTTTTGCTTTATTCGTATTAACACATTCTAACACTTTAGTCTTTCACTGGTGTGATTCCCTGGGGTGGCTGGCCTTCACTGGCTTTTTGGGGGTTCTGCACTCCAGACTCTGACCTAGTATTAGGGACCGCCAGTATCATAGAAGCCGTGACGTGGTCTGGAGGCTTAGCCATATTTTTTCAAATATATGCAACTGAGATCTCTGAATTATCTACCACCATGTAGTTTTTCAAATCTTATTGCTGATTTCATTCTGAGTGCTGGGGGATTACTTGTTGTTGTTTCTTGTATAAAATAACCCCCCCTTACATGCACCTGAGTGATATTACTGAAGTGATTGAGCAGCTACCAACATGTCTTGTTATCCAGGTGAAGGAAAGCACTCCAAAAAATGGAAACCTTTCCATGATGACGAAGAGGCCAGCGATGTTACCTAAGAAGCATAACCCACTGGCAATGAAGCAGCATATAATTGACTATTATCTCCTGGATACATTCCACACTACAGAAAACATGCTACAGTATGTATTTTTGTATGTATGCCTATTGCTTTTGCCAGTGGAGAGAGGTCATTTTCCTGTCTAAAATTAATTAAAAATGAATGAACCACCAACATGGATCAAGGTTGTCTATCAGCACTATCTTTGCTGGCTGTGGAATCAGATCTTGTTAAACAACTGGACTTCAATAGCCTAGTGGATTCTTTGCAAAAAAAAATAATACTGTAGCAATAATTATACAGTTAAAAGGTATATTTATGAAAAGAAATGGATTACAACTGTGTATAGTGATCAGGGATCATGGTATGCCATTGTTTACACTCTCTGATATCAGGAGTTAAAAGTTAATATACCTTACTGTGTGTGTGATTGTTTGAAGTGTATTTTATGTCAAGCATCAAAAGATACAAAAAAAAGTTTTTGTTAACATTGTTTGTACTTTGCCTGATATAAGGCATGGAAAGTGAAGAAATTATTTGGTACAGGATGTAGTTAATAGACCGATGGACGCGATGCCGCCGGTCTAAATCCCGACTTGTCCTGCCCGGCAAGGGACTTAAGTTAGTGCCAATACCTATCTTAATACCAACCATGGAAAACCGACCCCCGCCATCCCGATCATCCTCTGACGGGTAAGTAGAACACTTGGCCCGGGGTATGGGGGGTTTAGGGACCTCCGGGGGGACTTAGGGTTAGGTGCCCCCCTGGGGAGGGTTAGGCTAGGGGAAGGGGGGGTTAGGCACTATGGGGGGAGGTTAAGGTTAGGCACTAAGGGGGAGGTTAGGGTTAGGCACCCGTAAAGGAGGGTTAGGGTTATCAGGGGGGGATAGAGGGGAGGGTTAGGTTACTTAACTTTACCTTTCGGGATTTCGACCCACCGGGCTGCCACCGGCATTTCATACCGATTCCTTTGGTACAACATTATTTGCACTGTGTTTTATGTAAGGAGTTAAATTAATATATTTTTTAGTATAACATTGTTTTCCCTATCTTTTCTAGTAAGCGTTAAAAGTTCATACACATTGTTTTGAATTACATACATCGTTGGCATTTTATCCGATATCTGGGGGTAATTTTAATTGATTAGAAATTGATCTGAATCGATGTTGTGTTTCAGGGGCTAAATCACACATTTACTAACACTTAAAAAAATTGTTATTAAAAAAAAAAAGTCTGTTAGTAAATGTGGCGATTTAGCCCCTGAAACACAACATTGATGTTAATTGTTTTAAATCGATTCTTAATCGATTAAAATCAACCTTTAGTCAATTCACCCCCAGATGTTCAAGGTTAATGTAAATTATTTTGTACTACATTGTTTGCCCTTTCTATTACATCAGGCATTAAAAGTTTAAATAAATGATATTGTATTCAATTTGCACTGCTTTTATGTTCCTTTTTAATGTTTGCAATGTCTGTAATGTTTAAAGCTTTAAAAAATTGAAAATAAGGAGGAAAAGCGACAAATAATGTAAGGGGCATGAATCAGGAACCATAATATAGCGCTATAGATTGTTTGAGGGAGGGAGGCCCCAAACCGGTTTCTTGCCTAGGGCCCCATGAGGTCTAAATTCAGCTATGACTTGGTGCATGTCTGTATGGTGCTTAATAGTAGCAAAATTGATATAGAAAAAGACAAAATTGACTCTGGTTATGGTACCGTTACCATACCAACCGTACTCAGTGTGTTAAAAAGGGGATGCAGTCAGGAAGCCGATGGTCGCAATGCCGACCGCCTGCTTCCCGACTGTCAAATCCCGGCAAGGTATTAATGACAGGCATCGAAATCCCGACGGCAGTCATTAGACCTACACAGGGAGCCCGACACCCGGCATACCGATTGCCGCAGGGGGGGCGGTGGATGGGTTAGGGCAGTGTTGGCTAACCTTGACACTCCAGCTGTTATGGAACTACATAACCCAGCATGCACTGCTACAGTTTTGCTATTAGGGCATGCTAAAACTGTGGCAGGGCATGCTGAGATATATAGTTCCACAACAGCTGGAGTGTCAAGGTTAGCCAACACTGGGTTAGGGGCTCCCGGGGGGACTTAAGGTTAGGCAGCGGCCCAGGAGGGATAGGCTAGGGGAAGGGGGTTGGGGTTAGGCACCCCCGGGGGGGAGGTTAGGGCACAGGTTTATGCACTTAGGGGGGGTTGGGCACCCTTAAAGGAGGGTTCGGGGGTAGAATAGGGTTAGTTTTACTTACCTTATTAGCTTAGGGATTTCCACCCCTGCCGGGCTTCCGCTGTCAGGATTTGCATACTGATCCCGTTAAAAAGTGCCACTTTGGAATTTTATATTATGGCATAAGCACAAAAATCCCAACTTTGTATATTTCTAATAAAAAAGATATGTATGAGATGTTGGTTTGGTTTTATTTTTTGACAGCTGTTGATAATCGAACAGCAAAACGCAAAACTTGTAGTTGCTATTTTAAAAACCTTGGCGGTTCTAAAAAAAAGAAAAGGTTTGGATACTTAACTGTTAAACATAAAACATAAAAGGCCATGATCATACCAAGTTCAAGTCAAATGACTATTGATGAAGGTCTACCTATTAAACAAAAAATGTCCTATTATTTTGGGCTTTTAGAATAGGGGTGGGCAATAGGCGCCCCCCCCCCCAGATCTTGTAGAACTACATATCCCAGCATGCCCTGAGACAGTTTTGCTATCAGGCCATGCATGCTGAAACTGTTGCAAGGCATGTTCAACAACAGCTGGAGGGCCGCTTATTGGCCACCCTTGCTTTAGAAAATACTTCAATAGATGTAATTTTAGCGAGAATGCCAGCCTTAGACGGACTGGCATCAACATTATTTTCGACATTTAAGGCCATTATTGATTTATAAAGGGTATGTTGATTCCTGAATGGACTCGAGAGTTAATGGACCGATATCTGAAGAAAGACATTTTGAAAACACATTTAAATTAGTTTAATGTGACACTTGAAAATAATCTTGTCACAATAGTCACAGATGGTCCAAAATTTGTAGCTGCTGGGCACCAATTGAGTTGTCTGGGGCATGGCTTTCACCTTGCAGTATGTGGTGCCCTCTACAAAAAGTGCGCGCAGGTGGAAATGGCGTGCTTTATATACTACTAATCACGTCACTCACTTCTTTACCCCCTACTGGAGTCCATCCCCGCCACCAATGAGTGACAGCGGCAGCAGGTCAGCAGGAGTCAAACACACAGCAGCTGCATCGGGAACTGTGAGTGGCCGTCTCAGTGACCACGAGAATCCCGTTAATACACGGTGTTCAGTGTAGAAAATCCTGGGGAATTTGGGCACCCGAAATTGGCCGAGGAAATCGGGGATTGGATTCCCTAACTGTAATGTCTGCTTACTCTTTCTAATGCAGCAGTTACTCAAAATCAGTCATTCCGTACATCGTACATGAAGAATCTCTTGTTTAATGTTTAATAATGTACATAAACCACTACTCATGCAGGGACTGGTGTAGGGTTGTCTTGTTAGAGTTAATATCATCTGACAGGTGTCCTCACCCAGAGATGAACATAGCTCAAGGGTGCAAGTTCTCTTCAGTTCAAGATGTATAAATCATTGTTTAGCATTTGAAACAGATGTTTCTTCTGCAGTTTAAGCAACCTTAAATTACCAGGTGGGACTTTCTATAGCGCAGAAATAGGCCAGGGGGCTGGGCGGCATTATATGCACTTACTGCAGGTGAATTCATTTTAGTAAAAAAAAAAAAAATTATAAAAGTTAACATCGAACGACATGACAAATGCAATTGTTTTTAGTTGACAATAAATGTCCCATATGTTCTTTTAAAAAGACAACTTGTCCACTCACACCTGATTATCATCCCATAGATTGAAAATACCTCTAATTTCACCTTCAAAATATCTGCTAAGCCTAAAGGTTCACATACTTTTGACATTCACAGATATGTGATATTGGATCATTTTCCTCCATAAAAAAATGAGCCTGTCTAATTTTTTTTGTCTCATTTGTTTGATTTGGTTCCCTTTATCTACTGTTAGGACTTGTGTGAAAATCTGAGGTAGTTTTAGGCCAAAATTCAAAAATTCTGGAGGGTTCACAAACTTTCAAGCAACACCTGTATAAGATGGGGCTAAATAAGATCATCACTGGCTGATCACAGCTGAAACTTAAGTCCTGCCCTATGGACCCTGGCCCTCATTCAGAGGCGGTCGCAAGAAACGATCGCTCTCTCTGAATGAGGGCGGCCGCTTCATTTTTGAAGTGCGGCCTCCTGGTCGTTAGTTAAGCTGTGGGTTACCACCCACAGCTTAACGACCGACCAGGTTGATGGTCGTGATGGTGATCACCATCGGGGCTTGCGACGAGACCTTAAGGTTGGGTCTCGGCAACCGCAAGCCCCAGGGAGCTTTCTGCTCTGATGGAGCAGGAAGCTTCCCACTGACATCACTGACGATGTCAGTGTGGCCGCCCACAAAACGGTAGGCGGGAACGCCTCCGTTTTGGAAACCACCCCCCCGGCCCCATTACAAAAAGGGGCGAGCTGTCGATCAACATCGACAGCCGCCCCTTTTGAAATGTTTTTGTAGCGAGTATGGCCGCTGCGCGTGGGCAGGGCTACCCATCGACTCGGTTGCCAGCGCATCGGTGCTTGCGACCGGGTCTGAATGAGACCCTGTATGTGCACTGTATATGCTTTAGCCACAAACTTGCTTATAAAGAAACTGTTCAATGAAGATTTATAATGACAATGAAAAAATACTCCAGAATACTATTCTGCACCACGTATAGGAAAACGCTATTTAGCAGCTATTGAGCCCGTTTAAAAACACCAAATACCTTCAGCAAGCCAAATCGGGGGGTACCATAGCTAAGCCCCATGTCAGAGCATCATTTGGGGGGTTACAGAATGATTTCCCCATTTCTGACAGTACTTTCCGTCTGTTCAAGTTTCGCCGGGTCCCGTTTTTGCATACTTTCAAATTGAATACGGCGATACGCGGGCACGCGCACGATACTTTTTCGCCTGCACAACAGGCGAAAAGTCTGGGCCGTGAAAAAGTATCGCGGCTCGGCTCAAATTATATACGACTCATGGTATGAGAAGAGTCACAGACTGTACAGACATAAATTGCCTATGAAGGAAATGTAAGATTTTTTGTTTCCTCTTTGCGATTAAACTCATTGGTTGTGTATACCAAACATAGCTTTGTGTAACCCCGTGGTGTTGGATAGGAGTAATCTCAGGAGATTATTTACTAACATTTACTTACTGTATATAAGGCTTGCATGTTCTATTGTGCTTAACAACTGGGATTGTGGGGTCTATTTATGTAGACCCCGAGTAAACTGTAAACCTGTATCACCATTTTTCGTTTTAAATTGCGCCTGTATTTAGTAATTCGGACCTCCTCCTGCGAGGAGTTAATGCACAGCCGCTAGCCGCACATGTACATTCGGCTTTCTCTTGGAGAGTAATCTAATTGGTTCTCTCAGTCTCTCAAAGCGGCAGAAGCCCCTGCCCCAGCGAACTCAATGACCACATTTGGATGTACACTCAAACTTTCTGCAGTGTTGGAGACATCCGTCTGTTGTATAATGGAAGCAGATGCCCTGAGATACAAATGCATGAAAGGTCATTTATACTACAAGTTACATTTGTGCAAGGTTATGAAGAGCAAAACACTGCTGTTAATATTTGGTGTATCTTTGAAATAATCAGAATTATCGTTACATTGTAAGGCACCACAGTACTCCAGGGAAATCAGGACTTGCACAAAACTATACAAATGTACTTGCACAAAGTAGACAAAAACAAATGGGGGTATATTAAACAAATACTCTCCCTGAATGTCTCAAAAGAGAGTAGGCCATTCTCTCTAGTAAAGTGGGTGGCCCGGGGGGCCTGTTGACGCAAATTGCATTGAATTGCAACATTGTGGCCCTGTCCCCACCCCTCCCGCTGTGCAGTGCCATGTGTGATGGGGTTGTACAGCGTGTGATGTGGCAATTGCAGCACCACAACCTTGTGGGTAAACTTGGCGTGTCTTGGTTGAGTTTTGGATATCTGGAGACTGCATGTAGTGGCTTGTTTAGGACTGAAGTGAGCGTGTTGTTGTACAAAGAGCAGCTAGATCAAGGCAGGACTGGGTAGTTTAAGTGAAGATGAGAAGTGGATTGGTGAAGACAATTTTTAGTGTTGCTGTATGCATGTGATTTGGGTGCAGGGATAGGTGTGAAGACACAATGAAGTATTATGAAGGCTGTAAGAAAAGTGGTTGTGGTAAAAAAAATGTAAACTGTTAGATAAATTAGAGGGAGAGCAGAATCAGGAGAAGACAAGATCAGGGAAGTGACAATCACAGGGTGGGAAATTAAGTCCAGTGGGAGGAACCAATGGAGGTAAGAAGAATAAGTTCTGAGGTAGCAGATAAAGGATGGCCATTGGCGGGTTACCCATCTCCCTAACAGGTCCCCATTGCAAAGGCACCCCCTGCTCCAACTATACTTCACATTCTTGGTTAGGGATGGCCATCGGTGGTTAATCATCGATGGTAGATGGTTGTGCCATCAATTGTAGATGTCCAATGGTTCTCCACCATAGATGGTACAGAGAATCCCGATGATTTTTTCCTTTCTACGAGGTGCTGGGACATGGAACATAGCTCCATCCCCTGAAGCGTCACATGAAGCTCCGCCCCCACCTCTGATTGGCCCAGTGAGTAATAGAGCTGGGATGACCATCGGTAGGTGAAACCATCAATTGTTCCCCTGTTAATGGTGTCAGGCCATCAAGGTTAACCACCAATAGTACCATCGATGGCTAACCCACCGATGGTCATCCCTACCCCAGGCCGTCTGGTGTGGTCTTTGGAAGAATAGGAACAGTAATCACAAGGGGCTCATGAGGAATTTGGCGAATGAAATATATTTAGCTCCCGGAGCTATTCAATTCAGTGCGTTGTGTGGTTGGAGAATGCCTGTTATCGTGCCTTAACAGGGGTGTTAAGGCGCAGTAACCGGCATTCTCTGACCAAAGTGCCGTCCACCTGGCTGTTAGCACCGTGCTATGCAGAAAAACAGCTGCGCGACCCGCACTTTGGTCGGTTTTCTCCTCGCATCCCCAGGGGAGTGCGAGAAGAAATCCTTAGCCCGTCCAAACAGCGCGGTGTATTGAATAGCTTCAGGAGCTCCCTCCCGTTGCTTTTCAACATCGCGCTAAATTGAATTCCCCCCTATGATAGATATTTCAGTGAAGTCATGTCTTTACAGGTAACTCTTGACAAAATCGTCCAGGTTAGCATGCATCTACGGTCGACCACAGATATCGTTATCGTTCATGCGGGAATGCACATCATTGGTCGATCATTCACTGCATAAAAATGAACGATATGAATGATTTATCATTGAAATATATCGTTATCTTTCATATCGTTCAGGAAAATCGTCCCGTGTGTATGCAGCATTAGAGTAGAAAGGAGGAAATTGGATCACTCCTTTGAAATGTAAGATATATTTATTTATATTTTTTTAGATAGTTTGATTGGTTCAGGAACACAGGGTGGATTGACCCCCCTGTGGTAATATGTGTATTAATGGAATATGAAGAGGGCATGTGAGCCCTATGTATGTGTATCTTATTGAACATCAAGAAGAAAAGAACTGCTATAATATCTTTGTATGCCGACTCCCTTAAAGCTGAGGGGGAAGAGTCTTCTTTTTAAGACTAATGAGCAATAAACATCTTTGCCTTTACAACGGCTGCATCTAAGTCCATCAACAACAGAATTGCGCCAAACGCTATTCCGTTCTCCGGCTGTTCTGGAGTGAGGCCAGCATCTCCAAGCTCAAGCCCTCTCCCAGCTACCGTGAAGGGTCTTGTACTTTGCAAGGGATCAGTGGATGTCAGCCGACACCAACCAAGAGGTGTGGCTGCAGCTAGTTGACGCATACACAGCAGTGGCGGTTCCAAACGCTGATTGCAGGAGTTTGGTGGTGGTGGCAGCTACATGCGCAGTGGGTGGAGTCAGTGACAGGCGGTCACAGACGGTAGGAGGAAGTCCCTGAAACCCCCAAGATCCAGTGGGGATTGAAAACCCAATCTGGTGATCGGCCGGCAAGTGAGGTCATCCGGTCACAGTCCCTCAACATGTTCACTCTCAATGGAATCATTCACAACAGAAGTATGGAGACTGGTCCCCCACTATTATTATTGTATTGGAGAGGTGCAGGCTTTTATAGATCTAGTTTTACCATGCTAAAATCTCAGTCATGCATGTAATAGATGCATTCATTAACTCATTATAGTGCATGACAGCTGGTTACAGCCTTGCACTCGATGACTCAAAAATCACCGAAAATGAGATTTATAAATCACATCTGTACAAAATAAAATGCCCCATTTAGATTATGCTCAATTCAGCGGCAATCTGCAAACTGCTGCCGCATTACAGCCCTAAGCCGGCAAAACAACTTTTCTTCAACCTAATGCTATTTATCACTGAACCTGGAAAACAAATTTCACAGCTGAAAAACAAACCTGGTCCTTACGTAGTGCTGCATCTAAAAATAGTCTCCATACAGTTTTAATGCCATAGATACTAGGGAGGAGAGAGAGAGACGGTGTACAAGCTGCACCCTTCTTTGCTCTCAGACAAACCATGATACATATATAAAAAAAAAACAAATATCACATGAACTGCTGGGAAATGTCTTTCAAAGTTATCTAAAACATTTGGTCATAGGTCTTTTTTTTTTTCGTTCCTGTTCCACTATTGTGAAATAATTTACAATAAAAGTGACAGAGAACATTTTTTATTTTTAAGTAAATGTTTATTGATGGCCAGTAAGCATGTAACGATACTGAGGGGAGGGGACAAGGGGGGGGGGGGGAAGAATGTTTATTTTACTGTTGATTTGCAAAGCATTGTAATTGGTACAGGGTTGGTTTATATAGTGCATAGATAAGGAAAAACAGGGAAATGGAGTTTGTATAATTACTGTTACAGAGCAAAGTGTAACAATCGAATCCAGGCAAAATGGGAGGTGGTTACAATCAATATGAACTGTACCAAAGGGTGGTGCACTTATCGTTCTACTATAATATACCCATCCAGGAATCTAGAGATGGTAATAGTGCCAAAAATCATCAACCAACATTAGCACACTAGAGGGCGTTTAGGAAGCGCACCTGATGAGCGCTGCAATATACCTTGGTTATGCACCTGGGTGGCCCGCCATCAAGGTGCAAGAAGTGCACTTCTCCGCAACGTTCAGGGGGAGATCAAATCTTCTAAAGAGGGCAAGTGGTGGTATTGCCCATAGCAAACTCATCATATGGTAGCTCTCATTTATCTATTACATTCTATAAAATGATAGCTAGAAGCCGATTGGTCACAATGGGTAACACCACCACTTGTCCTCTTTGCAAGGTTTGATATGTCCCCTCCAAATCAACTCATTTCAATAATCTAGCTCTGCAAAAAAAAGGAAAGCTGAATTCTGCATTTCTCTGCAACCCACCAACACTGAGCCCACTTTGTACTTTGCTTGGAAGCCTCTCACTCTGCTAAATCCATCCTCATCTATGGATGTGCAAACTTATCTGCTTCTGCATAAACAGCCATCTTGTCTCCATGAAGCCAAGCTCCCTAGTGGTAAAGTTGGTACACTTGCAAAAATGTAGCAGCGCTGAGGATTACAGTTGATATACAGGTCAAGCCTCATACCATGGACATAGTCCAAGGGCAATAGTAACACATTTTACATGGCTGCAGTGCCATGACTAATTACATTTATACATCTTAATCCCAGGAAACAATCAACAGCAATTTTGTTATTTTCCTTCAAACTTATATTAATGTTTTAGGATTCTGGTCTACCAAGGCAACCATACTCATGTGGCACATGACGTAGTGAGCAGAAAGGCTTTGGATTGCCCTTCTGAGCTCTGGCGGCAATGTGACTTCCTCGTTCTCCCCCCTGTGCCATCACATGATATGCTGAGAGCCCTGAGCCTGTTAAGGCTGACTGTGTGGCAGACATTTTTGTTTTCCCTCCAGAGAGTTTTTGAAGGGAGACATTGATTTTCATCAGATGCTTGCCTATAAGGCACTTAACTTTTGGTTTAAAAATAAATGTCTATGAAGTATTGCTGCTCTAGAAGACAATACACTGTTCAGTATTTGTGAGTCAGAATTAACTTAATGGACAAGTGTCTTTCCCAATCTTAATGACTATGTGCGACTTCAGTTAGGCACAGGTTTTACCCTTCTGCTAATTGAACAAGCTGCACGATTTAATTAGCAGCGGGAACCCCGCGTGCTAAGTTCCAGAAAGTGGATTTGTCCTCGCGGCCTCAGGAGCTATAAGGAAAGAGCTGTGTTAAAGTGGTGACTTTGCATTTTATCCCGCATGGAACCCTATAGATTCCAGCACTTTGTGCGAAATCTATGGGTTAGCGTGCGTTAACCCATAGTTTACCAAAAATGCTGATTAACTGAATAGCAGTGGGAGTGAAGCCCAGTGCTTTTAACCGACAAAGGCGGCTCCTAATTGAATTCCCCATTATGTATCCTTTTCTAAAAATCATGAGAAGTAGCACTAAGCCTCGCATTAAGCCCACTCCACTTCTCTTTTGTACAACCCTTTCCCGGTCTTTGGAAACATTCTGTAAAATCAATCCGCCTAGATTCAGAGCCGGATTAAGGTTTGTGGAAGCCCCAGGGCACCTAAATTGTAAGGGCCTCTGCCAGGATATTTTATTGACAAGTATATTGGTAAAGTTATTAAAAAGAATACTGTGTAATTACTCCTGCAGATGGGTCCCTCATACAACAAGCCCCCTTGCGCGTTTAACAGCCCTTCTAGGCGCGTGTATCGGCATGCGAAATGCTACGCTACAGTGTCAGCGGCTGTAACGTAGCGGTTCGTAAGCAGATACACCCGCACTTGCTCACAGAACATTAGCATGCTGCATATCATTTTAATCAGCAGAAGCTGTTTGTGCTATCTCTTCGCCTCGCTGTGCGAATAAGATGCATTTGAAGGTAAAAAGTCACGCAAAAGACGCTCGGTGCTGCCAAGTCACTCAGAGCTCCCGAATTATGTGTGGCGCGACTTGCAGCGCACGGAGGATAGATGTATGTGGACACATCTGTAGCATGGGTTGTGGGCCCAGGTCACATTATGTCACACAGAAACCCCAGTTCACATACAGTATGTCACAGTGCCCCCACACTGGTGTAAATCCAGCTCTGCCTATGTTAGTGGGTTTGTGTATGCGCAACTGTAAGAACAGTAAAGTCCAACTTTCTAACACCTTAGAACAACCCCCTTTCATTAATTACAACTCTTTGTACACTGTCCCACTAAAACGCTGCTCCGTTTAGCTTCATTAATGTCACAAATGAATCACAAGATTGAGGGACTGAGGGCCTGCTGCCTTATTACATGCGTTTCCGGTTATTACATTGGTCGAAGTTGACATAGAACTTCTCCTTCCCGCAGAAGCTTATCTGTAGGGTGCAGAAAAGTTACAATTACAGAGATGAGGATGGATTTCCATCTAGATAATGTATCTTTGTAGTGTGGAAAAATCTGGTCTCACTATCTTGAAGCTCAAGCACTAAAGTAAATGGATCACATGACAAATTTGCTGTGCTCTTTCACATTCGTAAGGGATCATTGTAATACACTAGGAGACATTATAACCTATCCATTCATAGGCAAACACAGGGGGGATTTCCAGTTGCCCGGACCCCCCACCCCCCTTTCCCAAGTCAGTGTCATTAAATCATGACGTCAATAGCAATAGTATATAATACAGTTCTGCTTGTGATATAGGTGTTACACAAAAAGTTATTTTAGGCCCTCTCCTCTAGTACCTATTCTACAGACTATAGTTTTAATTATTAATACTATATGACATACTCTATTCAGTGTATAAGGAGACCAATGTGTTCATATGCCCAGGCTCGGTTCTTCTACAGCTCCACCAGACTAGCTCCAATGCTCAGCAAAGCAGGGAACTTGGATTGTGGAATGGTGACCACATCCTAAAAAAAACAAAAAACAAAAAAAACAAATTAGCCCAGACGGGCTGTTCCTACTGCAACATCCAATACGGCTTACTGTGATCACTGACCCCGTATATGCAGGGTTGGACTGGCCCACAGGGGTACAGGGGAAATCCCCAGTGGGCCCCACTGCCTGGGGGCCCACCCCCTCTTCTAGGTGTCAGGTTCCAGATCTCAAATCATACATTGTTACTGTATTAGATGGTCAGTTACCTGGCGGGGTAGTACCACTGATCAACATGGGTGCTTGGCTCTTTTCTATAGAAACTACAACAAGATTTGCTTATTGGTTAGCCAAGCGTCTGAGGTGGCTGGCTACAACCATTAAGCATGGCCCCTACCACTACATTCCCCCCAGTGGGCCCTTCATGCCCCAGCCGGACACTGCGTATATGTATGAAAACTTGTATTACATACGCTGCACTTTGTAGGAGGAAGAGTATGGTTTGTCCAGTGCTAAATCTTCATGGGCTGGTCACACTTGCTCTAATATCAAGAATTTGGAAACCCCTATTTAGAAATTGTGAGTTTGCCCCTTCCATTACTATGCAAAACACTTTAGAACTGATATAAAAACGACTTTGGACTGTGAAATATTGAAGCAATGACTGAATACCAGGCAAGGTAAGATTAATAAAGAGCAATAAAATCCAAGATTGCACTTCCAATATACAGTTAAATCCCCTGCTACCTCTATCTAAAACATACAGAACGATAAAAAGCAGAAGATAATGGCACAAAACTGAGGCCTTATACAGTAACTGACAAATCTAATAAATATATATACTGTGTGTGTGTGTATATATATATATATATATATATATACACATATATTACAGTAACGCTGTATCTCTACATCACAGTTCTCCCTTGGTGCTTTTCATCAGAGATGTCAGATATTCGGCTGGGATACCGGCAGAATTAAGAAGACATAACGGTAGCCCTTCACATCGACAAACTCCATCATAAAATAAAATAAATCTGGAGAAATAAGTGCACTAAGAGTGAAAACGTTGTTACAGAAATTATTATAATATAGGGGACCATGTGTATGTACAAAATGCCTAATAAACTGCTCTGAAACACATTTAAGTGTGTTATATAATAGCCGGACGCATTGCAACATTTCTGTGAATATCCAACGCTGCAGGGAATCCAGGATCCTGAGCAAAAGGTGTCATCTGTAGTCCTTCAATATTCTAGCTGCATATTTATTCATTTAGAGTCATTATTGGGTTTGTTGACTATAAGACAATAATATATGAGCATATATAATTTAGGCGCCTGGTACAGTATAAATTTCTAGGGATGTAATTTCTAATTTTCCTCCATAAATATACTCTACAAGGCAGCGTTTCAGCAATGGAGAGCATATAGGGGGGTAGGGGGCTCCCAGTCTCTCCTCTGCTCAAGCCATAATTCTATAGAAGAACAGAGATGTATATAGCCCGTGTACAGACAAGGGTTTTCACCAGGCAACGTTGCGAGGAAATGTGTGGGGGCAGCCATCAATCAGGAGTAAATAGCGCACCCTAAAAGGATACCGTTTTCAGTCATTTTTTTGTCAATTTATAAAACACAATTTCTATTTGACTTCCTGCTTACAAAAGGCAAATGTGATCCGTAATGCTCTGTGTCTTCTGCTTTTGTGATAGATGTCACTGTATTTAATGATGTGTGATGCGTGGAGGGTGTAATTACTCTGACTTGTGTAGTGCAAGACTCCAAAAATGTGTTTGAATACTCTGCATAACAGTTGGCGGTAATAATTACTACAACAAAGGAGCAATCCGCACATAAAGATTTTATGACTTCCCGAGAAATCTCACAGGGTGGAATTGTGCTGTATAAGTTTTAGGACAATCACCTCTCATCCCCAACTCTTCCAGTGTGATCTGATCGCACCTAACCCAGGGAGGACAGCGCCTTCATACAGCGGACAAGGGATCAGTGGCCAGAAATGTTATAAAGCCTACTGAGGGTTTTTACAGGAATCTACAACCTAATAGATAAAAGTTTATCCAAGACCCTAGGGTCTATGTACTAAGCCTTGTTTTTTTCAAACACTACCTGTAAAGTGAGTTAGAAGCTGATTGGTTGGTACTTTATCTCACTCTACTTTCTCTCTTTCAAAGGCTTAGTAAATCTACCCCCCCTGTTCCGAACACAGGTAACCAGTTGCTGTGCCACTATAACAAGGGCCTGCTGGGATGACAGCCGGAAGGCCGCAGATTGTATAAGTTATAGACTCTTATTGCTCTGAGTAAAGCACTTTAATAATCATGCAGGTATCGGGATCACAGAGCCCAATGCCTGGACACCTGGGCAGGTAAGACACACCTTCGGTAATAGAATAACGAAGAGAGTGAAGATGGGTGGGGTTAGTTATGTAACATAGGGTTCTAAAGTGTCTAAAGTGAACGGAGGTAAGGTACCAACCAATCAGCTCCTAACTGCCATGTCACAGGCAGTGTTTGAAAAATGACAGGAGCTGATTGGCTGGTACCTTATCTCCATTCACTTTATCTCCTAACAGAGCTTAGTAAATAGACCCCATAGTCCTGAAATCGGGTATTAGGCTGGCATACACGTCCCGACTTGATGGTGTACAGATGCGGCATGGGCGCCTGGTCATTGTGAGTGATAGCTGGAGGTGCCATTGAGTCAGATGGTGATTCACTACCGACTGAGGAAGGCATAGGTTCTGATAATGTGGAGCTTGGTGTGATGTGAAGAGGGTCTGTGCCATCCACTGTCACCCTGGGTGCAGTAATAGTCTCCTCAGGTAGACTCAATAGGTGGAGACGATTACGCTCATACACAGTTTCATGTGCCTGAACAACATAACTGTTGGGCCGGTCGGCTTCCTTTACGACAGTAGCAAGCTTGTCATATTCTGGATTGGTCTGTATTCGAACAGCTTATGCTGGAACCAACTGAGGGAGAGCGTGCGCTGTGCGGTCATAAGTCCTTTTATTAGACATACGCTTAGAAGCCAGTGCTGCCTGCACTTGTGTCTGTAATTGAGGCTGTAATTGTGGTTTAGTAATTGGGATGTGGGTTCTGGTGCGACGTGATAACTATTGTGCAGGGGACAGTATTCCATTGTGTGGTATGTTAGGTAGGTTTAAGAGCGCCAAGCAGACATCAGTCTGGTCTTGTGCACATTTCTCTTATACTTGGTGGAACGAACGGCTCCTTCTGCCAGCCCATTGGATTGGGATATAGTGGACTGCTGGTGATGTGTGTGAAATCCCAAGTACTAGCAAACATCTTGAACTCACTGCTTGTGAACTGTGTGATGAGTTTCTGAGGTATTCCATGTGTGGCGAAGTGCCTCTTGAGCTTGGTAATGATGGTGGTGCTGGTAAGAGTGGGTAAATGATCGATCTCAAACCATCCTGAGTAAGAGTCTACGAGAACCAGGTACTCCTTACCCCTCCATACAAAAACCATCAGCAGCAGTGACTGACCACGGAAGATCTGGGATGTCACGTGGATGCAGTGGCTCTTTAGGCTGGTGTACGTGAAGGGCGGCGCATGGGCCACAAACAGACCTCCCTCTCAAAATCATGAAATATGGGGGACCAATAGCGCAGTTCCCTGGCCCTGCGCTTGGTGGCCTCCAGACCAGGGTGTCCTTGGTGCAGTTGCATGGTGTAGTACCTTTGCAATGTGTAAGGTACAACAAATCTTTGGCCTTGCAAAATGATCAAGCCTGACAAAGATAACTCATCTCGCATGGCAAACAACAGGGGTAAGGCTTGGGGAAGCTCCCTTGAAGACTTAGGCCAACCTTGCAGGACAACCTGAGAGAGACGTTGACATAAATCATCCGCCAAAGATTCTCTTCGTATGGAGGAGCTGCGGGCAGAGGACATGAATTGCATGAACATCACATCATAATCATCGTCAACGGAATGTAGTCAGCATCCCGCCATGTGGGATGCCGATGGTCTGAATACCGGCGCCAAAATCTCAACAGGTTGGGATCCCGGCACCAGTTTCCCGACCACCGGCATCCTGAAGGTTAAGTATCAGGGTATTAGGGCTAGGTTTAGATAATGGGGGGGAGGTTAGGTTTAGGCACCAAGGAGGGGGTGTTAGGTTTAGGGTGCGGGGAAGGTTAGGCTTAGGCACTAGGGGTGAGGTTAGGCACTGGAGAGGGAGGGTTAGGGTAGGGGTTAGGAAAACACTTACCAGTCTTCCCTATGGGTATCGGGATGCCGCTGTCGGTATTCTGACCAACAGCATCCTGACAGCCCGGATTTCATACACAACCCATCATCAACCTGTTGAGGAGCAGAATGAGGGAGGAGGGCTCTGGAGAGGGCATCAGCCACGAACATTTCTTTGCCACACTTGTAGACGTTGTCTATATGGTACCTCTGTAATTTGAGCAGGGGCTTTTTCATGATGGTGATGAGCGGTTGGTGGTCAGTTTCGACATTGACTGATCATCTGTAGATGAAATCATGCAATTTGTGGCAAGCAAACACCAATGGCAGCAGCTCTTTTTCGATCTGTGCATAACGTGATTCTGTTTCCGTGAGGGCCCTGGAATGAAAAGCAATTGGTCTGGAGGCACACTGCACCCAGCCCGTGCTGTGATGCATCAGCTGAGATCACTACCGGTAGGTGTACATTCCAGTACTGTAGAACAGGAGGGCTGGTGAGTATGCACTTGAGTCTTGACACCGCAGCATGGTGTGGTACCAACCAACACCACTCTGTATCTTGGGTCAAAATATTCCGCAGGGGTGCAGTGATCTTACTATAATTGGGGATGAATTTTGACAGCTAATTAGCCATTCCTAAGAAGCACTGAAGACTAAGTTTGTCCACCGGCAAGGGCATATTGCTGGATGGTCGCCGTTTTGTCAGGGTAGGGTTTAACACTCTGGTCCGTGAGGTGACCCACGTACGGAACTTCAGCCACTCTGAATCTGCACTTGTCTGGGTTGAGCTTTAGGTTGATAGCCCGTATTCTTTCCAATACCTGGCAGAGACGCTCATCGTGCTCTTGCATATTATGGCCCCAGACAAGGATGTCGTCGACTAGTCTCACAGGGGCAGCCAGCAAACAGTTGTTCCATACACAGTTGAAATACCTCACTGCCAGTAGTCAGGCCTTATGGCATGCGTAAGAAAGCATATCTCCCAGCTGGTGTCATAAAAGCAGTGAGGAGTGACCATTCTTTGTTTAATGGGATTTGCCAAAACCCACATTTGGCATCTAATGTGCTGAAGACCTTGGATTCCGGCATGTCAACAAGGTCTTGTTCTGCAGTTCTCAATGGGTGACAGGGTCTTAGCAGCGCTTTATTGAGGTGTACGGGATCTATGCAAATCCTGACAGTCCCATCTTTTTTTACAGCAGCCTCCATTGCAGATACCCATTGGGTTGCTTCTTCAATAGGGGTTATGACACCCTCCGGGGTGCTCACTGTAGGGGCAACGGATTCATCCAAGTGACACGTACTTTGCCAATGTTGTCGCAAGTGAATCGATCCTTAAAGTCACGGAATTCTGGGGAGTCTTGTTGTATCATGTGTACTTCAGGACCCAAATGTATCAACCCAAGGTGCACGCTGTCAGGCAGGCCAAGCAATGGTTTAACGTCACTATCTACTATGTGGAATAGCAATGGTGCACACGTGTATTCGATGGTGGGGGGTGCCCGTGGTCTTAATAATTTTACCCCCATATGCCACTAAGTTTACAGTGTCTGTGTGATCTATTGTATTGTTGCCTGTGGGCTGGATTTGTGCAGCAGGCTCTTGGACATTACGTTGCATTTGGCACTGGTGGCAATTTTAATCTTCAATGTGTTGCCACTCTTTATCACATAGGTTGGTGAAAACCTATCCTTGGTTTGAAATTAGATCTACGCTTTCAGCATATATATATGGTCTCAGCGGTGTGTGCTGTTGACGCCGTGCCCATATGACTGGCTCACTGTGTGTCGGTCTATGTCTGGATCTGCAACACTTTGCAAAGTGGTTAAGTTTTTTGCAGTGATTGCAGCGTTTGTTAAAAGCAGGGCACGTCTCCCGTGCAAATGCATGGCGCCCCCCACAGTTGTAACATGGCCTGTATTGCGTTTGTTGCACTGTACACTGCATATTTCAGCCTCCCTCCGTAACTCCTTTGTGCCCTGCTCCGATTGCTGGCTAGATTTGAATGGCGGAGTCTAAGGTCAGATCCTTTTCTCGTAGTAAGTGTGCACGTACTGCGTCACTACGGGTGCCACATACAATGCGGTCCCTGATCAGCTAGTCAGTTATGGCTCCAGAATTGCATTTATTTGCCTCTGCATATGTACAGGTGTCTGCTTTAATAACTGCCTCTGCACCTGCCAGATTAAGCAATGGGTACGCTTGTACCTTTTTTGATTTTTCAGACAGTCCAGCAATGCGTTAAACCGCCCATCATCTCCTGTACTGCACCCATCGGTCAGCGTTATTTTCATTAAACACAAGGTGGTCGATGCGGCTGCGTCGTGGAGCCATGGTATCCCGCTTCTGTCACCGTGACTAACCAACAGGAAACTCCCTCCCAGCATGCATAGCCCCAGAGAAAGTCTCATCCTGCAGGGTCCTAGCAAGATACACACACTACAAACACAAACTGGTGGGCTAATTCGCGGCTGGGTTAAACCTTGCAGAAAGTACAATCTCCTCTCAATTGGGCATCTGGTTAGTCATGCTCTTCCCGGTGGAATCCTAATTCAGCTTTAAAAAAAATAAAAAAAGTTCCTTTAACTCACAAGCTTGCAAAATAATATGCTATTTTTTTCTCTATTTTTCTAATACCTAACATCATAATCTGACTACGTAACACTAGCGCAAACGCATGCTGTAGTTCATTTTGGGAAATAATCGACGGCAGAATATTGCTGCCATTTACAAGTGCAGCCATATAACACATAGTTCTATTTAGGAATGAGAGGGTTCTTTTGCCTGAGAACCGAAAGCACCCGAACTTTGGGAATCCGAGTCGGCTCAGGTTTTCCCACCTCACTCGGATCTGAAAACGAGGCAAAAAGTCATCATCCCGCTGTCGGATTCTCGCGGTTATTGGATTCTATAAATGTCCCGCGATCCGGCTGTGGAGAGTGTAGAGGGAGGGAGCTGTGCTGCTGTGCCTACTGCATAGATGCTGGCTAAAATTGCGTTGCTCAAGGGCTGGCTGTTGTTGTGAGTCTTGTGACTGAGGTTGTCCTGTCCATAGGGGCTGGCTGGTTGTTGTCCATAGGGGCTGGATGCCCTGCTGTGTTGTCCAGGGGGTGTTCTGTCCATAAGGGGTGTTCTTCACCCCCAGTGTGAAAAAAAAAGAAAAAAAATTCTGTGCATGTTAGCCACACTTGTCAGCAATGTAGGTGCGCAGGGGTGCTGTGTTGCTGCCTGTCAAGGGGCTGCTGCCTCTTTCAGGAGTGCTCTTCACCCCCAGTGTGAAAAAAACCACAAAAATTTTTTTTCTGTGTGTGGTTGTGTGCATTATCTCCAACTTAGCTGCGCTATAATTGCTTGGTGACACTGCTGTAAGACCGCAGTGAGTATGAAGGACAGTCACATGACCGGAGAACAGGATCCACATACCAGTCTTGTAGCTGCTTGCAGCAGTCATGATTCAAGGCCGTCAAAGTCATCTATGAAGGCTGATGTACCAGGGCTTAAGTCAGGCCAAAAAGTCAGGCTAAAAAAAAAAAAGAAATAAACTTTTACCGTTAAAGCAAACAAAATCTAAAGCTAAGTCAGCTTTAGAGAAACAAAAATTTGGCAATATGTCATTCCCTACACTAAGTGTCAAGGAAAGGATAAGGCCTTTATTTATGACTGGTGATGACTTAAGCCCTTCTGCTTGTAGAAGAGGTACAAAAAAAAATTAAAATGGTCTCCGAAAAATCTGATTCCAGAGGAGAGTCCAAGTGTGTCCGCGGTTGCCATGTGTGAGCCTGACCTTTCTAATACTGTACTGTACTGTACTTGAAGAGGATCGTACTTCCACCATTTGTGTGCCCTTTGCAAATGTAGGGATGAGCAGCACAAGTCAACAAGTGGACACAGAAATCGAGGATTCTTCTGTGGAATTGCACGAGAATATTTATGTAGTTGGCGATAACAACAAGGATGATGAGGATGTTGATGGCGAGGATGTTTGTGCAAAACTGTAAATCACAATCAGGCAACAGTTGTTGCCCATGGTGGGAAAAATCCCATTGTTGGCATGCCTGGGCAAGGGACCAAAAAATCCACATCTCATGTGTGGAATAATTTCCACCCAAATCCGGACAACCATTGCAAAGCCATTTGTAACCGTTGCCATGTAACAGTGAGTAGAGGTAAGGACCTTAACCATCTTGGAACCTCTTCCCTGTTACGTCACTTTCAGTGCATTCATCAAATTGGAAAGGGTATGGAAACTTTGTGGACAAAAAAAACGAACAACAATCAGTCCAGTGTCACCTACCTGCTCCCTTCTATCTGGATCCAAGCACCTGCAATACCCACCACCAACACCTGCATCATCATCAACATCCTCATTCGTGATCGGAAGTAGTCCTGCAACCAATATCATAAGGACTGACTACTTTCCTATCCTTTGTTCCTCAGAAGGATCCTTTACGCCTGCTGCTGCTATGAGTGGATCTTCATCCCAGAAGGGGACCAGGAAGAAGACTACTTTTAGTAGTTCAACCAAACAATTGACTGTCACACAATCCTTTGATTTGGCGAAAAGTATGACGGCAAACACCCAGTTGCACAGCGGATTACTGACTCCATAACAGCTATGCTGGTACTAGATGTGCGGCCAGTATCCACCATAAATGCAGTCGGTTTTACAGTTAATGGAGGTCGTGTGTCCCCGCTACCATGTCCCTTCTAGATTCCACTTCTCTAAAATAGCAATTCCCAATCTGTACAAGGAAATTAATAAGGTTTTTTTTTAATGTCCTCCGAAATGCCATTGTGCCCACTGTCCACTTAACCACAGATATGTGGACAAGTGGGACAGGGAAAACTAAAGATTACAAGACTGACAGCCCACTGGGTAGGTGTATTGCCTCCAACAGTGCAAATGCCAGCTCATTCAGAGGTAGGCTACTCTGTGTATCACCGATTTCACTAAGAGGCATACCGCTGAGAACCTCTTAGAGAAAACTCAGGGAAATGGCTTACCCCACTTGGACTCTCTCGGGATTTGTGATTTCTGACAATGCCAGCAATATTGTACGAGCATTACATGTGGGCGAATTCGATCACATCTCATGCTTGCTCACACAATGAATTTGGTGGTGCAACATTTAAAAAAAAAAATTACAGGGGCGTGCAGGAGATGCTCTCAGTGGCCCAAAAGATTTCTGGACATATTCGATATTCAGAAACTGCGTGTAGAAGATTGCAGCACCAGCAAGAACTGTTGAATTTGCCCTGCCATCAGCTGAAGCAAGAGGTAGTAATTAGGTGGAATTCTATCCTCTATATGCTTCAGCGGATGAAGGATCAAAAAAAGTCTATCCAAGGCTACACTACGGCCTATGACATAGGGAAAGGAGCGGGAATGCACCTTAGTCAAGCGCAGAGGAGAATCATTTCCATGTTGTGCAAGGTTCTCAAACCCTTTGAACTTGCCACACGTGAAGTTAGTTTAGACACTGCCAGCTTGAGTCAGGTCATTCCCCTAATCAGACTTTTGCAAAAGCAGCTGGAGAAAATGAAGGAGGAGCTGAAACTGAGTGATTCCGCTAAGTATGTCGGACTTTTAGATCAAGCCCTTCCAGTCGTTTCAACAGGATCCAAGGGTTGTCAATCTCTTGCAATCAGATCACTATATTTTGGCGACCATACTTGATCCTAGGTTTAAGTCATACCTTGTGTCTTTCTTTCCGACTGACATAAATCTGAAAAGATGCAAAGAGCTGGTGGTGAAAAAAATTTCAGCTCAAGCGGAATGTGAGACGGCAGCATCTCCTCCTTCAGTTTCTACAGTTGCCAAGAAAAAACTACATTTTCCTAAGAGACCCGCTGCTGGTGGTGATGCAGGTCAGTCAGCAAAATCTAATGTTATCTGGTTGGGTCTGAAAGAACTGCCTACAATGAGTGACATGTCTAACGTGACTTTGTCTTATTACGTTCACCAGAGAATGGTGGATGACTATTTTAGGGATAGCATCCAAATAGGAATGTCATACAGTCCGTTTCACTACTGGCAGGAAAGAGAGTCAATTTGGAGTTCCTTACACAAACTGGCTTTGCTGTTCTTAAGTTGCCCACGCTGCAGTGTGTACTCTGAAAGAGTTTTCAGCGCAGCCAGGAACCTTGTCAGCGATCGTCGTAGGAGGTTACTTCCCCAAAATGTGGAAAAGATGATGTTCATCAAAATTAATTACAAATTCCACGAGGAAGACCTTTACCAGCACTAAAGTCCAAAGAATACAGAAGCGTCTGTAATGGTGGATTCCAGCAGGGACGAATTCATATTGTGTGAAGAGGAGGATGCACATATGTATTGTAAAGCCAGTTTGTGTATGGGATCATTGCCACCAATGTCCACTGCACATTGGCAGCTTGTTTTGTGGGGGGTCCAAACAAACCAATCATTTCAGCCACAAGTGGCAGTCCCTGTTGCAATTAACTATCAATTCTTCAGCCAGGGGCTGTACCAATTATCAATTCTTCAGCCAAGGACTGTACCAATCATCAATTCTTCAGGCAGGGGCTGTACCAATTATCAATTCTTCAGCCAAGGACTGTACCAATCATCAATTCAACAGCCGGGGGCTGCACCAATTATCAATTCTTCAGCCGGGGGCTGCACCAATTATCAATTCTTCAGCCAGGGGCTGCACCAATTATCAATTCTTCAGCCAGGGGCTGCGCCAACTATCAATTCTTCAATCTTCAAGGGGTACCCCAACCATCATCTTTCCACAGTCATCAAATCTATTTATCACTCAGATTTGAGCGAGCTAGCTGGATGCAACTTTTTGACCCTTAACTAGATGAAAAAAATCAATATTATGAGGTGGTCAAAATTGACTGGAAACGAGTGGAAATACAGTGCCTTGCAAAAGTATTCATCCCCCTTGGCTTTTTACCTTTTTTGTTACATTACAACTTGTAATTTTTTTTTTTTAATCTGAATTTTATGTGATGATCTGCACAAAATAGTCTAATTTGGTGAAGTGAAATGAGAAAAATATATATAAAAGAGAATCTTTATAAATAAAATTCCAAAAATTGGCATGTGCATATGTAATCACCCCCTTTGCAACCAATTACCTTCAGAAGTCACATAAATAGTGAAATGAAGTCCACCTGTGTGAAATCTAAGTGTCATATGATCTGTCAGTATAAACACACCTTTTCTGAAAAGCCCCAGAGGCTGCAACACCACTAAGCAAGTGGCATCACACCATGAAGACCAAGGAGCTCTCCAAACAAGTCAGGGACAAAGTTGTTGAGAAGTACAATTCTGGGTTGGGTTCTAAAAAAATATCAAAATCTTTGATGATCCCCGAAGCACCATCAAATCCATCATCATCAAATGGAAAGAACATGGCAAGAGAGGGCCGCCCACCAAAACTCACAGACCGGGTAAGGAGGGCATTAATCAGAGGCAGCACAGAGACCAAAGGTAACCCTGAAGGAGTTGGAGAGTTCCACAGCAGAGATTGGTGTATCTGTGCATGTGACCACAATAAGCCGTAAACTCCATAGAGCCTGGCTTTATGGAAGAGTGGCCAGAAAAAAGCAATTGCTTAGTGATAAAAATAAGAAGACACGATTTAAGTTTGCCAAAAGGCATGTGGGCGACTCCCCAAATGTATGGAGGATGGTGCTCTGGTCAGATAAGACTAAAATTTAACTTTTCGGCCACCAAGGAAAACGCTATGTCTGGCGCAAACTCAACACATCCCATCACCCCAAGAACACCATCCCCACAGTGAAACAGGGTCAGCTGTGGGGATGTTTTTCAGCAGCAGGGACTGGGAAACCAATTCGAGTCGAGGGAAAGATGGATTGTGCTAAATATAGGGATATTCTTGCGCAAAACCTGTTTCAGTCTGCCTGTGATTTGAGACTGGGACGAAGGTTCAACTTCCAGCAGGACAATGACCCGAAGCATACTGCTAAAGCAACACTCGAGTGGTTTAAGGGCAAACATTTAAATGTGTTGGAATGGCCTAGTCAAAGCCCAGATCTCAATCCAATTGAGAATCTGTGGTCAGACTTGAAGATTGCTGTTCACAAGCGGAAACCATCCAACATGAAGGAGCTGGAGCAGTTTTGCCTTGAGGAATTAGCAAAAATCCCAGGGGCAAGATGTGGCAAGCTCATAAGAGACTTATCCAAAGCAACTTGCAGCTGTAATTGCCGCAAAAGGTGGCTCGACAGAGTACTGACTTTAGGGGGTTAGTTATGCACGCTGAAGTTTTCTGTTATGTTGTCTTAAATGTTGTTTGATTCACAAAATAAAAAAAACAACTTCACAGTTGCAGGCATGTTCTGTGAATGAAATGATGCACACCTTCAAACAATCCATTTTAATTCCATGTTGTGAGGCAACAAAACATGAAAAAATGCAAAGGGGATGAATACTTTTGCAAGGCACTGTAAGTGTTATTGAGGTTAATAATACTGTAGGAACAAAAAAAGGCCCATTTTATGTGATTTTAGCTGTTTTTCTGATTTTTAAAGAAAAAATCCAGAGCCAAAACCGAAAAACAAAAACACGGAGGTGAGGTTTTGGCAAAACCAATCCAGATCCAAAACCAAAACACGGGGGTCAGCGCACATCACTAGTTCTATTACATCTTTTTGACAGACCACGTAAAAAAAAATCAAAAAGGTTTTGGGTTCCATACAAAAGGTCGACAGTACAGAAGGTTGACATATAAATGGTGAATGCATTTTTTTTTTTTTTAGGGTTACGCACTTACCAGAGGGTTAGGCAATAGAACGGATGGTGGTGCCTTTACCCTGACGGATAGGATTAGGCCCTAAGGGTGGGGGAGGACCATTTTTTTTATTGACCATTTCCATGTCGACCTTCTGTACTAACTTTTTCATGTCTATCATTTTATTGTCGACCTTTTGTTTCACATCCAAGGTTTTACTGTAGCTTGCGCTTTTTCATTTACATTGTACAGTAGCAGGCACACAAGGGGTCCTAATTATATGCTACTTTAAACAATGGGAAATAAATTAAGGATTATGTGCCAAGGCAGCTTTTATCTGCAAACATTTTATTAATGATAATTTTATATTAATTACTTGTATCTAGTTTTTAATCAAGCACATTTCAAGAGATCTAGACAAGTGATTAGAGGGTCCACGCAATCCGACATATAAAGTGCAGTGAGAATTTTACTGCTATTATTAAAAAAAATCTGATGCAAAGTAAATCCTGACACTTGCACTGAAGGCATAACTCCACGGATCTGTGGAAAGTGCCCCCACGCCCCTTCCCTCCGCTGTATTATTGCACAACTATCACAAACTTTTTCTGCAAACATTGCCTCCTGGGTTACTCAGCGAGTAAAAGGACTTTGATCCTTTTTAAATCCAAAACTAACAATAGTCTTAAACATGTAGCTGTGTCGGGAGTAAATATTCTGGGTTTCGGCTGGTATAATACGTAATCTTCTATTCTTCTGTGAAGTACTTAGGAATGACCACAGCTCAGCGGTATAACACAGATTTTGTGGTGATCCTTATAACTCCACATCCAGACCTACATAGTCCCTACCAATCTGGGGGTACAAGGGGTGAAGGTACACTTAAAGGGGGTTCCTGATTTGCTGTCAGCACAGATGCAAATCTTTGTATGTCCAGAGGGGCACCAATGAGGGCAGGTACTAATTACTCAGGAAGAACACATAGTTAATTTTTTTTTCTTTTTGTGGGTGCGGTCACACCCACAGGATTTGGCCTCCCCCTACCCCAATCCCATCAACTGGACATGTCATTGCTCTGCATAGCATATACAGTCAGGTCCATAAATATTGGGACATTGACAGAATTTTCAGATTTTGGCCTCTATTCACCAACACAATGGTTTTGAAATGAAACAAACAAGATGTGCTTTAACTGCAGACTTTCAGATTTAATTTGAGGGTAATTACATCCAAATCGGGTGAACGGTGTAGGAATTATAACCGTTTCAATATGTGCCTCCCACTTTTTAAGGGGCAAAAAGTAATGGGACTATCAAGTCAAAAGCTATTTCATGGACAGGTGTTGGCTATTCCTTCATTATTTCATTATCAGTTAAGTAGGTAAAAGGTCTGGAGTTGATTCTAGGTGTGACATTTGCATTTGGAATCAGTTGCTGTCAACTCTCAATATGAGATCCAAAGAGCTGTCACTATCAGTGAAGCAAGCCATCATTAGGCTGAAAAATCAAAACAAACCCATCAGAGAGATAGCAAAAACATTAGGTGTGGCCAAATCAACTGTTTGGAACATTCTTAAAAAGAAAGAACGCACCGGAGAGCTCAGCAACACCAAAAGACTCGGAAGACCACGGAAAACAACTGTGGTGGATGACAAAATAATTATTTCCCTGGTGAAGAAAAACCCCTTCACAACAGTTGGCCAAATCAAGAACACTCTCCAGGAGGTAGATGTATATGTGTCAAAGTCAACAATCAAGAGAAGACTTCACAAGAGTGAATATAGAGGGTTCATCACAAGATGCAAACCATTGGTGAGCCACAAAAACAGGAAGACCAGATTAGAGTTTGCCAAACAACATCTAAAAAAGCCATTACAGTTCTGGAACAACATCCTATTGACAGATGAGACAAAAATCAACTTGTACCAGAGTGATGGGAAGAGAAGGAAAGGAACTGCTCATGATCCAAAACATACCACCTCATCAGTGAAGCATGGTGGTGGTAGTGTCATGGCGTGGGCATGTATGGCTGCCAATGGAACTGGTTCCCTTGTATTTATTGATGATGTGACTGCTGACAAAAGCAGCAGAATGAATTCTGAAGTGTTTCGGGCAATATTATATGCTCATATTCAGTCAAATGCTTCAGAACTCATTGGACAGCGCTTCACGGTGCAGATGGACAATGACCCGAAGCATACTGCAAAAGCAACCAAAGAGTTTTGTAAGGCTAAAAAGTGGAATGTTATGCAATGGCCAAGTCAATCCCCTGACCGGAATCCGATTGAGCATGCATTTCACTTGATGAAGGCAAAACTGAAGGGAAAATGCCCCAAGAACAAGCAGGAACTGAAGACATTTGCAGTAGAGGCCTGGCAGAGCATCACCAGGGATGAAACCCAGTGTCTGGTGATGTCTATGTGTTCCAGACTTCAGGCTGTAATTGTCTGCAAAGAATTGGCAACAAAGTATTAAAAAGTGAAAGTTAGATTTAGGATTGTTTAGTTTGTCCCATTACTTTTGGCCCCTTAAAAAGTGGGAGGCACATATAGAAACCGTTGCAATTCCTACACCGTTCACTTGATTTGGATGTAATTACTCTCAAATTAAATCTGAAAGTCTGCAGTTAAATCACATCTTGTTTGTTTCATTTCAAAGCCATTGTGGTGGTGAATAGAGGTCAAAATATGAAAATTCTGTCAATGTCCCAATATTTATGGACCTGACTGTACCTATCTATATATGGCTATTCTGACATCACTTGGTTTCCTCATTCTCAGATTCATTTATTTTTTTAAACATATTTTAAAATGACAATATGTACAAATACATTGAAAATTAATTAACCAAAATGCTCAATAAAGAGAAATCAACCTTTAACACTAAACATCTAAAACTATCTAACGAGACAGAGGTAGCTCCTATCATCTCGACCGTTCACCTATATCTTGGAACCTCTGGCAGCCAAGCTCCTCTCCATCACAAATACTTCTTGTATTCAGGTTGGCCCCAGGGATCATAAGCTACCTGTCTATGTAGACAACTTGCGCCTTACAATTACTAAGCCTCTCTCTTTTTATTTGGCTTGATCACCATTTTTTATAATTAACTTGGATACGACTGCAGCTCTTCCTTCAATTTTAATTTAAATATTTAGGTGTTTAAATCACCAGTTCCTATGACCAGTTTTTTTTTTTTTTTAAACAAAATATTTTATTGGAAGACAATATAAGTTTGCATAAAGAAAAACAAACAAGCAAAACATTGTCTTGAATATGTGATGAATTAAAACACATTCAAACTGTATACTTTTACAGAGATAAGTAAATAATATCGATATAAACAACTCGGTAGTTAATAAATTAGCCAAGATCAACACAAGTAATACCGATAATTTACTAAATATTATTATCCATAACATCCCCATAATTTTGTATTTTATAACAAAAAAGAGAAAAACAAAGTAAAGAGAGAAAGAAGGAACAAACAAAAAGGGGAGGGGGGGTATTCAGAGGGAAGGAAGGGAGTTTTAGGGTAGAGTATTCAACGGACTCCAGGAGCAGGGCGGGTCTCAGAGAAATTTGGTAACCAAATCAGATGATATTTCGCTACTGAATTATTTTGCAAGATAGAAATATATTCCATTGATGCAATATAGTTCATTTTAGCTATAAGAGCATCTTTTGAGGGTGGGCGGTGGTCTTTCCAGTGGTTGGCTATAAGGGTTTTAGCGGCATTACATATATGTGTAATCAGTTTATCCTGGGTTTTGGATACACCGAGTGGTGCATTCAATAATGCTGATATTGGATCTAATATAAATCCCATACCAAGAGCCTGATCAATTGGCGAACATGGGACCAAAAAAGGCGGATAGAGGGACAAGACCACCAAATGTGGAAAAAAGTACCAACGGGTATATACTTTATAGCAATTTTTGCGTATTGAAACACTAATAGAAGCTTTGGCGGTACGTAATCTAATTTCTTCCCATTGATCATCATCTATATTCGTAGCTAGATCAGATTCCCACAAATAATTCATGCGGTTCGCGTGGAGGATGATCGGGTGCCAAAATTGAATTGTAAATTATTGAGATATTCCCTCTCCTCCCAATTGAATATAAACACAGATGTTCAAATGAGGTAGGTTTGCGCAGCGAAGTAGATTTAGTTTGGGAGCAGATAAAACTAAAAATTAGAAAAATATTGGAAGCAAGAGGAAGGGAGGTTTAAGCGATCTTGGAAGTCCTGGAATGAGGAAGGAGCAAAATCGCCTTTGATATGAATAAATCTGTCTACACCTCGAGCCTGCCATGGAGCTGCCATTTTTCTATCACATCCTGAGGGGAATTGAGGATGATCCCATATTGGGGTGAGTGGGGACGGATAGGGAGAAAAGTCATAAGTGGTGCGTACTTTGTCCCATAGCTGGAGAGAAAATTTGATAGTAGGGATTGAGGGCCTGATTCAGAGCCGGACGCTCTGACCAGAGCACTCGCTCTGAATCAGGGCCGGCCTAGCTTAAAATGGAGCGGCCTCCTGGCCGGTCGCATAGCTGTGGGTGACCACCCACAGCTTATGCGAGCGGCCAAAAAGATGGTCGCGATAGTCAAGACCATTGGGCTTGCGACGAGACCCTGCGGTAAGGTCTCGCTGCCGCAAGCCCAGGAGTGCTTTTGGCTCTATTAGAGCCAAAAACACTCCCACTGACATCACTAGTGATGTCAGTGGGGCTGGACCCAGACGGTAGGCATTCCCATGGGAATGCCTCCGTCTGGGCTGCCACGCCCCCGGCACGCCCACCAAAGGGGGCGTGCTGTCTCTCACCATCGACAGCACGCCCCCTTTGGTGCGATACCCCGAGCGACGGCTTCCCAGTCGCTCGCCGGGTCTCGCGCATACGCATAACGGAGGCGCCTCCGTCGTGCGTGCGCATTTGGGTAACATCGACCCGCTTGCGAGCGTACAGCGCTCGCGAGCGGGTCTGAATGAGACCCTGAGTACACTGACGCCGGCCTACAATTTTTAGGAAGCCAAACCAAAGTATTAAGCGTATCACATTGAGTCAAGGAATTCTCAATATCAACCCACATTTTAACTCCTGGGTCAGAATGCCATGACAGGATGTGATTAAGATGACATGCCTCATAGTAAGACTGTAGAATAGGGAGTCCCAAGCCCACCGTGATTGTACTTTTGCTAAGAATTGATCTCCTGATACGGGGTCTACTACCCGCCCATACAAATCTGTTACAGCGTTTTTGTAAAGAGATGAGGGTTGCGCGGGGTACCGAAATTGGAAGAGTCTGGAAAAGATATAATAAACGGGGGAGAAGGTTCATTTTGAGAGAGTTTATTCTACCAAACCACGAGATATACATCCGATGCCAGTTCTGTGTCAAAGTACTAATCAGAGGGACAAAATTAGCCTGATACAGAGAAGAGTAGTTTTTAGTGATGGATATCCAAAGATATTTTATAGCGGATGGCCTCCAAAGAAAAGGAAATGAAGAGGTTAACGTGGCCTGCATTTGAGGAGAGACATACAAAGCAAAAGCTTCCGATTTAGAATGATTAATTTTGTATCCCGAAAAGGAACCGTAAATGGAGAGCTCCTTTTGAAGGTTAGGAAGGGATATTAACGGACTGGAAAGAGTCAGGAGAACATCATCCACGAAAAGGGATATTTTGTAATGGTTTTGACCAACTGTGATGCCCTGAATATCAGTATTAGCTCGAATAAGGGCGGCTAGTGGTTCGATGCATAGGGCAAATATAAGGGGTGATAATGGGCAGCCTTGTCGTGTGCCATTGTTAAGGGTGCATCGGGGGGAACAGATCCCATTTGTCAAAACCATAGAAGAGGGACAGGAATAGAGGGCTTTAATAGCCGTGATAAAATGGCCCCTGAATCCAAATGAGGAGTAGAGAATAAGACGGGCCATGAAATGCGATCAAACGCCTTCTCAGTGTCGAGTGCTAGGACTATAGAAGGTGTTTTGGAAGCATTAATATGATGGATCAAATTGATAGTGCGTCTAGTATTATCTGAGGCTTGACGTCCCGGCATAAAGCCTACTTGATCAGAGTCCATTAAAGACGTTAACACAGAATTTAATCTACTAGCAAGTACCTTGGCAAATAATTTAAGGTCAGTGTTTATTAAAGAGATGGGCCTATAATTGGTACAAAGGGAAGGGTCTTTACCGGGCTTGGGGATAACTATAATACGAGAAGCCAAAGAATCAGTGTGGAACGGGGTTACGTTCATGACTCAATAGTTTAACCATATATCGTAACAACTGAGGGGCAAATGTTTTGTAGTAGGCCATTGAATAGCCATCTGGGCCTTGGGCCGTAGATGGTTTCTGGGTTTTCAGTGCCATTTCAATTTCCTCAATTGAGATATCATTATTTAGAAGCTGATGAGCAGATGTATCAATTTGGGGGACGGCACAGGAGTCTAAATACAATTGGGACTCAGTGGTATGAGAGGATGGGTCAACAGGTGGTTTTAAATTATATAGAGCTCGATAGTAATCCAAGAAAACCTTGTTGATACATTTAGGGTCATAGGTCAAACAACCAGTGGGGTCTTTAATTGAGTAGATGGCCTGGGCAACTTTTTTATTGCGTAGTTTATTGGCCAATAAGGTATGAGCCTTGTTGCTTTTGTCATAGAAATTTTGATTAGCCCAGCGCAGAGATCGTTTAACCTCTTCAGCTTAGAGAGATTGCAATTCAGCTCTTGCTTTAAAAAGTTGGGTAAGAGTGGTCTTGGAGTGAGTGCGCTTGTGTTCTCTGTCAAGATCTGCAATGGAGTTAGTCAGGTGAGCCATCTGTTGTTCCTGTTCTCTTTTTCTACGAGAGGCATATTGAATAATCGATCCCCGTATGACAGCTTTATGGGCCTCCCAGACCGTCGACATAGTACACTCTCCCTGTATATTAAGAAGTAATCCTGAATTTTAGATTTGATCAATTCTTGAAACAACTGGGGGATTTTTAGTAAAGTCTTGTTGAGTCTCCATGGTGACCTACCATTCTTAGATTCTAGATTTGTTACTGACAAAACTGAATGGTCTGACCATGTGTTAGGAATTATCTTGGAGTGAATTGCAGACTGTGAGAGTGAGGCACAACAAAGAAATAAATCAATACGGGAGTATACATCATGGGGTATGGAAAAAGGTGTAATCTCGGGTGGTGGGGTTAAGAAAATGCCATACATCAAAAAGCCCATTTTCAGCTATATTTTTTTGTAATGCTAAGGATGGGGTTGATATGTCTCTACGAGGGGGGGAGCCTGATTTGTCCATGTGAGGAGCGAGAGTCATGTTAAAATCTCCCCCTACCAGTGTTTTACCTTTACGATAAATACTGAGATCATGAAAAAAATTACGAAAGAATCTGGTTTGGCCAGTGTTAGGGGCATATATGTTAGCTAATGTAATCTCCTCACGTCCAAGCTTACCTCGTATCATAATATATCTGCCCTCACAGTCACATCTGGAATCTAGAAATTGAAAAGGGAGGGACTTTCTGAGCAAGATTGCCATGCCATTACGTTTGGAGGCATGGTTGGAATACCATACCATTGGGAAAGTTTTGGAGGATAATGACGGGTGTGAGTTATTTTTCAAGTGGGTCTCTTGTAAGAAAATAATATATCCTTTCAATTTACGAAGGGTCTTGTGAAGATGTGAGCACTTTTGGGGTGTATTAAGACCTTTTGTGTTAATGGATAAACTTATTAAAGGCATCGCGACAAGGTTTCAAATAACAACTTAAATAATTGCCAAATAAAAAACAAAACTCCGAAGACCGCTGAAAGGGGAAGAGAAAAAGAAAAAAAAAAAAAGAAGGGGTAACAAGAAAATAAAATAAGAGATGAAAAGAAAAATAAAGGCTAAATAAGCGGCCGAAAATATCCTACAGATCTGGATAGATGGCCACAAAAGTAGAGCTCCACAGGAATGGGAGCTCACAGGTGGGATTGAATAATAAAATTTCAATATAGGCCTACTAAGAAGCCCAATTAGTATATTTAATTATAATCCCTAGATTGGGGGGTGGAGTGACAGGTGGAATTACCACTACTCCCCCCTAGGAGCTACATATAATACTTATTGATCAATACTGAACAGCAGATAACATTATGAAGATAACGAGAAAAAAAAGAAAAGATTATAGGTCCTATGATAAGGCCATAATAGACACTATAATCGCGAGACATTGTATTAACGGGCAAAGAGGCTACACTAGTAACCTTATCTATAGTGTACATGTACAGATGCTAGCGAAACATTTACAGATAATATTATGAATATGTTCCAGTACACAATAAATCAAGATAAAAAACCTCAATACTATTAGGACTAGATTTAATTCTTGAAGAGAATATCTTTACCTGTATGTTAGGTGGGGCCACAGCAATAAAAGATAGCGATATACCAAACATTTTGCAAACTTCTAGTTATCAGTAAAGTAATTGAATCAATTAGAAAATAGCTTGTAAGAAACAGAATATTAATTTTAGAGTTATAAAGGGCGACAAAAGACACTCAATCTCAGATCGGAAGTAGGTCAAGTTGGCGATGATGCTCCAGAACGACCAAGAACTGGATCAGGAGTAGGTGTCAGGTTCAACTTTCTGAGCAGTTGATTCCCCTCTTCTACTGAGCGAATAGAATGAAGGCGGGCTTCAATGTTCACTGAGAGACGAAAGGGGAATCCCCATCTGTATTTATAGCTGTGATCCCGGAATGCATATGTGATTGCTCGGAGGTCGCGACGTTTAGCTAATGTAGCCGGAGCCAGGTCTTGAAATATTTGTAAACAAATTTGCAAACAAAAGGAGGTAGTGTTTTCGCTGGCCATGGTGATGTTGTTCTTGATCTGCAATGATAGCAATATAAGAATAACATCCCTAGGAGGGTCAAAATCTTTGGGTTTGGGTCGTAAAGCCCGATGAGCTCGCTCTTTCTGTATGGACTCAGCGGTCAGTGAAGGAGCTATTGAAATAAAGTCTCTTGAGATAGGATTCCAAGTCGGAAGCTGTAATGACCTCCGGGTATATTACGGATTCGGAGGTTGTTCCGTCTCTTGCGATTTTCGAGATCCTCTGTCTTATATAGGAGAAACTCCAGTTCGCTATGTAGGCAATCCATGTTTTTTCTTGGAAATTCCTATGGGTGTCTGTTTGCGATTCCAACAAGGAGGTACGAGAATCCAGATCGGCGATGTCAGATTGTGAATGAGGTTTTAAGGTCCAATATCATGGATTGAAGGGATTGTATATCCTCTTTTGTCGAGGGGCCTGACATGGGATCCATCATTGGTTTAGATATAGAGGTAACAGGTGAAGTAACTGAGGTCTGTGACCCACAGCGGGAGGAATGTTGTGAGATATCTTGTGAGGCAGTTTTTCTTGTTCTATTCCCTGATCTGCTCATAGTATCATGTTAAACAAGGATAATATAGCAATGTGTGGATACATAGAGAAAAGTAATGAGTATGCTTGTAGCTCAGGAGCGGGTGGAGCAGAGGATCACATATTACACCAGGAACAGCATGAGTCTATATCTAGAACGTCCACAGTTTCCACGGCCCTTATGACATCCGGGGTCAGATATAGGTCAAGAACACCAGTATCCTATGTTCCAGGGGTAAATAAGTGAAACAGCAGAATACGGAATATTCTCAGTGATTTCTGATTAGAAATAATTATTCCAACAATCAGTGTTCAACAGTGCAACAGCAGTAGCGAAGATATTAAACCCAACAGGGAGCTTCCCAAATAGTTGCACGGGGCGGAATTGACCCAGTGTATGTTGATTTAGCAAATACCACTCTAGTAATCAAAAATGCAGCAATAGAAAAAATACAATACACGACGGAGTGGTGCAGTCCTCAGGGGAAAAGATTCAAAATGGTGCTTGTAATAGTGTTTCACAGTAGTAGCCCCTGCACATGTAAAGGGAGCAAGGGCAAAACAGAGATCCCGGTCCAGCCGACAGATCTCACCCTACAGCCCCTATTAGGACTGAGACCCCAGGAGAATTATGGGAAGATTTAATAATTATACATATTATATGAGGTTGCAGGGTGCCCGTTCGTGGACTGGGCTGCCCACAGTATCCCCGCTAATAAGGCCAAGTCACAGCAGCCACCGGTGAGCTGCACAGCAAATCTGCCGGGCAGGTCGTCAGGAAGGACACAGGGCACAGGAGGACTCACCCATCAACAGGAGCCGGTGGTTCCAGATAGCGGGAGCCGCCGAGATCGTCCAGAGCGGCAAGCCTAGCGGTCCTCACACATGACCGGAGGATCGCGGCAGGGCCGGCTCTGCAGCTGAACCTGCGGCTCCACACCGCGCGACAGGCCTCGGGAGCGGGTCGGAGGGGCCACTGAAGAGACACTGGTGAGGACAGGCAAGGTACAGGCACCGCACCAGGTAAGGGAGCGCTGCAGCTCGGGTGTCAGTCCGCCGGGCACCGGGTTTAAAATTGAGGCCCCGGCTTCACTCGTGTGACCAGGCCACAACATGGGGAGTGAATTATTAACTTCCCGGCTCCGCAACCTCGGCCACCGTTGGTGCAGGTGGTATATTAGAGGCTGGCACAGGTGTCGATTGTCCCCAACAGCTTTGGGCTTCTATGTATTGGCCGTCAGGCGGGAGCTGCAGGGAAACACGACCGATCCTGATGGACGCCAAGCCACGCCCCCCTATGACTAGTTTTATACTGCAAATTTTCCTTGGCCAATGAAGACAATAAGGAATGACCGTTGGTTTGAATTGGTCGTATAAGCCTATTACTTCTTCCATATGCTCACATGCTGTTTCTTAAAGATCATCTCTAGTCTAATTATGCAAGTCTATAAGTGTGCCAAGCATGGTCAGCATTAAGGAAAACACCTATACATGATTGCAATAATAATGCCTGACATGCATCTGTTCCTGTGCATCCTTACTATAGCATGAGACAGATATTGGAGGGACTGCGGTTGTGAGGAAACCATGACTCACACAGTATACTTGAACAGAAATTAGTAATTATTTGGAAAACGTCCATAACTCAATTATCACTAGTGTTGGGTTCCACCTTGCTTCTTGCTTATCTATATTGATCTCAACAGATATTGATACTGTACGCCATATACTTAACGCTGTTAGTTGTTCTATTGCAGTGTGCTGTAAGGAGTGGAACCCCCATCATCCACTATATCAATTAGTTCCTTTTTGTGCACCTAGAGGAGAAACAGATTTATTCGGGTTTCTCCATTTGGTATTGTGACAATTGTTGATAGGTGCTTAATGTGCTGTCCTCTGCACTTCTATTTCTTTCGGTAGGAGTAGAATTAATAAGGGGGAGAACATGAGGAAAAAGTGGCTTTCACAAGTTCTCATGATTTAAGATATAAAGGTTAAAACATTTTTTTTTTTTTTTTTTAAAGTGGTGATTTAAGATAAAATTACAAATTTAAATTTAGAGAAAAAGGCAGACAAAAGTGATTCTAGACTGGACCTAGTCATTTTGTTTTTATTGTTCTCAGTGTACGCATTTCCCCTCCAGACCCCCTAATCCCACAGAAGACGGATTGTATGGTGGAGATTTCAATACTGGGGGGTGGGAAGGTAAAGATATGCATCTGCAAAAATTAAAATGCTCTGCAACCTACTGTAGATTATGCTGAACATGAGGAATTCAGATGCATTTAACTGGAGTATCCCACTATAAATTGCTCGCAATTTCCAACAAAAAAATAAACGTCATAATGCACACGTTGTAGGCAGCCATTTTGCAAGCCAAATACTATTTAAAATGGGGCCTATTAATTTACTAGGAATATTACTGGTAAGGAACATCACTTATTTTCTGCTTATAACTCAAAAGAGGTACACCAAAAAACAAAGCAATGTTTTCCATACTATAATATCCAGAACAACACGCAGCAGGAACTCTTGCGCAATTGAACTGACTGGATGTTGAGTGATGCGATCCTAAAAATATAGAGGTGTCCTCATAGAACGGTCCCTTTTTGTGACACATGGTGTGGGACGCCGGGCTTGATTCCCGTGCAGCGCACAAAAGCCTCAATTTTGCCCTTATAGTGTACTAGGTACCTAGGATTAGATTTTCTATCACAAGCGAATTGGTATAATGTAATGGAATGTTTTTTGGGGGGGTTTTTTGCCTTTTTACACAGGCTGCATCACATTTCTCTCAATTTTGAACCTTACTTTGCTTATATTGTACTAAGTATTTAGGATTATTTACTTATTAAGTCACATATATATCGCCAGCATATCCCGTTGCACTATAGAATTGAGAACAAACAGTAATAGAATAAGACTGGGTAATAAGAGAAGGACAGAGGTAAGAGGACCCTGCTCGCATGCTTATATTCCATAGGGAAATAGGCATTCATACACAAGGATAGGCGCTACCTATTGCATATTGTTCCAGCCCGAGTACAGAGGTTCTTGGTGGGCTGTATGATCCAGACAGACAGGAATGTTGGCCTAGAGCCAGGAAGATGTGAAAGTGAAGAAAGAAAATATGTAAAGTTATGTGTGGACTGTATAGTGGGGTGGTTCTGAAATGTGATAAACTGCCTGAATAGGTGCATGTTCCGGGACTTGTTGAAGGTTTGGAGACTACAGGAAAGTCTTATTGTGCATGGGAGGGCTTTCCGCAGATTGGGTGCAGCCAGAAAAGAAAAAGTCCTGTAACCATGAATGGAAGCAGGTGATGCGTGTGGATGAGAGAGGCAGATCTAGTGCAGAGCGTAGAGGTTGGGAGATAAGCCAAGAGATGGATGTTGGTGCAGTTTGGTTAATAGCCTTAGCAGTTTTGCAGCAAAGGGATTGGTATAAAGGCGCAGAATAAGCATAACAATGGTTAGTGTTAGTCCCTGGCATCCCACCTGTCTTTTTACCATAGATTGTATACATTTTCCTCAATTCTGCTTTTTCGACAATTTTAGATATTTAGGATGTGTTTGGCGTGTCTAAGTCGCAAAATCTGTGGCACGCTAATTGGAGCTAGCTGGAGAGATTTAAGAATACAGATGTGTTCTCGTACACTATTGCTCCAGTTGTGCCAATCAACCCTTCTCAGCGTGCCAGGCCCAGGGCGGCTTAGCTTGCGCCGAGCGTCCTTCTCGTAAGAAAATGCATCATAATCGCAATCGGATTCAGCAAACCGATTCACGAGCCGGCACCGATTAATTTGATACGCGTCACTTGTATATCTGTGTACGACGGAGTCCGTAAGCGAAGAGCTGGGAAGCGGCAGCCCCTGCTTTTTTGCACACCAGGTTCCGTTGTGCTTCACATACACTCAGACATACACATAACACTGCACAACAATGAAAACGTTTCCGATGTGAAAACAGTTACTTCTAATTGATTTCAGCATGCAAAGAATGAATATGACATTTAAAACTCTGTTAGCTCTGAGTTCCGAGATGTAGCCCATTTATGACGATGTAGGGGTATTCCTAGTGACGTGGGCAGAATGGAGAGAATCTTACCAGCAATCTGCGTTCCGCGCAGAGGGGGCGGGGCCTAATGACCCAATTAAATGAATCAGTTGTTATTTGTCCCCTCCCCTATTCAAATATATGCGATTTACGGGATTACCCACACAAGATAACTGTGGTGCACTGAGTGACAAGCATAGTGAGCCATTCCACCAAGACATTTCAGCAATGGAACAAAGATATCAGGGCAGGTGATCACTACTGTTGGACAGTGACAAGAGATGCCCCAGAAGAGGAGTACAAGCGACAAGCAAAGAGAAAGCACCCCCATGTATAGGCCACTATATTACATAGTACTTTCGTATGCTGTATGTTTGTTTAGTTTTGTGTTCTTATTTGTGATTGATTGAATAAAAACTATTTATTTTCTATCAAGAAAATATCAGATTATTTTAAAATAGCTTTTCACTATGACTATATTATTAATGTACATACAGTATAGTGCAAGTAGTGTAGCTCAAAAAATAGAGCTAGTAAAAACATTCTGAAATCATTTTAGTTTTTCTTGACGTCAAATTAGTAATTTATGACTATTTTTAGAAAGGAAACAAATTAAAAGTATTAATTTGTTGTACAATGTAATCAGTGTATTCTTGTGAAGCAATTTAGCAGATCTGATTGTGACGAAGACGCATTTTAGGGTGAAAGAGACACTCGGCGGAAGCCAAGTCGCCTACGTTCTGGCGGCACACTCGTGTTAGGAGTCTCGCAGGGCATGGCATATTGAAGCTAGAGGGTATATATATACTAAAGTGCAGGTTTTCAGAAGTGGAGCTGTTGCCCATAGCAACCACGATTCTAGCTATTATCTTCTAGAAGGTGCTAGTTAAATGTTAAGTAGAAACTGGTTGCTATGGGCAACATCTCCACTTCTAACATCACTCACTTTAGTAAATATATCCCTCGGTGTCATCTGTAAGTGTTTGTCTAAGAGTATGACACAAAATGGAAGTACTAGGTCTAATGGAAAAGCATGTACAGGAGTAGACAACTGAAGGATAGAAGACACATGTAGTTATCAATGGAACATACCCAGACTGGACTATTATTATTAGTGGCATGTCACAGGAATCCGTATGGACTCCTTACGTTAGGATGGAAAACTCTCAAAGGTTATAGACACAGAAAAGAGAGATGGGAAAGTACTCGAGGAGAGAAAGCCGCACGCAGCGCTAGACAGGGGCAGCAAAAGGAAATGGAACTCTGGAATGCATTAACAGGGGGAATCAATACACAAGACGCAAACACAACATTACCACCGTGTGGGTCACAGTAGGGAGAATATCTTGAAAGTGGAATTTTGGTCACTTTATTGTACAAAGGATAAAAGGAGAAGACGAGAAGGGTCACAAGTGGGCAGACTCGTTATTGAAGGAATCTGATTGGATCTATAAATTGAATTGAGAATTTCATGTCCAATGAGTGATGTGGACATTCAGTGCCGGCACGCACACGGTGGGGAAAAGAGACAAGAGAGTAACAGCCAGGGTAAGCGTAGGAGTGGTGGCCTTGACCGGGCATTTAATATAGCAGTAATTATGAGAGAAAGCTTAGACAGACTACGGAGCTTATTCAGAGGCGGCCGTGCGGTCGTACATTTTTTGATGTTTTGCCAGTGCGCATGCGCACGAAGGAGCTGGCTCCCTTGTGCGCATGCGTGAGACCCGCTACGACCGACAGCGCTGGTTGTAGCGGGTCTCTTTCCAAAGGGGGCGAGCTGTCGATGTTGATTGACAGCTCGCCCCGTTTGGAAGGCGGGACGGGGGGGGTGGCAGCCCAAACGGAGGCGTTCCTATGGGAGCGCCTGCCGTTTGGGGGAGGCCCCACTGACATCACTAGTGATGTCAGTGGAGAGCTTCCGGCTCAGACAGAGCCAGAAGCTCTCCGGGGCTTATGACAAGTGAGACCCTACCCTAGGGTCTCGTCGTAAGCCCCGATGGTCGCTGACCATCGCGACCATCACCCGAGCGGTCGTTAGAGCTCTGGGTGTTAACCCACAGCCTAACGACCGCAACAGAGGCGGGCGGTCAGGATGCAAGTGGCCGCCCAGTTTCTGAGCGACCGCTTGCATCCTCCGACCGCCTCTGAATGAGGCCTACATCCCTTCATTTTGGGGGAGGAAAAAAGCAGCTCGGCAGCAACTCTAATATTTGTAAATATAGTTGAGGTTAAAACAAAGATTAGTCTAAGGGACTTTGGCGCTCATTCAGACCCGCTCGCTAAGTGCGTTCGCTCGCACCCTGCGTATGCAAATTCTGCGCCCGCCCAGCAAGGCATTAGCATGCCCACTATGTCTTGGCGTGCGATCACTTTGTGTATGCAAACGCCCACCAGCCATTCATAAGACACCCACTTGCACATGTCATCTCCTGGAAGTGCATTAAACCATTGGTACATCGAGCACCATCAGATGCAATCGCAGCGCTTGAGGTTGACTATACCCTTCCGCAAGCACTGCGATCACATCAGTGTGACATTCAACCAGGTGACGAGTAAAATGACGCTGCCTGTTAATTATGCACAAATCTGAAATGGCATTGAGACACTCGGGCACGCCTGCGTTTGCACCTCCACTCCCCAGTCTGCCCGTTACCACCCACAAACAGCCTCTCCTGTCACTTATTCAGCTGGGCTGTCTATGCTGGGCGAGCAAACGCTTCCCGATCTTTCGGAGTGGTTCGCACATGTGCTCTGCGATGCATACACATGCGCACAATGCAAACCATCGGCAGCTACGAGCGAACGCTTCTTAGCGAGCAGGTCTGAATCAGCTCCTTTGCGCAAAGAATCGTAGAGAGGACAAAGGGACAGTACATAAAAACAGAAGAGATTCACCACTGGAATAGGACGAGGTTTTCTACTGTAAAGGCAGTAAAGTTGTGGAACACTTTACACCAGGCAGAGATGGCAAATTGCTACCAGATTGTCCTCCTATTCAATAAAGAATATATGTAACAAAGATTGAGAGGACATTAGGGGGCGATTGTTCCCGGGAATTTTTCTTATTGACACTTCAGGTCAGGGAAGATTCTCTCCCACCCCAACCCCCACGAAGCTGAACTGGCAACGGTCACACTGGCGGTTTTGTTTTGCCTTCCTCCCCATCAACTCAATTAAAATGTATTTACGTCAGGCCTTAATGTTTCTGACTAAGCAACTATAGTTCAGCAGAATGCCCATTTAAAACCCAAGTGAAATGAAATAATTACTTTAATTTTTGACTAGACTCGGGGTGACTCAAGGTCAGACGATATTGCTATCGCAGCCGCTACCATGGTAGCAGCTGCGATAGCACTATTATGCATCAGGCCTCCTGCATGCATTACTGCCACGAGCTGCGTCCATGGACACAGCCTCGGAAACCTCTGCCGGCTTGAGTGATCATGGGGAAACGCCAGCCGGCGAACGCAGTTGCTCAAAAGAGGAGATCCTGGCCTCTTCCCATCCCCTCCACCCCAACGGCGGCGACACGTTTGGGGAAACAGAGGCTGTCACCACCGCCCCCTTCACAGAAACGTCAGCAGACTGTCAATCACCGACAGTCTGCTGCTGTCTGCGTGTGAACACACAAGACCCGTACTGCACATGCGCAGTAAAGGTCTTGCGCTGGTGCAGACCGGAACAATCGGAGTTGTGCGCTAAACATCGGGTTGACACACATCTCTGAACCAGCCCTTCAGAGCACACTTGTGTTATTTCTTCAATACTGAGGAAAGTAGCCAGGGATTAAGGTTTACAGATGCAGAGAGTTTGATCACCTCTGTGGCTAGGTCCTGTAGTCAATCCAAGTGGCTAAACCTTAACAAAAGCACGAGATATGGGGCTCGTGTTAGACTGTCGGGGGAAGACTTGCAGCATCAAACGCAACTTCATGAAACGTTCCTCTTTCATACCAGCTTGTCTATCCTGCTCATTAACACAAGGTGAGACAGACTGGATTCTGCTAACATAATAGTGCATCAATCAAATGTTCGCCCAGACAATAAACATTTGATCATTTTATACAAAAGACACAAGAACCACCTTCTCAGGCTCTATGGCAGAGGCGGCAATAACACAACAAGGGGCTGAAGCTGATCAATTCTTTAGGATGTCTCCAGTCATTAGGGAAGCTAGTGAGGGTTGTTCTGATTAATAGCTTCACCTGTAGCTTACGAACAAACCTTTTCATCTTATAGTAAAAACATTCATTCTCTAGGTTCCGTGCTGAACAGCGGACATTGGGAACGCTAGATCTGCAGCATTATCCTGTACATTTTTTTTTTCTTTTTAAAGAAGAAACATTGGATTGGAAGAGTGAAAATTTGTCACACTAATATAAGGTCAGGCGCACAATTACACGTATACACTTGGAAAGCTCTGCTGCTTTTAAGACACAGTAAATGGGGACAAAATCATACAGTAGGCTGCCCTATAAATATAGACAAGCACCCCCACACCAATTTGTAGCAATAACCTTGGCCCAATAAGTAGCAGTAATGCAGCAGATTACTCTCGAGTTTCAGAAGCATCATTGTAATTGCATTTCAGTCTCCACGGTTCGGTGACAGGGCCGGGCACAGTATTGTGTAGGGATATTTTTCATGTAAGATTCTTTGTCCCTGTACAGCTCTGAGACTGCGCAGTTCATCCACACAAGCATTGAGAAGAACATCTTTAGGCCCATGTGTACACCAGCGGTAATATTTCCCTTTTTTTTTTGGAAGGATGGAAGATAGATTGATACTTAAGGGTATCTAAAACAGACAAGTGCTGGTGTTGCTCATAGCAACCAGATTACAGCTAGCATTTCTCTATTGCACAGGTTCTCAAACTCGGTCCTCAGGACCCCAAACAGTGCATGTTTTCCAGTTCTCATCACAGAATCACAAGTGAAATAATTAGCACCAACTGTGGAGATTTTAAAATGTGTCAGTGAGTAATGAATACACCTGTGCACCTGCTGGGTGACCTGTGTGGGGTCCTGAGGACAGAGTTTGAGAACCACTGCTCTATTGCATTCTAGAAAATAAACATAAGCAGATTGGTTGCTATGGGCAACACCACCACTCCACAGTTTCAGAAGCTTTAGTAAAGCTATCCCCTTTGAGGGAAATGACAGATCGGGGCTTCAGCAAAGCGTCAGTGCGTGGGGACTGGAAGCCCTTAACCCTGTATAGATGAATGAATACAAATATCTGCGTGTTATCCATTGTTCTGTCTAAAAACTGAAATAGAGGGACTTCAATAAAAAGTAGTTAATGGTGCACTCGCAATAAATAAATAAAAAATTCATTTAAAATCTTAAGAAACTCACGATCAACTTTGCCTTCCTTCAGTTACATACTCTATCATAGAGCACTTTAAAATAAGTCATGTGACATGAGGGCAGAATCTGTTCGCTCTTAAAATTGCTCCTCTTTGGCCTTTGCGGCGAAAGCGGACATTTTGTGGGTTGTCCCAACACTGGGCCTAGGAACTAGGCAGGCGTCTTAATAGGCTGGATTTTGGTCCCGCCCACCAACTGGAGGCCTCTACTGTCTATTGGCCACAAAGTGCATATTTAGACACCTGGAAGCGATGTTTTGCGTCCTTTTCAAAACAGTAACTCAGACGACAAGATGTTGCCAGTAAAATAATGAGCGTTTGAAGACCACTTTGGTGACAATGAGGTTCTCCAACAAATCTGCCAGCATGAACTATCATTTTGAGCAAAGGTTAATTGCATCATATTTAAAAAGGATCTGCACGTGGAAAATGAATTAACACCAAAATATGGTTATTCATTTCATTAACAAAACATGCAGCTTTGTTTCCATTGTTTTCTGCAATTGCCCCGTTTTGTCACAGACTAAACCTCTTCAGAGAGAGCAGCAATAACACAGATAATTGACTAATTGTCTGATCATATCTAAGAGGGGTAAGAAAATGTACATCTGTGCACTCCTTACACTGTTCAGACTAAACTACATTTGCATCAACTGCCAGTGATAAGAGAGGAAAAATTTTATTTAAATTTTTTTTGGATGCAGACAGGAAGTGGAAAAAAGTTACATCCACATTTCAAGAATGTAAAGGATACATGTGTAATTAAGTAAAATGGAAGCACAAGTTTCCTCAGATACGTAGGCCTTCAAAGCACCATTCCTGTATATTACTTTTCTTATGGTATACCGCCAGTCTTCCCAAACCCTGACAGCTACTCAGATTTTCTAGGAAAAGTTTTGTGGCTTCGCAATTAGTCAGGGACTATGAATAATATAATTTGTCTGGATCTAAAAAGGTCAAAAACATGGTCCATTACATATGTATAGTTTGTGATCTGCAAAGGGTGTCTCCAGAATTGATGGCAAAACACAGTGTGTACCCAGCTTTAGGGTCAGTTTTTCTTGTTGCAAAGGAATTAGTGTAAATTTGCAGATAGAGCATAATGATGCTTCTGACCAGTCTTGTCTTTTTACCCCAGATTGTGTATTTCTTACACAATTTTGCATCTTAGGGTGCATACACACCTGCACGATATCGGCCCAATTTCGCCGAATCGACAAATCGGGCATATCGTACAGTGTGTGCCCAATTTGCGCGTACCCGCCGTCGCATGCGATATCGTGCGATTGGCTATGCTGTACATGTTAATGAAGGACGGAACAGTGATTGTTCCGTCTTTCATTAAATCTTTCAAGTGTGTACCGGCAATCATGCGATGTCCAGGGTGAAGGCAAATCGCCCGGAACATCGGCACGACTGCCGGTCTTTTAGGTGTTTACTCAGCCTTAGTTATATTAAAGTGTACTAGGTACTTAGGGTTAGTATTTTGGCGCTGCTAAATTGCAAATTTTAAAAATTGTCCCTTTAAATTCTGCTGCAGAAATCCTTAAAATCAGCTATTTTGGAAAATAAATACATTTGCAGTTTATTAGTGACCTCCCCCTCACAAATTATGCAATTAATCCATGTGGAAAAATAAGGTGTGAATTTCTATTTATATCAACCTTTAGTAAAAGGTTATATTTTTACAGGAGGAGCCACATAGCATATGATTAATTTATAGAGGGGGGATAAAATAAATTAACCACCAAAACACATTTTTTTTCTCTTTCAAAGCAGGATTCGCCCGAAAGCAATTTTAAATGGTTTAGTAAAGGAGAGCAGTCAATTTGCTGTTGGCAAAAAAAATCAAAACAAAAAAAATAAAATAAAAAAACTTTATAGTAATTGGAACAAAGAAAAGCCAAAACAAATATATCAGTTGATTTATATAAATACAAGACACAAAGCAAACAATGTATAATTTTATATCTACTACAGTATATCTTAAATACCCCAAATCATACGTCAATAGACCCTTACCATAATATATTTTCACAGTATCTGTACAGTTGTAAAAAAGGAAGAAAAAACAATTAAAAAAACAAACTCTAAATCCCCAAAATGTAAAGAAAAGGACACTGCAATACAAAAATATTGAACAGCTTAAAAATCCCTGATCCTTTTTCAAAGAGATGGCCCTGTACACGGCATGTTCTATTTGCTAAGAACATTACAACCAAAACACATGAAAAGACGTATACGGTGACAATGTGCAATAGCAGCTATGTACTGCCACAATTACAGGACACGATATTGTCATACTAAATGCATTCGCTTGTGAATAAATTATCAGAATAGTCTAATTCCCAACGGGCATACCTGCAAAACAATACACACTGCTATAAGGATCAGTCGCAGTGACGCTTTTGCAGCTGAAGAGAGAAAACCTCTTTAGTGCTCCCTAACAACACATTCAAATAAATTGGGGAGTCTTGTTGCCTGTCACAGACTAAGGGGGTATTCACATTTTTTTTTGTGCACCTATAAGTAACGATTCCAAGGGAGCAATTTAATTGTTGCGCCGATCAGGCGCCCATTACTTGTCGCGTCCAAATGTACAGGATTTAGCTGCAAAAAGCATCTAAACGCATCTAAAGTCCCGGTTCAAACGTTCAACAGCCAGACTTTGCGAATTTCTGCTCAACACCTCAGGAAGGCGCAAGCAGAAATCTGGGCGCCCGCGTCACTAGCGACCGATCGGCACAAAAAAACAATTGAATTTTCCCCAAAGGATTCAGCATGCAACATTTTGTTGTATGGTTAGCAAACACCCAAGTGAACCAATTGCAGCAGTTACAGGAGTGTAGCAGGTTTTTGTGTTTGAAATGTGGAATGATCTAATGTCTCCCTGCACCTTTAAGCATAACAATGTGTTCATTTTGCACATGTTGACAAGCAGATATTTTATTTTGCACTACACTGCAAGCAAACTGACCTTCATCCTTATTCATTTAAAAAAGAAAAGGATTGTTTTGTGATAGGCATAATGTATGGCCTTGCCTTTTAGTGAACAAAGGGGACTCAAAACACACAATTTTTACCTTACTTTATTAGGTGTGTAAAATAGCGTAGAATCGTTCCAGCTTTCCAGTGTGACGGGCCACTGATTATTGCCTCCCAAGAGCTTGTTTGCATCGAAACTGACAAATTGGGTGCTAGGCCTTGAAATATGGGTAAAATAAGGAAGACTGATTCCTATAGTAATAAGAGGTGTGAATCGGCCTATGAAACATGTATGCAGCATGTACGGCTGTTCCGGCCAAACCATTAAGCAGGAAAACCTATATTTATTGCTAAGGGTCATGTTAATTTACATCTCGAAGTGTACAGTGGATTCACAAGTGTCAATTATAGTCAGGTAAATACTATGGTCCAAACGTAATAGCAATTTGCGGGAGATGGAGTGAAAGTCATTTGATTTAAAGAAGCAGTTAGTTTAAAAGGCAAAACCAGGTTGGTTCCGCCTTAAAACTATTGGCGGCATCAAACCTAGCAACTACCTCGCCGGGTCATGCAAATCATGGGGTATTATATTGGACCCTATGGACGTGATTCAGGGTTGCACGTAATGCAGCAGCAGCACCACCTTTACCATCTGCTTGGAAAGCTAGCCTTCATCACTATCAGTATACATTTCCACTAGCCCTATACCCGGTGCAAACAACCCACCTGACGGAACACTGCATTCGCACACTGGGCATAACCCGCAGACCTGCCAAAGAAAATTTAAATTTTTTTTTTTACTTCACTTATCTCATTTGACACTAGAATTTTATACTAATAAAAGGAGAGAGTGACTGAGCAGCATTCAAATACTTTTAAAAGAATGAACAAGCACTCCCCCCCCCCTCCGCTCCTGCAGCTGTGTGAGAAAATAAAATTAGCCTTAAATCGTTAGATGTATTGTTTAACTTTCAAAAGTAGACGAGAAACCTGCTATGGTTTGCAAGCTTTAGCTTTTAAGCTGACAATGCAGGTTTGGACTTGGAAGCCAAAAGGTTACCAAAGACTATTTACATAAAAAAAATTGGTTATACAGTGAGTTTCACAGGTGTGCTATAAAGGAATAAGATTTAAAGCAGACATGGTTAGAGATCTAAAAACAGAAATATTATAGCACCCTCTTTCTCAGGGGTGGGGAACCTTTTTTTCTGCCGAGGGCCATATATCTAACATTATTCTTGAGCCTGGTGCAGGCTACGCCCCTCCGTGTGACATCTCACAGGGGCGGTCCACAACAGCCAGTGATTGCAGCAATGGCGGGATGCTTCTGGGAGCTGTAAGGGCAGCGGTGTGACCATCTGAAGCGTCCAAAGTACGCTCCAGGTGGCACTGCTGCACAGATTCTGGCTACAGGGACCCATTGTAGGCACCCAACTAGCCAGATGTAGCTAACAGAAAAAAGCTCTGAGGGCCACACCAAATGAGTCCGTGGGCCTTATACGGCCCCCGGGCCTGAGGTTCCCCATCCCTACTCTATCTGGATGGAACTGTTCTGGAATGTTAACTTCCATAATGGGCCCATTTTAACAACTGATTTTTTTTTTAAACAATTTAAAAAAAAAATTAAATATATATCTCCTTATACCAAAAAGGAAATAACAAAAAATGGGTTTAACGTTCTACCAAAATCAAGTCTTTTAAAACCTCATCAGTGCAAATTCTGCAATAGACTGCAGAGTAAATATCACATTAGTTTAAAGTATGTTGTGTGTTCTACTCCCAGCCGAATACTTGCATCTATCGAATTCAGGCATCTATGAATCACACAGTGGAAAAAGTACTGATCGTTTGCCATTATACTCATTCAGTAGAATTTGTTGGATTTCCCAAATTCAACCTCGATTAAAAAAAAAAAAAAAAGAGCCATTATTACAGTAATTACATAATTCTTACAAGTAAAAAAAGTGGTGTATTAAAAATCCACCTTTCCTGATGAGACGCTGGAGACTAAAATGTGTGCCTAAGAAAAAAAAAAAATATTTCTAGAAAAAGGTTAAGATATTTTAATTTAATGCTAACACACAGGGTTTCAGTTACCAGTTCAATTGTGCAAATTCAATGAAATTCAAGTGAGTGCAAATTAGTTGTTATATAAATAGAATAATTGTGACCTAGCTGTATGTATGCCGAGGATTAACGACCTGACGAGCCTGTTTCATAGACATGAGTGTTTCAGAAAAGAAACTGGGAAAACTTTGAAAGCCCACCCTTTGCCCTTACACAGTGGATACGGCCATGCTGTGGCCTCACACACAAACTTGCTACCTCCACCGTGGTGACGGTACCACTCTACAAGTCAAAGTTCTAAAACTTTATGGATGACATGGACGTTAAATATTGCTCTAAGCTACTTACCAGAGATGAACTATCTGAAGACTCTAATCTAATATAAAATATGCCACGGTTTCTCATGTACAATAAGAAAAGCTTGGAAGAGTGTGATCATGGTTGTGCCCAATTTCTGCTACAGTACAAGTGCTTGTGCGTCAAGTATTAAATGCAAGGCTTATCACATGGCGTGTCAACTACTAAAACAAAATAAAAATGATAAATAAGGCACTGTACTTTTAAATGACATTCACGGTTCAAAAAGTAGACTAAATAACTTATTTTCTGAGCACCAATAAAAAAAATAAAAAAAAAATACAAAATTCACTGCCCCTCATCTCCAACTTTACAATGACTATAATATTACGGGTAACGGTAGATTTCAGGGTTTGCTACAGGTTATAAATGTCCACAATTAATGCAAATAATGACTGTACAGCAGTACACCGGTAACAGTTTGTTTGCCATTTTAATTCAAGTGATCATCCCTTGCTGTGTGTTGCAGAGCTTGTTTGTGACCTTTGTTTGCGAGATGTGGCATTTTTTTTTTTACTTTTTGTTTGCACCACGGATGTTTCTCGGTTAATTTCCTTCTTCCTTGGCTGTGAAGGCGATGTCCTAGTGATTCTCTGCCTTGACAGACTTGAGGGAATTGGTCTCTGTTTAGCGGATCTTGTTTGACATTCATGAATGGCAAGTTGCAGTTTACGGGAATGTTTTTGGATAGCAGTTTTTGGGCTCCTTTTCTTTAAAATGGCTCCCTTACACACTTGAGCTTTTGCCCCGAACTTCTTTGGAGATTGGGTTTTGGAAATTAAGTCAGTTTTTTTTACTTTACAGACGCCCTTCTTTGTTGCTGGTGCATTTTTACGGACACTGTGTTTACCTTTTACAGACTCTGGTTTTGTTTCAATTTTTTGTTTCTTACTTGGGTGTGCAACATGTTTTGCCAATGAGACCTCTTTGGGACGTTTCTTAGCTTTTGGGGTTTCACTGGTGCCTGCATATTTAGGGGCAGTTGAGTTCGTAACAGTTTGCAAACTTGATTTGGAAGTTGATTTCTTAATATTTTGAATGTGGTTCATTTTACTGTCAGATTTTATTACCACAGAGCCTCCCTTTTTCTTAATTACTGGAGCAGACTGGAGTCTTAAGTTTTCTCTGAAATTGTTGTACTTTCTTAAGATGCGAACACTGGTCGGTTTTTTAGTGTGAAGTTGGGATTCCAAGTTTTTGCAATTGGAAACTCTTTTTATGGTATCTTCAGGAACATCAATTTCTATGTTGTTGTTCTCTATTATTTTTGTCAAGGTATTCTGAGTTTTGCCGTTGTTATGAGCTGGAAAAATTGAAGCAAATTTCTTCAGATGTTTTTTCAAACGTTCCGCCTGTAATGTGTAGGGATATAAACTTTGCCTGGAATGCCGCTGAATCGGCATAATTGGCAGCTGATGTTCTTCAGGTATACGAGTGTTTATTTTCTTCACGATCACTAAAGACTTTGTCTCTGTTGTTTCCATGAACCACCTACAAATGTCTGATACATTTAAAGAATTCATAAACAGCATTTGCATTGGAGAATACCTGGTCACTTCTGGAAAACGTTTACTTTTTCGTGCTCTTTTCTTTGTTTTCCAAATCTCTTTTAATTTGTCAGCTTTGTTTTTAGACTTGGTCACATTTGCAGATTCTTTATCATGTGGAATCCAGCTTTTGTGAATGGACATGTATTTGTTATTAAAATTAGAGATACGTTCCTGACTTTCTTCTTCAGAACACCAGTCCAAAAATTTTGGTCTCTCTTTATCTTTTGTGACAAATTCAGGCTTTTTAAAAGAAACGCCATATTGCTGGGCATTGCATCTTGTAGACTTCTTTAATCCAATGGGTTGCCTTACATTTTTCTTAGATAAATCCTTTAATATTTTAGTACTGGATAATTTAGTTTCATGTTTCGCTAAGGTTTTTGATTCAACATTATTTGCACTACTTTTTGTAGAAGAGAAGAAATTTGAGGTATTAGTGGATACCCGCTTATTACATTTAAGTTCAAACTGACATTTATTTTTTAAACTGCTTGTACCACAGTTACTTTCATTATCTTTCGCACTTGAAAGATCTTTATTACGTTCTATATCAAAATATACTTTTCGTTTATTTGAACCTATTTCAAAACATATTCTTATATTTTCTGTTCTTTTACACGTAGAAGAACATTTATTTTTGAGCATCCTTTCGGAAAGCAACGGTTTCCCTTCGGCAAATGGATTGTTCAAAAAATGACCAAAATAATGTTCACAATCTGGAATTTCATCAATGGATAACTCAACAGGAGTTAAGACTTTATGTTCTGTGTTGTTTTCGGTGTTAAATTCCACAGACCTCCTTGTTGTGTTAGTGCTTGGAAGGATTTGAATTTGCAGGGAAGTATTTTTCCATGAACAAGAGTCAATATGGGTTCTTCGACTTCTTAGCCGTCTGTCGGATGGAGCAGGAGTCTTTTTTACTTTCCTTTTTGAGAGTGTGAGAAGTTCATTAGGATTTGTACAGTCCATCAGATGATTGTCCAATGGATCTAATTTGGCTACATCTGCAATTTGTCCTCCATTTGTTGCTTTTGTTTCCGACAACTCCTCTACTTTGTCATTCTGCTGGTCTGTGAATGAATTAACCGTATCGCAATAATGGTTACTTCGCTTTGATACAGTCTTTACATCTAGCTCAACATCGGTGCTCCTACCGGTTTTAGCACAGGTATCAAAAATATTGTGATCATTAGTGCAGCTTCGGTCTACAATATTGACAGGCGTTGAGCAATTCAGTTCATTGTGTGAAGGCTTCAGTGGTTCTAAGCTCTTCAGTTCTGTATCATGTTTAGGTTTCACTACTACAGAGTAGTTATCAAGTTTATTGGCGACAGATTGTTCATCCTTTAAAAGTTCCAGTGTTTCTGAACTTATGTTTTCATTAATTATTTGTTCAGAACTTTCTTGCAAATTACTAACAAGACTTGAACAATTTAGATAGGTCTGTAATTTTTTAAGACTTGCTCCTTCTGAAGAGTCTTTGGATTGGTCACCTGGGACGGCTTCAGAAAACATCTGCTTTAATGATTCCTGTGCAGTTGTGACTTCAAGATCTGCAATCATCGCTACAGGACAATCTTCAAATAAGGACTCTGAATCCTTAAGATGGGAATAGGATGCTAGATATGAATGATCTCTATCATCTGTTCCACTTGGGAGTGTAGTAGAAGATACGTCAACAGCCAGCTTTAGTGGAGTACTCTCATCTGAAGGTAATTCTACCCCCACATCACACCCCGGAAGCAAATGCTTACTTTGTAAAGAAACAGTGATGTCCACATTTAGGGATGGAAACTCTAAATTCTCCCCTTGACCAACAGAAATACTGGAATGGGTGACATCAATGAGCGGATCTGTAGACAAGTCAGCTACTTTAAATTCACTGTCCTTCCCAGATACAGAGTTATTATCTGTAAAAACTGTTGTAGCACTGACATCAGATATCGCCATCACTTCCGCAGGATGTCCATTCGATGACATTTCTTTTGCATTTTGGGATCTCTGAAAATAATTTTCTTCAGGGATAAGAGGGTAGACCGCTATTAAAGACTTGGCCATAGAATCTACGGACTGTTTCGCCAGACATGGAATTAGATCCAGATGGGTTCCAGTATTGTTGCATTGGCCGGGATCTGGTATTCGGTCATTAACGGTGTCATGTTCTGGCAGAGCATTAAGAGCTTCTTTTTCTACCTTGATCTCCCCTTGATGAACCACCGATATGACATCTGCTGTAGGTAGTGTCTCAGAGACCATTCCATTAGGAATTATTAATGCTTCCGCAATATGTAATGCAGGGTTTCCTTTGTCCTCCACTTTGGAGTTTCTAACCAATGTGCGAATGGTGGACAACTCACAGCAGTCACCGCCAAATAGATAGCCGCGCGTGCTTTTCCTTGCGGTGTTTCGTGGACAAACTAATGATTTTTGACACTCGACGTTACATTCCGCTGTAATGGGCTCACTAACGTAAACAACATCGCAATGTTTATCAAAATCCTTCTTCCTCACACAAGGTGTGTTTTTACAGCGAAAGGTTTTCGAGTGCTTCGTATGGTCATGTGAACTGATTTTTTGCAGAGCATTAACTGAAATATCGCCAGGATTCTGAAAATTCTCAAATGTGTTATCACAATGGCCTATATGGTTTCCAAGCTTATTTACAACTATAGTATGCAAGGAAGTTTCTTGTTTAAGTTTACAATCATTGTTGTCTTTATCAAAACGTGTCTGTTTGGGGCTGATGTATTGTGTGTTTTCTTTGTCTGCGATTTTGGGAGCATTTGAAAGAAATTCAGAATCCTGGGGATCATTCAATGGGCTTAACTCCGAGTTGTTGTGCGAAAGTACACCACACTCTGAAAAAACAGTCAGACTAATTTCAGATTTTTTTCCACAATCCACTTCACTCGCTGCTAAAGTCCGAGGTACATCTTCTGTGGGTTTTACGCACACATGATTTTTTTCCATTTGGTCCATGGAGTGAACACATTTTTCTAATAAAAGACAATTTGTGGCAAAATCCGCTTTGAAATCTGATGAAACTGTTGATTTTAAAAGTTCATCCAAACTCTGTACAACTTCACTGTGGCAACTCTTAACTTCTTTACCATTTCTTGGAGTCTCTATAGCATTTGATTTTCTCTGTGAAGTTAGACAGACTACACTGGAAGTTTTGTTTAAATCCATGAGGGAAAGGTTTAATTTACTGCCAGAAAAGGCATAGCTATTATCTTCTACTCCGACATTCTTAAGATCAGAAACCGTAGAACTGTGACTTTTCGTCTTCATTAATGGTTCTTCGGCGCGCAAACTTTTTAACACATGAATAAACTGCTTCTGGTGATGTGAGCACAGCTTAACCAAGAACTTTTCCAGTGTTAAACTTGCGGAGTTGACGAGTTCCGTCGCCTTTCTCTCTGGTTCCTGTGTGCTAGAACGAGAGAAAGTTAAAAGTTAGAGAGGAAATTGCACGCTGCCTACGAAAAGACATTAGTCAAACACATTCCTGCTCTGTAATACTTCGGAAATCAATTGAAAGACCAGAGTGCAAGGATCTAACCTGCAAGGCATCGAGTTAATGTAACAAAAGTTCCTTGAACATTACAGTAGCACCTTTACAAACTTCTGTATAAAAATTTGAAATTCTAAAAGGCAGAATACCATTCTTTCTTATAAATAGGAGACCAGCAAAGAAAACGTATGACTGACCTAATTAATGTACACTTGCAGAGTTGGAAGTCAACACGAGAACGTTTATTGTTGTGTAACAATTGGTAAAGCAATTGGCCGTGTCATCTACAAGGTACACTGAAAGTAAAACACTTATGAATACAGTACTGATGGATTTCTTCTTTTCATTACAACTTCAAAACAATTAAATATTAAATAACAGGTACATCGAACACATTCAAGAAATTCTCCAAAATTTTAAAAAATAAATAAAGCTGAACACCTCTCAGAAAGGGTTAAGGTGCCTACACACATGGCATTATTTTACCCTATCTGGCCGATTCTGACGCATCGGAACGATAGATTGCGTAAAATATGCCCAAATCGTGAGTCCCCACTCACGATGCGCGTCCCCGCAGGTTGAACATCGCATCTTCAGATCTGCCGTGCTGTAGGGCAGATCTGACAATCTCAAGTCACTATGCACTGGATAGTTTAGGAGGCACGATAGATCGTGTGTCAAATTGACAGCTTTTTCAGACCAAATCGTGCCCACGACTGGTGGGAAGCTCCCAGGGAGAGTTCAGGGGGAAATCGTACACATCGTGGGATTGTGAGCACCTCGCTATGTGTGTAGGCACCTTTACAGAGGATTATAAATCGAAGGAGTGGTAATGAATGCACAGCTACAGATATGTAAAAAAATAGGGGTATATTTACTAAAGTGACAGTTTTTAGAAGTGGAGATGTTGCCCATAGCAACCAATCAGATTCTACTTATAAACATTTATCTAAAACCTTCTAGAAGATAATAGTTAGAATCTGATTGGTGCTGTGGGCAACATCTCTCTTCTAAAAACTCTCACTTTAGTAAATATACCCCATAATGGTTAGTGGTGACAATGTTTGTGTAATATTTTATATATATATATATATAATCCATGGTTGTGGATGTTCCTCGGTCACACAATCCCATCGTTTTTAACATTAGTGCTAGTGAAATGTAAGCTGGCTGTATATGGATGAACAGCTTTCTTGTATTAATGCTTTGTTGGATACCTCTACCTATGGGGGGGGGGTCAATGATGAGACCATTATGTTAGCTGAATGTTACGCCGACCGCAATCTACATTTACAAAAGTAGAAAAAGTGGGCTGATCATGTGACAAGAACGGTATTCAAGAAAAACAAAGTGCTGTTAGAAATTCAATTTACCTCGATGCAAAAGCTCATTTTTAAACAATCACAAATAAAAAAACTGTACAAGTTATCCTCTGCAAATCTTAATCACTTGAACGGTCGATAGAATATACAAGGTTGTACATTCTGTTGGAATGTTTTTCATTTTTAACTTTTAGCTCCCATTAATAAAAAGGACAGAAGGATATTTGTGCAGAACAACTTGCGTATTAATGAACAGCTGTAAAAATGTAGTACATTCCGGAGGACACTGAAGATTAAATGATAAATTGCCCAGGGCATTTTAGGACCCTTATAATATTAAAGCACACATGGGAGCATTGGAAACGCCAAATAAAGCATCATCAGGTCTCTGTTGTTGCATTTACCAGCAGGGCAGGAGGATTTCCAGCTGAATCAGTGAGATCACATTTTATGCACTATACTAATATTATGCAAAATTTAAGATATACTTAACAGCATTCCAAGAAAGCAGCTGGGAGTTCTGGCAAGTTGGTCCAGAAAGAAAGAACGGGTCACTGCACAGAGGTCACACAGGGCCCTGCCCTGATACTTCTTTGATAACAAATACTGTATTAGGACAAAGAGGCGGAGTGCGGCATGCAAAGTCAAATTTAGTATTCTTTTAATTACACCAGCTTATATCTGTGAGCTATACATCCTGCGCTATTAAGTCTGCTTGTACGTTACTCGTGTTTGAACAGCATCCTGCTGTTTTTATATGTGCTACACAATTCACATTTGCATATATCAGCCACTGACAAACAATCCTGGGAGAAGAGAAAGGCGGTAAATACCCCGCAGTAAGCAAACCGTGACGAAGGCGCAGATTTTGCCTAATTGTTCAGGTATCGTCAGTTTATAAAGAAGGTAAAATGTACTATGGGGATATGTAGCAAACCTTCTATAGAGGACAGGTGATTCAAGACACTCCTTTTCAGTTACAAACAAGAATCGGCGTTTACAGAAGAGAGAGATATAAGCTTGCAGGGGCCGAAAGAAACCAAATAGCTCCTGACAGGTTCATATGACTATGCTTGTAATGGGTAAAAGACAATGGGGGTGATTCAGCAGTGGATCGAGGTCGCAGACTGGGATCACCATTTCGACCATTGGTCGCGATGGTGGATGGCGCCAGGCGACCAGCCGAGTAAGCCGGCTTGCAAGGCCAGGAAACTGCGTCCATCGATGTAGTCCCTGGCCTTGCCACTCCTGGAAAACAGGGCGTTTCCGGGAACACTGGCCGACCCCACCCTTGCACCGACGTCTAAATGCCTCTGCCCGTCAGACAGGAAGAGGTATGGAAGGGGCTGCTTGCGATTACGCAGGACCCATTCTGCACACTCGCAGAATGGGTCCTGTGCACGTGCAGATTCCCGATAATCGGGAATCTACATTTAGCATTGCACGCTGAAGCAGCAACAATGTAAGTAATTCATCGGATGGGAACTCTTTACATGTTGATGAATGTTACACAGCTTGATCCATGTGACAAACATCTTGTAAGTGTGGGTTTTACGTACAACTTATAAAGTAGCAACAGCCATCTTTTTTTTTTTTTGTATGAATGTGTGATAATTATGTATTTTTCTTTAAATTTTCTGTTCAGCTAGGAGTAGGGGGAAGAGTTCCCACATGATCGGTGACTAGTAATTAGAACATTTTATCATTATGTGATAGACCAGTGATGAGAAGTCTCAGACATTGTTGCCCCATCTTATGGAAGCTGCTGCAGGTAGCATCCAGAGAACTGAGAAAGCAACATAAGAAGGAAGCAGACGCATTTCAAATACAATGCTCAATTTCATCATGCTGAGTGTCAAATCAATGAAAATATAAGTTTGTTCACACCTCTTCTCACAAATATTGGGCCGGTGGAGGGGAACAGGGGGCAGAGTCAATGGTGTGTGTGTATATTATATATATTTATTTTGTTACAGAAGATACCACCTTTCATTAAAAAAAAAAAAAAATACAACGAACATTTGAAGAATAAAAAACTACATGGATTTGATGGATATTTAAGCTCAATGATGTGACCGTGCCAATTGGTTAAAAAATAAAATACAGGGTTTCAGAACAATGTACACCTTCCCATGTGGTTCAAAAAGGAGAACTAAAATAATAAAAAAAAAATACATATTTTTTAAAAAAAAATGTTGTTGTACTCAGATCTGTTGAACACATTCAGGATTGAGGAGATATGATGGCCATGAGGTATATTTACTAAAGATCGTTTTGTCTCGGTGGCTTTGAGGAGTACATTTAAAAATGTAATGGTAATACACTCAAAACAAGCCTGATTTTGCGTGTATTGCTATTGACCTTTTGCATCCAGCCCTCAAAACCACTGAGAGTCGGAAGCTATAAAAATCCAATCTTTAGCAAATATACTCCGATGAATGAAAGCCAGCTTCCGATTGCAGGAGAGGGCTGTATGAGAGAGGCAAGGGAGAGATGGGGCAACTTCTAGAAAGACTATGCTAAAAACCTCCTTGTAAATAGTGAAATAACTCCTATAAAAAGAGATATGCATTAGTGAACACCAAACAGATACAAAAGTATAATTTGCAGCTTAAAAGCAAATAAAGAGAACTCAGTTTTTCACAACAAATTTATTAGAAGAATAGTGGTTTTGAAAAGTCTAGCATCCAGTGAGAACTACCATACACAACATTACAGCTGGGAATGTATTTTTTTGTTGTTGTTTTTAAAATGACATGGTCAAATAATACAATGGAACCATTAAAGTTTTTTTTTTCACATGCACGACAACAGAATCAGCGCTTTCAACATACAATGCCAAAAGAATTTAATAAAAATGAACCACATGGATTTTTTTTAATTTAAAGTACTTATCACATACATTAAGACATATCTTATTTAGTCCAGTCAAAAATCAGAACTGCATTAAAAAAATAATTATGTAGTGCAATCAAAAAACAAAAAAACAAAAGTAATTGTGATCATAAGTGCTCTACTACATAAGACATTGATCATAGCAAAAACAAAAAAGTTCATATCACACAGTACAAAAAAAAAAACCTGTAAATAAATATAAACTACAGTACAAGAGAAATATTAAATTATACAATTCTGTCAAACTGTAAACAGTATATTGAAATGAGGTCAATAAGTGTGTAGGGGGTTCCTGTTACTTCTGACACATAGGCTACCTAATTACAAAAAAAAACAAAAAAAAAACCGTATAAATACAAAATTAAAAATTAGTTATCACTTTAATAATTGAAATTTGGTTTGTGAATACAGGTTGTCTTATGAGCGGAAGCCATGTAGTATCAGGCTTCACTTTTTAAAAGGGAGACCAACAGAGTTAGGGGGGTATCCAATTAGGCGCGATCGGCGAAAAAAAAGGGGATTTTTCACTGATTATCCCCGTTTTTCGACAATGTTATTTCTCCTCCCTATCTTATTGAATCCGAAATAGAATATTTCTCCCGGAAACGCAGAGGGTCCGCGATAAGCTCGCAGACCTATTTGTTTTCGTCATTTCAGGGGTGAAAAAACATCACTTATCGTGGATTATTTTTCAGGACATATCAGGTCCTGAAAAAAAAAACCCTAATAAGTGCCGGCGTCAGGCGGACTTCGGAGCTAATTGGATAGCCCCGGGGGATCCATTAGCGCCCAAACTAAATTCGGGGCTAATTGGATACCCCCCTTAGCATACATCTACATTACATGGCTTTTCTACACAAACCAGTACGTTTATCTAATAAGGTTAATAAACTCAATGTGGTTTTCATGTGTTAATATAAATATAAACATGAATAGAATCTTAAATACGCCGTTCAACTGAAAAAAAAAAAAAAAAAAAAAGCGAAACCACCATTGTTCAATTAAATTATTTTAGGATGATGGCCTCTGAAGATTAAACTCGCTTCTCTATTTAAAAAACAGGAACCCCCCCCAATGCGATCTGTTCAGTAGTAACTGATTATACAGAATGCCACTATAAGTGTCTGAGGCACTGTGTGCTGTAGAGTAAATATGCAGCTTTTATAAACCGTTTGGCTGATTTATACCTGGATACCTGAAGTGAGTTTTAAACTTGACATTCATCAAGGATGTGCTACAAGCACGTCAAAAGGAAACGAAAAACAAAAATACAAAATCACTGCTAAGTTTAAGAATAGAGTACAAGTACCTGAATCAAGTTGAGTAGTGAGTAGTGTGTCCCTGAGGGTTTTAAGCAGTGTGTACATATGTTGAATTTCTAAGTTTAACATTTCAGACTGAAAAGCAACAGCAGAAGCAAATCCCAGACAACCCATCAAGCAGCGGCTACAACTTACGCTAAAACATTAATGTGTGTTCTGTACAATGGTTTTCTCCAAGTAGCAGTCAACTGCTGTACAAATACATCCCATTAGCAAGCTCAACGCATGGGAGCCCGATTAAACATTTACTTAAAAAATTACTACAGAAGGCAAACTGCCCTTTATATTAACACATCCTGAAACATTAGCAGTGTACATTAAAATATATCCAAGGGCTACAAGTACTTCTGCAACCGCATGTGTGTAATGTTTATGCTGGTAACATAATGATACTATCCCTCTTATTACAAAGGCGAAACACATACTTAGACAAAGTTTGGACATTCACCTCCTGTGCATTAGAAGCTAAATAAAAGCAAATCTGTAAAATTAAACCAAGTTTTCTCTTTTAAATTATATATATAATTTTTTTTTTTAAAAATACAAGAATATGCAGTGTAGAAGATTATCATGAGAGATACCTAATGCAAATTAGTTTATAAGGGGAATGTAATTTAGGACTAGAGTGAGCCACACCATTTTATATCTGTAGCAGGCAATTTAACGTGATGTGTGGCTACGCACATCGAGAATTACGGTACCCGAACATTGCATATTCTCTGGCGCACTTCTATAAGATGCTAGGGAAAACATGTAAAGATATTCTGGCATTCTAACAGTTTCTCTGTTTACTGAATTAACCCCAGAGTCCTAAGTTACAGATTAACCTAATACATATATCCAAGTAGCCCACATGCGCAAACTTATTTCTCACACTGCGATCTTAATACAATCATCTCTTAATGTGTGGCACACAAAGATCTTAATTTGAAAAGATCATTCGGAAACATGATTGCACAAGTTTAGAAATGTTGATTCTATAAACCAATGCATGTGGATTGAACATTTGTGAAAAGATCTTTTGATTAAATGTAATAGCACTGTAAGGAGCATGTGTACGTTAAAAAGGATACCTCCACCCAAAAATGGAATTCCACAGAACTGTTTACTACTTACTTGACGCTCTTCCAAATCAGCAGGTCCCTCATGTTTCAAACAGGCAGCAGTGTTGTCAAAGCCGGTCCTCGTGAAACATCCCAACGCAAATGGGAGGTCTACAGATGAGGGGCATGACCACCTGTTTAAAAACTGGCTAATCTCAGCTGGAGCAAGATGAGGATTGCAGGATAGATGCGGAACACCGGGGCCTGCTGGATGAGGAGGAACTTCGCAGACCGATAAAAATATGAAAATGGTTATTTAACCTATGGAACCTTACCCAAACGGGAATGTTCATGATTGGGTGGGGTTATCCTTTAAGAGTGGTAGAATCCTATTTTAAATTAATATGTATAAGGGTTCAATGGTGTTTTCAACACATGCAAGTGTGGCTACACATCCTGGACTTATTTTAGCCGTTTCTGTACTTTGTTCCTAAAGCATAGCTAAACAACAGTGGGATTACTCCAAGACAAAGAAATCAGGAAAAAAAAGTTGGATTGTTCCAGCTAACTAACTTGAGATCTAAATCCCAGCGACAACTTCAACCTAAATCTCCTTCCTTGGTTTCTATGCTTACAGTTTGGTGCTGAAGTATAAATTAAAAATAAAAAAGTGCCCAAAAAAACTAAACACACAAAAAGCCCCTCTCTCTACCAGCAGGAACAACTGCCAAGTGCTTTCTAACTGTATGGACAAATCTAGCCCTCTCACAGACTACACAAAAAAACCTGCTAATATTTAAAACTATATACATAATATTACATCTACCAATGATGATGAAACGTATATTAAAATGCCAGCCAAGATTGCAATATTACTCTTCATTCCCGTGCACAAGTGAAAACTGCTCAAAATAACTTGCCCGTATAGTTTTAACTGGTTTGAATTTACATCTCAACTATTTGGTTGTATACACTAACGAAAGAAAAAAAAAAAAAAAAACCACACACAATATACAACTGTAGCACACAAAACGCAATCTAATAAATAGACATTTTTTGGCAAATACAACTGTAAGCACAACTAGCATTGGTCCACTGCTGGTTAATTTGCAGCCATAAGACAAAAAAAATCAAAAAAAAATAAGCCAACATAATAAAAGTAGCTAAATAACCACTTGTCAGTAATCTAGATGAGCTGATGCATCAATACTTACATGCTAGACAATTCAGTGACACAGCAATACATTCCCTCGCCTGCATATGGCTCTGTCGTAAAAACGGCTTTATTGAAATTGCACTGCTCTCCCTTAACAAGAGATTTATTTTTAGGTTTATATATTTTTTTTTATTTATTTTCTTAAACAACTCCACTTCTTGTTCTCTCAAACTAAACCTAACCTACAAGTTTAAAAATAAAGTCAACTTTGAGGTATGGAATCTGTACATAAAAATAATTCAATTTTGTGGTCTAAAGTAAAATAATAAAAAAAAAATAACACATTTACAGGACAAACAAAAATATTTACAGCAATTTCATAACCAGTATGTTGGTCACGTACTGAAACTAAATAGATTAAGTATTCCTGTAACATGACATTGAAACAATTCTCTGCAAACGGTGTTCATTGTTTTACTTCAAGGGGGATATTTAATTAACCATGAGGTTTCAGAGTAGCCTAAAGCATTATGGTTCAGAGTGACATGTAGGCAATGATCACAATAACATATACTTAATTTTCTAATTTTTTGTGGTTAGATCCCTAGGAATGTGAGCAAAATTCGCTTTTTTTTCATTATCATAATTCGCACAGAAACACAACACGTGAGACTTCAATGGAACCTCGCAGTTAATTGAATAACCGGAAAATATATATATTTTATTTATAAATGGGGGGGGACAGTATACATTGAATAAATGTACTTAAAGTTCACAAACAACAAGATAGCAAACCTGGCCTGGAATAATACTAACTTAGATATGCAGCTTTAAAAAACATTTAAAAATAAAAATAAAGCGAGATGTGGACAATTATGTACTAGAAAGAGGTATTTCTTGTTTTAAAACCTGTGTTGTTTTAACATTAAGTAAGACTGACGTTTTAGACCTTTTCAGAATTATTAAATGTGTTACTTAAAGAGTAGATTGAAAGGTAGGCTTTTGTTCTGGTGAAAAAAAAAAAAAGCAAAAACAAACTACATATATATTATATAACATCATCAGAGTGGGTCTACTATGGCTCAGAATTACAAGAATTTGTTAAAAACAAAAAACCTTTCCACTGTTGCAGTTACATTGCATATTTCAGTCACACTGATCTATACCAGTGTTAAATCTAAAGACTTCTCTTTAGGACTAATAAATGGATAATTTAATTTGCAGTCTTTCAGTAAAAATTCTCACAAGTGTAAAATTACCTTCCTGGTACTATTTTGGGTACAGTTCATAGTGAAACACGAAGATGCACAAAATGCAAAAAGAATGACACAGCAGATCAGCTGACCCGCTCATGGTAATATAAAAGCGAAGTATGTTTGGAAATAACATGTGGTGGATGAATCAAACCTTCGGTCTTCGTTAATAAGACTTGTGTTTAGGACTCAAAGCATCTGAATGAGCATTAGAGGGAAGGTTGCTAAATGCACATTCAAACTATAGGAATGTTTTTCAATTTTATTCGGGGTAAGAAGGTGCACCTGAACGTTAAGAAGACTGAAAATGTACAAAATATACGAGATAAAATATAAATCTTTTGAAATAATCAGCAGCTTTTTTTTTTTTCTTTTTTTTAAAGGTTTATGAAATATTTAAGGGACCACTATGTCAACTATGCTTTAACAAAACAGTAATGGCTATTTTGTATTGCAATTAGCAATGTTATTAGTGCTTTAATGTTTACTTAGGCGCCTGCAATTCAAAACAAGTGCCCTACGAAGAATATGCGGTTGCCTGTTCAAATATTTCCCATGCAAAGTAGGTTTTACCTGAAAGTTTAGTTTCAGATCTTAGTGAAATGCTTACAAAATTGTAGACAAAACACAATACAATCTTCAGGTCTCCGGGATTTAAAACTGAGATAAAAGTTTAAGTGTTTGGTTAAAAGAGAAAGAGGAAAAAAAAAAAAAAAACATAAAAAACACAACAAACTATTTACAGGTCCTAAGCTAAACTCCAACAACTACACACTTCCCTACCAGCAGCATTAAAGAGTAGGCACACTGTTTTGGCACTGCTTGATTGTCATTATCTAAACCTGATAACTCAGGGCCAGTATTACATAGAAACGCAAACAGCATTAAACCAGGGACAAATTTTTAAAATGTGTTTGTCAACAAGTTCCAAAGAAAATAATATATATATTACATACATACATATACACACACACATACTCCGAACGTTGGTGGTGTTACAAATGTGTATGTAATATAGATTTACTATTTACACAAATCTCTGAGTGCCGCAGCTTGTTTGTGTCGGTCGCGTGTGTGTATACTATATCTATATATATATCTATATATCTATATATATGGCACGATTCTATTCTATGAGATGTGAATAGCGCCGAGAGATAACTGCCAGAGCTATTCAATTGTGCGTGGTGTTTAGTCGGAGAATGCCCGTTCTTGCGACTAAACACCCTGTTTAAGGCGCGATAACGGGCATTCCCCCGACCTAACTTCCCAGCGCTAAGGGCAGAAAACAGCCTAACGCCGGGACTTTTGTCAGATTTCTGCTCTCATCCCCAGGGGGAGGAGAGAAGAAATCCTAGTCGGACTTGGCAGCGCGGTGTATTGAATAGCTCCGGGAGCTCACTCTCGGCGCTATTCACGTCGCATAGAATAGAATCGTGCCATATATATATTTATTTTTTCCCTTAATTTACATTCTACATCTCTAGAATATGTTTATCGCAACTCCCAAGGAGTGAAATGAACAATTGGGATTAGCAGGAAAATAGTAAATAAAAACTTTTCTTTTGCTGAATTTTATATTTTTTTGGACACTTGTAAATAAACATCACTGGTCTATATAATATATACAGTGTTAGTACATACTGATTTTTTTCTAAACTTTTGACGCTTCAGGCATGCTTACTTTTTTGGAGTGTGAAGCAACAGAATGCGTCGCCGTGTGATAGCGCCACATTTACAGTGGGAATCAATCATCTCCCATGTCGCTTTACAACATTTCAAATATGAAACAATATTAACAAGCACCCCCCCCCCAAAAAATTAAATTATATACAGTACCAGTCAAAAGTTTGGACACACCTTCTCATTCAATGGTTTTTGTTTATTTAAATGGTTTTCAACATAGTAGATTAATACTGAAGACATCAAAACTATGAAAGAACACATATGGAATTATGCTGTAAACAATAAAGTGTTAAACCAATCAAAATATGTTTTATATTTTAGATTCCACAAAGTAGCCCCCTTTTGCTTGGATGACAGCTTTGCACACTCTTGGCATTCTCTCAATCAGCTTCATGAGGTAGTCTCCTGGAATGGTTTTCCAACAGTCTTGAAGGAGTTCCCAGAGGTGCTGGGCACTTGTTGGCTGCTTTTCCTTCACTCTGCGGTCCAACTCATCTCAAACCAGCTCAATTGGGTTTAGGTCGGGTGATTGTGGAGGCCAGGTCATCTGACGCAGCACTCCATCACTTTCCTTCTTGGTCAAGTAGCCCTTACATAGCCTGGAGGTGTGTTTGGGGTCATTCTCTTGTTGAAAAACAAATGATGGTCCCAGTAAGCGCAAACCAGATGGGATGGCATGGTGCTGCAGAATGCTGTGGTAGCCATGCAGGTTAAGTGTGCCTTGAATTTTGAATAAATCACCAACAGTGTCACCAGCAAAGCACCCCCACACCATTACACCTCCTTCTCCATGCTTTATAGAGGGAACCACTCATGCAGAAACCATCCGCTCACCTTCTCTGCGTCTCACAAAGACACAGTGGTTGGAACAAAAAATCTCAAATTTGGACTCATCAGACCAAAGTACAGAATTACACTGGTCCATACCTTGTGTTTCTTGGTTAAAACGATTATCTTCTTCTTGTTGTTCATCCTCAGTAGTGGCTTCTTCGCAGCAATACGACCATGAAGGCCTGATTCACGCAGTCTCCTCTGAACAGTTGATGTTGAGATTTGTCTGCTACTTGAACTCTGTGAAGACTTTATGTGGTCTCTAATCTGAGGTGCTGTTAAGTAGTGGTTTCTGAGGCTGGTAACTCTAATGAACTTATCCTCTGCAGCAGACGTAACTCTTGATCTTCCTTTATTGGGGCGGTCCTCATGTGAGCCAGATTCATCATAGCGTTTGATGGTTTTTGCAACAGCACTTGAGGATACATTCAAAGCTCTTGAAATGTTCCGTATCGAGTGACCTTCATGTCTTAAAGTAATGATGGACTGTCATTTCTCTTTACTGAGTTGAGTGGATGGTGCCATAATATGGATTACAACAGTAGTCAAATAGTGGTGTCCACTGTGTACTAACCCTACCTCTGCACAACACAACTGATGGTCTCAAACACATGAAGAAGGCAAGTAATTCCACAGATTGACTCTTGACAAGGCACACCTGTTAATTCAAAACCATTCCAGGAGACTACCTCATGAAGCTGATTGAGAGAATGCCAAGAATGTGAAAAGCTGTCGTCCAAGCAAAAGGGGGCTACTTTAAGGAATCTACAATATAAAACATATTTTGATTTGTTTAACACTTGTTTACAACATAATTCCATATGTGTTCTTTCTTACTTTTGATGTCTTCAGTATTAATCTACTATGTTGAAAATAATTTAAATAAACAAAAACCATTGAATGAGAAGGTGTGTCCAAAGTTTCTGACTGGCAATGTATGTATGTATGTATGTATGTATATATATATATATATATATATATATATAACATCATGTATATATAGAAAAGCAGAACAAGATGATGTTAATGCATTAGAAAAAACCTGAAATTATTTGGAACAGCATAATTTTCTGAGACATCTCTGCAAAGTTAAGAGTTGTACATCTGTGGTTGCAATTCACTTAGGTACTAGCGTTCTGACCATTTCTCCGGCACCACGTGGCCACCAACATTGCAATTTTTTTCTTTGTTACCCCATAGGGGCGTTGTACAAAAATTCTTGGAGATAAAATCAGCTGAATATCCCCAGGAATTAAATACAGGCCTATATGTTGTATGCAGTACTATCTCAATTGTGAACCAAGCTGCGATTCTCAAGTTCTCAAATTGGTAGCCATGATCAATTCAGACTGTAGAGTTTTTACCTATATAAAACCACAAATCACTAACTTGTTGGTCACTTCGACACAGAGTAAAAAACCTGGCCTGTGTGACAACTGAATAAGGCTACTGGTGACAGCCTGTCCATGCAATACACAATTCAGCTGCACTGAAATGCTCATTGGTTTATCACAAGTGTAATATCTGGCCTTGATTTAACAGCAGGGCTTACGACAAACAATTGTTGTTATGCCAGCCAAGTATATGGTTTGTGTCTCTACTTTACAAAGATATCCTGAAAATTGTTTACACACATGCATATGTCAGTATGCACAAAATGTTTGATGCACATAACAAAACACAACTATAAAATCCTACCCTCTTTAATCCAGTGTGAATTCATACCTTAAATGGACAGCAACAGCATTATGCAGAATGTGTGCCTACCCTTTAATGTATTAAAATAATTACACTATTATACACCTAAAAAAAATTCTACACAATATAAAAAAGCTAGCAAAGAATTCATCTACGTTAACACAGCAGTGCAGTGATAGCGGCAAGCTCAGCTGCCTCTCTCTGTCTCTTTTTTTTTTTTGAAACAAGTATAACCTTATTATACAGTTAGCACTGCATACAAAGTGTAAAGCATTTAATGGAGAACAAAAATAGTGTAATTCATTATTTCAAGAGGTTTTACAAATGGTGCAAGTCTTGTTAAAGCAGGTTTGCTGCGAGACCAAACAAGCTTGTTGCGGACTGCCCAACATATATAAAAATGTACAAAAACTGTGTGGTTCGTGGAGTGCTTATAAAAAGAACAGTTACCTGAAGACAGTAGACAATGCTTTTTTTTTTTTTGTATAGTGTCACTCAATGCATTCTACACTATACAATGAGTATAATTGTTATGCAATCACTATTATACAGTATAATCTAATCTAGCAGACCTGCTAGACCCAGGGAGTGTCCCTCATTCCTGAAAACTGAAAAAATTTGTGAGGTTGTACTGTTTAAACAAAGTATGCACCAGATAATAATCACAGTAAAGTGTTAGTGACCCCTGATCTCTGAAACCAACAATGTAATAACCACACAGTTCAGTAACTCACAAATCAAGTAAAATTTACATATATATTTTGTTTTTCTCTATAAATGTGGCATTTCCTTACAGCAGAGTTCTGCTTGTGACTAACTTCTCCTGGACGCACTAGTGCTGTGATAAGGCTACTTCCTCTAAAGTGAACAGAAAAAAAAAAAAACCCTACTGGTTATTCATCACCCAAGTTTAGTGTTGATATATTGAATGTATAGTTTGAAGGTAGTGTGTACGGATTTGCTCCCTGTAACCACAATGGCAGGTAAGAGCCAAACTTGCCAAAACAAAGCAGTGCAGTGTAATGGCAACTAACCACTAACAATACAGAAGTCCATTATCTTTAGTTACATGAAAAGGTTTTGCATGGTCCTTGCTGGAGTGTTATGGGGGATATATACGTAATGTATATATCTCTTCCCCACATCTAACAAAACCAAAATAAACAAAAAACACAAAACTTACAAATGCTTCCAACACTTCTTGCCTTAACAGGGCAAACATTGCCCTGGTCGGGAGATTCTTTGAGTATAGAAATGTAAAGCTCCAGCTTAATACTCTCATTTGTAGGCTATCAACGAACTGCCTCCAGGCCCAGCCCCCCCCCCCACCCCCCAACCTTACCACCACAGCAATGTGTTGTGCTCTTTGCACATTTCCCCTCTGAACTAAAGCCTTTTTCATTTGCAGTCTCCGAAAAAAAGCAACACCTCTGTTACGTGTTTTGTGAGGTACATTCAATTTTTTTCGAGAAGTTATTTTGGCATAAACACTTAAAAAAAAAGAAAAAGAAAAAAAAAAAAATAGACTTGGAGGAATTGAATTGATTAAACTATCTTTAGAAGTTTTTCTCTTTGTCCCTAGACATTGGTTGTATCTACTTAAGTGACTCCTGAAATAGTTTTTTTTTTTTTTTTAAAGTGGACTTGTGTTCAAAGGTTTAAAATATACATAAAGAACACAATACATGTAGGCTTCAAAAGCAACGAGTCCATAGTTACATGTAGAGGTTCTCTTGTTGAGGTAACAATTCTCTATTGAAAATAAAAGCATGCGTAAAGGCCAAACAAAGTATTCAAGGGTTGTGTACTGGGGCGTGAGGAATTTACAGATCTGCCTGATGTTGAGCACACAAATTTCACCTGTATAGAGGTCTGTTAGGAAACTGCCAGAGAGTTTCACAATAAGTTAAAGCAGGTGACAAGTATGCTCGCTCAGAAAGCAGAAGTGCTCGCCCAGTTTGGTTACAACTCGTTTACTAGACTTAGGACTTTACAGCATGCCTATTCATCTTTAGATTCGTTTGCACTTGGCGATGCCGCCACCTCGTCCTGAGCATCCAGTTCACTTTTTACTACAACATCTGGTTCTTCCAACCTCATTAGTTTTAGCTTTTTCTTTGGAGGGTTTTTTAGTGTGCCTAGCCGCTCTTTGACTTTGTACTCCAGTGTGCTGTGAGGAATCCCATAGATGCTTTGCGCTTTGGAGACGCTCATTTTTCCGTTCATGACGACAGCAATCGCTTCCTCCAGTATTTCGCTGTTATACTGTCTGTATCTCCCTCGTTTTTTCCTTGGTTGCTTCGAGCCGTTGTCGCCTTCTTGATCTGAGGTCGAATATGGCTGTCCAGAGGTAGACTGCTCAACATCTGAGCTCCAGGAATCAGCGCTAGTCTCCAGTAAGTTTCTCCGATTTTGCTTTGGAAGGATAGTCCGTAATTTTTTGCTAAGTGCGCTCTCGGTTTGTGAACCCATTACCAAAGAGTTGTAATTGTACAATTCCCCGCTCCGGGATTCCCAAGACAGATCCATGCCGCGGACCTGTGGAATTTTTAAATCAACTGGAGAAGAAAGGCCCATTTCCTTCTTAATTTCATGTTTGTTTTGAATGTTTTTATGAAAAGTATTTGCATTTTCTGTGAGAAAAGGCAGGTCACTGATGTTGCTGAGTGCGCCATTACCCCTATATTTCACACGGCCAAAATTTAGTTCGTAGTGTGGCTTTGCCCAAGAGGCTTCCCTGGATAATATCAAATGCTGTCCTTGATTCTGCAGTCCGGACGAACCATGGCTGGCAGCTGTAGAGATCTTTCTGCTATGCAATTCCTCGCTAATCTGCAAGGAGCGAGCCAATGGCACTTTTAGGGGCGTGGAGTGGCCATATGTTTCCCTGGTTGCATCCAGCAAATTTCTTGGAGGCACCCCATCACCACTGCATGGAAGTCCATCTGGACGGTGCTGGCTGGGTCTCCCAGGTCGCCTAATTGGATGGAAGGAAACTGATGTGAGCAGAACTTGCACAGGAAGGGAGGGATGGGTGAAGGGGCCACTCCTTTATTAGAAGGCCTTGCTTGGGTAACATCACTTTTTGTATTATAATTTTATCTCAGCATCAGTGTCAAGTTTAAAAAGAAAAAGAAAAAAAAAAAAATGAAAAAAAATTCACAGAAAAAGAAAAGAAATATTGTGGGCAACAAAAAATAATATAAAGGTGTCAGTTGGTCTTTGGCTGGGTTCACAAATTCTTGTAGCAAAAAAAAATTATATTATATATAAAAAAAAAAAAAAAAAAAAAGCTTGCGTGACAGTCTTTAATTAGCACCTTAGTAATAAAATAGGACAGTCGTCAATCCCGTTCGGTGTTTTACACAATTTATTAATGTGACGTTACCACTAAACAAGTACAGTAATAAAAGAGTATGCCACTTAGTACATAATGCAACCTACTTTAAAGCTAAACCAAGTCTGCTGCTCACATCATAAATCGAGATGGTAGTGATATAAGAGCCCTTGTTCGTAAACAATGAGGCCCACAATACAGTATACTAAGGGAACGTAAAGCAACATTTTACGAACATAAAAGAAAAAAAATGGCCTTTAAGTCAAAGTAGAAGTCTGCAGCAACTGTGCTTTTGAACTGATAGTTCAAAGTTTACATTTAGGGAAGAATCAGTAATAAAGAGTCAGATATTTTGGTAGAGGATGAATCAGGACATGTCAAAATGAGGCCAGGTTTTTTTTTTGTTTTTTTTAACAGACTTCAGTTACAAAGCGCTCAGACCATTTTTTCCCCTTAAAAGAATAAATTTGACAGGTGACAGAAGGAATGATTTAGATGGTGATTGGTTTATAGATTATTCAGATTATGATTAAATATGTTCAAATGTAAAACTTATACATTTTAAAAGGCCACAACAGTAAAAATAAATAAAAAAAATATAGCTGGACGCATTCAACTACCACTTTAAAACTCAAGTCTAATGCCAGAAAGTGCTGCATTTTTGTGTGAATCCAAAACCTCAGCCAGATTGCCACTGTTTTACTAACTAATGAATATAATGTGCAATTGCCAAATAAACTTTATACAAAACTACCAGGTCTGCAAAATGCACATGTAAAACTGATAAGGGATGACATAACAGTCACAGTAAGCTATAATATAATATGCCAGAACAATATGTTGGATTTATAGCTGTCAAAGTCGCAAATTTAAATAAAATAAATTAAAAATAACAGAAGGAAAAAAGAAAAAAAACCCACACAAAAATAAAACAAACTAAAAAACAATTATGAATAGACATACTATACAAAACCTTGAAACGTAGCTACACAATGAATGAGAGCGTCAACACGGATGCCAGATTCCTATACATCAACCTATATTACTAAAGCATGTGAAGCGCATATATGCTTCCATACGATCACCTTCATTAGAATACTATGAAATGTTCTCTGGACGTAACCTATAAAAACATGTAAGCGTTCAATCTAAATATTCATACAACAGCCCCACCTAAATTGAAGACAATGAATGAGATATATGATAGAGCTAATAGAATATGATTTCATGGACACATTACTACAAATTTGACTTTATTGAAGAATGGCAAGTCATGAATTGTAGTGAACTCATTACTCTAAATAGGGTGGAAGGCATAATCACTTTAGCTGTGAAACAAATCAAGATTTAGCAGATGTAATTAAAAGGGGAAAAAAAAAAAGGCAAAAAAAAAAAAGTAGGTGAGGACAATTCTTACCCATTCCCTATAGAGTTTGAGGTACTTGGAGAAATGCTTGCATGCGTGCTACTGGAACACGGACTCTTCTTAGTGGACAGATCGAGCACTCCATCTGCTGAAGTAAAACAAACCGATAAGCACTACATATGCAAAGATATAATCTATTTTGCACCAGTCATGAAACTCAGACAGCTTTATACTGTATCCCCCAGTTGCCCGCTGCCACCATTTTGGAGTTTGTTCAGGTCATTCCAGCTTCTAAGAATATACTGCCTCTTCTTTAGTGAGAGACTATGGGATCTATTTACTATGCCTTGGATGGAGATAAAGTGAACGGAGATAAATTACCAGCCAACCAGCTTCTAACTGCCATGTCACAGGCTTTGTTTGAAAAATGACAGCTAGAAGCTGGTTGGCTGGTACTTTATCTCCGTCCAAGGCATCATATGGCACTTTGTATACAAATTCAGACTGAGCCGCACATAGATGTACACAATTGATCAGTGTAATCTAGCAGAGTAGTTTGGTCACTTCCAGTTGTTTTATTTATGCAAGTGAGATGCACATTTTTAGATGCTTGGTGAGGACGAGATGCCCGGGATCTGGAGCCAATAGTGGCTGTTTGGTGTGACTGAAGCCACAACGTATGAGGCAGGGCTCGACAAATCACGGGTGCCAGGCCACCATGGCGACTAAGATTTTAGTCCTGGCGACCGGGATTTCCAAGCCCCCACCAGCGTCGCAGGGAAGCCCCTGCCGGGCGCACGCTGAAATGTTACCGGCGGACGCCCGACTCCCTGAAGCGGCAGCCGGAGTTCACTCCTGATCTCCGGCGTATGGCTCCCCCATGGGCATTATGGGAGAGACGTCATGACGTCTCTCCCATAGTTCCGAAGAGCGGCAGACGGCAGCGGATGCAGGATCGTGGCCTAAGGTAAGTATTCTGTTTTTTGTGTGTGTGCACGGCACACTTAGAGGGGGCTTAGTACTGGGGGCACTATTAGTTATACTGTCACACACACCGTGACAGTATAACTTTATTACACACACCTACCCATTCACACATACTTACCTATACAGATGTGTCTGTCCCCTTGTCCAGTAGAATATCCTTAATCAATGGCTCTGCAAAGAAAAAAATCATACTCACCTATATCCTGGTGCTGGTCTCCGCAGTAATCCAGGTACTTGGCAAAACAAAAAAACAGTTCCCACGTGGGCGAGTCACACCACGTGGGAACTGTCAGTAGCTGGAGCCAATCAGCGGCTGCTCTACAGTCAGTGCGGCTGTTAATTGGCTCTCGGGACTGCTAGCTCCATGCATGTTCCGTCAGCTGGCATTCGGGAGCTATCAGTATGTGTGGCAACACATACTGATAGATGTTGCGTGGGTCGTGTAAACTCGTTTTTTTGTTTTGTCAAGTACCTGAATTACTGCGGAGACCAGCGCCAGGATATAGGAGAGTATGAATTTTTCTTTGCAGAGCCATTGATTAAGGATATTCTACTGGACAAGGGGACAGACACATCTGGTATAGGTAAGTATGTGTGAATGGGTAGGTGTGTGTAATAAAGTTATACTGTCACGGTGTGTGTGTTTTGTCTTTTTTTAACTATTTATTTTACAGTGAAGTTACAGGTGCCGCATGGCTGCTGGCACTTGTTGTTCCACAAGTGCAAAATGGCAGGCATGCTGGCACTTGTAGTTCCACTGTAAAACACAATAGTTTTACATTGTTTGGCCCCCCCGTTACCTCCATACCCACCAAACCAGGGGTATGGGGCAGAGCCCCAGGCTTCAGCATAAGCCTGTGGTGCTCGGGACCCTTCTTTGGGGGGTCCCCGACTCCCCTGAGATCACCGGCTTGCGCTGACCGATTTGGGGTGCTAATGCTTTGGACCTGGAGTCCCGGTGATTGGGTCTCCGGGCTGTGGCATTACACCCCAGTCGGTTGGGTCTGGTGCTGGTCTTAAATATAAGGGGATCCCCAAGGTTTTTTCTACACCTATATCTAAAACCAGAACTGGTCCCTGCAGGTGCAGCCTTGGGTTGGTTTCTAAAATACGGTGGAACCCTACACATTTTGTTCCCCATATTTTTAGAAACCACCACTGGCTGGCAAGCCTGGGACTGGTTTGTCTTTTTTTTGTAAATTTTAAACAAAACGGGAATTTTCGGGAAATAATCTAGGGACCACCCCAAAGATGTGTAGACATAAGGGAGGAGAAAGGGTACCCCCATTTTTAACTCCTGAAGGAAGTTGGGGTTTCTAATAGCCGCGAGCAGGTGCATAAATGCGGCTTGGAATAAGGTGATGCAGAAGAGCATTTAAGTTTTTTTTTAGGGCAAAACAACTATGACCATCAAATTTGGGGTACTTGAAAATGGGGTTCAACATATTTTAAACTTGCTAAAGTGACTTAAAAAAATCGTGCAAAATCCACCTGCCGCAAAAACCTGCAATCAAAAAAACAGTCAAGTTCGCTAGTTTTTAAGTTTGTACCCCAATTTTTTTTTTATCGCCCCCTTTTTCAAAGTAAATTTTTGGGGTGTCCTTAAGTTTTTCTAAAACCTCAATTCTGCACTTTTTACCGCCTGCCATTCATAGGTGATACTTTACTGCCTATTACATTGCATTGACTTTCCGCCTAGGCGGAAAGTCTTTGAAATTGAATACAGGGTAAAACCAAAACAGGCGATATTGACGTCATCGGTGGGAAATTACCGCGGATCCGGACTTATCGCCTCAAATTGAATACGGCCCTTAGACAGTAAAGGCCCCAATTACAAAGGCAGCTTAGGGTTTAGTGCCAGTGTCACAGTCATACAAAATCAGAGTAAAATGGCAGAAGGAGAGTTCCAGTACTGTGTTCTTCCCTAAATTTTAAATTAATCTAATCATCTTTTAATCAAAGTTCTATAACCGGCAGTGTCCTGGGCCATGTAATCACGCACACATTTTCAATCTGCTGCTTCAACATGTAAGCGGTGGAAATTTCCACATAGGGCACAGATCTGGTTACCACATGTACAAGTGTCCATGATGTCTTTGCAACAACCTCACACCCCCCCCCCCTCTTTATGTATATGCATGAGGCTGATCCTCTGGATGAAAAATAACTAGGGGAAGTGCAATGCTGCCTGTGCCACACAATGTCCCTACTTCCTCTGCAAACCCTGGACTGAGCGACAAGGCAACTAGGAGGTCTGAGGGACTATATAGTCAGCAACACACACACGCATCAGATCTGATACTTAGGACATTTGGAAGCCAATCACAGAAGCTCTGACTTCTGCCCTAAATTTGATTTTAGTGAGAGAAGCACCACCTTCCAAGGAAACATCAGTTTTCCCCACACAAAGATATAATATGCTGGACAGATTTTCTGAAATATAAATCACAAGGGGGTAAAATTTACTACGCAGCACGTTTTAAAACTGCGGTGTCTTCTGTGGTCCAGGAGACTGCATATTAAGGGGCAATGATATCAAATACAAAACCAGACGTATTTTGTATTCAATATTATTGCCCCATTAAAAGCAGCAAGCAAAACCACAAAAGATGCGGTGGCTTTGAAAAATGCTACACAGTAAATTTAAAGTTCTTCAGAAATGTTTAGCTGAGTAATGCTTTGTTATACAGAATTTACTTGCTAGCTGGAAACTATAAGGGAGAAGGGGGACACTAGAGCCTACATAACACCAGCTTGTTCAAGACTATGGCCCTCATTCAGAGGTGCTTGCACGAAGCGAGCGCTCGTTCTGAATGAGGGCGGTTGCTTCTATTTTTAAGTGCGGCTTCCTGGTCGCTACCTAAGCTGTGGGTTACCACCCACAGCTTAGCGACTGACTAGGGTGATGGTCGTGAAGGTCAAGGCCTTCGGGTCTTGCGACGAGACCCTAAGGTTGGGTCTCGGCAACCGCAAGCCCCAGGGAGCTTCCTGCTCTGATCGAGCAGGAAGCTCCCCACTGACATCACTGATGATGTCAGTGCGGCCGCCCACAAAACGGTAGGCATTCCTCAAGGAACGCCTCAGTTTGTGAAAACACCCCGCCTACAAACGGGCCGAGCTGTCGATCAACATCAACAGCCGGCCCTTTTGTAGTGAACTCTGGAGCGAGAGTTTCGCTCTCTCTCGCTCCGGGGCTTGCGCACGCGCAGTGCGGCCGTTGCATGTGCGCAGGACCAAAACATCGACCCGGTTGCGAGCGCTCAGCGCTTGCGACCGCGTCTGAATGAGGTCCTATATGTATTACAGAAAACCAAGGAACAGAGTTAGCGTTCTCGCTAGGCTGTTTTAGCGGGGCGCAGCGCCCTGCCCTCCAGGAGGAGGGCAAAAAGCGCCCTGCCCTCACAGCCTGCAGGTGCCGTCTTCACCCGCGGGTCGCAGTGTCCCGGGGGTGGAGAAATGTGCGGCGACCCGGTCAACACTGGAGATCTATTCTCCCTATCTGAAGCGCTTGGGGGCTGCCCGGCGTGTCCATAAGTGCCGGGCACGCTCCCAAGAGTGACGAAAAGGGGACGCGTCTTATAGACACGTCCCCTTTTCAATGGCCACGCCCCCTTTTCGGGCGTGCTCACAAAAGGTGCCCTCTCTAGCTCCGGCGCCCTGCCTTCCGCCGGAGCTAGAGTAAACACTAAGAGTAACCCTTTCAGATTGACATTTTTCCCCATATAAGCACATCAAATCTAACACGTTCATTTCAAGTTGCTTTCACTGAGAATAACACATTTTTATAGGCTATATGAGTTCATTTGGTCTTATTTCTTTTCTAGGACAAATTTACTTTCTTTCAGTAGTAAACTACAGTAAAGGAACATTATTCGTCTGAACATGGGACCCTACCTAAATTGTTAGGGGGCGATTCAGTGTTAGCGTGGCTGCAGCTCCTGTTGCACTATTCAATTGCTCCTGCGGAAAGATATTTCTGCATTCACTGTCCTGAGGTGGCAAGCAGAAATCGGCAAAAACTGTGTTTTGGGCACTCAAACGGTAGTTAGGGTGCTCTAATCAGGACTTTAGACTGGTTTAGCTGCTTTACGCGGTGCATTAGACGAGACATGAATGAAAAGTAATGGGCAGCTGTCCCTCCCGATTGGAGCAGCAATTGATTTGCTCCATCAGGCGCCCAAACAAACATTTGTATTCCCCAATTAAAATGACATATGGGGACATTCAATTAGCCACAGGATTTACCGCTTCCGCAAGTGTTACCGGACAACATCGCCTTCGCCAAGTGGACCCAGATTGTTTTATGATCCCACTGGATCTTGGGGTATTAGGGATTCACTCTTACCGCCAGTTAACGACTCTGCCCACTGCGCTGTGGATATGTAACATAGCTGCCACCACAAGTTCCTTCACCGGCACTTGGAACTGCTTATTTCCACCTGGGCTCCTACACTGGCACCTAGAACCTCTTCTCCCAGGCTCCTACGTCGGCACCTGGAACCGCCTCTGCTGCATATGAGTAGACAAGCTACAGCCACATCTCCTGATGTCAACTAGTTCTTCCTGGTCCCTCAACACAGACCAGGCCCTGCACGGTAGCTAGCAGAGGACTTGAGCTTGGAGACACTGAGCTCAATCCAGAACAGCCGGAGAACGAAATAGTATCTGGCGCAATTCTGTTGTCGCAGGATACAGATGCAATCGTCTTAAAGGCAAGATGTTTATTGCTCAGTCTTCAAAAAGACTCCTTTCCTTTGCAAGTGTTTAGGGAGGACAACATACAGATGTTACAGCCGTTGAAACCTTCTAAAGTCAAAAAAGATACACACATACAGAGCACGCAGACTCTTCTTTTATCTTTCTCCAAAACACATCACCAAGGCGGGTGAGGCCGCCTTCTGGCTTTTACCCAATCAAGTTAAGTGCATGCGCCTAGCATGCACAAGGTATGGTCACCTTTAACATTGTCCCTAATGGACAGTGGAGAGTGGATTCTGTTGAGGGGGACTTGGCTACCTCCTTTACCCGAATCTGGGCTCCAGGACAAGGCAGTCAAGATCCCTAGCCAGCAGTCTCCTGGTCACGTAGTGTGAGCTCTATTTAGCTGTCTGTATTGGCCAGCTCCTCATGCACCTCCTCATACCTCTTTCAGGCATGAGGCTGCAAAGGAGGGCAATTTGTTTCTCTGAAAGGGACTGGAGGATCCAGCAGCCGACAGAGCGCTCTCTTTCAGAGAAAGCAAGGCAAGTGCATTTTTACTTTTAAATCATACATTTAAAAATACATTCATGTACATTTTAAATACATCATGATAAAATATATATACAGCAAGCATGTGCCCTGCAACAGGCTTCCACAGACAGCAGCTCAGGACTGCTCTCTTGGCTCAGTGCTGCACACACCTTTGAAAATATATTTCTATAATATTATTTAACACTGTATTTTACATACTTTGTGTCCAGCACTCAGCAGGGGGGGCTTTAACTATTTTACTGCTGACGGTACTGGGAGCTACTCTCTTGACCCCCAGAGCACTTGCAGTAGCCAGGCTCCCCTTCCTGCAGCCTGGGTAACTATCCTAGTACTGGCAGCACTGGGAGCTACTCCCCCAGTCCTCAGCGCTGGTCTCCCCATGCTGCCATCTGAGCACATCCTCTCTGGTGCAGCACACGGGGGTTAAACCTCCACAGCCATAGGATTCACTTTTGATCGAGTGCTCTGTACTGCCCCCTCTCAGTGCCGGGACTACAGGGAGCAGACTCTCCCTGTCCCGCCTCAATGGGGCCACTCTGCCCTTCAGTGCTGCACTGTAGTGCTGGGGCGCTGGGAGCTAGGCTCCTGATCCCCAGCGTGGAGCACTTAGCGGCTCTTTACACCTAGTCCCCTGATGTAGTGCACCAGGGGTTAAACCTCCTGAATTGCCACATTGGGGTACAGGGAGTTGGCGTTCCCTAGATCCGAGCATGAGGCCACATGCAGTACTGGCTGCAGCGGCTCGGTCACCTAGTACCGCCGATGCAGGGGTGGTTAAAACCCACCATTGCCATGGCTGCCGGAGAGAGGGGCCGGGGGAGAGGAGACATATTTAAAATACATTATTAAAACACCAAGCACCTAGCCCCTATCAGTGCTTTTAAAGAAGGCGCCGCACCACAGGTTTAACGCCTTCAGTGCTGTGGCGGCCATTTTCCCCACAAGCTATTAAATTATATTCCGCAGTGAGGCCAGAGGCTGACAGGCGGTGAGTCACAGATTACGGGACTAGTTCCTGAAACAAAGCTATTACCGTTTGCGGAAATCCCTGAGGGTGCACTTATTGCATATTTCTATTTGCACCCTCATGAGGTGCATACAGAAAGCAGAGTTAAGTGCACTCTTGATGCTTACCGCAGACAGTAATTCTATAGCGCCAGGCTCTTAACACGGGAGTTAAAAGCCTGCATTAAGAGCCTGATTCAGTACAGATCGCAACTGCGATTACAATAGCAATTTACGAAAGCAGTCTTACTGCGAAGATAAGCTAGTCCTCTGCAATCGCTAGGCTGTCGCAGCACAACATAACGATGCCCACCTTAACTTACACACACCCAAAATAAATAGCAAGACTGCGAAACCATCTTTAACATCGAGTACCATCGGAGCCTCACACACACTTGCACAAGGTCAGACATTACCCAGGAATTGCTAACCTCATTGCATGCAGTGAAAGCCCAAGCGGCGTAGGGCATCGCAGTGACTAATTTATGTGGTTTCGTTTTGGGGGCTAAGAAAAAAAAAAAAAGTTGGGGAACAAACTTAAAAACTAGCGAAATAGCCTCAGGGGGGAGATTCCCATGTATACGGCAGGTGTTTTCTAGAATGCGGTTGGTTGCGGTAGTTGGTTTTTTGAAGAATTTTAAAAAATAACTTTAGGGACTTATAAATATTCTTGCACCCATTATCATGTACCCCAAATTTAATGGGACTAGTTTGCTTTATTTAAAAAAAAAAAAAAAAAAAGTGCTATTCTTCACCACTTCTTTATAGCCGCATTAAAGCACCTGTCGCGGCCATTTAACAACCCCAAATACTTTTAGCAGTCCAAATCGGGGGTACCCATAGTGATCCCCATGTCAGACCATCTTTTGGGGGGTGACAGGCTGATTTCCCCAAAAGTGACAGGACTTTGATACTTACCTTTCCGCCGGGTCCTGTTTTCGCCGATTCCTAACTGAATACGGGCATAAGCGGGCACGGGTCCGACACTTTATCCCCTGTAAAAACGGCAATGATAGCGAAAAGTCCGACCTCTGACTTTTCGCCGCCAATTGAATATGGCCCTTAATGATAACTATGCTGGTATACTACTGTGGTCTCTATGTGATCTTGCAAAACTCATTTAAAAATCTATTATCAGAGCAGATCTTTTTAGCTAAAACAGCAGATCTGCTATCTAAATCCCGTTATATCCAACATACACACCTGAGAGCTTGTGTGTTGTTTTACCTAAGGGCAACAAAAAGGAAATAATTTGCCTTCAACGCCTCCAAGACAATTTCCAGTTTAAACTCCTGGGGTCGGAGACTAGTTTTTAGAGGATGTACATATGCATATATACCAAAACCATGTTTTAACACCGAAATAAAGACCAAACCTGTGATCTCACTAGTGATTAGTGGTAGAAAACCTGAGCAACTTTCATTATTCCCTACACCACAACTTGCCCATTAAATGGCCCAATTACTATGACTGTGAATAAGTATTAAAATTGGCATAGATTGAATGCAATCTGGTTATGAAGAATTATGCTCCACATATTCCCAATATTACAAATTAGTGCAGTCAAAAAGGTGAAAGTCAATAGCAAAACAACGCACCAAAATTCTCTCTTGGCTTCACCTGTACTAAGTACCGGCGAGGCCCAATTCTAGTGTGGGGTGTGGACGAAAATGTATAGAACAGTTGAGCGTGGGAACACATGCGATAAGGAGAGTTATGGTACAACTTACCCTTGTTAACTCTCTTTCTTCGAAGTCCATAGGGTCCACAGGGGAGACAATAGGGTGTAGGTGGGACCTGGAGGACCAGACACCAACAGCAAAGCTTTTCAATCCCTGTATGCACCGGTCTGAGGGCAACTCAGTTTTGTTAACAAGCCCAAGGCAGGAGCAGGATTGGAGAGAAGGAAGACTAAAGAATCACACTCTCACACAGAGAAGGAAGCAAGTGACCAAGAGAAGAAACCCATAGAAGACAGGTGCGTCAGAGCGGGTGCCCTGTGGACCCTATGGACTTCGAAGAAAGAGTTAACAAGGGTAAGTTTTACCATAACTCACCTTTTCTTCTTCAGGGTTCATAGAGCTCCACAGGGGAGACAATGGGGATGTCCCAAAGCAGTTATTCAAGGGTGGGAACGCTCCTGAGCTGAGATAAGAACCCTACGCACGAAGGAAGCATTCTGAGAGGCAAATGTATCAAAGGCAAAAAAACTAAGAAAGGTGTGGACAGAAGACCACGTGACTGCTTTGCATAGCTGTTCAGCATAGGTGCCACACCAGGCTGCCCACGAGGGACCCACAGAGCGAGTAGAATGAGCAGATACTGTAGCCGGCACAGGAAGGCCAGTCTGCGTGGAAGCCTTTGAGATAGTCATGCGAATCCATCTGGCCAGAGTCTGTTTGTTAGCCATCCCTTCTTGTGGAATCCATATAGGACAAAGAGGGAGTTCGATTTCTTGATGGAAGTAGTATGGTCCACGCAGATCTTCAGAGCACGGACCACATCCAAAGAGGCCTCACCTGTCAAGAGGTCTGGTGATTGAAAGGATGGGACCACAATTTTCTCATTTAGGTGGAAACGAGAAACCACCATGGGAAGGAAGCACGGGCGTGTTCTAAGAACAGCCCTGTCGTGATGAAAGATTAAAAAAGGGGAGCGACACAAAAGCGCCCCTAAATCAGATATCCTACGGGCAGATGCTATAGCCAGAATGAACAGAGGGCCTGATTCAGACCTACTCGCGAGCGGCTGTCCGCCCGCAAGTGGGTCGATGTTCTGGACTGAGCATGCGCACGACGGAGGGAGCTCCGTCGTGCGCATGCGCCAGACGCGACGAGCGAAGGAAAGTCCTTCGCTCGTTGTGTCTGATCAAAGGGGGCGTGCTGTCGATGTTGATTGACAGCACGCCCCCTTTGGTAGGCGTGCCGGGGGCGTGCCTCCCTGACGGGGGCGTTCCCACGGGAACGCCTCCCGTCAGAAGCCGGCCCACTGACATCACTAGTGATGTCAGTGGGAGTGATTTTGGCTCTGATAGAGCCAAAATCACTCCGGAGCTTGCGGTTGAAAACCTCAACCGCAGGCTCCGGCTCGCAGTTTCGATGGTCATGATGGTCAAGACCATCGCGGCCATCAAACTGCACGCTCGTATAGGCTGTGGGTGGTGACCCACAGCTATACGAGCGTCCAGGAGGACGCTCCATTTTCATGGAGGCCGGCCCTCATTCAGAGCGTGCGCTCTGCTCAGAGCGTACGGCTCTGAATGAGGGCCAGAGTCTTCGCAGTGAGCACTTGACATCCACCGATTCCAGGGGTTCGAATGGGAGGTTCCCGAAGTGCGTGGAGCATCACTGACAAATCCTATAGAGCCACAGGAGGGGTAAAGGGATGTTGCATACGTAGAACACCTTGCAGGAAGGTGTTAACATCCAGTAGAGGAGCAATTCTGCACTGGAACCAGATGGACAAAGCAGAGACCTGCACTTTCAGAGATGCTAGGCGGAGGCCTAGATCTAATCCAGCCTGAAGAATGGCAAGTATTCTAGAAACTTTAAAAACTTGAGGGTCATAGTATCTCGGAGCACAGCATTGGAAATACGTATGCCATATTCAGTGATAAATTCTGGCGGAGGCCGGTTTACATGCTCTGAGCATGGTCCGGAAAATCCCATAGCCGTTAGGAGGGACATCTCAAGAGCCAAACCGTTAGACAGATGGGCTAGGTCTGGCTGTAGACATGGACCCTGAGACAACAGGTCTACTCGCAAAGGAAGTTGAAGAGGAACGTCTATGGAGAGACTTTGAAGATCGGAGTACCAATGGCGTCAATGGCGCCAAGCAGGAGCTATCAACAGATCTGTGCCCCCTTCATGCTTGAACTTTCGAAGAACTAGAGGAAACAGGGATATTGGAAGGAAAAGATACGCCAAATGGAAAGTCCACTTCACTGATTATGCGTCCACGAAGGCTGCATCGGGGTCCTTTGTCCTGGCTCCATATACTGGAAGTTTGTGGTTGTGTCTTGAGGCCATGAGATCAACATCCGGTAGACCCCATTTATCCACCAGGAGCTGAAAGACGTCTGGATGTAGAGACCACTTTCCTGCATGCATGTCATGACAGCTGAGGAAAATCACTTCCCAATTGAGAACTCCTGGGATGAATACTGCGGAGATGGGCGGGAGATGGCATTCGGTCCATGTGAGAATGTGGGACACTTCTGCCATTGCTGTCCGACTTAGAGTGCCTCCTTGGTGATTGAGGTAGGCTACTGCCGTGGCGTTGTCAGACTGTACTTGTACTGGCCTGTCCTGAAGAATATCCTGAGCCAGAGTGAGAGCTCTGTAGATGGCTCGAAGTTCCAGGACGTTGATTGGTAACACTGCCTCGACTGGGGTCCAGCGGCCCTGGAAGGAGTGCTGGCCGGTCACTGTGCCCCACCCTTGGAGGCTTTCTTCTGTGGTGAGGAAAGCCCAGTCCGGGATCCAAAAAGAACGACCCTTGAATGGGATGTCCGTAGACGCCAGGCTAGGGACAGGCGAACCTCCAGGGAGAGGCCCATCATCTGTGATCTGAGCAGATGGGGTAGCCCGTTCAACCTGAAGAGGATTAGTGTTGTAGGGAGTTAAACTGAGCAAATGACACATTGATCCCAAGGTCTGCATTGCAGAGTGAATTGACACTTGGCGACTGCGGAGCAGTCTGCGCACACAGTGCTGTATTATGAAGATCTTGTCTGGTGTTCGCAAACTTCTCTGAACCTGTGAGTCCAGGAGGGCTCCCAAATGTACCATTCTCTGAAAAGGTGTCAGGGAAGACTTTTTCCAGTTGATCAGCCAACCGTGTGTTTGTAGAAAGGCAATAGTTTCCTGCAGATGGTGGTGGAGAATCTCTGGGGAGCTGGCCAACAGCAAGAGGTCGTCCAAATATGGGAGTAGTCTGATCCCTTGACGACGAAGAGAGGCCACCATAACTGCCATGATTTTGGTAAAGACCCGAGGGGCCGTTGAGAGGCCAAAGGGCAGAGCCTGAAATTGGTAATGCTGCTGTATTATAGCAAACCGGAGATATTGTTGATGAGAAGGTCTAAAGGTACATGTAAGAGTCTTGAATGTCCAGAGACGCCATAAAATCCCCAGGCTCCATAGCTAGGATAACAGAGCAGAGGATTTCCATACGAAACCTGAGCACCCTGATAAACTTGTTCAGAGGATTTGAGGATAGGCCGATGAGGCCAGTTTGGTTTCTGAACTAAGAAAAGGGTAGAATAATAGCCCTTGCCTCGCTGTGAGGAGGGGACTGGAATTATTACTCCTGAGAGCAGTAAGGACTGAATGGCTTGATTCCGTTGGAGGTCCTGTGCAAAAGAACTGATGGGGAAGGGGGGTCGACTCAGGAAGGATAGGGCATATATCCGTGAAAGACTACGTCTCTTACCCAGCAGTCTGATGTGGTCTAATGCCAAAACTGAAGGCTTGTCCTCTGATTTGGTAGGTGGACATCTAGTAGCCCAGGTCTGTTTGGTCCTAGGCTTGGAGGCCTTAGTTGATGCCTGATGCCTTGGAAAGGACTGACCTTTAGCTTTTCCTTGTAGACGAAAGGACCAAAAGGATGACGTCCGAGGCTTTGCATTATACGCAGAGGGCAGGAACGCAGTCTTAGAAGCTGCCAAGATAGTCACAATTTAATCCTATTCTGGGCCAAACAAGATATTCCCAGAAAAAGGCAGAGACTCCAGAGCCATTTTAGAGTCCGAATCTGCGTTCCAGGAGCGGAGCCAAACAATACGGCGGGCCACTACAGAAGTGGCAGATATCCTGGAGGCTAGGAGAGCTGTTTCACCTAAGAAAGAGGCTGCTTCTCTAATGTGAGATATGTAGGACAGCTGTTCCCTCGAAGCATCAGGGGGCAATGTCTCTTCTAGGACCTCTGCCAAACGCTCAATGGCTCTTGACACCCAGGTCGTAGCTCTAGCAGGACGAGTAATAGCTCCTGTAAGAGAGTATATATAGATTTTTGACAATCTTCTATCCGTAGTTTCCTTCAAGGAGGTTGCTGTATGGATAGGTAAGGTAGCATTCTTGACCAGACGTGTTATGTGGAAATCCACTGCTGGGGGAACTTCCCATTTAGTGCAATCAGTGGCGAGAAGAGGGTATAAGGAACTTAAACGCTTAGGCAGCAGAAATATTTTACTGGGAATATTCCATGCCTCGCTCATGTGATCACATAGCTGGTCAGAGTGAGGAAACTCTGGTAAAACTACCTTTTGTCGTTTAAAAAGTGGCCGTTTTGCCAGCGGGTTCTTTCTCCGATTTGTAGAATAGATTTGACAGCTCTTACCAGTGCAGGTATATTTAATTTAGAAGAGGGCTCCTCGTCTCACTAGAGGGAATCAGATTGAGAGGTCTGCGTCTTCTGCCTCCCCAGATGATACATCAGAATCTGATAGCTGGGTGGACTGGGAAGATAACACAACACACTTAGTAGGTTTACTAGGAAAAGGCCTCTCACTTTGCATCATTTGCTGAAAAGCTGTAGAGGTATCCGCCAAACTCTGTACTGAGGTAGAAAGTACGTCTACCCATGGGGGGAGGCAAAGGATGTGCAGTGAGCACCTGTTGTGGCCATCCCATAGGAGATCCTACCACGGGGACCGCTAGGTGGTGTGCAATTTTTGCCAGCACCTGTGAAAAGGTAGCCGAGGGTTGGTCCTGAGGAGAAGATACCGGGGGCTGATGGGCAAGGGACAGTATAACAAGTTGTACAAAGACCATCCTGAATGAGGTCCTCTGGTGCTAAGGGCCTGATTCAGACCTGCTCGCGAGCGCTGAGTGCTGGCAAGCGGGTCGATGTTGGCCCAGTGCGCATGTGCACGACGGAGGCAGCTCCGTCGTGCGCGAGACCCGGATAGCGACGTTGAGTGACAGCATGCCTCCTTTGGTGGGTGTGCCGGGGGCGTGGCTGTCCAGACGGAGGCGTTCCCATCACAAGTGATTTCAGTAGGAATGCTCTCGGCTCTGATAGAGCCGAAAGCACTCCAGGGCTTGCGGCAAAGAGACCCTACCACAAGGGTCTCGTCGCAAGCCCGATGGTCGCGATGGTCTTGACCATCGCAACCATCTTCCTGGCCGCTCGCTATAGCTGTGGGTGGTCACCCACAGCTATACGAGCGGCCAGGAGGCTACTCTAAAAATGAAGGACGGCCCTGATTCAGAGCGAGCGCTCTGTCAGAGTGTCCGGCTCTGAATCAGGGCCTAAGACAGCTGAGCAGGACTGACAAGACACCAGAGTAGGAGTAGCAGCATCAGCCTTCGTGTTATTCTTTCCTCTGCAAGACACAGCCACAAGAATAATAAAAATATGAGATATGGTAAGAACTTACCCTTGTTATCTCTATTTCTACGAAGTCCATAGGGTTCCACAGGATACCTTGGGGTATAGGTGTGACGTCAGTCGCAGGGCACCAAAGAGTTAAGCTTTCAGCCTCCCAGGATGCACTAGGTCCCCCTCCTATACCCCGCCCCCGGGCCAAGGCACCTCAGTTAGTTACCAAGCCATAGGCCGGAGGAGGAGAAGGAAGAGAGAGAACAAAGATCTGGACACATACAAGAATCACATTCTCACCAGAGGGAGACGGAAAACCGGTGACCAGAGCAAAGCCCATCTGCAGCACAGGTGCGACAGGGCGGGAGTCCTGTGGAACCCTATGGACTTCGTAGAAATAGAGATAACAAGGGTAAGTTCTTACCATATCTCATATTTTCTACTTCAGGGTCCATAGGGTATCCACAGGATACCTTGGGGATGTCCCAAAGCAGTATCCTTTAAGGGTGGGGACGCTCCTGTGCAGAAAGGAGAATCCGCCGCCCGAAGGAAGCATCCTGAGAGGCGAAGGTGTCAAACCTGTAATACCTCACGAAGGTATGGACAGAAGACCACGTAGCAGCCTTGCAGATCTGAACTGCCGAGGCACCACGTCGAGCTGCCCACGAAGGACCCACAGACCTAGTGGAATGAGCCTTCAGAGAAGGAGGGACCGGTAGGCCTTCATGAAGATAAGCTTCAGAAATAGCCATACGGATCCAGGCTGCCAAAGTTTGCTTTGAAGCAGGCCAACCCTTTTTACGGAAGCCAAAGAGGACAAACAAAGCGTCCGACTTCCTAAACGAAGAAGTGCGGTCAACATAAGTCCTTAAGGCCCGCACAACATCCAATGAGGCCTCACCCACGGAAAGACCCGGTCAGTTAAAGGCCGGAACAACTATTTCCTCGTTAATATGAAACTGGGAAATAACTTTGGGAAGAAACTCGGGCCGAGTGCGGAGCACTGCCCTGTTCCCATAAAAAACCAAGAAAGGGGGTCTACAAGAAAGAGCCCCTAACTCAGAAACACGTCTGGCCGAAGCAATAGCCAGAAGGAAAACAGTCTTAGCTGTTAGCCATTTAAGATCCACTGAGCCCAGTGGTTCAAACGGCGGTCCTTGGAGAGCCCTCAGGACCACAGCCAAATCCCAAGGCGCCACAGGTGGAACAAAGGGCGGCTGAATGCGGAGAACACCCTGCATAAAGGTGCGCACATCCGGGATTGTAGCAATCCTACGGTGAAACCAGACAGATAGGGCCGAAACCTGTACCTTCAAAGAAGCAAGGCGAAGCCCATGATCTAGTCCCGCTTGCAGGAAGGCGAGAATCCGAGACAGACGAAACTCCCGCGGTGCATAACCTCTCGGTCGACACCACTGGAAGAACGTATGCCACACGCGATGGTATATCCTCGCGGAAGACGGTTTCCGAGCTCGTAACATGGTACGCACCACAGAGCTGGAAAACCCCCGGGACCTCAGCATGGCCGTCTCAACAGCCACGCCGTCAAAGACAGCCGAGTCAGGTCCGGGTGAAGGCAAGGACCCTGAGACAGAAGGTCCGGTCGTAGCGGCAACCGCAGAGGAATGTCCACGGACAGACCCTGAAGGTCTGAGAACCAGTGCCGTCTGGGCCACGCGGGAGCTATCAACAGGAGCGTCCCTCCTTCCTGTTTGAATTTCCGGATTACCCGTGGAAGAAGGGAGACCGGAGGGAACAGGTATGCGAACCGGAACGTCCACCGGACGGACAGAGCATCCACCAGAGACGCCCCTTTGTCTCTTGTGCGAGACCCGTACACCGGCAACTTGTTGTTGTGCCGGGACGCCATGAGGTCGATTTCTGGAAGACCCCACCTGTCCACCAGTAGTTGAAAAACGTCCGGGTGCAGGGACCATTCCCCCGGATGAACGTCCTGGCGACTTAGAAAGTCCGCCTCCCAATTGAGCACTCCCGGGATGAAGACCGCTGATATGGCCGGAAGATTGCGCTCCGCCCAAACCAGGATCCGAGAGACCTCTACGAGAGCCGCCCGACTGCGAGTTCCTCCTTGCCTGTTTATGTAGGCCACGGTGGTAGCGTTGTCCGACTGGACCTGCACCGGGCGACCCTGGAGAAACCGCTGTGCCTGCTGGAGAGCATTGAAGACCGCACGGAGTTCCAAGATATTTATTGGAAGCTCCGCTTCTGTCGGCGTCCACCTGCCCTGGAACAAGTGTGGACCCGAAACTGCTCCCCAGCCCCGAAGACTGGCGTCCGTTGTCAACAGGACCCAATTTGGAACCCAGAACGGACGTCCCTTGTTGAGGTGGGTCGTCTGTAACCACCACGTAAGGGACAGGCGAACCTCCTGGGTGAGCACAATCGTCTGGGACTTCAGAGACTGAGTCAGCCCGTTCCACTTGGACAGGATCAGGTGCTGCAGAGGTCTGGAGTGAAACTGGGCGTATTCCACCATGTCGAACACCGACACCATGGAGCCCAGTAACCTCATCGCCGAGTGTAAGGACACCCGGCGGCTGTGCAGACAACTGCGCACCCTTGACTGTAAAGCAGAGATCTTGTCCTCCGTCACGAAGATCCTTTGCTGTCCCGAGTCCAATAAGGCTCCAAGATGCAGAATCCTCCGAGACGGGATTAGAGTGGACTTCTGCCAGTTGATTAGCCAGCCGTGCCGTTGCAGCAGTGCAATGGTCAGGTCCAAGTGGCGTAACAGGAGCTCTGGAGATCCTGCCACCAATAACAGGTCGTCCAAATACGGCAACATGCGGACTCCCTGCAGCCGCAGAGAAGCCGCCATGACCGCCATCACCTTGGTGAAAACACGTGGTGCTGTTGCCAGGCCAAAAGGTAACGCCCGAAACTGGAAGTGGTCGCTGCTGATTGCAAACCTGAGGAACTGTTGATGGCGCCAAAGAATAGGGACATGCAGGTAAGCGTCCTGTATGTCCAATGACACCAAGTAGTCCCCAGGTTCCAGCGCCAGAATGATGGACCGTAGGGTCTCCATCCGAAACTTCGGGACCCGCAAAGACTTGTTGAGTGCTTTGAGGTTGAGTATCGGACGATATGACCCATTGGGTTTCTGTACCAAAAATAGATTTGAATAGAAACCCTGGCCCCTCTGGGAGAATGGAACCGCCACTATAACTCCAGCCTGGAGCATAGTGTGCAATACCTTCCGCAGCTCCGTAGCCTTGTTCCGGTCTGATGGGAGACCCGTGGTGAAGAAGCGAGCCGGGGGTCTGTGCCGGAAGGAGAGGGCGTATCCGTGGGAAACCACCTCCAGAACCCAAGTGTCTGTCGTAGTGGTCGACCAACACTGGGCGAACTGTAGCAGGCGGCCTCCCACCCTGGGATCCCCCAAAGGGAGGCCCGGACCGTCAGGCCGCAGGCTTGTCATCTGGCTTGGGGGCCGGACGTCTGGTACTCCATGCCTGCTTCCGGGGCTTGACCGATTTCTTAGGGCCAGCCTGTCGAGGAAACGACTGTGGTTTGGGCCTGCCCTGGGCCCTAGATGACCGAAAGGACGATGGTCCCGAACCAGAAGGAGCAGCGGCCGACGGGAGACAGGCAGATTTGGCTGCCGCCAGCGTGGCCACAATCTTATCCAGATCCGGACCGAAGAGAACTTCTCCGGTAAACGGCAACGCTTCCAGACCTTTCTTGGAATCTGCGTCCGCCTTCCAGGATCGCAGCCACAAGGTGCGACGAGCAGCTACCGCTGCTGAAGAAATTCTAGACACCAGAGTACTAATGTCTAGAGCCGCCTCGTTGATGTAGGTGGCCGAATCACGGAGATTGCCAATCAACTCCGCCTGATCGGCCGGACAGTCGGATTCAAAAGAAGCCTCTAATGAATCCGCCCAGCGCTCCATCGCTCTGGCAACCCAGCAAATGGCCATAGCCGGCCGTGCTGCCCCCCCTGCAAGGGAATAAGCGGACTTCAGGCAGATTTCTACCTTGCGGTCCGTAGCATCCTTAAGGGAGGACATGGATGGCATCGGCAATGTGGCACTACGGACAAGACGGGTCACGTGAGAATCCACCTGTGGAGGGGATTCCCACTTAGCAAAATAATTATCCGCGAACGGATAAGCCACCGCCAGGCGTCTCTGCGGCTGGTATCTTTTGCCAGGTTGTTTCCACGCCTCCTCTAAATGGTCCACCAACTGACCCGAAAGAGGAAAGACTGTGGCATCGCCCTTCACATCTTTGAAAAAGGCATACTTAGATTTAGCCGCTGGGGGAACTTCGTCCTCAATCACCAAGGCTGTGCGGACCGCCCGAATAAGTCCAGGAATATATACTTTGGACTTAGCATCAGCGTCCTTAGTATGGAGAGGTTCCTGATCGTAAGGATCTAGAATCTCCCCATCATCAGACGTCCCTTCGTCATCCTCATAAGGAGCGGACAGAGACGCCACCGGCCTTTTATGAGACCGCATCACAGACTCCCCTTGCAACACATCCGACAAGTGCTGTACAGAACTTGTCAGGGAGTTAACCCACGCTGGCTCCTGAGAACCCGGGAGCGGGGAAATAGGGAGACTGTGGGGTACCACCAATTGTCGTGGGAACCCCTGCATGGGTGACGACACCACAGACTGCTGGGACAAACCCATCGGAGTAAACGCGGGCTGCGGAGCTAACTGGCCCACTAAAGCTGTTAACGCCTGAGCGAAACAAGCCCAGGGCGGCTCCTGTACCGGTGCTGTAACCGTAATAGGCCGCGCCATGGACAAACACTGCCGGCAAAGGCCCTCCGCGCTACCCTCCCCCTCCGCTAACGGTACTTTGCACGTGGTACACTGTAGCCGGAGGGGAAAATCACTTTCAGACATGATGGCACCACGTATGTGACCTCTCTCACCAATTAAGTATTAAATAGGCGAGAGACCACCCTGCAGCACCGCACCGCAAGGGCTTTAGCAGAAAGAACAGGGACAGTAATAAAGCTGACAGTTTAGAGAAGAAAAGATTACAGGCAGCAGCGCTAGCACAGTCACATACAATGCAGAAAAATAACAATTCCTGCACTAACAGCGCTGATCACTCAACTACACAGACACAGGGCCTGGTAGGACACAGCGCTGCATACACAGACCTGACCACAGCGAAGGAGAGGTATGCGGGGGGACCCAGACCACGATGCTTCCGTCCAGCGCTTCCAGCAGCGTTCACCATGCGTTCTGGAGAAGATGGCCGCCGAGGAGCAGAGAGGAGGCTGGCCTGGGGGAGGAGCGCTGCCACAGGACCAGTCGGCAGCATGCAGAGAGGGCTGTGTGCAGCGGGGGAGGCGCCGGCTGTGAGACAGGGAAGGCGCGCTCCCCTGGCATGCATTTAACCCCTGGGACGCCGCAGCGCTACCGCTCTGCTGCGGTCCGCTGTCCCAGGGGGTAGTGGAAGCGCAGGTTGGTCGCCTGGCTCCACGCTGCAGCCAGTCCCCAGGGAGCCCCCTGCCTGGGGACTTAGGACCATGTGATCAGCGGGGACCCACCGCGGGACCCCGCTGCTTACCTCTGTCCCCCTTGAATCCGGCCATGGTCCGGAGCATCTGGGGTCACCGCTAGCTGTGACCCCAGACGCCCACCAGCATCCCCGGATCAGTACCGGCGTTCTGGTACCGGCGGGGTGTAGGGAAGACAGCATGGACGTCAGGACTGACTGTCCATGCTGTTCATCCAGATGTGCAGCCACAGCTGCATGAAGAATAAGCTTCAGGGGCTCTTCTAGCCCCCACTCCAACAGGTGCACCCGACTCCGGCCGGGCACCAAACTAAACTGAGGTGCCTTGGCCCGGGGGCGGGGTATAGGAGGGGGACCTAGTGCATCCTGGGAGGCTGAAAGCTTAACTCTTTGGTGCCCTGCGACTGACGTCACACCTATACCCCAAGGTATCCTGTGGATACCCTATGGACCCTGAAGTAGAAATACACAATCTGACACCGTGCAGTGAGCAACCCAGATGTATGTGTAATATGGCACAGTGTAGTGTGCAACCGCGCTATATAGTATGTGATAGCCCTCCTAAAAATATGGGAGATGTAAGGTACAATGAACCCCCTATACCTTTGTATGCCAAGGTATAATAGAATAAAGGGAAAGGTATAAGCTGGACAGTATAGAGATTAGAGATCAGCACTAGTACAAGTCACATGCGAACGTAGAAAAAAAAACCAATATAGCTGCAGTGGGCACTAAAATCAACTACATAGACCACAGTGGCTGGTAGGATATAGCGCTGTATAACCTGGCCCTTGGGAGAGATATACAGGGAGACTGGACCTGCTTACAGAAAATGGCTGCCGCACGTCTCTGAGGGGCCAGTGGGTGAGGAAGGAGCAGGAAAACCACAGTGGAATGGCGCCCTGAGCTGGGGGAGGGGCTGCAGGGAGAGCACCTTCTCCCCTTGCTGACGTTAACCACCAGGTCCCCTGGTCTTAACGATATGCCCTGCTCCAGTGATCTACATGCCCCGTTGGTCTAGTGGAGTTGTGGGCGAACCAGTGTCCACATCAGCGCCTCCGGTCTGTCTCCTGAGGCAAGACTGCGCAAAGACGTGAGGATCCGCCTTACCTGTCCCCTATATTTCCGGGCTGCAGTCTGGGGTCCGGGGAGCCTGCTAGCTAGTCCCCCTCAGAGCTCTGCCGGGAGTACCTAGCCGAGAGCTGGTGTCACAGCGCTGCAGAGAGACCATGGAGCAGCAGTGCAGACATACAAGGGACTGTCTCGCACTGTGCTTAGTAGTAAAATAACTAGAAATTAAAATAGATAAAAAAAATAAAGCAGCCCCACTGTTAAAACTGGTGATCCAGCTCCTGCCGGAAACCAACCAACTGAGTTGCCCTTGGGCTGTGGGCAGGGTAGAGGGGAAGGACCGGAGCATCCTGGGATTGAAAAGCTTTGCTGTTGGTGTCCGGTCTTCCAGGTCCCACCTACACCCCATTGTCTCCCCTGTGGAGCCCTATGGACCCTGAAGAAGAAATAAACAAATAGCCCCTGCTGATAGGGACGTGAAGCATGCAAAGCGGGAGAGACTTCCCCAGCAAAAAGCAAGTGTCATACTAAAATACCTTGCTCACAGGGTTCTTCTGATTGGGGCTTCTTGACAGTGAGGTCTAGAGGAGAGTCTTGGTCAGCCATCAGAAGTTTGCTAAGGACAGGATTCTGAGTAGTAGCAGGGGGGGGAGAACTTTGTCCAGAGGGTGGTGGTGTCGGCAAGCTTTGGTTCTTTGTGCTGTTGGGCTGGCTGGAGTCCTGAGTTGAGCTATTCTTTGAGGTATATTCAGCAGCAAACTGTCGAATCATTCGCTGCATGATCTCACGAGCAACTAAAGGAATATTGGGATCGGAGATCCTGGGGCTGTCTGGAATGAATTAAAATAAAACAGACAATTACTAGGACACAGCAACATGAATTCACGCATATAATGTTGAACAACTTAAGATACATTACTAATAACATTTGTACAGAAAAATGTGAAACAGGCAAAATTTCATCAAGAGGAAGAACAAGAAGGGGCAATTCAATTATTTTATTGGGCGCCCGACGGAGGAATTCAAATGTTGCTCTGTACGGGTGCTCGTGCCAGACAGCAGCGGGTTTAGACACACATAGAAGGAGTTGAATAGCGTGGGGATGTTGGTCCCGGAGCTATTCAATTCAACACGCTGTTTAGTCTGACACAGTTAATGCCGATTCTCACGGCTTAACATGGGTGTTTACTCATGAGAACCGGCATTCTCCGACTAAAGTGCTGGCCGCGAGGCTGTTAGTGCCGCGCTAAGCCGTAAATCAGCCTCACGGCGAGCACTTTATTAGGAATTCGCCTTGCACCCTCAGTCGCCCTAACAACGCGGGTAATTAAATAGCTCCGGGAGTTACAGAGGTATCGGACCTCACAGCAATTAAAGGTCTTTTTAGTTGTACATTGTACAGTCCTAATTGCAGCTGAAATAGAAAGAGCCAGTCAATATAAATGGTATGCAGATAGAATGGACATGATGTTTAAGGATCACATAAGGAAGAAAAGTTGATGTACCTTTAAAAAAATCTAAACAATTTTACATTTAAGCAACATTGCTGAGAAGCATAATGTGTGTTTAGGAAGCTAAATAGGCTATTTTAGTAAATTACTCCCAATTCATAATGAGGACAGTCAAATTAAGATTTAATTGTACTGTAGTCAATTAGGGCATGGGCTATAATACAGTTGGGAATGGATACACACACACTGCATGACGCAGGCCAGTTACAGAGTAGCGCATGACAAAGCAATAGAATATTAGCACACACATACATAACAATCACCAACCTTTCCTGTAGAAGACTGCATTGAGGAACTCTTCTGCTTGTCTCTCTAGTCGGATTATTTTTGCTTGCTCTTGTTTCAGTATGTTTTCTTGGCCAGATTCAGAGATTGGTTTATGAAAGCCAGCTAAATGCTCCTGGAAAGAACAAAATGACACCGTTTAAATAATCAAAGAAGTATTAATATAAAAAGGGATTTAGTAAGTGTCATAAATAGCAATAGTAAGAGAATGGGGAAGTTCTAAGGAGTCAAGAACCTTCCATAAAAGCACTAGGTCGGTGATTAATATTAATATATTATTAATTGTATATGAAGGTCATTAAACTTCTTGGAGACTTCAATTATACCTAAGAGTTTAAAATACAACTAACAACAGTTTTTTTACCATTGCATCCAGTTTTTCAGAATCCGAAACTACTCAGAACATAGAAGTCACTCACGCTTTATGCAAAACTTTTACAAATATATTTGTGAATGTCACAATTTGTCTCTAAAACTGAATAAACAGAACTTAGGTTTAGAGGCCTTTAGGTCCAAGTCAACAAACATTTAAGCCTTAGGGCCGATTCAATTGTTGGCAGCTCATGTCTAAAGAACCAGGGAGCTATTCAATTGTTTTCGGCAACCAGCCCGGAGGCTGCACCTATTGTGTATTATTGCTTGCACCCTTCCTGAGGTGAGAGCAGATATCTGTGTAAAGCAGGGCTTTGGGGCTGGTTCGCGAGGCCAGACAACCCTTAACCGCAGCGCGTGCTGCACTTGGCATGGGAGAAGCCGCTTAATGCGGCGAATACTGTTCATTTGGCCGTGAGAATGAGGGGCTGGTCCCCACTAACAATTGAATAGCGCTACCAGCAATTAAATTGCCCCGTTAATGTGTTCAGTGAATGTACGATGACTGAAGAGACATCCCCAGTAACATTTCCCTGCCGATGTACATACCATCTAATGTACACTAAACAGGCAGCATCTCTGCCAGAGCCCCTGGGAGAAGTCATTACGATACAGAAAGCCATACATTATCCCTGGCAACCAGCATTTTATATGGAAAAGTGGCAAGTACATTCTGTTGCATGAATATAATCTTCCACACGGCAACACTATTTACATTCTATAAAGGAACAGCTATTTTGCAAAAGGTATTCTCCTTTATTATAAGTTTATAAAGAGCTAATAGACATGCACAAGAGATTTGTATTTTCGACAGAATCTAAACCAAAGTTGGAATAACCCTGTATTCATGGTAAATTTCTCATTTAAAATGATTAATATGCAGGATTTACTTCAGGAGCTACAGCCAAGAGTAGAAGGCTTCCGGGATCAGATGCTCCTCCCAAGCCCATCTACATTGGCTAGTGTAATCCATCTTCTGCACTGTAGAAGCTTGTGAGCTACAATTCACATGAGGCAAAATCCACGTCATGCATATAGTCAAACCGTAGCCATATGGCGTAATGGTGTCTCTGAATAGAAAAGTGAGGGGATAGGTTCATTCACGGAACGTCATGCAGTTTAGTACCTTAACTTTTTCTCGTCTCAAGCAGCAGAAAAGGCAATTTTCATCAAAGGACCAATCACAAACACCTGTAGGTTCACAGTCTGTAAACATTGAAATGAAAATCGGTGTTATAATACAAAGAGGTGCACATCTCCTGCCCCCCCCCCCCCCCCTCATGCTCGCTGACAAACCAAACAATCCATATTACAGGTTTTAGAGCGTGCACTGAAAAGTGTATAAAATGGGAAGCTGCAATACAATGAGTTTTAGAGCACTTCCTGGTCATGTGACTCTTGCATTCCTCTCTGTTCCTCAGCACTCACAAACACTCCCTCATTGCTTTTTTACTATCAAATCCAGTCTCTACTGGGTGTGGAAGTGCTTTAAAAAAAAAGCATGAATTGAAAGTATGCGATCAAGATTTCATCCATCCACAGATTAGAGTGGATTTATTTAAGGGAACAAAAAAAAAAAAGAAATGAGGGTGTGTGCCAACAACAATTAAAACCTTTACTCCAACTTAAGAGTCAAAATATTTAACAAATGCATTACAGTGCTTTGCCCCAGCACTTCCAGCGTTTGCAAAGAGATAAAACGTGTATGCTACTTGTGACACGTACCTACAACACAATTGGGCGGTATTCAGAGCTATTCAATAGTTGCTCCTGTCAGGTGCCGAACAGCAGCTGGAGTCGGCATTTCAGCTCGCACCCCCTGGGGGTGGCGAGCTAAAATGCGCGAAAAGTGACCCAAAAAGGCACTTTTCGAATTTTGCGCCCAGCACTCTGGTCAGGTTTAGCAGTTTCACGCGGCTAACACGACCTCTTTGGGCGGGATCGGCACGATAATCGGAATCAAGTGAATATCGTCCACGATCTCCCGTCACTTTAGACGGGAGTTTGGGTGCGAACAATTGAGTACCGCCCAATTGTTGCTTTGCTTACACAGTGACAGAAACATTCAAATTAACTTACATATTCCACATAACAGATATTCCACATATCATCAAACAAAACCGGCCACAATGGACATTGGGTCATGGGCCTACATACAGTGATTCAGGCATGGAAAGTCACAATAGCCAGTTACCTATACAACTTCCATTGCATGTGAAGCTCTGAGCAAAACACGGAACACTCCAAACTAATCATGTAATGGAATATTTGGCAGCATGTCAGCACCCCCACTAACAAATAGTTAGCGAAGCAACATGAAGATTTTACAAACACAGATGCCATGCATGCACAGATGACGTCTTATTTACCTAGCAGGATAATGGGGTTTGTGAAAACGGAAATTTAAGGAATAACAGACATTGAATCAATTCAATTAACAACAAATCAGTGTGAATCAATGGTGGATTATTGAAAAGGGCTGCAGGAAGGACCGATAGCATCCAAGTAACAACAACATGTGTGCAAGCCCAAGTTTCGTCCTCTCCTGCCATTCACTATCCGTCCTGGGAGCCATCCTTCAGCAAATGCAGAAACAAGGCATCCTCATCACTTGGATCATGACCCAAAGTAATACTCAGCCTGACAACCTGCACACATTTCTGTTCGCAGTCTCCTGAGGTGGCGAGCAGAAACGTGCGATAAGTCCATGGTTTGGGCGCCCTAACACGAACTTTAGATGGGTTCAGCTGTGTTGTGTGGCTGCACCCGATGCTTTTGAGCGTGTCAAAAGTAATGGACACCCGATCAGAGCAACAGCTGAATTGCTCTGACTAGCGCCCATTACTATAGGCACCCCAAAAAAAATTTAATTCCCCCTTAAGTGTTTCTGTATTTGCTGCAGGATTAAAATAAAAATAACACGACAGGTTTATTTGAAGAAAACAGAACTAATAATCCTACAGAGCAATGACAAAAATGAGAGGACACAGAATAGCACATTGTCCATGAGACAGTCCCTTACCATTTAGACATAAGGGACAGTTATAGGGTATACAGGAAGGGGGTACACTACAGCATGCATAAAGCAGATACAGATGGACAGGTCATGTAACCTCTGCTATTCAACAAGAGCAAAAACAGCGTAATGTACACAAAAGCGCACTCAAAGAACAACTTCGTACCTAATGGAATGTGATAAACGAGATAGTATACCTTTAAATAAGCTGAGATCTTTAAGTAATCCTGGTCCAAACAGCCCTTCTAAAATACTCTCAAAACCTAAAATAAAAAGATACATCATTCAATATGTAAACTACAGCAAGAATTATCAAAATGTTTTACATTTTTAAAATGAAAACAGGAATTGAAGTGTGCAATTGTTACTGTATCCCAAATACATAAAGTATGTACAGGAATTAATCCTGGTACAGAGCTAGAATGATTTAGCCCTGGAGTTAATATGAATGTTACCTCAGAAAGTTCGTACACATATTAGATTAGACTGGGTCAGAGTGCCTTCATGTTGACCATGGAGTAGTAATCCCAGCTAGAGCCATTCAGAACCACGGGGGTGTAAAGAACTCGGGATCGGGGGTGTGTGTGTGTGTGTGGGGGGGGGGGGGGGGTGTTATACTGATTTGCTTCAGAACACTTATATCCCCATATTAAATTACACTAACATTTTCCAATGTTGGTGTAACAAAAACAAAAGTGATAACTTTAGAGCACCTCAATCAAAAGGTAGGGGTGTGTGTATGCGTGTGGTGGGGTGGATTAAATTGTTAAAGTGACAGGAGCAAATCAATGGATTGTGCCGATGGGCACGAGCACTGCGGGCAGCTATTATTTATGCTCACGCCCTCCTGAGGTGGCGAGCAGCAATCCACGAAAATGCAGGTTTTTGGTAACCCAAATGCAGTGCGCCCGGTACTTTGCTTTACGCGTCTAAACCCGGGCGCGACATTTCACAAATGAAGAGGCGAGTGGATGAGGGTGTTATGCTACGTTTAGAAGAAAGTGAGATGTTTATAGTTAAAGATTAATTATTAGATTAAATACTGATTTAAGCATTGGACATAGCACCAAAATATATCAGTAAATAGACTACCAACATTTAAAATAACATTGTTACTATGATCCCTATGTCATAACAAGTCAATTTTCAGAGAATTGTTACATAACACCTTCATCCACCAGTCTCTTCAATTGAATGTGGCCCTGTCACTATTGAATATAAGGTACACATTTTGTACATAAGCATTATTTATAACTTTCAATATAATTTTTTTTAAATCATTATACAATAATTGCAATATATTTCTTCTGTATTTTCAAATATGCAATTGGCTTCTGAGCTCACAAGGTATATCATGGGGTTTAGTTTTTTTTCTTCATTTTTACCTTAAAACAGGTTGGGTAAATCTGTGAGCAAAATCTTCGGCATCATTTTAACCAGTGTATTAAAAATAACATATTTAAAAAAAAAAAGCCAAGAAACCAACAGATAAAATAAACCTTATTTCTTTTGAACAGCTCTGTGAATGTTACATGAAGGCAGCACTCCTTGCTTTCTGCACTTTGCTCTAAGGAAATAGCTTTATCGAAAACGAACATCCATTCAAACTCTGCTAAGACCGGGGACCCACAGAACAAATTAAAATATGGATTACAGCCCCAGTCTATCCCATCTACGAGTGAAGGGATAAATATAGCACACGTAGGACCTCATTCAGAGCCGCTCGCAAAACGCAAGCGCTCGCTCTGATTGAGGGCGGCCGCTTCTATGTTCAAAGCCGGCCTCCTGGCCGCTCTCTAGGCTGTGGGTGACCACCCACAGCTTTAGCGAGCGGCCAGGTTGATGGTCAAGACCAACGCGACCATCGGGGCTTGCAACGAGACCCTTGTGGTAGGGTTTCGTCTACTGCAAGCCCCAGTGAGTTTTCGGCTCTATTAGAGCCCGAAGCTCACCACTGACATCACGAGTGGTCAGTGGGGCCGCCCCCAAACGGCAGGAACGCCTCCGTTTGTGTAGCCACCCCCCCGCCCCACCTACAAAACGGGGCGAGCTGTCGATCACCATCGACAGCCGCCCCTTTTGTAGCGAGTCCCGGAGCGAGAGCGTGGCCGCTGCGCGTGCGCAGGGCCTCAACATCAACCCGCTTGCGAGCGGGTCTGAATGAGACCCTTAGGGTTATATTTACTGAAGTGCAGGTTTTTAGACGTGGTGTTGTTGCCCATAGCAACCAGATTCTACTTATCATTTATCTAGCACCTTCTAAGAGATAATAGCTATAATCTGATTGGTTGCTATGGGCAACAACTCCACTTCTAAAAAAACCCGCACTTTCGTAAATATACCCATTAAGCTGGGTACACACTTAACGATTTGTGTACCCAGCGTTGCGTCGGACGACCGCACTGCCAACGGGTCCACATATCGGGAGGTTGGTGCACATTACACAATCCGGTGCCCAACCGCCCGATACGTCAGCACCAGCCGCATCCCGCTGCATGGGATCGGCAGTCACGTTGTCAGATTGAGCTGTGTGTAGGGACGATCTGACTATGCGACTGACAACCAAACGGGAGGGTGCTTGGTCTAAGTAGTGCGTACACACAGGCAGATATTGATGTGTCGGCCCGATCCCCTGAATCGGACGACATTTCGTCTACATAACGTCTAATGTGTACGTAGCTTTAGTGTAAATGTGGGAACAGGAAAGAAGATGATGTGGTTGGTGATTTTGCTACGTAACTTTGGCCCTCATTCAGAGCCACTCGCTAGCGGCAGTACGCTCGTTCCGAGCGATGTTCGCACATCTGCGCATGCGTACGGTTTTTAGTACGCATGCGCGAACCAGTCAGTGCGGCCGAAAATCGTTGGTACGCAATATAGCGAATGCCTGCTATTTTGAGTGACAGAATGAGGCGTATGTGGGTGGTAACAGGGGAAGGTGCTTGAAAACGGGGAGTGGAGATCCGAACGCAGGCGTGCTTAAAGGTCAAAACGGGCGTTTTAAGGGAGTGCATAATTAATACAGCAGCGTCATTGACCACGTCACTTGGTTTTTTTTAACTCAGAACTGCTCGCAAAATAGCGGTTGAAAACACCAACCACAAGAATAGCGAGCAGTTCATACGCTGTACGATGTACTCGATTAATCTAATAAATAGCGGACATGACGTATGGTGCGTGCGGCCAGGGGGCGTTTTTATCAAAAAAACGAGCGTATGTTTTGCTCGCTCGTTCAGACTTAGAGGTGGGAACAGACTGCAATTTGCGAACGGATCATTTGAATAGCCACCCCTTGTTTTTGAACGAACGACCACAAATAGCGAACGGCTCTGAATCAGGCCCTTTGTTCAGTAACTATCAGTGCGTATAAAGCACATCCCTAGGTGGGAATTTAATTGTTTTATCGCGTCCGCATCTCTCTCGTCTAAAGTGAAGGGAGCTATTTGATTGCTTTTGGTTGCCCATCACTCATCACAGATGTTGCACTCAAAATGCAGGGGATTAGCTATATAAAGCGGCTTCTCCCGTCTAAAGTGACAGTTTAGGCGCCCAAAAGTCAGGCGCGCTGCAGTTAAAGAGCCTAAAAAGCCCTAATTATAGGGAATTTCTGCAGGAAATGCGAGCATCCACCTCAGGAGAATATATGCGCATAAATCCGTGATAAGTAAAAACAATTAAATAGCTCCTGTCACTTTAGATGGGCGCTGCGGCCATGATAAAACTTTTGAATCCCTCCCTAGTAGGAGGAATATGTGCTTTATTCAGGATTCACTCATTGGAGAGAATTCGAGTATTAGCTCCCGCGACTGTGACTAATGGGCACCGAAGGAACAATTCTAATGTTGCTCTATTTATGCGCAAATAGCTGCAGGAGCGCACATTTCTGCTTGCACCGTCGTGAGGTGGCGAGCAGAAATGTGCAATACGTCCATGGTTTGGGCACACACCAGGACTTTAGACAGGATTACCCAGTTTGCGCAGCTAAACCCGGTCTAATTGGGTGCAACAATTAACGGCGCCCAAAAACCATAGAATTGCTACTGTACATCAGGTGCCCATTAACTAGCACAAGGAAAAAAAATCTACTGATTTGCCGCCCTTAACGCAGGAATTATATATCGTATTTAAGAGAAAAGTTTTTTAGAAATAGCTTGCCAGATAAGTCTGCAGTTGTATGTACATACAGGGCTATTAAAATTAAAGCATCCCTACTTATTACACTCTGGAGCAAGGTCATAATGAAGAGAACATTGGATAACAGGATCTGAAGAGGATGCCTTAGTCATTTATTGAAGAAAAAATTATTAGATGCAAAGTTTGTCACTAGTTGACAATAAAAATTTGAATAATGCTTCAATCGCTAAGGCAACACTTTATCAAAAGAACGTTGTCATCAGCTGCTACTTTCAGACACCTTGGCCACCCCAATCTCCAGACCTCGCCTAATTAAGGGCCTGATTCAGCAGTGTACGCAAGTGCAACTACGTATGCAGATCAGCCAATTGTTCTGTACTGCGCATGCAGCGCGCGATTACGCAGATAGGAATCCATCGCAGAATGAGTGACAGGCTGTGGGCGTTTGGGTGTTGTGATGGGGGAGTGGTTTGAGAAACGCAGGCGTGCCTGCCCGTTTGAACGCCGTTGCATAGGCGTGCATAAATTAGCCACTGTGATTGCATACGCAGCTTGAGTACTCACTGCGTGCGACGAGACTTGCAATTTCTGCGTCGGGTCAGTGCTGCTGTAATTGTACGGGACAGGATGATGCGCTTCGATGGTACCTCAGGAGACTGCGAGAAGAAATGTCCCCCCCCCCCCACACGCGGCTTTAGGCATCCGAACGGAGCAGCAATTCAATTGCTCCGACGGACGCCCAATCATAAAAGACGCCCAAAACAATTGAACCGCCCCCTACAAGTCTGTTATTCAGACTATTACTGATGAAGAAAAAAAATAACTTCCCCCCCCCCCCCCCTTAATACAGTATAACTTGGTGCAGAAGTGTACCAGCTACTGGATATACTTAGGGCCTGATTCAGTAAGGATCATCATTGTGATTGTAGCTCCTTAATTGCAGGTAGATCCACTGAGAAAATATGCTAATGGTTGCAATCGCAATGTAATCGCAGCCTAAAATAAGGACGCCCACATCTCCTTACACACATCCGTAATACTTATCAAAACCATCGGTAACAGAGTACCATCGGTCCCTCAAGCAGAATTACAGCAGCCCTGGCCTTAACTCTAAGGGCGGTATTCAAGGGCGCTGGGGCTGTGAGCTGAAATGGTGCGCCGGCAGCTGATTGCGCCCGACAGGAGGAACAATTGAATAGCTCCTGTTGGGCACGTACAGGGGCGCAACAATTGAATACCGCCCTAAATTGCTAACCTTGTTGCACGTATTGAATATCCAAGCTGAGTATGGCATCGCAGTGGATAATTTATGCACGCCCCTGTAACGGCATTCAAACACACCGACCATTCCCCCGTCACAACCCCCAAACGGTCACTTCCTGTCAATCACTCTGCGATGGGTCCGCATAGTCACTGCGATCGCAGTCCGATCTTCGTGCACTGCAAAGCAGATGCGTGTGCAGAACGCAACAATCAGCCACCTGCATGCGTAATCGCAGTTGTGAATCAGGCCCTTAGTCAGAAATAAACACTTTCAAATAATTACCTCAATTATATACAGAATTGCCATATATTACAATCACATAGCGGCTTTACTTGCAGTTTAAGGGCCTGATTCAGAGATGTATGTAAACCCGATGGATTACATAAATCTATCCGATTGTGGGGCATCTGCGCAGGACCTGTACTGCGCATGTGCAGAACGGGTCCTGCGTTCACGGTCGCAGCGCTCCCTGAGTCACAGCCTGATTGACAGGCTAGGGCTTTTTGGGAGCGACGTTGGGCTGCGTTCCTGGAAATGGGGGCGTGTCATCCCCGTTACCGGAGAGTGCTGAGGCTTGTGTGTGTTGTAGGACGCAGATTTCCTAGCCGCGGAAGCGGCCAGGAGTCGGCCAGATGGAGAAAGCTTCAACTTACGCAACCAGGGAGCAACAATCGCAACCGGGTGATCCGAGGCAGCATCTATGGAACGCAGGAGGGGTCTATTTCCTACAGACACCTTCTGCTGCATTTGCATATTAGTTGGACGGAAGAGCACAGCCGCTCCTTTGCAGCTGTGCAATAGCATCCACATCGGAATAAGACTATAAATTAGAAGTCTCCTGACACATTTAGTTCCTGCATTGTAACATTTGTGGTAATTCTTTCCTAATTCAAAACATCTCTGGTTGTTGTATTGTAATTCCTATGTTACTTTACTGTGTACATACATTTTCATGGCTGAAATTGGGAATCTTCCAGTCTATTTTTTCTCAACGTTTCTCCATTCTTCCAGTATTGTGGTATGGTCTAATGCACAACACAGAGGAGTTCTACTTACTTAGGGTTATCAAAGTAAATGTGTTTTTATGCAGGACACCACTATAAATAAATAATAATAAAAAACAAACACAAAAATGTAAAAAAAAAAAAGCTAAAACATCTGTCCTTTTTTTTTTTTTTTTTAACTAGCTGACAGGATAGAAAAATAGCCGGCGTTATTGAATGGAATTTGCAGAGTATTGGACCCTACTCTGAAGGGGACCAGAGTGGTCATATGTTGGAGATGTGGGATCTAGCAGCCTCATCTTAGGATGGTTTCTTTTTTTGGACCCTACTCTGAAGGGGACCAGTGTGGTCATATGTTGGAGATGTGGGATCTAGCAGCCTCCTCTTAGGATGGTTTCTTTTTTTGGACCCTACTCTGAAGGGGACCAGTGTGGTCATATGTTGGGGATGTGGGATCTAGCAGCCTCCTCTTAGGATGGTTTCTTTTTTTGGACCCTACTCTGAAGGGGACCAGTGTGGTCATATGTTGGGGATGTGGGATCTAGCAGCCTCCTCTTAGGATGGTTTCTTTTTTTGGACCCTACTCTGAAGGGGACCAGTGTGGTCATATGTTGGGGATGTGGGATCTAGCAGCCTCATCTTAGGATGGTTTCTTTTTTTGGACCCTACTCTGAAGGGGACCAGTGTGGTCATATGTTGGAGATGTGGGACCTAGCAGCCTCATCTTAGGATGGTTTCTTTTTTTGTTTTGTCCTTTTCTTTGAATAGAAATTTGAGTTGGCCTAAAACTTGTTTAGCCTTTAAAACCGGAAAGCATACGGGATACCGGTGGTCAGAATCCCAAGGCCACCATCCCGACAGGGTTAGAATACCAACACTTTGTTGGTTGGTATCCTAACACTCCCGCTCCCCGATGCCTGAATCTAACCTCCCTCTCCCAGCACCCTAAACCTAACCCTCCCCCCTTAGTGCCTAACTCCTAATTTAAGGGGATGGATTTCAATTAAACGCTGATATACCCTGCAGCTAAACTGATCGTGCTACATATAATTGTAGATTACATTTTTCACAGCCTTGTTTTCATAATGTTTTCTAAACCAGGAGCAGGGAACCCTCGGTAGGTGTGACATAAGGTGGCAAGAGAGGAAAACCCACCTTCATCCCTATCAGATGGGAACTTTTTGGAGCACTAGATACTATCTACATTAGAAAACCCCACTGTGGCCTACAAACCCAGCTAAGCCAGGGTCTCTGGTGAGTGAACCCTACCTTCCACATGTTTGCTTATGCTACAATGGTGGGGGCACTCCAGAATTTTTGTTTTGGCACAAAAAAACCCCCCAGAAAAACGTTGCCTACCCCTGATCTAAACACCTATGCAACTTTTCTGTCCTGAAAATAGTTTACATCATTTCCATTTCTGACCTGGTTCCAAGCTGATTGAAAAATATTGAGTCCAGTTTTACCCTCCAGCAGTTCAGGTGTGATGAAAACAAGAAATCATTCAAAATGCAGTTAAAGTTTATTACAGATTTAAACCAACACAAATTATTACCCCCGCCCCCCACTACCCCCCCCCCCCCCCCAACATCTCATCCATTTTAGCAAGGAATTCTCTCCAAGCAACTGAAGCAGAAAAACAACCTTCATTATATTTGCTGAACTGTATACTATGTATATTTTCTTAGAAATGAACAAATAAGTGTACTGTGAGCCATGTAATCCAGAAATATAACATACTTTACACGGGTGCACTGCAAACAGCGCTCATGCACTTTGCATGCCTGAGATTTTTTTTGTTGCTATGCAAACAATGCATGTGGACAATGCATAATCATATGTACAATTTTGAAAGGTTCTAAAACTTGCATCCCACGATGCTGTACAGTAATCATGGTATGTCAGCCAAAACAATCTTACGCCAAAGAATAGCCAATCTACTGCTTATTACATACACACATAGGGGGCAATTCAATGCTGTAAGCCCGACTAAAAGATTTCTTCAGGAGGGTGCGAGCAGAAGTCCGACCAAAGTGCCGGCCGTGAGGCTGTTTTCCGGCTCAGCGCGGCAATAACAGCCTTGCGGTCGGCACTTTAATCGGAGAATGCCGGTTAGCGCGACTAAAAACCCGGCTTTAGTCGCGCTAACCAGCATTAGCAAATGGCTTTAGTCGGACTTAGCGCGCAGAATTGAATAGCTCCGGGAACTCCTTCCCGATGCTATTAACAGTGTGCAGCATTGAATAGCTCCCATAGCGCCCACCACTCCACTAAATAACGGCCTTTACATTTTAAATTGAGGCACTTGAAAAAAATGGTCCCAATTAACAAGGTTGAAAGATATTCATGCAGAGTTATACGGATATACATTCTATTTTTTCACATTTAAAAACCAATTGGCCAAATTAATAATTTGCTCATTATTTTTAAAAGCTTTCTATTTCTCCAGGGTTCATCGTGCATCTCAGAGGCATGCATTCATAATAAGGCTTTTGAGCAGCTTACGGTTGTATTCATTTGGTAGGAATTCAATAGTATTTTGGATGTCCGATGATCGGTTCAATTGTTTTGCCGATCAGGGTGAGTGCCACGGGTGCCTCTTATGTTTTGCTCGCACCCACGCAGAAAAGTCTAGCCTTTGAGCGCCCCAAACTGCATTTTCAGCAGCACACCCAATAGTTTACACAGGTTAAGCCTTTTTACGCATCTCAACCCGGTGCATTTGGGCGCAACAAAAGTAATGGGCGTCCAGTTACTCACACCCGAACGGCACAACAATTGAATATCGATCCATCATTTTAGATGTGAGATCGGGCGCGAGAGGGTGTTCAATTTAATTCCCCCATACAATCTTTATGTGGCCACCAATGGCATGATGACAATAAAGTTTTAAACATCCAACTCTTCGATTGCATCCAAATGAAAACTAGGCCCAACAAGTAAACGTCACGCTGAAACATGCATTAACAAGTAGTTTACTACAATTGCATCTATTGGACACTCAAAGACTGAGCACAGACAGGGTATAATATATTATATAGTATTAATTCTAGTTCGGGCGCTTGGCAGGGCGCCGGACCTTTAAAAGGACACGGTGCGCATGACATCTGTTCACCGCCGCTGAGCGCTGCACCACAATTTTTCCCCCTGTGGGACACTGCGGCCCGCGGGTGGGGATGGGACCAGGCAGGCTGTTTCAGCCGGTCGCCAGCAGGTAGGGCAGGGCACATTTTGCAGTTTTAAAAATCAGACAGGACGCGGTGTCCTACTAAAACAGCCTAGAGGGAAGACTTCTATTAAGCATGCACTGATGTGGGTGATGTGAGCGCTGTGCCCTAGGTCAGCACTCTTATGCCCAAGTCACAAGTACACTGCTACTTGGGGCTACAGAAAATAAAGGGCAAAACATTTTGACACACACCAACACATTTACATAAAATATTTTCCAGCAAGCCTGATCACAATGGGAGGAATTCCATTAGCATTGCGGGGGATGTAACTTCACATCGCGTTCCATTGCTTACGCTTTGATCAGCGCTAACTAGTGCCACGGGCTAGTCGTGGTCTTACCGCATGCTATAACATCGCACCTGGCGCTTAACCCAGTAAATGCAGTCTACCGCAACTAAGCCCCAGGCATTAGCCAAAGTAAAGTGCATCTCCCGGGTTAAGTGCCGGGCACAATGCAGTCAGCTGAATAGCTCCGGGCACTTATCCCGAGGTGCTAACATTTCTGCCCAAAAATAAAAAAGTAGTAGAAGTATAAACGTGTGGCAATTTACTTAAAAAGTTAATCAACACATGAACTAAAGTCATGTGCCTAATACACTGGATAAGGTGTACACACACTATGGGCAAAATGTAATTGTTTGCAGCCCCCTTCTCGCCCGACGGAGCTATTCAATTGTTGCTCCTGTCAGCGCGATCAGCTGCCCGCCGCAAGTGTTTCAGCTCGCACCCAGCCGGGGTGGCGAGCTGAAATGTGCGAAAAGTGACCCAAACAGCACTTTTCACGATCGTGGCCAGCAATTTGTTCGGGTGTAGCCATTTTACATGGTTAAACCCGACCTCTATGGGCGCGATAATTGGCAACAATTCATTAGCGCCCCGCGATCTCCCGTCACTTCAGATGTCGCGTGCACCTATACACACACATACTGCATGACAAATGTATTATTTTTATCATCAACATTTACATATTCTGTTGATCTTTACAATTGTGAACAAAACAGTAAAATAAACAAGACTGGGTAGTAACAGACAGACAAGGAGGTAAGAAGGTCTGGCTCGTAAGCTTACAATCTATAGTCACCTACACACACACTGGATTTCGTGTGTACATTACATACACACAGTGGATGGTGCATGTACCTACAAAAACTACATGATGCTTTTTACTTGACAGTTTCATTTGTCATTCCGGAGAAAACAGTGTGGCAAATCTGGGGACTGGTCATCAGCACCGCAATTCCCAGATCCACCTACGCCAATCCAATCCGCGAGATCAACGTTTAAAACGGCTTAACCACAGGAGCATCAATGACCGACAATTTTTGACAGAGAATCGGGGAAATCCTGCATTTTAAAATTCCCCCGAGGGGTGCGTGCTGAATGCCGGCGCCGGCAACTGATTGCGCCCGACAGGAGCAACAATTGAATAACTCAGTGGGGTGCGTAGGTGGCTGCAAACAATTGAATTCCGCCCATAGTGGGTACACACCTGACGATTTCATGTTCCTATCCTCCAGAATCTGACATATCGTTCAAAATATCGCTAAGTGTAGTGTTCACTCTAGCTCTGGCAGCAGGCTGCAAAAGAGGGCGTGGCCATTGAAAAGGGGGCGTGTCTGTAAGACGCATCCCCTTTTCGTCACTCTTGGGGGCGTGCACAGCACTTACGGACACGCTGGGCAGCCCCTGAGCGCTGTAGACAGGGAGAATAGATGCCGAGCGCATGCACCCGCCGTCTATTCTCAGGCGGTGACCGGGTCACCGCACATATCTCCACCCGCAGGACACTGCGACCCGCGGGTGAAGACGGCACCCGCAGGCTGTGAGGGTAGGGCGCTTTTAGCCCTACAGAAGGAGGGCAGGGCGCCGCGCCCGGCTATAACAGCCTAGCGGGAACGCTATAAGTGTGTACTCAGCTTAACTTTATAAAAATGCACCATGTTTTAATGCATAGGTATTACTTTCTAACAGCATTTATGCCCTAAAGCAGTGTAGTTACCAATTATGTAGCACACTCTTTGGATGCTGCAGGTGACATGGACCTAAACCAAATGATTTGAGCTAGCATGCTCTGCTAGCTGGGCCTGCTAGCCAAAGTGAGACAGTCCTTGGCTACTTACATAGGCTGCACTACTTTGAAGACACCTGTGCACTCCGCTCCCTCTGGCATGTTCCGTCCTCAGCACAGTCTCTGGATGAGGAACAATTTAAGTAGTTTCCTCTCCCATCCCCTGTGTCTGTCCCTTTCTGTATATCGGTAAGTCCCGCAGAGCTGACGAGAACACACAGAAGCAAAACCATGTCTGACACCACATAACTGAACTTAAGGATGCAAGTAAACACCATTTTCTTATTTTAATAATTTTTGCTGAGTACCTCTTGGAAACTTTTGGCCTAAGGGTGCTGTTAAAAAAAAAAAAAAAAAACTACCGAGAGGTGGCGTGATAGGTAACCAGATAAGACATTTACGGGTAATTCTACATGAAGACAACACAATAAAAAAAAAGTCAAAATTTCAATTAAAATTTGGTATAATAAATGCAGCTATGGGTGTAAAGATAACCCCCAAGTCTTAAGCTTATAAAGTACACTGGTTTTAATGTTATATAGGCCTTTAAAGATGCAATATTTAATGAAAAATTTGCTATTACAATTTTTTTTTAAATTGCATTTGCAGCTCACCTAATTGAGCTAGAGAGTTGGGAAAGGTCTAATTTTAACCCTCTTTTTATGGGAGCTCTCGGGCCCACACTCAGAACTCCATATAAGTCGGGAGGTCGTGACGTTGGCGATTTGCAAATCACCCTAACAATAAGATATACCTTTCTGCCATCGCCAAGGAATAAGTGTAGGAAGAAACTCCTCCCACAGTGGTCCTTCAGTTAAAATGAACCCTAGTGTGTAAGTATGTGCGTGTACATGTGGTAGGGAATATAGATTGTAAGATCCACTGGGACAGGGACTGATGGGAATGGACAAATTTTCTATGTAAAGCGCTGTGGATAATGTGTGTACTATTTAAAGAACTGGTAATCAAATATATAACACCGCAGTTTGTTTCAATAAAAAATAAAATTTTTGATTTTCTCAAAGTCAAGTTTTTAAAAAAAAATTAAAAAAAATAAACCCATCTCAAATATTATCCACACTGATGTTAATAAATCTCAAACGTTTTATTTTGGGATCATGATCAGATGAATTTATCTTCACACCCAAGGCATCCATTAATATACCAAGTTTCATTACAATCTGAAAAGGTCAGTTTGAAACCCTGTGTTGATTTGGTGTAGAATAACCCTTAAGGTGCATACACAAGGGACGATGTGCTGTATGAACTATATTGGTGAAAGATTTCCCCCCCAGGGGTGCCTAAACCTAACCCCCCATCAACGCAACCCTAAATTTAAGTCTCCCGAGAGGTTACCTAACCCTAACCTAGTGCCTAACCCGAACCCCCCATTTCCCTAGCCTAACCCTAACCTTCCCCAAGGGGGGAGCTTAACCCTAAGTCCCCCCGGGGGTCCCTAAACCTAGCCCCCCCCCCATCCCTGGGCTAAGTGCATACTTTCCAGGCAGGAGGAAGATTTTTCTGGCGTCCTTCGGCGGTGGGATTAAAATAGGCATCTGTATTTTGTACCTATGTTAAATCCCTTGCCGGGTTGACCCAGTCAGGATTGAGACCGGCAGCCATGCGGCCACCGGTCTCATAACTACATCCCCTTTAAAGATATCTTTCAGTGAAGTCATCCTGCTACATCTCTGAACAGGCAATTCTTGACGATATCGTCAGATTGGCCTGCATGCACGGACAACAAAAGATATAGTTATCGCCCAGCGGGAGAGTGCATCATTGGTCGTTCACTGCATATACACTGAACGATATAACGTTATCGGCCATAAAAATCGTCCCGTGTGTTTGCACCTTTACACGAACGGTAATTGTTTATTTTTTTAGTATATACAAAGTAAAATTCTAAACTTTTATGAATTCCTGAACATTAGTAAATGTATATTAAACGTCACCACATAAAATTAGGAAATGTACTCCCCTATTAAATGTTTTGATATGGACGGGAGGTCGACGGTATGCGGTTTTACACAGACATGTCAACTAGCTTCCCCCTCCCCCCCAAAAAAATATATGAAATCATCCGTTGATATTCACAGTATCAACATTCTGAACCCACACCCAGCATGGCACCTACACGTTTACCACAACACGTGGCCCTACGCCAGGGATCGCACTTATGTGCTACAGCGCGTTTATGTGCTACAGGCAGTGAGGGACGCAGTATACGCTGTGCATAGAGACGGCGTCTCTCATATCTACCTTGCTCTGTCTGTGGGCCTGATTCAGCAAGGATCGCTATTCTGCTAATACACACGCTACGCAGTTGCCAATATCAGCGGGGAAATGTAAATGTGTGCATTCGCATTGCAATCACAGCCTAACACAAGGACGCCCACTTCCCCTTACTCACATCCGTATACTTGGGCAACACAGCAAATTAATCGGTAACATCGGACCCATACGCACGGTTAAGGCAGGTCAGAGCTCACTCAAGAATTGCTTACTTCAGCGCACGTTACGAGGCCTCAGACTGCGTCTGGTATCACAGTGGCTAATTTATGCACGCCCCTGCAACGGCACGCCTGCGGTCGCCCGGTCACCCCCCCATCACCACAAACAGCACTTCCTGTCAATCACTCTGCCATGGGTCCGCGTACCCTCTGCAATTGCTAGTACGCGCACCGCGAAGCATACGCAATGCGAATTAATCGACCGACTGCGTCCGTATTAGCATCTGCGTTCCTTGCTCAATCAGGCCCTGTGTGCACAGCAGCCAACAGCAATCCTGCAGTATCTCTCCATCCAATCACTGCCTGAAGCCTCCCTCACGATGTCTCTCATATCTCAGTGAGGTGAGAGATTGGGGGCAGCAGCATGTCTGTAGGTGCTGGCCACGCCCCCAAGAGCGATGAAAAAGGGGGTGCATCTTAATGATAAGCCCCCTTTCCTTATGACAACGCCTCCTGCCCAGTGCCAGACCTAGAATGAACACTACAAAGGGAAGGGGATTTATGACCGCCGAGAGATGTGGCCGCATCTACCTCTAAATCAGGTCCTTTGTGTTGAACGGTCCAACATTAACATTTGCTTTATATGGAGGCTACACACACCCCCTTGCCCAGAATTCAAATGTTAGTGACAATCTCAGTTCCCAATGAATTGTCCAGGAGGCCTTTATTACAGGCCTGAATCATAAGCACAGGGTTGATAAGTGTTAACGTAAAAAAAAGTACTACATTAGGAGGGGGCATTTCCACATGGTCTCAAAGGGGTAAATTTACTAAGCTGGGAGGTCTATTAAGAAGTGATATTGTCCATAGCAACCAATCAGATTCTACTTCTCATTTATCTAGCACTTCTAGAAGATAATACCTGGTATATGATTGGTTGCTATGGGCAACATCTCTTCTTAATAGAACTCCCATCTTAGTAAATTTACCCTAAAGTCTATTTTCCCAGAGAGTGAACTGGCTGACAGTAGCTTGCAATCAACTGTATATCATTTGTAAATGCAATGCAATATACATGAACAACTAACATCAAGTCAGACCCTGTGGGGTAAATTTACTAAGATGGGAGTTCTATTTAAGAATAGATGTTGCCCATAGCAACCAGATTCCAGGTATTATCTTCTAGAAGGTGCTAGATAAATGAGAAGTAGAATCTGATTGGTTGCTATGGGCAACATCACTTCTTAAATAGAACTCCCATCTTAGTAAATTTACCCCTGTGACTCCGGATGCAGCTCCATAAGCACAAAAGACTGAAAAGCACCATCATATATATCAGCATACACACAGCATGGACTACATGGAAGGAATGACCAGCAATAGGCAACATGCACTAAGGGGGTCATTCAATGGTTTTTATGAGGCCACAGCAACTGTCTCGCCATTCAATTGTTGCTGTTGACACACGCGAATGCAATAGGCACCCATATTTGTGCTTGCCCCCTCCTGACAAGCAGGAATTGCCGAAAAGTCAGAGTTTTGGGCGCCCAAAGGGTAGTTTGGGTGCTCTAACCTGGACTTTAGATGGGTTTAGCTGCTTTACGCGGCTAAACCCGCTGCACTGGATGAGAGATGTGCGAAAAGTAATGGACGACTGCCGGCACAAAACAATGGAATATCACCCTGTCTAAAGTGACGGGAGACCGCTGCATAAAAACAATTGAATTCCCCCTTAAACCTTTGCATCCACTTCTGTTATTTCCCATACTTACTCATGATGAAAACGCAGACTCTCCTGAGAATCACCCACTAACATAACATTTGGGGCAATTCAATTGTGGCCCACGCCCCCTGCTGGGCGTATATGCGAATAGATGCCCGAAGGATGCAATTCAATTGTAGCTCCATTCGGATGCCTAAAGCTGCGGCGACACATTCCTTCTCGCAGCCTGCTGAGGTGTGAGAAGAAACGGTTGTTTGGGCGCCCCAACCTCTTCTTTAGATGGGTTTAGCCGATATGCGCAGCTATACCAGATACTTGTGGGCGCGGTAAACGCTAATGGAAGCCCGAACGGAGAAACAATTGAATTGCTCCGTCGGGTGCTTATTTGCATAGAGATGCCCAGCTTGGGGCGCGCGCCACAATTGAATCGCCCCAAAAGTCACACAAGCCACATACAGAAGGGAAAAAAAAAAAACAGGAGGAGAAAAGGAGAGGCTGCCCCAAAATGAAATGAGGAAACAGAAAAAGGAAAACAGAGCAAGATAAAAAAAAAAAAACATTAAAAAACAGGCAGCACATCTTGTACCTAGTAAATGCTTCTACAATAATCACAATGTTATATTAAAGTGCCATCAATGCTAATATATTTCTGAAATGTTCTTATGCATTTGTTAAAGCTGCTTCTAGTCTTTTATTTATAAACGAAAAAAAAATAAAAAAAAATCAGCCCCCAGAACACTTGTGCTCAAATCTGTTTGACAGTTTTCTGATAACGTTAAGTTCTGCAAAGTTCTTTAAAACATTTTCACCAGTGTCTGTTTTAAGGGGAACAAGTTTTGCACCTGCTCAAATTAATTTTATCTGGAGTCACAAGTGACAAATACATATAAAAAGGATGGATCTGGATAGCAACAAAATGTTGGAGAAAACAAAAATGCATTAAAACATTCCTGACTTTACCTATCATCTGTGAGCACTTGTGGTGCTTTACCACCTGGGGGCGATTCAATTGTTTTTTTTGGGCGGCGGTAATTAATGGGTGCTCGATGTAGCAATTGAACTACGCGGTTAAACCAGTCTAAAGACTTTTTGTGCATTCAGCTTGCCACCTCAGGAGGCTGCGAGCAGAGATGAGGGCGACCGCAGCACTCGCGCCCGATCAAAGCAACAACTGAATTGCTCCATCGGGCACCCATTACTAACAGCCGCGATAAGAACAACTGGATTCCCCCCATAGTGTTTTGGATTTTTTGCAACTATCCCTTAACCCATTTATCCAAGCTCAGATTCTAGTGTGATCATTCCTCAACAACTTAGGCCTAGTAGAAGGGTGTCGTCTTACATCATTGGTGGCCTGGTCAAAACAAACCAAAACTGACATATCAGGTTAAAAAAAACACAATAGACTAGGGGTGAGCGGGTTCGGTTTTACTCGGTTCTTATCGCCACTTTACCGCAAATTTGGCTCGATTTTATTCGCTATCCAAAACACATGTTCGGCGATAGCCAATAAAAAGATCCGGGTAAAACCGAACCCGCTCACCCCTACAATAGACCAATGACAGCAGATTTCCTTCTATACAGGCACCAAATATGGAAGAAGCACTTATATAGTAGTGTAGTACAGATGTGTCCTCTCTATTTCTGTGGAGCTAAAGAGTCCCCTCTCTGCGTACCAGCTCCAGTGCGACTCGATCACGCCAATCAAGTTTTTTACTCAAAATATTAATCTTATTCAATTCAGCGTGCTGTTTTGTCGGAGAATGCCGGTTCTCGCGCCCCTCATGCCTTCAACATGGTGTTTAATCACGAGAAACATCATTCTCCGACTAAACTGCCCGGCGCGATGCTGTTTCTGTGGTGCTAAGGACAGAAAACAGCATTGCGCCTGTAGTTTTGGTCGGATTTTTGCTCGCACCCAAGGAGGGATGCGATAAGAAATCCTTAGTCGGGGTTAACAGCACGCGGAATTGAATAGCTGCAGGAGCTCCTTCCCGGTGCTATTCAATTCGCGTTGAATTGAATCAAGCCCATAGAAGCAACAAAATGACATTGTTATACAGTACACTGGTCATTGGGGTGTGCGGCATTTGTATATCGGAGTGCGACTGAGGCCAGTATTTAATATGTTTCGCACCCGCGATACTTTTTCGCCTGGTTTACTTTTCGCCTACATCGCGTGTTTTGGGTGTGGAAACTTTTCACGCGCGTCCCCGCGATTCCCCATTTCAATATGAAAGTACGCGAAAACGGCACCCGGCGATACTTGAACAGGCGGAAAGTCCTCTTCAAAATGGGGAAATCAGTCTGGCAACTCCCCCCCAAAAGATGCACTGACACGGGGGACAGTGTTCTCCCCAGAAATTTTTTCCAGTCAGGTGGCATCAAGAAGTAGCCGAGTGGAGGCCTTCGCAATTATGCGCCCACCGGAAAAAGGGGTATCTCCCTTACCATTCCAGCCCGACAGGTCTCAGGCTGTTCCCCCACTGGCTCTCAGTCAAAAGTGCCCATTATGCAGTGCCCCCTGTGGTTATCCCCATATGGAGTGCTCCCTGTAATTTTCCCCTTTATACAATGCCCCCTGTAGTTTTCCCCTTTATGCATTGCCCCCTGTAGTTTTGCTTTGCCCTTATGCAGTGCCCCTAGGCTGAAGTAGTGCACCTATGTAGTACCCCCAGACTGGTCCCTTATGTAGTGCCCCCAGGCTTAAATAGTTTCCTTTATGCAGTGCCCCCAGGCTTGTCCCTTATGCAGTGCCCCCAGGCTGGTCCTGGTCCCAGCCCAGAACTTACCTTAACTTGCTCGCCCTCCCACTCCCTCGTTCTGACTGGATCTAACTAGATCCAGCAGGCGCACGGGGCAGGCTCTTCACGTCAACACTGGGAACGCTTGCATATGAAGCGATCGGAGGCTTCCTTAGCCTCCGGTCACTTCAGAGGCCAGCGTTCCACAGCAGGGGTCAGCGGGGGAAAGTGCCGGGCGGTAGGCTATTTCTGCCGGGCGATGCGCCCGCAGAAAACAGCCTGGGGAGAACACTGGGGGATCACTATGGATACCCCCGAATTGGCCTGCTGAAGGTATTTGGTGTTTTTAAATGGAACGGCATTTTGTTTTATTTTCTGGAGAAATTAACTAGTCCCTGCAAATTTTGGGTACCTGCAATATACAAAAAACAACAAAAAAAAAACACCTGAGGCATACTTGAGGACCCCGCTGGAGTCTATTTCGCTAGTTTTTAACTTTGTCCCCCAACTTTTTTTTTTTCGCCCCCGTACTGAAAGTATTTTTTTGGGGTGTTCTTAGGGAGGGGGGGGGGTGGTGGAGAGACACTGTCTGAAGGCTGCACAGGGGGTCCCGCAACGTTGCACCCCAAAACCCCTATTCTGCACTTTTTTCCACATGCTATTCATAAGCGAAACTTTTTCGCCTATTACAATGCATTGACTTTCTGCCTAGGTGGAGAGTCTTTCATATTGAATACGGCGAAACTTTTCCGGCTGGCAAAATGATGTCATCGGCAAAACTTTTTCGCCGATCTCGGCTTTTCGCTTCAAATTGAATAAGGGCCATAGTCTGAATATATGTAAAAAGAGCTCCAAATCGAGCAGCCGCGGCTTCTTCTCACGCAAAGTTCCGTTGTGCTTCATCCATGCGTGTAAAACCAATTCCTGAGCGGTTAAACTCGCAGTTTAGCGTCTCTAGTACACAGAGTTGCTTTTCGCTGCTTCTGCGAATAAGATGCAAAATTTTGCAAGAAAAATAAGGTACACTATTCCTCATGGAGATTCTCAGTGCTCCTGGCGTCTCGCACCGTATGGACATCCAGTAAGTGAGGACACAACTGTATATAAATGGACAAGGGAGGAGGAAAGTAGCAGTAATATCTATAATCACAAAGGATTGTGGTCGACGTTAATGGATATGTATCTCATGTACTTTAGTGCAGTGGAAAAAATTATGGACAGCAATTGTGGGACTTGCTAAAAGTAAATGATGTACAAATGAGGGGGGGTATCAAACCCTCTAAAGCAGAGGAAGTGGAGGTGTTACCCATTATAACCAATCAGATTCTATCTATCATTTATCTAGAACCTTCTATAAAATGAAAGCTAGAATATGATTAGTTGATATGGGTAACACCTCCACTTGTCTCTTTATAAAGGTAAGATAAATCTACCCCAAGCAACAAGTATGGGATGAGGCCTTGCCGGGGAAGATATTTGCATGGCAGAAACCTCGGTGAACGATTACCACTGGTGTATTCATCCTCATACCTTAAGTTTAGGATGCAGCTCTTTAAATATTTATGTTACTACTATGGCGGACATTTATCAGCTGAGTCACTGTTTACTTCACCCAATTTGTTAAGGATTCAATGGCTGACATTCTATAAAGTCGTTGCCTTTTTTTTTTTTTTTAGATATTTTGTGATAACAAATATATAAATATATCTCATTAGGTAAAAGAGCAGCAGATGGAACAATGGCAATTGTCATTATGTGCTCTATTCTTGTGCACATGCTAATGGTTAGTGTTACAAATTTTTGAAAAATATTTCCATAAACATGTTGTATGTCCATTATGCCAGCCAGGGGAAAAAAACAATATTGTAACCTATTACTGTAATCAACTATGATAAATGCCCCTGTATGTTTTAATTTTGAATGCTAGAAATTGAATTACAGGACAATGAACAAATGCAGCAAGCCAGGTAGCCAATGTGCCTAAACCATCGCTGCACCCAGCTTTTGGTAGGCATTTTGCACATTAGTCGCATCTAGGAGCCGGGAAGAGTTTTCGGTTTGGGTATTGCACTCCTGACATTTTGTCCTTCCCGTAGGTAGATGCATATCAAAGGTGCCAATTATAAACAGCTAATTCATAACATGTGATTTCCTTTGATGACTTCACAAAAGAAAAGCCCAAATAAATAAAAAAAAAAAAAAACTTAAAGAAATGGGCTTCATGCAAAGCTTGCAAGTAACAAAATGTGCAGAGAATCCTTGTTTATGCCCAGACTTCCCCATATGTGCATTAAATGACCATCATATGCCTTTTTCACACCATAGTGGCGCGAGGGAAAACTGGTGAAGTTGGCACTATGGTAACTGCTTGGTATGTGTGCAGTTGGACATCATGTAGAATTGAATTTCCCCCATTATATTTTGCTCATCATTTTTAAAAGTCAAAGGACGTTGATCTCTATTGTGGTCCACAATCTGCACAACACATTCTTGGTACATTGTTCCAATAAATTTATGTCAACAGCTCGTATGTACAGCAACTAAAGTAGAGCTTGTGTTTCACAGTGGAATGCATTGTCCACAAGACTGCACCTCCAGATGCAAATATCCTCATTCACTAAAGCTGGGTACACACCTAAAAGATATATCTGCAGATGATGGTTGTTCATACACACTGTACAACCATCATTTGTCATCTGGCTAATGGGGGGCATCCACTAGACGATTTTATCCCTGTCCAACCTCTTAACGATTTTCCCTTGAAATTTGATCTTCCACTCTGAAAGATTTGCAAAAGATCTAACGATAAACTATTGTTGTTTCAATCTGTGATTGGAGAGCTTTCAGCTATAGTGGGCAGATAGTGGTTCATCGTTTGATCGTTCAGCGTGAACGATGTGTAAACGATGTGTAAACGATTTGTAAGCAATCAAGTGAAATTGACCTGCATGTTCAGTCGATGGAGGAGACGATCAAACGACCAGCGGGAGTGCGCATCATACATCGTTAGAAACAATTACTGCACGATTTGCAAACGATGTTCAAACGATTATTGAACGATTATCAAACGATTTTATCATTATCGTTCAACTTTATTGTCTAGTGGATACCCCCCTTAAGGGTCCCGCTGGCCAGGGGGCTTGTCGCACCCCCCTCCCTACCAGCAGCTTCTGCTGCAAGTGTACGGGCGGTCAGCTGTGCAGCACAGCCGACACAATGTGTTTGTGAACGAAGTTGTTCACAAATAGCGTTCCCGCTAGGCAGTTTTAGCGGGGCGCTGCACTGTCCTTCTGGAGGGCAAAAAGCGCCCTGCCCTCACAGCCTGCGGGTGACGTCTTCACCCACGGGTCACAGTGTCCCGTGGGTGGGGAAATGTACGTTGACCCGGTCACCGCCGGTGAATAGACGCTGGGCGCATGAGCCCGGCATCTATTCTCCCTATCAGCAGCGCTTGGGGGCTGCCCGGCGTGTCCATAAGTGCCGGGCACGCCCCCGAGAGTCACGAAAAGATGACGCGTCTTATAGACACTCCCCCTTTTCAATGGCCACGCCCCGTTTTGGGCGTGCACGCGACGGAGCTAGAGTGAACACTACGCAGACATATCGCTGGTACACACTGTCCCGATGCACACAAGATATATTTGGCAATCAATGAATTGGCCAATATATCTGCCAGTGTGTACCCAGCATTACAGTTGCAGACCGCTGGATCCTGTCGCCATCAAGAAGAAAGGAGAGCGGGCAGGCGAGTACACTCTGTAGTTAAGAGCATCTAATTGTCAGCCCTGAAGAGGGTGATTGGCCGCCCAGTGTTTTAGGGTTTATGTTTTGAGTTCCTCATTACTATTTTACAGTAAAAGACACGCTGTAGCAGGTAAATGTAACACTGAACACCTGCCTTTAGTTAATAAGCCAAGCAGACAAAAAACAAAATAAGTAACACCAATAAAACCTGAAGACATGCTATGGAAACATATTCCGCCATGAAATCTAGCTGGACTATAAATGGTAAAGCCAAAAGTTAAAGTATCAATAAACAATAGCGGCTTTTTTTTTTTTTTTTTTAAATATGGGTACATTTCAGATGTCATTATCATGGTCATTCACTAGTGTATTCAAGTCCTCAGCATCTACATCATTTGTCGGTCCCACAATGGCTCATCACGTCCACTGGTATTGCACCCCACAGAGTGTGAAAGAAAACTTGTGACATCTACACTACCATAGCGGACCATTTTGAGTGCATCGCACGGATGCCTGGCAGCACATTACACAACATTGACGCAAACAGTACATCCCATCCACCAGCATGGCAAGTTTTCCCTTGCACAGAACTGAGGGCCTGATTCAGAGCCGGACGCTATTTGCGCTCGCTCGTTCAGAAAAAGGGGCCGGATATTTAAATGGAGCGCTCACTCTTTGCGGTCTGTTGACGCCTCTATGTCTGAACGAGCGAACGAAACATGCGCACGCTATTTTTTTTAAAACGCCCCCTGGCCGCTCGCATCCTACGTCATCTCCGCTATTTATTAGATTAATCGAGTACATCGAAAGGCGTATGAACTGCTCGCAGTGCTTGTGGTTGGATTTTCCTACCGCAATCATGCGAGCATTTCAGGCTAAAAGACAACCAAGTGACGTGGTCGATGACGCTGCTTTGTTAATTATGCACAGCCTTAAAACGCCCGTTTTGACCTTTTGGCACGCCTGCGTTCGGATCGCCACTCCCCGTTTTCAAGCACCTTCCCCTGTTACCACCCACAAACGCCTCATTCTGTCACTCAAATTAGCAGGCATTCGCTATTTTGCGAGCACACAATTTCCGACCGCAATGACTGGTTCGCGCATGCGTATTACAACCCATACGCATGCACAAACATCGCTCGGAGTGAACGAGTGGCCGCTTACGAGCGGCTCTGAATCAGGCCCTGAATTCCCTTCCTAATAGTCATGAAATAGCACATTCTGTAAGGAATACAATACAAAGCGATGGGCACGATGTGTCATTTCCAAACAGCACATCGTGCCTACCAGCATCACCAGTTTTTCCTCGTACCTTATAGCGATGCGAGGGAAAATATGAGATATCGGCAGCATCATAAATGGGAGCTAAGGGCCTGATTCAGCAAGGATCGCAATTGCAAAGCTGCATGCAGGCAGCTTTGCAATCCTTGCAATAATGCAAATGCAGTGGGAGGTGTATTACACCCCCTGCTGCATTTGCGATCCAAGCACTGCAACGGGAGGTCGCAGGCTGGAATTACCATCGCGACAAACGCCGGGCGGCCGGACAGGCGAGTATGCCTCTGCTTACTCAGGCTGGCCAGCTTGTGACCCCAGGACACTGAGTCGACCAATGCAGACCTTGGGCTTGCCACTCCCAGAATACGGGGCGGAGAGGCCCAGTTTCCGGGAACGCCGGCCATCCCCGCACCACTCCTTAAATGCCTCCGTCTGTCAATCAGATGCCTCCGTCTGCGTGCGATTGAGCAGGACCTGTTCTGCACACTCGCAGAATGGGTCCTGCGCACACGCAGATTCCCGTGCACTGCTGAACCAGGCCCTGAGTTAGCAACCGTGTTACTTCCTGCTGCACTGAATGTCCCCCTATAGCTACAAAATCTAACTTTACAATTTCACTACTAAAAGAGATGGCAATTAATGCGGCATGGTTCTATGGAAATGAGGGTTAGATCTATGGTCAAAATGACACCACAGCACAGGTTATAAAAGCACTCAGTCACAAGCATTTGTCCAATAAACTTCAAGCCTGTCAGCTCAAAATGTATTGTACGGATTTTAATAGCTATATGAAACTTAGAAAGTTAAGACTGAAAAATTCATGGAACACTTAAGCAATCATACTACCAACACAATTTCCCTAAAGTTTCAGTGACTGAATGATGTATCATCTCCGGTCGTGCTGCATCCTAATATGGCGGTGGCTGTATTACAATAAAAAGTCATCTACGTTATGGTGCTTGTAATTTATCAAATTTAATTTGCATGTGCCCTTTATCAATGAAGCCACAGGAAAAAAAAATGTGATTCAAACCCCAACACTAATTAACTAAATACCAAATTATACAAAAAGAATGCATATCAGGATACGACATGAACAGGCCTTTAAGTGCGGGTTTTAGCTTTGTAAGAAAATTAAAATCTGGGGGAAAAAAATATGACAAGTGCTGAAAATGGATATTTAAACTGAAAGCAAATATGAGTAGTTTGAGCATTGATTGTCTGGACAGCTTCAGCTTTTCCAATTATTCCCAAAAAGTGCTATAATCTACCACAAAGAGGTCCAAGCAACTGTATTAATCTGGAATCTGCTTGGAGGACGTGTTACATTTCAGGAGTCACACAGCCATGTAAGCCTAATGATACTGAATTTCCATAAAACCAATCATTCAACATCTGAAGATATCAAGCCGACTTCCAAATGATTCACTAATGCAGCTAAGCATTTGGAGGACAAACTACAACCTGCATGTGGGGTTATTTATGCTGAAACAATGATCTGGACCAAGTGGCTCTGATGAATATTAGACTTCAACCCAAATTTGGCTCATGGTAAAATAATTATGTTACCTTGGGGCTCAATTCACAGCTTTTCAACTTGACTCATTCGTAAAAAACAAGCAGAGGCAAATAGTGCATAAACACAACACCGTGATGCCCGCACCTTTGCACATGCGTTTCTTGGAATGCACTAAAATCAGTAACAGGCAACCTGACGCACTTCAAAGGCCACTATAACCTTCAAAAGAGCAGCCCGTTAGCCTTAAGTTAGATACACACTGAAAGACATATCGCCCTTTTGTTTGAACGGGTGATATATCCATAGTGCTTTGCCGGGGTGTGTACAGCGCATATGTCTGTGATCGACGACGTACACAGACATATCCGAAATGCTGTGCAGCACAGCAGATGGACGATATATCTGAAAGATATATCAGTCAACTTCTGGTGTGTATGGGCGTTTTACCAGGCGCCTGTACACATGCTGCGGGGCCCAGCGGTGATTGACAGCTCAACTGGGCGGGCCTAATGAAGCTGTCAAGCCCGGCACATCGGCACAAGTGGAGTGTGTACACCAGGGGTGGACAATAAGCTGCCCTCCAGCTTGTTGAACTACAAATCCCAGCACACATTGCAACATTTTAGCATGGCCAAATAGCAAGACTGTTGCAGGGCATTCTGGGATGTGTAGTTTTAAAACAGCTGGGGGAGGCGCTTATTGCCCACCCCTAATGCATACACTTACCAATTGTCAAATAGGTCGGCCCATCGTCCTAGTGTGTACCCAGCTTTACTCTCAGTAACAAGTAAAAACAATACATTAAAAGGCACATATCTGTAAAAACATTAGCAGGCCTTTTAAACAAGTGTTACAAACAAATATGACAATAAGGCAGGATAGAGCTGAAAGTGGAGGCTCGAAGGGCCGCCTGTGCCCATCACTGAGATAGACAATCAGTACGAAAATACAGACATGAAGGAGTGCCAATGAATACATATTTTGGAGGTGAAAGAGCTTGCAGTCTGAAAAATATTTCCGTGTTGTGTATTTTTTATCTTGCAAATCTTAACATAAGCAAAAATGATCTATCAACAATAGAAGTTAAAAGTATCAAAGCAATAAAATGGGTTACATTTTAACTGAAGAAAAACTTTTTAACACCCCAAAGCATACATACGTACCAGTCATTCCCAAGTTCAATATGCAAAGCTGTACCATAAAAAACAATCAATTTAAGGCCTGTGTCGTGGCCATAAAGATAAAATAGTTGGCGATTCTAAACTTTGAACCCTTTGTTAAAAAGTGTACTTTAACTTACATGTCAAACTAGCAATAAAGCATGCATCTTCTGACCTTCTATTTGGTGCAGAAAGTGCTCTGTGAAGGTTGGAGATAAGATGAAGAGTAAGATTTATAAAAAATTGTTAAAGTAAAATGACATTATTAAATATTTTCCAAAAAGGACTTTATTTCACTCAGTTATTACTGTAGTTCACATCGAAACAGAAGTATTTTAACTGTGCTAAAAAGGTAGGTGACACTTTTTCAGCTGTGAAAGTCATTAAGTAGTTATAGATGAACATGCAGCACAGTACTAGTGTAAAGGAAACAATTCACTTTATCGGACGATCATCCAAATTCAAGTCCTAAATCACTTTTCCCTACTAGAACATGTCTAATTCCTTCGTCTTTTGTCTGATGTGGACTTCAGGTGAAGTGTCACATTAATGATTTTGAAATATTTTTATTTTTTTTTGGACCCCCCTACATTAGAATTCCCAAATTCAAAGAAAATCAGAGCAAGCGGTTACCTTACTTTTGGGGTTATCTTGTAGGTTTACAGTATCTACCAATTTTAAACTACTAGATTAGGAGTAGGTGATGTGCAGCACTCCAGTTGCTGTGGAACTACACAACCCAAATGCCCTGCCACTTTTTTTTAGCATTCCCTAAGCAGCAAAACTGGGGTAGTGCATGCTGACATGTGTAGTTCCACAGCAGCTGGAGTGCTGCACGTTGCCTACCCCTGGGGTGGAGGACAGTAGCACATATAAACTCATGAATTGCCCAAATACTCAAATTTACTTAAATATACCTACAGCAAGGCTAAAAATATTGTTCAATACAACCTTTGTGTTTGTATATTCGCTCATTATCGTATACACTAACATTTTCTACATACACATTTATGTGAATAAACCAGCTGCCAGAAACTCAAATTCTTCTATAGGACTGACATGAAAAGATTACTAAAACATTCAAGGATAATACAGAAAAATAAAGCAACATTTTAAATACAATATAAATACTTTTAGGGCACAATAGATATACATTAACCCAAATCATTGTTGTTTGTTTTTGGCAAATTATTAAGCTATTCCTATGGCTATGAATAGAAACACAATCGCTACAGATATCTCTGGGAAATGTAACCTCTTTCTGACAACGCTGCTCAATGAACGTCATGATACAAAAAAAAAAAAAACACACAAAAAAAAAACAAAAAAAAAACACGTTTTAATAAATCTTCAGTTATCAAAATATTTCCTCAACCTGTTCAGAAACGTATTAGGAATTGAATTATTTCGCTCTTTACCAATCATGTTAAAAGCTCAAGTCTGCTAAAAATGATTTTAAAATTAAAATAAAAATGTGCTCAGTTACTGTTTCAGGCAGGGGACAAAGAAACGTGATCACAGCATGAAATTACATCTGAACGAAAGCACAATTTGCATAATGGGCTTTGCTTAAAAAAAAAAAAAAATTATTATGTCAAAGCGGGGTGATACCTCAAGACCAACCCTGAATGAAATTAACTTTCGCCTAGAAACAGCACCTGCCCATGGCAACTGAATTACACTGACATCCGCTACAGAAACGCTGTCCCCCAAAAAAAAAAAAAACACACTAGTCAAGGTGGAAATTAATTACACAAAAAGCCATTGCACCATAACAATAGCACAAAAAAACAAATTAGTGGGATGGGCTGCAGATGTATGGGTGCTCTAAAAAAAAAACAAAACAAAGCCTAGCAACTTACTTTTCTTTACTGAAGGCTTTTTTGTGTAATTAAATATCTATGAATAATACCCATCATTTCAGGCTTTTAATCTTGCTGATCAGATAGATTCAGGAGAGGGTAGAGGGGAGGGGAACAGGGCCTTAGAGGAAATAAATAAAAATAAAGAGACATACTGTCATAGGGGAGATCTCACTCAGCCCTTGCCCATCCCCCAGCATTTTGCGGCCACCAAAAGCAGATCCCTCTCCGATTCCTCATTGGAGCGGATCCTCGGGGAGTACGGTGATCCTTAATCATGGGGGTGAGGAAGGTTCCACCGGGAAGGGCAGCGGCAGCACCACCAGCAGCAGAGCTAGGCCTCAGGCCCCACACCCCCCCCCCTTCTCCTGAGCCTCACCCCCCTCCCTGCCCACCATTCAAGAAACACACACACACACACACACACACACACACAAAAAGTGTTTGCAGAGAGAAGGGAGGGGGGGGGAGAGGCACTGAGCATCGAGTTTCTTTAATTAAGCAAACAGCAAGAAAAAAAAAAAAATACACACCCAAAAATTTGTCAGAGCTGCAAATTGTATAGAGCCAAAAACAAACACACACATTTAAAAAAAATATAAAAAGTCAGATTAGGGCTGATCTGTGACCCCGGGGCTGTAAATGCAGATTGGCTGCTGGAAGCAATTACCTGGGAAGCTGATAACAGCACTCACCCCCAACCCTGGGCACCCATCACCGCATTATACCAATACAGGGCATCACAGGGGGCAGGGTGACAGGTAACACTGCTGGAGAGCTCCTGCACTTCACGAGGGGGGGAGGGGGGGGGCTAAATTTGGGGTAATTAGAGGGAGGGGGGAGTGTCGGGGGCGCGCACTGAAGGGGTGGGTGTTTCAGCAGCGGCAGCAGGCGCGCCCCCCCCCCACCCCCTCTCTGGCAGCGCGGGCCGAGCGGCGGGAGTCATCCACAGGCACGCCCACCGCCGGGCTCAGGACACTTCATTTAACGCGGGGGGTGGTGGTTGCGTGACTAGAAGAAACGGGCGGGTGCGAGGGAGAGGGGGAAGAGTGGAGAGAACTCCTGCAAACTGCGGTCACACTTCCGCCGCCCATCAACAGCTAGCACCACTCCACGGACACCCGTGACCGGTTTCCTCCCTCCCTCCGCCTGGGGACTGACGCGGGACCGAGCTCGCGCGCGCGCGCACACTCTCTCTCCTGGCGCGCGCGCTCTCTGTGTGTGAAGCGGCCGTTTGGGAACCGGACTGGAGGGAAAGGGGAGGGGGGTCCTCTCTCTCCCCCCCCCCCCCCCCGCTGCACAGCTTAGGGGGTCCTCGCGCCCCTCTCTCCCCCCCATCCTCAGCGGAGTGTCCTCGCACCCCCTCTATCTCTCTCTCTGTGTCAGGTCCCCCCGCGCGCAGAGGCGGCCGGTACATGGCAGCTGAGGTGAGCGCCGGTTCCGGGTCGGGCGCCGCGGAGGGGGGGGGGGGTGTGGATGTACGGGGGGGAGAAGGGCTTACCTACACAGTGAATGAGCTTGTACCGCCACGAGTCAAGTTCCTGGCGAAAGCCGCGCCTCTCGATACAGCATTGCTGGCTCTTACACAGACTCGCCATTTTCTGCTGGCCCCCCTCGCGAGGGCGCGCACCACGGACCCTCCCCCCTCCGCCCATCTCTCTCCTCCTCCTCCACCACTCCGTGCGTGGGGCCCGGCGGCGGCGTGGAGAGAGAGAGAGAGCGCGAGTGGACCACGTGACGTCAGCGCGCACCCAGCACTGTGACAGGGGGAGAGAGAGGGCTGGCGGGGTGCACGTCCTTCCCAGCCTGCTCCCAGGGCCCGGGCGGGTGAGAGGGGGGGTGTAGGTGTAGCCATGGTAATGCTACACAGAAATAGCAGGGGCTGACCGACTGTCACACAGAATGATATTAACACGGGCACACGAGAAGTGTCAGTCAAGCTGGTGGACTACAAGTACCAGCAATGCCCTACCAGCCAGATAGATATCTATATCTCACAAACAACTAGTGTTAGGAAACACAACTTGTGGATCTGCAAATCCCAGTGTAGGGGAGTGAAGTGATGTGCTCAGCAATACAAGATGTCAGGGGTTCTGCTAGCATGCCATGATGCCCAGTGGTGGGACTTGTGTACATATAACTAAAGCACTTCTGGTACAATTGTAAAGTGCTGTGGAACATGCTGGCACTGCATAAATACATGCTAATAATACTGTGCTTCTTATTTTGTCATCTAGTGATCCATGTGTGGATTGTTGTTTTTCTCTCCCTTGATTTGTTCTCAGTTGTGTATTTGTAACCCATTATCTCACTTTAAAATGAACCTACATTCATACCTATTGTTCAGTTCTAGTAAAATTTTCCTTTCTGGCATGCAACTGTCTTTGCCAAGTTTGTCCAGCAGAGTGAAAACAGGTGTGCCCGGAGAAGCTATTCTCCTGTTTTGAAGGTGCAAACTTAGGGCCTGATTCAGTAAGGATCGCAGCGATTACGCATACAGTCTCACTGCAATAGTATGCTAATCCAGTACGATCGCTATGCCGTTGCAGCCAGGGCTGCAACTGGGGGGGGGGAGCGGCTAGAGGTGTGCCGGAATGCAGGGGTTGAAAAAGGGCTGACTCAGCCCTGCACACCCCGGCAGTCTTGTAGTGCATGGTGACTTGGGGGCTGAAGATTCCATACGGACGGCTCCGTCCGCATTGGCTCTGGTGAAAACGGCCATCCAAAAATGGCCGCCGTTGAGAAGGCAGATGCTAGAGGTCCTACTGGACCTCTAAAGTCTGTTAGGCTAACGCAATGCACATATCGTTCCTGGAAGTGCCGGGAATGATGGCGCTGCCGGGAGATGGTGCAGAAAGCTGCATTTCTACATCAGGGTCCATAGGGTATCCACAGGGAATAGGTGATGATATCAGGCACCATAGAGTTAACTTTTCAGCCTCCCAGGATGCACTAGTGTCCCCCTCCTATACCCCGCCCCCGAGCCAAGGCATCTCAGTTTCGTTGGTGCCCGGCTCTGAGTCGGAGCACATGTTTAGAGGGGGGCTAAGAATAGCCTCTGAAGTTTTTTCAAGGCAGCTGTGGCTGCACATCTGGGAGTACAGCATGGACAGTCACTGCTGACGTCCATGCCGTCTCCCCTACACCCCGCCGGTACCAGAACACCGGTACTGATCCGGGGATGCTGGTAAGTATCTGGGGTCACGGCTAGCGGTGACCCCAGATGCTACGGGCCATGGCCGGATTCAAGGGGAACAGGTAAGCAGCAGGGGTCCCGCGGTGGGTCCCTGATGAGAACATGGTCCAAAGTCCCCAGGCAGGGGGCTCCCTGGGGACTGGCTGCAGCGTGGAGCCAGGTACTAACCTGCGCTTCCACTATCCCCCTGGGACAGCGGGCCGCAGCTGAGCGGCAAGTGCTGTGGCGTCCCAGGGGTTAATTGCATGCCAGGGGAGCGCGCCTTCCCTGTATACAGCCGGCGCCTCCCCCGCTGCACACAGCCCTCTCTGCGCTGCCGATTGGTCCTGTGGCAGCACTCCTCCCCCAGGCCGGCCTCCTCTCTGCTCCTCGGTGGCCAACTTTGTATGGTGAACACTGCTGGAAGCTATTGATCGGTGGCATTGCGGTCTGGGTCCCCCAGCATACCTCTCCTCCGTTGGGCTTAAGGTCAGTGTATGCAGCGCTGTGTCCTACCAGACTCGGTGTAGTTGAGAAACAGTGCTGATAGTGCAGGGATTAATTTCTTCTGCATTGTATGCAACTTCTGCTAGCGCTGCTGCCTGTACTTTCACTCTACTGTCAGCCATTTTACTGTCCCTGCTCTTACTCTGCTAAAGCCCTTGATTGCAGGGTGTTTCTCCCACTATACTAACAAGTATCAGTGAGAGGGGTCACATACTTACCATCATGTCTGAGAGTGAATTTCCTCTCCAGCTTATGTGTACTAAGTGCAAGGTACCAATAGCGGAGGGGGAGGTTAACACGGAGGGGCTATGTCGGCAGTGTTATTGGCGTGGCCAATTACTGTCACGGCTCCGGCACAGGAACCTCCCTGGGCTTGTTTCGCTAAGGCGCTTACAACCTTAGTGGGCCAGTTAGCTCCGCCACCTGCTTTTTCCAAGATGGGATTGTCCCAGCAGTCAATGGTGTCGTCACCCATGCAGGGTTTCCCGAGACAACTGATGGTACCCCACAATCTCCCTATTTCCCCTCCCCAGGTTTCACAGGAACCTGCGTGGGTTAACTCACTGATAAATTCAGTACAGCATTTGTCGGACGTGTTACAAGGGGAGTCTGTGTTGCGGCCTGTGGAGTCTGCTCCTTATGAGGGTGACGACGTGATGTCCGATGATGGGGAGATTCTGGATCTATCTGACCAGGAACCTCTCCATACTAAAGAGTCGGACACTAAGTCAAAGGTTTATATTCCTGGCCTTATTCGGGCAGTCCGCACGGCTTTAGTTATTGAGGATGATGATCCTCCGGTGTCCAAGTCCAAATATGCCTTTTTCAAGGATATTATGGGTGACGCCACAGTGTTTCCTCTTTCTGGTCAGTTAGTAGACCATTTAGAGGAGGCATGGAAACACCCCGGAAAACGGTATCAGCCTCAGAGGCGCTTAGTCGTGGCTTATCAGTTTGCTGACAATTATTTTTCTAAGTGGAAATCCCCTCCACAGGTGGATTCTCATGTGACACGCCTAGTCAGAAGTGCCACTTTGCCCATGCCTTCCATGTCCTCTTTGAAGGATGCTACGGACCGCAAGGTGGAAATCTGCCTAAAGTCCATTTATTCCCTTGTGGGGAGGGGCGTCCAGACCGGCTATGGCCGTGTGTTGGGTAGCCAGAGCTATGGAGCGCTGGGCTGATAGTTTGGAGGCGTCTTTGGAATCTGACTGTTCGGCTGAACAGGCCGAGTTGGTGGGCAATCTCCAGGATTTGGCCACTTACATCAATGAAGCGGCCTTGGATATCAGTATCCTCACCTCTAGGATTTCTTCTGCAGCTGGTTGCGATCTTGGAAAGCGGACGCTGATTCCAAAAAGGGGTTAGAAGGTTTGCCTATTAATGGAGAAGTCCTATTTGGTCCGGATCTGGACAAAATTGTCCTATGCTGGCAGCAGCCAAATCTGCATGTCTCCCGTCTGCTGCGGTCCCTTCAAGTTCTGGTACGTCGGCCTTACAGGGCCCAGGATAGGCCTAAAGCAGTCTTTTCCCCGTCAGGCTGGGCCCAAGAAATCGGCCAAGCCCAGGAAACAGGCCTGGAGTACCAGACGTCCGGCCCCTAAGTCAGATGACAAACCTGCGGCCTGACGGTCCGGGCCTCCCTTTGGGGGATCCCAAAGTGGGAGGCTGCCTGCTTCAGTTCGCCCAGTGTTGGTCGATAACTACGACAGACAATTGGGTTCACGAGGTGGTTTCTCACGGGTATGCCCTCTCCTTTCGGCACAGGCCCCCATCCCGGTTCTTCACCACAGGCCTTCCATTAGACCGGAACAAAGCCTTGGAACTGCGGAAGGTTTTGCACACTATGCTCCAGGCTGGAGTTATTGTGCCTGTTCCATTCTCCCAGAGGGGCCAGGGTTTCTATTCTAATCTATTTTTGGTGCAGAAACCCAATGGGTCCTACCATCCGAATCTCAACCTCAAGGCCCTCAACAGGTCCTTGAGGTTGCCGCGGTTTCGGATGGAGACCCTACGGTCCATCATTCTGGCGCTGGAACCTGGGGATTACATGGTGTCATTGGACATCCAGGACACTTACCTGCATGTCCCTATTCTTTTGCGCCATCAGCAGTTCCTCAGGTTTGCAATCCGCAACGATCACTTCCAGTTCCGGGCGCTGCCCTTTGGCCTGGCGACAGCACCACGAGTGTTCACCAAGGTCATGGCGGCTCACCTGCGGATGCAGGGAGTCCTAATGTTACCGTATCTGGACGACCTTCTGTTGTTGGCAGGGTCTCCAGAGCTCCTTCTACGCCATCTGGACCTGACGATTGCAGTGCTGCAACATCACGGCTGGTTGATAAACTGGCAGAAGTCCACCCTGACCCCGTCTCAGAGTATCCTGCACCTCGGGGTCTTGTTGGACTCCAGGCAGCAGCGGATCTTTGTGATGGTGGAAAAGATCTCTGCTTTGCAGTTGAGGGTGCGCAATTGTCTACAGTGTCGCCGAGTGTCTCTGCACTCGGCGATGAGGTTGCTGGGCTCCATGGTGTCAGTATTCGACATGGTGGAATATGCCCAGTTTCACTCCAGACCTCCTGCAGCAATTGATCCTGTCCAAATGGAATGGACTGCCTCAGAGTCTTAAAGTCCCAGACGATGGTGCTCACTCCAAAGGTTCGCCTGTCTCTAGCCTTGTGGTTGCAGATGACCCACCTGAACAAGGGTCGCCCATTTTGGGTGGCGAACTGGGTCCTGTTAACAATGGACGCCAGTCTCCGGGGCTGGGGAGCTGTCACGGGTCCACACTTGTTCCAGGGCAGGTGGACTCAGGCAGAAAAGGAGCTTCCAATAAACATCTTGGAACTCCGCGCGGTTTTCAATGCTCCAGCAGGCACATCAGGTTCTCCAAGGTCACCCTGTGTAGGTCCAGTCGGACAACGCCACTGCCGTGGCCTACATAAATCGACAAGGAGGAACCCGAAGTCGGGCGGCACTCGCAGAGGTGTCCTGGTCTGGGCGGAGCGCAATCTCCCAGCCATATCAGCAGTGTTCATCCCGGGAGTCCCCAACTGGGAAGCGGATTTTATCAGTCGGCAGGATGTACATCTGGGAGAATGGTCTTTGCACCAGGATGTCTTTCTACTTCTGGTGGACAGGTGGGGTCTTCCAGAGATAGACCTCATGGCGGCCCGGCACAACAACAAGTTGCCGGTGTACGGGTCTCGAACAAGAGACGAAAAGGCGTCTCTGGTGGATGCTCTGTCCGTCCAGTGGACGTTCCAGTTTGCCTATCTCTTTCCTCCGTTTTCCCTTCCGCGGGTAATCCGGAAATTCAAACAGGAAGGGGGTACTCTCCTGTTGATAGCTCCCGAGTGGCCCAGGCGGCACTGGTTCTCGGACCTCCAGAGTCTGTCCGTGGACATTCCTCTGCGGTTGCCACTGCGACCGGACCTGCTATCACAGGGTCCTTGTCTTCACCCAGACCTGGCTCGGCTGTCTTTGACGGCGTGGCTGTTGAGTTGGCCATGTTGAGGTCCAGAGGGTTTTCCGACTCTGTGGTGCAAACCATGTTAAGAGCTCGGAAGCCATCCTCTGCAAGAATATACCATTGTGTGTGGCATACGTTCTTCCAGTGGTGTCAAATAGAGGTTATGCCCCTCGGGAGTTCCGCCTCTCTAGAGTGTTGGCTTTCCTACAGGCTGGCCTAGACCATGGGCTTCGCCTTGCTTCCCTGAAAGTGCAGGTGTCTGCCCTGTCAGTCTGGTTCCATCGTAGGATTGCTGCGCTCCCTGATGTGCGCACCTTTATGCAAGGTGTTCTTCGCATTCAGCCACCTTTTGTTCCACCGGTGGCTCCTTGGGATTTGGCTGTGGTCCTCCAGAGCTCTCCAGGGACCGCCGTTTGAACCACTGGGCTCAGTGGACCTTAAATGGCTTACAGCTAAAACAATATTCCTTCTGGCCATTTCTTCTTCGGCCAGATGTGTTTCTGACTTAGGGGCTCTCTCCTGTAGACCCCCTTTTCTGATTTTTCATAGGAACAGGGTGGTGCTGCGCACTCGTCCTGGATTCCTTCCAAAAGTTGTTTCAAGTTTCCACATTGAGGAAATCGTTGTGCCGGCTTTTAACTCACCTGATCTTTCAGTGGGTGAGGCCACTTTGGATGTTGTGCGGGCCTTAAGGATTTATGTTGACCGCACTTCTTCGTTTAGGAAGTCGGATGCCTTGTTTGTCATCTATGGCTTCCGTAAAAGAGATTGGCCTGCTTCAAAGCAAACTTTGGCAGGTTGGATTCTTATGGCTATTTCAGAAGCTTATCTTCATGAAGGCTTTCCAGTTCCATACTCTGAGGGCACATTCCACTAGGTCTGTGGGTCCTTCGTGGGCAGCTCGACGTGGTGCCTCTGCAGTCCAGATCTGCAAGGCTGCCACATGGTCCTCTGTCCATACCTTTGTGAGGTATTACGCTTTTGACACCTTTGCCTCTCCTTCGGACAGCGGATTCTCCCCACCCTTAAAGGATACTGCTTTGGGACATCCCCAAGGTATCCTGTGGATACCCTATGGACCCTGATGTAGAAAATGAGATATGGTAAGAACTTACCTTTGTTATCTCTATTTCTACGAAGTCCATAGGTTCCACAGGACTCCCGCACTGTCGCACCTGTGCTGCATATGGGTTTTACTCTGGTCACCGTTTTTTTCCGTCTCCCTCTGGTGAGAATGTGATTCTTGTGTGTGTGTCCAAATCTTCTCTCTCTTCCTTCTCCTCCTATGGCTTGGTATGTAACTGAGATGCCTTGGCTCGGGGGCGGGGTATAGGAGGGGGACCCTAGTGCATCCTGGGTGGCTGAAAACTTAACTCTATGGTGCCCTATGCCTGACGTCATCACCTATACCCCAAGGAATCCTGTGGAACCCTATGGACTTCGTAGAAATAGAGATAACAAGGTTAAGTTCTTACCATATCTCATATTTTTCTCCTGTGAAACCCCCCTGGCAACGAGTATGAAACCCCCCTGGCAACGAGTATGAAACCCCCCTGGCAACGAGTATGAAACCCCCCTGGCAACGAGTATGAAACCCTCTGGCAATGAGCATGGAACCCCTGGTAACGAGCATAAAACCCCTGACAAAGAGCAGGTAATTTTAAAGTAATTAGAAGCCTTACTGTGGGGCATAAAATGGTGTTGGGCAAATATGTAAGTGGCACTTTGGTAATAGGCATTACAGTGTGTGGCATAATGTGCAATGAGCATTATGGTTTGTGGAATAATGTAAAGTCTATATACCAGGGAAGTCTGACTAGTGCACTGCCTTATGGAGGAACAAGGACAAAATCCAGGTTCCGCAAGAGAGGGATGCATAATTACTGCCTTACATCGGGTGATAGATATCTTAGTTTTGGCCCTGAGTGCTGAATTGGGAAGACTACTTCCTCAGCCGTCACGACATGCATCCCGGGGAATGGTCTCTTCACCAAGAAGTGTTTCAGCTCCTAGTGGACAAGTGGGGCCTTCCAGACGTGGACCTCTTGGCCTCTCGACTAAATCACAAGCTGCCTCAGTACTGGTCCAGAACAAGAGACGCCAGAGCTCTCTTGGTGGACGCTCTGTCAGTCAAGTGGAACTTCCAGTTTGTGTACCTGTTTCTTCCAATCTCCCTCCTTACTCGAGTAATTCGGTTCAAACAAGAGTGAGGCATGGTCCCGCTGGTGGCTCCAGCGTGGCCCCGATGTCCGTGGTACTCAGATCTTCGGAGTCTCTCAATTGAAACTCCGTGGCTGTTGCCTCAATGTCCGGACCTGTTGTCTCAGGGCCCTTGCCTCTCCTAAGATGGTCTCTAAATTCCACATTAATGAGAAAATTATTGTGCCAGCCTTTAACTCCCCAGACCTCTCGGCAGGGGAGGCCTCATTGGATGTGGTACGTGCCCTCAAGATTTATGTGGGTCTTAACAGTTCTTTTCAGAAATCAGACTTTGTACTTTATGGTTTCCACAAGAGAGGATGGCTGGCCAATAAACAAACTTTGGCTAAATGGCTTCGTATGATCTCTGAGGCTTACATTCATGAGGGCCTTCCAGTCCCCCCTTCTGTTACTGCTCATTCTACTCGGACTGTGGGCCCTTTGTGGGCAGCTAGTCGTGGTGCCTTGGCTGTACAGTTTTGTAAGGCGGTCACGTTGTCTTCTATCCAGACCTTTTTGAAGTATTACTCCTTTGATAACTTTCTACAAGATCCATAGGGTCCACAGGGCACCCACCCTGACGCACCTGTGCTTCAGTTGGGCTTCGCTCTGATCACCGGTTTTCCGTCTCCTTCTGTGTGAGAATGTGATTCTATTGTGTTCCAGACTTTCTTCTCTCTTTTATCCTCATCCCGCCTTTAACTTGCTATGTAACTGAGGAGCCTCCGGCCCAGGGGCAGGATATAGAGGGAGACCCGTTGCATCCTGGATGAAGAATTTACTGTGTAAGGTGTCCGGATGACTCTGAATCACCTATACCCCAAGGTCACCCTGTGTACCCTATGGACCTTGTAGAAAAAGAGATAACAAGGGTAAGTTCTTACCATATCTCTACCTTTTGAATGACAACCAGGCTTCTTTTTCCAGTACATTTTAAGTTTCTGAAAATGTTCATCATTCATTACTGATCTTATTTGTGGCCCTATAAATATACCTTCTTTCAGCTTTTGCATCACATAAGGTGTCTACACATGAGACGAATCACAATCCATGCGATGTTGTCAATGATTTCCCTTGATCTCCCCAGAACTCTCAGACATACGATATTGTGCTTAAACTGTGTAATCTGACCAGCGACCTATTATGCGTCCTTAATGATTTCCAGCGCGTCATTTGTACGATTTAACGTTCCGATGCATCGGAATCAGCCAAATCGTGCAAAAAAATTAGTCTAGTGTGTAGGGACCTTTTTTACTTTCGGAAATTAAGATTTCAAATGCATACATGCAGCAGAGTTTTTATCATTTGCTTTTACAAATTGTTCCATCTGTCGTAGTTTAGTATGCAGTGGAGGTAAATACACTTTTTCAGGATCCACTAAAGGAGTATTTAATAAATTTTTCTGCCCAGGAATAAGATTCACGTTTAGTTTTTTTTCTACTGTAGTGAGACTTCCTATCACTGCTGTCCCATTCGCACAAGAAACAGCAGAATTTAGTGTACTCAAGTTGCAAACCAAGCAATAAAGCAATGACCTTCAATTCACCTTAGATATTCCAGTTATATTTTTCATATTGGACCTGTGCTACAGGTATTGATGGGAATTTATTGCTGTTCTGTAGATGCACAGCCTTCAAACTAGGGGTGAGCGGGTTCGGTTTTACTCGGTTCTTATCGCCACTTTACCGCAATTTCGGCTCGATTTCATTCGCTATCCAAAACGCGTATTCGGCGATAGCCAATAAAAAGATCCGAGTAAAACCGAACCCGCTCACCCCTACTTCAAACTAACTTTTGATGAGTCCATGAACATTTGCTACTCATCTGTCCAGTGTTGATGACCAAGAGCCTCCATAACAGAACAAATGTGTATGATAGGCCTTAAAGAACGCTAAAATCTGAAAAAAAGAAAAGTAACTGTCACAGATACACTATGCCTGGTGGAAAAATTCTAATCACATATTTGAATTCAGAATTTAAAACACCACTAGAGTCACTATTCTGATTTTTTTGTGAAATAAATCATGTTGACCACCTGTCAGATGGTCATTTCTCCTGCTTCCACATTGCCGGTGCCTTTCCATCAAACATCTCACATATCCTTAAGGAACCCTGCCTTCACCCTTGACCCTTTTTGAACTACTGCCCCACCTCTTGTCTTCCTTATGTACAAATAAACAGAGGTCTGCTTACGAAAGCTGAGGTGATGATAGGTTTTCCAAAACTGCAGCTGTCATAGCTGATTATTGGCTCTTGTTGCTAAAAGGAATAAGGAAAATTGTTTGGCAGCGCAGGGTTTGTGCACAATATAAACTCTGTACCAGCCTGGTAAATGTAACAATATTTATGCATAATGAAAACATAAAATCACGTGTATATTAAAACTGCTGAGGGTGAACATAGCACTCAGAAATTAGTAATAACTAGATTAATCATATCCTTGTTATACGAATCAGAGAGCATGATGTCCAAAATGCTGACGGGAGCTGCGTTTGTCCACAACCTTTAATGCGATTCTCTGAGTATATATCCGCTTCCTCAGAAACAATGTGTCTATGGGCCTGTTTCAGATGTGGGCAGTATCGCACAGCCACAAGGAATGCAATACTGTCTTAACCAGAATGCAGCAGGAGATCTATAAGAAATAAGCACCTCCTGCCTGCATCTGCAATCTTGCAACGTTCTTAGACGGCCGCGATGGTTGCTGCTTTGGCCAGTCTGCGCTCTGTTTCCAGGAACGCTCTCCCTGGCGCTGACCTAGTATGAGTACAGCATGTCAATCATATAGGCAATCATAGACTGCAGCATGTCAATCATATAGGCGATCCTATAGACGCTGACACTTGAAATGCCGACCGCCGGCTTCCCGACTGTCAAATCCCGGCAAGGTACTAATGACAGCCATCGAAATCCCGATGTCTGTCATTAGACCTACAGTACGCCGGAAGCCCGACACTCAGCATACCGAACGAAGGTAAGCCGGATGCGGACAGCTGCGGCGGGGGGGAGGGTTAGGTTTTAGGGCTCCCGGTGGGGACTTAGGGTTAGGCACCCCCCCCCCCCCGGGAGGGTTAGGTTTAGGCTAGGGGAAGGGGGGGTTAGCGTTAGGCACCCCTAAGGGAGGGGTAGGGTTAAGGTACTTACCATAATCAGCTGTCAGGATCTTCACCCCTGCCAGGCTACAGCTGTCTGGATTTGAACCACCGGCCATAGGGCCGGTGGAATTACATACTGATTCCCTATAGACTGTAGTATGTCAATCATAAAGGCAATTTAAAAATTTGAATTTAAGGCAATTTTTTTATGGTTCATCGAACACAGTCTAAAAGAACGGTTAAGGATTAAAATATAAATAGAAACATTCAGAGCTAGTATCGTGCATGTAAATCCCCAACGATGGATCAGAAGAAAATATATCTTACTACAGTTCATGCCAAAGGAGTACTACAATTCATGAATTTCATAATTTATACATGTTCTAATGCATATAATTTTATCAGAGAATGATCATACTCTTTAAATTGCATAGGACATTATTCACATTGTGAAAAATGACAAATTTAACACCGACTTTAGTTGTTTCTGATACATTATCTGGAATAGTTTAGTTGTTGTTTTTATATAGAGAATTATGTGCCTCTGGCCTTATTTATCAATGATTTTTATCACTCACAACGAGTGATAAAACTCGTTGCGTGTGATAATGGTGCTCCAGCCAGTCACCTGCCAACTGTCATCTGTTTGAAAAATGACAGTTGGGAGCTGATTGGCTGGAACACCATTTATGATACGCAACAAGTTTTATCACTCGTTGTGAGTGATAAGTCATTGATAAATTAAGCTCTATATCAATTGTTACCTGAAATATATCCAAATAAGTAACATAGTATTATTTATAAAAGTTGCATACTTATTTGTTTCTAGAAATACAGGTGTTTCATGTGTTTTTCAGTATGGTATCTATATCTATAAATTTTATATACAGTGGTGTGAAAAGGTTTTTGACTGTTTCCTGATTTCTTCTAGTATTGTAAATTTGTAACACTGAATTGCTTGTTTCAGATCTTCAAACAATGTATATGAATTTAAGGCAAATACACCCTGAGCAAACACAAAATGCAGTTTTTAAATTATCATTTTATTCATAGAAGCAAAAGAGTTATGCAACACCAACTGGCCCTGTGTGAAATAGTAACTGCCCTCTTAGTTAATCATTCACCCAATGTACCAAGTTGCATTGATAATTGGGTTCAATTAGAGTAGACGCAACCAGGCTTTATTACTGCCAGCCCTGTTGAATCTAAACATCACTTAAATAGAATCTCTCCAGTAATGTGAAGCTGAATGAAAGGTCTCAACAAGCAGCAGAGTGTGCCTCGATCAAAAGAAATTCCAGAAGATATGACAGAGAAAGTTATTGAACTGTATCAGTCTGGAAAGAGTTACAATGCCATTTCTTGGGCCCTGGAACTTCAAAAAACCACAGTGAGAACTTTTATCTCCAAATGGAAAAAACTTAGGACAGTTGCGAAACTTCCCAGAAGTTGCAGACCTATCAAAATTCCTCCAACAGCACATCGATAACTCATCCAGGAAGTCACAAAATAACCTAGGTCGAACATCTAAGGAACTGCAGGCCTCATTCACTTGAGTTTGCTCCCCTTCCCTTTCAGAACCCAATTCAAGGTTCTCACGCTCGCTTACAAAGCCCTCACCCAATCCTCTCCCATTTACATATCTGATCTCATCTCCCTTCTGTCTCCTGTCCACCCTTCGTCATTCAACTAATGCACGTCGCCTTTCACAACAACTGATTACTTTCTCCCATTCCCGCCTCCAAGATTTTGCCCGTGTTGCTCCCCACCTTTTGGAACTCTCTTCCTCTCCCCATTAGACTCTACAACCATTCAAACGGGCTCTCAAGACCCACTACTTCATTAAAGCCTTCCAGCTCTCCTCCTAACTTGCTGCTACATCCTAACTCGTCTACCCCATCTGTGTCACACCTGTTTGTCTGCCCCTCCCTTTTAGAATGTAAGCTCTTACGAGCAGGGCCCGCTACCCTCTTGTGCTTCTCCCTGCTTTACTTTCATCTACTTCTTATTCCCCACTAGGGCACCTAACACTTGGTTGCTTATGCTCTGCTGCTTATGTGGGTGTTATGGTCGCTAATTTAGCAATGTATATTATCCATGTCCTGCATTGTATTGTACTGTAAGTCACTGGTCACCTATTTGTTTATGTACTTTGTAAGGCGCTGCAGAACACTTGTGGCACCATATAAATAAATGATAATGATTCCACCATAAGAAAGAGACTGGACAAAAATAATATTCATGGAAGAGTTACAAAGCCAAAACCACTGCTTACCATGAGGAATTCATTGATGACCCCCAAGCCTGTTGGGCTAACCTGCATAGACAGTTTGTTTATTATTTGGAATGAGGGGCCAGATTTAGCACAGAAATTTGTTAATTATTTGAATTATAACATGTATAATTTAAATTTCACCCACACGTTTAGTCACGATAAAGTTGATTTCCTTGATATAACAGTCTCAAAAGAAGACTATAAAATATTTTCTTCAAATTATACAAAACCGGTAGGAGCCAATAATTATTTACACTACAAAAGCGGCCATTATAAGCATTCCCATTTTTTTCCCATTAGATCCAATACTTTAGTTTATACCAACTACATAGTCACCTCCTTAAATCCCAGGTTGAGTCTATTTGCTGTTTAGATATTAACAGTCTACTAGGGATAGCAGTCTAGAGATATACCCATATTCACATGTAGTTAAGAACTACAAACATCTATGTATGTTTATACACACATTTTTATGATTCTCTTGCTATGTATATTCGCATACCTGGATTTATGGATTATCTTCTGTACGTGTGTGTATATAATATATATATATATATACACACAGATACAGGTTGAGCCTCCGATATCCAAAATGCTCGGGGACCAGGGGTATTTTATATGTCGGAATATTCTGTATTTTGGAATATATGTATATCATAATGAAATATCTTGGGAATGGGACCCAAATCTAAACACAGAATGCATTTATGTGTTATATACATCTTATACACAGATATTTTTGCAAATTTAATTAAAATAAAAAACTAAGAAATCACATGTACATAACTATTCACAGCCTTTGCCATGAAGCTCAAAATTGAGCTCAGGTGCATCCTGTTTCCACTGATCATCCTTGAGAGGTTCCTACAGCTTAATTGGAGTCCACCTGTGGTAAATTCAGTTGATTGGACATGATTTTGAAAGACATACACCCATCTATATAAGGTCCCACACTTGACAGTGCATGTCAGAGAACAAACCAAGCATGAAGTCCAAGGAATTGTCTGTAGACCTCCAAGATGGGATAGTCTCAAGGCACAAATATGTGGAAGGGTACAGAAAAATATCTGCTGCTTTGAAGGTCCCAATGAGCACAATGGCCTCCATCATCCATAACTGGAAGAAGTTTGGAACCACCAGGACTCTTCCTAGAGTTGGCCGGCCGTCTAAACTGAGCGATCGGAGGAGGAGGGCCCTAGTCAGGGAGGTGACCAAGAACCCGATGGTCACTCTGTCAGAGCTACAGCATTTCTCTGTGGAGAGAGGAGAACCTTCCAGAAGGACAACCATCTCTGCAGCAATCCACCAATCAGGCCTGTATGGTAGAGTGGCCAGATGGAAGCCACTCCTTAGTAAAAAGCACATGGCAGCCAACCTGGAGTTTGCCAAAATGCATCTGAAGGACTCTCAGACCATGAGAAACAAAATTCTCTGGTCTGAGACAAAGATTTGAACTCTTTGGCGTGAATGCCAGGCATTATGTTTGGAGCAAACCAGGCACCGCTCATCACCAGGCCAATACCATCCCTACAGTGAAGCATGGTGGTGGCAGAATCATACTGTGGAGATGTTTTTCACCGGCAGGAACTGGGACACTAGTCAGGATAGAGGGAAAGATGAATGCAGCAATGTACAGAGCCATCTTTTGATGAAAACCTGCTCCAGAGCGCTCTTGAACTCAGACTGGGGCGACTGTTCATCTTTCAGCAGGACAACGACCCTAAGCACACAGCCAAGATATCAAAGGAGTGGCTTCAGGATAACTCCTGTGTATGTCCTTGAGTGGCCCAGCCAGAGCCCAGACTTGAATCCGATTGAACATCTCTGGAGAGATCTGAAAATGGCTGCGCACCGACTCTTCCCATCCAACCTGATGGAGCCTGAGAGTTGCTGCAAAGAGGAATGGGCGAAACTGCCCCAATATAGGTGTGCCAAGCTTGTGGCATCATATTCAAAAAGACTTGAGGCTGTAATTGCTTCCAAAGGTGCATCAACAAAGTATTGAGCAAAGGTTGTGAATACTTATTTACATGTGATTTCTTAGTTTGTTTGTTTTTTTAATTAAATTTGGAAACTTTTTAAACTTTGTCATTATGGGTTATTGTGTGTAGAATTTTGATGACAAAAATGAATCTATTCCATTTTGGAATAAGGCTGTAACATAACAAAATGTGTAAAAAGTGAAGCGTTGTGAATACTTTCCGGATGCACTGTGTGTATGTATGTGTGTGTGTGTGTATATATATATATATATATATATATATGTGTGTATGTTTATATTTTTATAGTTTTTACTTAATTTTGATATATCCATGTTTGTATATATTTATGTATTTATTTTTCTGAATATAATAGTGTCTATTGTAATTGCTAGATGTCTTCATTTATTTATGCCCTGCATTTATATATGTCAATCTGTGTTTAATGGAGTTATCCTAGACTCCTCCCTCTCCTTTAAACCACACATTCAGCAGCTCTCGCAGTCCTGCCGTTTCCACCTAAAAAATATCTCCAGGATTAGACCCTTCCTCACCCAGGATGCCACTAAAACTCTCATCCACTCACTGGTCATATCTAGATTGGACTACTGTAACCACCTCCTAGCTGGCCTCCCAGTCTCTCACCTCTCTCCACTACAATCTGTTCTCAATGCTGCTGCTCGGCTCATCTTCCTCTCCAGACGTTCTACATCTACTTCCCCTCTCCTACAAGCCCTACACTGGCTTCCCTTCCCCTTCAGATGCCAATTCAAGGTTCTTACACTCGCCTACAAAGCCTCACCAAATCCTCTCCCGCATACATTTCTGACCTTCTCTCCCTTCACACTCCCGCCCGTCCACTTCGCTCAACAAATGCATGCCGCCTCTTGCCAACTGATTACTTCCTCCCACATCCAAGATTTTGCCTGTGCTGCTCCCTACCTTTGGAATGCTCTTCCTCTCCCCATCAGCCTCTCCACCTCTCTACAAATCTTCAAACGGGCTCTCAAGACCCACTACTTCATCAAGCCCTTCCAGCTCTCATCCTAACCCACCGCATGCTCTTTACTCCCTATCTTCCCCTTCTATGTCACGTTTGTCTGTCTACCCCTCCCCTTTAGAATGTAAGCTCTCACGAGCAGGGACCCCCTCCCTCATGTGCTTCTCTTTCCATATTCTTCTACTCTTTACTCCCCATAAGGGCACCTAACACGTGACTGCCAACTCCCGGCTGCTTATAGTGAGTTCTTTAATCGCTAATGCAGCAATGTATATAAATCTTGTCCTGCACTGTAATGTACAGTTACTTGTTTCCTGTTCACCTATTCTATGTACTATGTAAGGCGCTGCGGAACACTTGTGGCGCCATATAAATAAAGGATAATAAGAATAAGAACAGGCTCTGAACAACTTGAGGCACAGCTTCTAATCATTTCACTAATTATGAGGAGGATGAAAGAACATCATTTGCAAACTATTGTCAGCCTTGAAAAAGTTTCTGTGGCTCAGAGACTAAAGGCGTTGACGCTATTACCCGCTGTTCTAACCTACCAGCAGTTTGATACCTGTTTTGCCTGGAGACCATCAGGATATTTTATGCCGCTGCGTCCAGAGAAGAGCGTGAGACGCACGGAGGTGTACTTATTCTCAGCGGCACTGCTAGCTCCAAATTACGCCGCACTATTTCTGCTACACCAGCCGTTTCACTAAATATTGAGCTTAAGACGCATAGAGCTAAACACAGCCGCAGCGGCACCACGAGCCCGGAATTTACTCCGGTGAGCTATTATTCCATCAGCCGCTGGAACTTACTTTCATACAGATGAAATAACAAGTGAGGTCCCGGGACCTCCTATGTGCGCCTGTGAGAAACTTGATTCCCCTGGGACGCCAGCACAGGTACCAGGCTTCATCATACATACAGGTACTATTATCCCAAAATTGCCGCTGCTATTACTAATGAAAAACGGACATTGATGTGGAGATATTTTATATCCAGTGCAAATACATCTAAAAGCACATTTGGAAATAAACACTAGAAGCTATTTAATGCCCATTTCGCAATTGGAGATCCACATGTAGTGCACATTCTAACAACTCATCACTTTCTTTTTTTTTTTCTACTTCAGGGTCCATAGGGTATCCACAGGATACCTTGGGGGTATAGGTGTGACGTCAGTCGCAGGGCACCAAAGAGCCAAGCTTTCAGCCTCCCAGGATGCACCAGGTCCCCCCCCTATACCCCGCCCCCGGGCCAAGGCACCTCAGTTTAGTTTGGTGCCCGGCCGGAGTCGGGTGCACCTGTTGGAGTGGGGGCTAGAAGAGCCCCTGAAGCTTTTTCTTCATGCAGCTGTGGCTGCACATCTGGATGAACAGCATGGACAGTCAGTCCTGACGTCCATGCTGTCTTCCCTACACCCCGCCGGTACTGATCCGGGGATGCTGGTGGGCGTCTGGGGTCACAGCTAGCGGTGACCCCAGATGCTCCGGACCATGGCCGGATTCAAGGGGGACAGAGGTAAGCAGTGGGGTCCCGCGGTGGGTCCCCGCTGATCACATGGTCCTAAGTCCCCAGGCAGGGGGCTCCCTGGGGACTGGCTGCAGCGTGGAGCCAGGCGACCAACCTGCGCTTCCACTACCCCCTGGGACAGCGGACCGCAGCAGAGCGGTAGCGCTGCGGCGTCCCAGGGGTTAAATGCATGCCAGGGGAGCGCGCCTTCCCTGTCTCACAGCCGGCGCCTCCCCCGCTGCACACAGCCCTCTCTGCACTGTGCTGACTGGTCCTGTGTCAGCGCTCCTCCCCCAGGCCAGCTTCTCTCTGCTCCTCGGCGGCCATCTTCTCTGCAACACATGGTGAACGCTGCTGGAAGCCTGGAAAGAAGCATCGTGGTCTGGGTCCCCCCGCATACCTCTCCTCCGCTGTGGCTCAGGTCTGTGTATGCAGCGCTGTGTCCTACCAGGCCCTGTGTCTGTGTAGTTGAGTGATCAGTGCTGTTAGTGCAGGAATTGTTATTTCTCTGCATTGTATGTGACTGTGCTAGCGCTGCTGCCTGTAACTTTATCTTCTCAAAACTGTCAGCTTTATTACTGTCCCTGTTCTTTCTGCTAAAGCCTTTGCAGTGCGGTGCTGCAGGGTGGTCTCTCGCCTATTTAATACTTAATTGGTGAGAGAGGTCACATACGTGGTGCCATCATGTCTGAAAGTGATTTTCCCCTCCGGCTACAGTGTACCACGTGCAAAGTACCGTTAGCGGAGGGGGAGGGTAGCGCGGAGGGCCTTTGCCGACAGTGTTTGTCCATGGCGCGGCCTATTACGGTTACAGCACCGGTACAGGAGCCGCCCTGGGCTTGTTTCGCTCAGGCGTTAACAGCTTTAGTGGGCCAGTTAGCTCCGCAGCCCGCGTTTACTCCGATGGGTTTGTCCCAGCAGTCTGTGGTGTCGTCACCCATGCAGGGGTTCCCACGACACTTGGTGGTACCCCACAGTCTCCCTATTTCCCCGCTCCCGGGTTCTCAGGAGCCAGCGTGGGTTAACTCCCTGACGAGTTCTGTACAGCACTTGTCGGATGTGTTGCAAGGGGAGTCTGTGATGCGGCCTCATAAAAGGCCGGTGGCGTCCCTGTCCGCTCCTTATGAGGATGATGAAGGGACGTCTGATGATGGGGAGATTCTGGATCCTTACGATCAGGAACCTCTCCATACTAAGGACGCTGATGCTAAGTCCAAAGTATATATTCCTGGACTTATTCGGGCGGTCCGCACAGCCTTGGTGATTGAGGACGAAGTTCCCCCAGCGGCTAAGTCTAAGTATGCCTTTTTCAAAGATGTGAAGGGCGATGCCACAGTCTTTCCTCTTTCGGGTCAGTTGGTGGACCATTTAGAGGAGGCGTGGAAACAACCTGGCAAAAGATACCAGCCGCAGAGACGCCTGGCGGTGGCTTATCCGTTCGCGGATAATTATTTTGCTAAGTGGGAATCCCCTCCACAGGTGGATTCTCACGTGACCCGTCTTGTCCGTAGTGCCACATTGCCGATGCCATCCATGTCCTCCCTTAAGGATGCTACGGACCGCAAGGTAGAAATCTGCCTGAAGTCCGCTTATTCCCTTGCGGGGGGCAGCATGGCCGGCTATGGCCATTTGCTGGGTTGCCAGAGCGATGGAGCGCTGGGCGGCTTCATTAGAGGCTTCTTTTGAATCCGACTGTCCGGCCGAACAGGCGGAGTTGATTGGCAATCTCCGTGATTTGGCCACCTACATCAACGAGGCGGCTCTAGACATTAGTACTCTGGTGTCTAGGATTTCTTCAGCAGCGGTAGCTGCTCGTCGCACCTTGTGGCTGCGATCCTGGAAGGCGGACGCAGATTCCAAGAAGGGTCTGGAAGCCTTGCCGTTTACCGGAGAAGTTCTCTTCGGTCCGGATCTGGATAAGATTGTGGCCACGCTGGCGGCAGCCAAATCGGCTTGTCTCCCGTCGGCCGCTTCTCCTTCTGGTTCAGGACCATCGCCCTTTCGGTCTTCTAGGGCCCAGGGCAGGCCCAAACCACAGTCGTTTCCTCGTCGGGCTGGCCCTAGGAAATCGGTCAAGCCCCGGAAGCAGGCATGGAGTACCAGATGTCCGGCCCCCAAGCCAGATGACAAGCCTGCGGCCTGACTGTCCGGGCCTCCCTTTGGGGGATCCCAGGGTGGGAGGCCGCCTGCTGCAGTTCGCCCAGTGTTGGTCGGTCACTACGACAGACACTTGGGTTCTGGAGGTGGTCTCCCACGGGTATGCCCTCTCCTTCCGGCACAGACCCCCGGCTCGATTCTTCACCACGGGTCTACCATCAGACCGGAACAAGGCTACGGAGCTGCGGAAGGTATTGCACACTATGCTCCAGGCTGGAGTTATAGTGCCTGTTCCATTCTCCCAGAGGGGCCAGGGTTTCTATTCAAATCTATTTTTGGTACAGAAACCCAATGGGTCATATCGTCCGATTCTCAACCTCAAAGCACTCAACAAGTCTTTGCGGGTCCCGAAGTTTCGGATGGAGACCCTACGGTCCATCATTCTGGCGCTGGAACCTGGTGACTACATGGTGTCATTGGACATACAGGACGCTTACCTGCATGTCCCTATTCTTTTGCGCCATCAACAGTTCCTCAGGTTTGCAATCCGCAGCGACCACTTCCAGTTTCGGGCGTTACCTTTTGGCCTGGCGACAGCACCACGTGTCTTCACCAAGGTGATGGCGGTCATGGCGGCTTCTCTGCGGCTGCAGGGAGTCCGCATGTTGCCGTACTTGGACGACCTGTTATTGGTGGCGGGATCTCCAGAGCTCCTGTTACGCCACTTAGACCTGACCATTGCCCTGCTGCAACGGCACGGCTGGCTAATCAACTGGCAGAAGTCCACTCTAATCCCGTCTCGGAGGATTCTGCATCTTGGAGCCTTATTGGACTCGGGACAGCAAAAGATCTTCGTGACGGAGGAAAAGATCTCTGCTTTGCAGTCAAGGGTGCGCAGTTGTCTGCACAGCCGCCAGGTGTCTCTACACTCGGCGATGAGGTTACTGGGCTCCGTGGTGTCGGTGTTCGACATGGTGGAATATGCCCAGTTTCACTCCAGACCTCTACAGCACCTGATCCTGTCCAAGTGGAACGGGCTGCCTCAGTCTCTGAAGTCCCAGACAATTGTGTTCACCCCGGAGGTTCGCCTGTCCCTTGCTTGGTGGTTACAGATGACCCACCTCAGCGAGGGACGTCCGTTCTGGATTCCAAATTGGGTCCTGTTGACTACGGACGCCAGTCTTCGGGGCTGGGGATCAGTTTCGGGTCCACATCTGTTCCAGGGCAGGTGGACTCCGACAGAAGCGGAGCTTCCAATCAATATTTTGGAACTCCGTGCGGTCTTCAATGCTCTCCAGCAGGCACATCGGTTTCTCCAGGGTCACCCGGTACAGGTCCAGTCGGACAACGCTACCACCGTGGCCTACATAAACAGGCAAGGAGGAACCCGAAGCCAGGCGGCTCTCGTAGAGGTGTCTCGGATCCTGGTTTGGGCGGAGCGCAATCTTCCGGCCATATCAGCGGTCTTCATCCCGGGAGTGCTCAATTGGGAGGCGGACTTTCTAAGTCGCCAGGACGTTCATCCGGGGGAATGGTCCCTGCACCCGGACGTTTTTCAACTACTGGTGGACAGATGGGGTCTTCCAGAGATCGACCTAATGGCGTCCCGGCACAACAACAAGTTGCCGGTGTACGGGTCTCGCACAAGAGACGAAGGGGCGTCTCTGGTGGATGCTCTGTCCGTCCGGTGGACGTTCCGGTTCGCATATCTGTTCCCTCCGGTATCCCTTCTTCCACGGGTAATCCGGAAATTCAAACAGGAAGGAGGGACGCTCCTGTTGATAGCTCCCGCGTGGCCCAGACGGCACTGGTTCTCAGACCTTCAGGGTCTGTCCGTGGACAGTCCTCTGCGGTTGCCGCTACGACCGGACCTCTTGTCTCAGGGTCCTTGTCGTCACCCGGACCTGACTCGGCTGTCTTTGACGGCCGGCCCCCATCCCGGGGGTTTTCCAGCTCTGTGGTGCGTACCATGTTGCGAGCTCGGAAACCGTCTTCCGCGAGGATATACCATCGCGTGTGGCATACGTTCTTCCAGTGGTGTCGACCGAGAGGTTATGCACCGCGGGAGTTTCGTCTGTCTCGGATTCTCGCCTTCCTGCAAGCGGGACTAGATCATGGGCTTCGCCTTGCTTCTTTGAAGGTACAGGTTTCGACCCTGTCTGTCTGGTTTCACCGTAGGATTGCTACAATCCCGGATGTGCGCACCTTTATGCAAGGTGTTATCCGCATTCAGCCACCCTTTGTTCCACCTGTGGCGCCTTGGGATTTGGCTGTGGTCCTGAGGGCTCTCCAAGGACCGCCGTTTGAACCACTGGGCTCAGTGGATCTTAAATGGCTAACAGCTAAGACTGTTTTCCTTCTGGCTATTGCTTCGGCCAGACGTGTTTCTGAGTTAGGGGCTCTTTCTTGTAGACCCCCTTTCTTGGTTTTTCATGGGAACAGGGCAGTGCTCCGCACTCGGCCCGAGTTTCTTCCCAAAGTTGTTTCCCAGTTTCATATTAACGAGGAAATCGTTGTTCCGGCCTTTAACTCACCGGGTCTTTCCGTGGGTGAGGCCTCTTTGGATGTTGTGCGGGCCTTAAGGACTTGTGTTGACCGCCCTTCTTCGTTTAGGAAGTCGGACGCTTTGTTTGTCCTCTATGGCTTCCGTAAAAAGGGTTGGCCTGCTTCAAAGAAAACTTTGGCAGCCTGGATCCGTATGGCTATTTCTAAAGCTTATCTTCATGAAGGCCTGCCGGTTCCTCCTTCTGTGAAGGCTCATTCCACTAGGTCTGTGGGTCCTTCGTGGGCAGCTCGACGTGGTGCCTCTGCAGTCCAGATCTGCAAGGCTGCTACGTGGTCCTCTGTCCATACCTTCGTGAGGTATTACAGGTTTGACACCTTCGCCTCTCAGGATGCTTCCTTCGGGCGGCGGATTCTCCTTTCAGCACAGGAGCGTCCCCACCCTTAAAGGATACTGCTTTGGGACATCCCCAAGGTATCCTGTGGATACCCTATGGACCCTGAAGTAGAAAATATGAGATATGGTAAGAACTTACCCTTGTTATCTCTATTTCTACGAAGTCCATAGGGTTCCACAGGACTCCCGCCCTGTCGCACCTGTGCTGCAGATGGGCTTTGCTCTGGTCACCGGTTTTCCGTCTCCCTCTGGTGAGAATGTGATTCTTGTATGTGTCCAGATCTTTGTTCTCTCTCTTCCTTCTCCTCCTCCGGCCTATGGCTTGGTAACTAACTGAGGTGCCTTGGCCCGGGGGCGGGGTATAGGGGGGGGACCTGGTGCATCCTGGGAGGCTGAAAGCTTGGCTCTTTGGTGCCCTGCGACTGACGTCACACCTATACCCCCAAGGTATCCTGTGGAACCCTATGGACTTCGTAGAAATAGAGATAACAAGGGTAAGTTCTTACCATATCTCATATTTTTTTACAGCAGAAGACAGTTTTCTATTACCAACTATACTGTATTGTATTTTATTTTCATTTTTTAATATTGTGAACTGCATTATAGTGGTAGTACCTAGTTTTGGTACATTTTTACATATATCTCTATTTCTATCTTATCAGTAAAAGTATTTGCCTTTCAAAAAAATAATTGTTCATGGTTTTTATGTGTAATCCATGTTTTTCACTCATTTTATGTGTAAATATCCATCTATAGCAAGGGACTAAGGAGCTGATTCAGACCCGCTCGCTAGGATGCAATCGCTCGTAGCTGGCCGATAGTTGCAATTTGCGTATGCATCGCAGTGCGCAAACCAGTGCGAATGCTCGGGAATCAATCGCTCGCTGCGCATAGACAGACCAGCAGAGTGAGTAACAGGAGAGGCCGTTTGTGGGTGGTAACAGGGGCAGTCCACTCGAAACGGGGGAGTGGAGGTGCGAACACAGGCGTGACTGAGTGTTTCAATGCCACTTCAGAGGCGTGCATAATTAACAGACAGCGTCATTGTACACGACACTTGGCGGGATTTCACACTGAAGTGATCGCAGTGCTTGCGGCAGGGTATAGTCAACCTCAAGCGCTGCGGTCGCATCCGATGGTGCTCGATGTACCAATGTTTTCATGCACTTCCAGGAGATGACGTGCTAAAGTGGGCGTCTTATGAATGACTGGTGGGCGTCTGCATACACTAAGTGATCGCATGCCAAGACACAGTAGGCGTGCTTATGCCTTGCCGTGCGATCGCCTGCCTTGCTGGGCGTGCGCTGGATTTGCATACGCAGTTTGCGAGCGAATGCATCTAGCGAGCGTGTCTGAATGAGCTCCTAAGTATGTCCTTTCTGGTTTTACAATTCATTAATGTAGATAGAGAACACATTATATTTGACAATTTTACATTTATCTTGACCTATTTACCGTATCATATTTTTTTTAAGGTTTTAATTTTTTACTTTATAGTAGAATATTCACACCCTCATTATACGGATAGCTGCCTGAAACCTTATTTATCTTGTGGAATATTAAATGTATCCAATTAGCTTAATGACAAAATATTATTCAGAGTTTTTGCCCTTCTAAAAATAGCCTTGGTTGTACTAGGAGCATATACATTCAAAATTTGCAACTAGTTTTGAAATATATCACTATTTAGCAAGGATGCGTCCAATCTTGCTTCCCAATTTATTCAAATGTAGCCAATAGGCTTCACATTTACGTAATGGCGTTTCTTTTTTGTTACCCTGCTTACTAAAATGCATCATCCTAAAGCTTTTCTATCACCTACTGTAACATTTTATTAATGGGCCCCAGGGTCTCTGTCAGTTCTGCAATACAAAAGAGTCGAATCAATTCTGCTCACCGCTATAAAATAGCACAATGTCTTGATTACAGCTTGTGTTTGGTCTTCCCGCTCACATCCCCTTCTTGTTTTTCAGTCGGGGGTATGCGAAACCATGAGGAACAAGATTGGTGGGAAAGAAAATTGAGATGTAGCCATTTTAAATATTGATATGTTTTAAACTAGATCCAGTTTTAAATGCACATATTCTTTGCTAGACCCCATGTGATTTTTACAAGGGCTAAATTGTAACTAATGGTTATTTTTTAAGCTGTTTGTGAAAAATTATCCCCCCTTTCCACAGTGGTTTTGTTCAGGACTTGGAGAAGACAGGAGGAGGCCATCGATGAATGTGTTAGTGCAGCTTGTAGAGTCCAATTCTGTATAAAGCATCATCTTGCATCTTTAACATTAAAAGGTGATCATTTCACAGATTTTCCTTTATTTATAGATGCATATTTGATTGTTAAATGGCACGTTATTAAGCAAGATGACAAAGTAAGATATTGGAAGCTTCCTGGAGATTTAATAGGTTCATACTCTAGAAGAAGAACCAAATCTATAATCCGGGGAAGTAGCTGTATGGAGTTATTACTTGGAACTATAAAAAGGTTTTGGAGAACTATGTTCTGATACTTTTACCATAATGTCTAATCTTACATGACAAGAAATGTTGGCCCTATTCATGAATAACCCTGATTTACTCATAAAACAAACTAATAGTAGGTAGAACTGTGTTAATAGATGGGCGCAAATCTGTTAAGGAGGCACTTTAACTCTTGGCAGATGAGAATGCTCAAGAAAAATTAAAGGAGACACTATTTGTAACTAAACATGAAGAGTTGTTAAATGCTGACCTCTGGGAAGGCTCGTTAATTTCACATGATCATAAATATCTATTTAACATTCACCAAAGGTTCCCACATTTTATCACATTCTAGAAATACATAAGTCACTTGTTGACTCACTAGGGCAGTGATTCCGGTATCAAATTTCCAGATTTCCTGGTTTCTATCTGGTTCTCCTTGTTTTTTCATGGTTGAAAAACCCTGTCTAAATTTGCATTTAAAATTCCATGGTACATACATAACAGGAAACATAATAAAACTTCTTAGAGAAGAGGGAAAAAAACCCAAAGCTTAAGAGGTAATTTTACTCGATACCAAAGGAAATTTAGAAAACATCCCTGTAAAAAGGTGGGGGAGAAATGGTATCTCCTCTCCTGATCATTGTCAAATTTCCCTGTAAGCTGGTGAAAAAAACTGTACTTTTAAACTTTGCTAGAAAAGGGGATTTGGGACCAGGGGCGTTTTAAGAGAGGAGGGGGCCCGTGTGCAGACTACGTGCGGACCCCCTCCTCTCTCTGCGGTGCTGTAGAATCCGGCTTAGTTGCAGAATCTACTGCACATGTGTGAGTCTGCAGGAAAATAACGTCCGTTCCGAGTTTGCTGAGGGCAGCAGTACTGCGCATGGGCGAGTCACCGGCAAAATGTCCGCCGCCATTTTCCCAGTGATTTTTGCTGCTCTGCAGCATCGGCCACTTAAAATGTGCTTCCCATTACTGCTTTGGCCAACAACAACAATTGTTGCACTTTCCATTGGCCTTAAGTATCTCAACATGATTTTAGAAAACTTCAAGAAAGCCTTTAACAGTGTTCCAGTCATAGATCGCTAGGACCCTATGCTACTTCTTGTCTTTTTAGTGGTCATCCTGACACAAAGATACGAGGGTGGTTCAATAAATATGGTAGCAAGACCTCTCATTGCGGAAATTTATTCAACTCGTACATATAAGTATAATCAGTAGTCCCATATATCTCTACGCATACTCCCGCGGGTCTTTAACGATATCCCCTGTCGTCTGTACAGGCAGCTCAGTCTGGGGATATCGATAACGATGCCATGCAGCATGGTACCCCCCAGCGTTGTACGTCGTTGCCGGCATCGGCAAGTGTGTATGCACTTGCCGATGCCGCTGCCGATGTCACTCACTGGACACATCGTCCAGTGTGTATGCGCCTTTACTGATTGCACCACCCTCATACAAAATATTCATCTCTATGCCTCACAAAAGTTGTTGGCGGCAGGACAGGATTATAAAATTGGAGAAGAGGCCCAACCTTAAGAGTGGCAACTTCTGTTGGAAAGTTCCATTTATAATACTCGCGGACCACAGAATCTGAATTACCATCAAGAGTGCTAAGAAACGGCTAATCCGCCATGCATGATGGTGATTGTTTTTCGCCCATTTTCGGTTTCCTGTAACATAACCTCTGTACTCAGTATTACAATATCAATACAATGTTAAAGCTGAAATGCAGTCACTGAGATTTTGACATGCTTGACACAGCACCTTTCCACAGTCTTACCATCCTCAATCAAACCAGAGGGGTGAACCAGACTCTGGAACAAGGGCCTTCGTCAATTTTCAACAGGTCTAAAGGACACAGTTATCTGAGTTTCTTTATAATAATTATTTAAACCAATCCAGTAACCTGTCTTTGATAATCAGGGTTTCCATCCAAGTGCTTATCCTGCTTCTTTGATGATCTCCTCAAGCTATTTCAAAACTACACCAAATCCGTCCATGATACTCAATTATATTTATACCTCGATTCTCAAGGCATTTCAGAAGCCCTAACAAACCTACAAAGCTCAAGCACAAAAGGCTCATGAACTTGCATAGATAGCTTGGACCCTGTGCTACCTCTTGTCTCTGTAGTGGTCATCCTGACAAAAAGATACAAAATGTTCATCACAATGCCTCACAGAAGTCATAGATCGCTAGGATCCTATGTTACCTCTTGTCTCTGTAGTCTTACCATCTTCAATCAAACCAGATAGGTGAAACAAACTCTGGAACAGTATCTAAGAACCTTCATCATGCTGTGTCTGACCCTTTGGAATCACAGAATAACTACTGTAAAGTCTCTATTGAAAGTTCCTCATCCAACATTTTACGTATATTCATAGAAACAAGCATGGTACTGTCAGGTTGGCCAAAGCCTCCACCACTTCTTCAAGTTCAAGGGCATCTCAAGTATATAATTGAATTGATCTTGCAAGATCAGAAGCCAGCATCAATATCTCATCAAGTGGACCAGGGATACAATTTGGCTGGAGGATCTTAAAAATCTCCAGCAGATATTCATACACCTTGGCTTAGTGTTTAATGCCTCCTTTCATGTCCATCATTACACCTGGGACAGATTTGTATTAATATGTTTGATGAACAGTCCAGAATTTATTTAGAGAGTTTAAAGAAAGAAGTTGTCCATTAGATTTTATAGAAATGTGTATGCAGCTCAAAGTTTGGTTTGCATAAATCTATTGATCTATGTAATGTTTCTGTGGTCCTGACGACAGGGCGGTAGCTCTGAAACGTTGATCTATTTGCAATACAAATTTTGTTGTACTAGTGACAATGTCCTAGTGCCGTCTTTGTTGGAGCTTGATGTAAAGAAAGGAATATAAAGTTAAAATGTTATCCCTTTGTTACACATTTTAATACAGCAGAAATTTTTTTAGAAGCTAATTTACAGTTTGAAGCATTTGCATTCCAAGCACAGCTGTAAAAAGAAAAAAAAAGTCAATTTACATGTTTATTTTATGTTGCACACACATTCATACATTGCAACTATAAAATACAAATATTTTTGTTTGTTTTTGTTAAAAAACAAACAAAAAAAAAACCTACAAGTAAGTTATCCAAGCACCGTCGCTCATTGCTTGGGATGGTCGTGGCAACCATAGGTGGATGAACAGCATAGGGTTCCCTCCGCAAAATCACAACCAGCACCTGGTTAAAATAAGGTACAGTAGTCTGCTCATACTATAACTTAGCATAAATTCTCATATACAGTATTGGTCCTGTGAAAGTAAAAAGAAAAAAAAGCTCCCCACCTCCCAAATATGTACAGTATATTTTTCGTATAATGACATCATTAATGATTATACAGTCGTCAACAAATACTTTTAATTATGAATTTATTATTGATTACGTATTTTGAAATGCATCCCTTAGGATTTCTTCATATATTTTACCTTGAAGTAATATTGGTCTTACCAATCTATAATTTCTATATATTATACATTATTATACGTTGATTTAGCCGAGGCTGCTTTAGCTAGCAGAAGGAAACATGTCTGGTACTGATGGCACTTACAATGTTACACTGAGACATCCCAATGTTCATTCTCTTATTATCTGGATGGTGATTGTCACTGATGGAATGGCGGCTGTCGGGATGCCTCCTATCACAATACCGACAGCGGCATCCCAATGGTTTGTGTACCGACAGGGTCGGGTAAGTATACTTACCCTCCCCCTTCTCCGCCTAACCGTAACAATCCCTTCTTGTAGCCTAACCCTCCTCACCCTGCACCCTAACCTTCCCCATTAGTTCCTAAACCTGATTCTCCCCCCTTCATGCCTAACCCTTCCCCTTAGTGTCTAAACCTAACCCCCCCAGTGGTGCCTGATCCTAACCCTCCCCCCCTAGGGGTGCCTAATCCTAACCACCCCCCCAAAACCTAACACTAACACCACTAACTGACCTAAACCTAACCCTCCCCCCAGTAGCTAACACTAAGGGAGCCCGGCTTACCTTCGTTTGGGCTGGCCTCCTCCTGGATTCCGGCGTGGGGATTAAGATAGGCGTATTTCAACACCTATCTTAACTCCCTTGTCGGGATTCCAGCGTCGGCCTCTTAACTACATTCCTTCACTGACAATCTAGAGTTATTTAGCTTAACTTAGCACTCTAGGAAATACCCAGAAACAGACCCGAGGACATGGTTCTTTGCATGGATGTTAGTTAGCTTTTTCTCTAAATTAAAGATATCTGCTACTATTGCTAACAATAAATAAAACTGAAATAAAAGAATAAAAAAGGTGCACATGAATTCTCAGTAATTTTAAATACCATCAGCAACCTACAGTAAAGGTGCCTACACACTAGACAATATTTTTCACGATTCGCCCAATTTTGATGAATCTGAAGGTTCTATCGTGCAATAATATGTGCAAATCTTGAGTGTGGACTCAAGATAATGATGCCGATGCGCGTACCCGCGGGTCGTACGTCATATCTTCAGATCTTGCCTACTGCAGGCCAGATTTGCCAATCTAGTACATGACGCACTGGAAATCGTTAAGGAAGCACGATAGATCGTTGGTCAGATTGGACACTTTTGAGCACCTTATCGTGTCCTGGAGTGCCGGGGAGAGTTCAAGGGAAATTGTTCACGATATTGCATCGTGAGCACATCGTCTAATGTGTAGGCACCTTAAGAATACTGCTTCTTGTTTGGCTGATGACCACAATAGAAATAGCATATAATACTAAAGTTGCATGTTTTTAAGATCCCCTTACAAATGAAATAATTAGCACCACCTGTTGATCTCTTAAAATGAGTTAGCCAGTAATAAATTCACTTGTGCAGAACTAGGAGATATGGAAAACATGCACTGTTAGGGGTGCACTAATATAGACCATTAATAAGATTAATTATTAACACTGTATAATAATAACAAAGCACTGCGGAATATGTGTGCGCTTTATAAATAACTGGTAATAAATAAAATAGTAATAATACACTATCCAGTGCATAAGGAGGCCAATGTGTACATATATATTTCCAGGACAGTGCAAGGTCTTTTTCTTGCCCCCCTCCCCCCCAGACTCCCGAACTTGCTCAAATGCTCTGGTATGGAGCCCAGATCTGAAATAAAAACATTCAGCTCATGTAGGATGGCCTTACTTCCACATATGATGGCTTACTGTGAGCGCTGGTCCTGTATATGTCAGAATTATTACATACACTATACTTCTTCATATGCAGGGCCGGCTCCAGGGTTCGGAGCACCCTGTGCCAGCCCTTCAAAGTGCGTCCTCACATCGCAACAAAAAATGGGGGTGTGGCCTAATTACTATAGGCCATGCCCCCTATGTGATGTTATTTGGAGGCGTGCCCGCATGGCACGCCTCCAAATAACATCAGGCTGGGGGGAGCCTCACTAGCTGGGCTTCCCCCAGCTCTCTCCCGTCACTGAATGGATGCCGCGCGCATCATCCATTCAGACTCCAGGGTCCTGGCACTGCTGAACAGCTGCGGCGGTGGGGGTCTCCCTCCTCCCGATTTCACCACCCACGTGCCACTTTGGCCCACGGGTGGAACAGCGAGACAGTATTGTCCCGCTGAAATCAGGATGTTGGGGAGGGGTGCGACCTCAATGGGTGGCGCCCCTGTTCGACTGCACTGGTCGAACACCCTTAGAGCCGGCCCTGTTCATATGACGTATATTATAGCTGGTTAATTGCTAAATATGCCCTCTTCATGGACTGGCCACACTTGCTTTAAATTCAAGCATTTGGAAACCTCCCCCTAGAAATCCTGCATTTACCACTATAATCTGTCTGCTTCCCTGGGAAAGTGGGTAGGTTGGGGGCTTAATGACACAATATGCCTTTCACATCAGGTTGGTACCGCTTCCTGCTGCACAATTCTGTGAATTATGGACTCACACTCCTTAGAACCCCCCCCCTCCTGGTTCTCTCCAACTTCTCCTGGATGGTCCAGGTAAAAAAAAAAAAATGTCAAAAGCCTTTTACAGTTATAGAACTTAGGCCCTCATTCAGAGCCGCACGTTAACAACAGTACGCTCGTTGCGTTCCGATGTTGACTAACCGCGCATGCGTCGGTGTTACACTGCGCATGTGCGTACGGCAGATTGCGAGCTTTTTTTCTCTCGTTCCTAAAATAGCGTACAGGAATTGACATGTCAAATGTGATTGACAGAACAGGGCGTTTTTGGGTGTTGACGGGGGTGGAGATGAAAAAACGCAGGCGTGGCGAGGCGTTTTTGGGGCGTACATACATTAGCAGATGCGAACGTCAAATGTGTTCGGACCGTCTCATACGTCACTGGAACATCCGCTTTCCCTTCAAAATGCTCGCACAGCTTAGGGTCAGGATTACTCGACCACATTGGCGATGGCCTTCTCCTCCGTCCCGGGACTCAACGATGGTGCTGTGATTAATCGCGGCTGGTCAGTAAAGTAATTAGTGTTGGATTGAAAACCGGCTTGGTATGTGTTTGGAAAGCAGTTTATTGGGATAGCACAAAAGCGTACGCAGGTGGAAATCAGAGCTGCTAATGTCATGATTACACAATCAATTAGCGTACATTTTTGGTGTTTTATTTTGGCCACAATTTGTTGGTTATGGCCTATTGTAACAATAATGTCATCATGTTTTAATTAGCTCCCCTTTTTTTTGGTTTACTGTGGAATTTGCATCGCTATGTGATTTTTTAAACGTTCCTTAAAGAGGCCTTTTTTTTTTTTTTAAGAGGGTCAGTTTTTGCCTTTAGGGCCAGGATTAAATGTAACCCATTTGTACAATAATGTCACAATACAATGTCAGTTTTTTGTTTTAAATTTATTGTTTAAACACAAACAAATTGGCCTAATATTTTGTTGCCTTTTTTTTGTGGCAAAGATATTTGTTAAAAAAAAAAAAAAAAGCCATAACTGGTAACATAAACGTAAATACCAAATTAAAAACATTTCACAAGAAAGGAGGGGGAAGTTTTGACCAGAAAGGAATATGAGCCAAGCACAGAAGGAGTGTGGGAAAAGTCGCCATTGCTGTCACCGTTTTCTCGCCCGTTTGGCTGGGTGAGGGTGGGCGCCAGACCGGGTCCGGGATGCCATCGGGCTGGCCTGTCCAGAGGCAGATGTTGTGGCCTCTGGACTAGGCACAGGGCTAGGCACATTTGGAGGATTGGCTGATGTTGTGCCAGAGGTGGAGGATCCGGATGTTCCGGCAGGAAGGGAGGTCGGCTCCACCATGTGCTGGCGAACGAGCTGCTCCAGGGCATCGGCGATGCGGATGTTGGCCCTGGTATTTTCCGCCAGGGCCTGAGCAATGGTCACGTTGGCCGCAGCATTTTGCTCCAGGGCCTCAGCCACCCGTATCAGACTGGCGTCCATCCTCTGCAGAATCTCCGTATGGAAATCCGATTTAAAATTGAGTTCTGTGAGGAGGCCCACTGCCTGCGAGGGGGCACGCCCTGGACTGGCTTCTGCAGGGTCCTCAGCCGGATGTACTGGTTCCTCCCCTGCAGAGCCAGCAGAAATTCTGCGGCCAAGGCTCCCCTCTGGAGCAGACTCATCCGCCTCTGTCTCTGTTAGGAAAAATGCCAAAAGACTCACATTAGAATCTACATATTGGCACAATAGCATTTCAGAGTTGGTCACATCACAAGACTTACCTTGGCCAACATGAGGAGCCGCAAAGTCTGGCATGTCCGTATCCATGTTGGACACGCCAAACACCTCCACAGCCTGCACACACCCCTGTGCCAGCTCTTCTAAGTCTGTCAACTCCAATGACACAGGGGTGGGCCCCCCACCTGTCCCCCTTGCATGCCTAGCCCTGTCGGCAAGTTTTTGCTTGAGACGATATTTGAAGTCTGCCCATCTGTGGACTGTAATTGGAACCATTATCCTTTTTTTTACAATGGGGTTTGTTTATAGGATGGGAAAGTGTTTACTTACCGCCGTTTGACATCCCGGGCTAGACGGACATAATCACCCACCCTATTGACAGCAACGGCGACCTCCTCCCACATTCTCCACTTCTGGCTTTGGCTCATATTCCTGGCTGCCTGGGGCAGGATGTCAACGCACTTCTGGATCAAAACCTCCATCTCCTTGCTTGTGAAATGTGGCTGCCTTTTTTTTTTGGCAGCTTTGGCGGGTTGACTGGGGCCAGCAGTCTCTTCCATGTCATCCTCCTCACCTATTTGGGTAAATATGCAGATTTAGCCACTTCACAACTTGCACAATATTATGTTTTTAAAGAATCATTGAGACAAAATGCATGAAGGCCTTACCGCCGGAATTTTGGCCATTGTTTCCCTGGTCTGAAGCCATGTCTCTGCTTCCAGAATGAAATCAACCAGAAATTAAATGTGATTTCGTGACGTATTTATACATGCGTCCTTAGTTTGCGGCCGCATCATTGATTGTGCGTCCCTATGATTCATCCTTAATTTGTGCGGGAAAATAAACACTATTTATGGCTTGGTGTGTGTGGAGTCGAGGTTGCGTTGTTGGATTGTTGGCGGTTAAGTTGGTTGGATTTGGTTGTTTGCGGTTGGAGGATTTGGCGGTGTTTGTATTTTTTTTGGTTTGCTACAGTTGTTTTGGTTTTCCGTTCGCATTTTTTTGGTTTATTTTTTGCCATCGTTTCCTGATTTGGTAAGTTTTGTGCAGTCTAATTTGTGGCCAATTGGTGTCTACTTCTGGTTTTTTGTTTGATATTTTTTTTTTAACACTAATTTCATCTATTTTAGTTTGTTTTGGCTTTCGGACCCAAAGACCTTTTTGAGGGAAATCTTATATATTCGATTTTGGTAAGTCCATTATTTTTCTGGCATTTGCGAACTAATTAACGCATTTTTGACTGTTGGTGTAGTGACTTGCATTTGCGAACTAATTAACGCATTTTTGACTGTTGGTGTAGTGACTTGCATTTGCGAACTAATTAACGCATTTTTGACTGTTGGTGTAGTGACTTGCATTTGCGAACTAATTAACGCATTTTTGACTGTTGGTGTAGTGACTTGCATTTGCGAAATAATTAACGCATTTTTCGAGGCTTATTCATCATGTAAACCAGTTTTGCTTTTCCCTTTTCCATTTTTGGGGTCCATTTGACCCCTATTTGACGTACGGTGTGCAATGTCGTTTTCATCGATGGCCAAATGTGTGTTTCGCCTATTTTATGTGTTGGCTTGCACCAATTTGACAAACATAAAATCACCCTCTAAATTTTTGATGTCTCATTTTTGGCTTTTTTACAGTTTATACGTATCATGACAATACCCCGGCATGTAAGCAGCTATGGATGGTATCATAAAGCTAAGTTGTTTTATGTTACTTTTGGGGTGGCTCAAAAGCCTTACATTGTAAACTTTGAATTTCAGGTAGATCTGGGGCGAATTGTTCTGGCCCTGCTCCCGGAAGACGACCAACCTCAAACTCGTCCCAGGCGTAGGCATGGTAGGCATGCAAGGCCCCAGATATTTCGAACACGTGTCACCCTTTTTGGAATGCCCGATGATGAGGTTTTAAGACGCTACCGTCTACCTCCCAAAATCATCATAGACACTCTCTCATTAATAGAAAGTGATCTTGAGCGGCAAATTGACAGTCCAACAGCAATACCACCACTGACGCAATTTATGGCGGTGTTACATTTCTGTGCCTCAGGATCGTTTCAAACAACGGTGGGAATAGTGGCGGGCATCTCCCAATCCTCCTTTTCCCGGATCCTGAGGGCAGTGATGGAGGCACTTTTCAAGCACCTCCATCATTTTATTAAAATGCCTTTGGATATGGGTGCCCTTAGTGTGGGCAAGGCCAATTTTTACCAAATAGCTGGCTTCCCACACATCATAGGGGTTGTGGATGGTACTCACATACCACTTCAGCCTCCAGCACGGCTGGAGGCAATATTTAGAAACCGTAAACACTATCACTCCCTGAATGTAATGGTGGTATGTGATGCCTCCCTCCAGATCCTGTCCCTGAATGCTAAATTACCAGGAAGTGCTCATGACTCCTTCGTCATCCGGCAATCAGGGATATGGCAGAAATTAACCAACCTACAAGCTGGTGATGCGTGGCTTCTGGGTAAGTGGAGACCTTTAGTACATAACAATGTTAAGCTTGATACACAGTGTTCCGGATGTTGTCTATTTTTTTTCACAGGAGACAGTGGATACCCTTGCATGTCCTGGCTGCTCACTCCTTATTTGGCTCCCACACCAGGGCCACAAAGTGCGTATAATTCCGCACTTACAGCCACCAGGCAAGTGGTGGAGCGCTGTATCGGCCTTTTAAAAGGCCGATTCAGATGCCTCCACCGCTCTGGTGGCGAGCTCATGTATGTGCCGGATATGGTGTCTAAAATTGTGGTCCTGTGTGGGATATTTCACAACATTGCCATAAGGAGTGGTGTCCCAATGCAGCCAGAGGATGCCTTACCTGAGGATGGCCCCCCCGAGGTTGGTCAGAGGTCAGTATGTGGGGGGGCCATACGCGATGATGTTGTGGCCAGATTTTTTCGGTAAGTTGTAACAAAACTACAGTGTTTATACCTAATGTGTTTGTGTTTGTTTGCGAACATCTAATTTTGTGTTTTTTTTCTCACCATCTTCTGTTTGTTCACATAATCTTTGGCACTCCAACGCTCACTACTTCCTGCTACCCTTACCAAACCTGGATCTGGTCCTTTTGGGCATATATTCTGGAACCCATATCGCAACGCCATGTTTGTGGAATCATGTTGGCATGGTCCTTCGTCAACCAGTTCTTGATTTTTTGTTTTTATTTAATTATTTCTTGGTATGTGTTGTATTTGAATTTATCACTGTGTTCTTTTTTTGGGAGTGACCACTTTGTTTTCTCTGTTATGTTGTGAATAAATGTTTGGAGAGTGAAATGGTCTTCCTTTTTTGGGACGTTAACAGCAAGTGTAACCAGGTTAACACAAGTTACATTTGACTAAGGGGTAATCCAGTACTGACGCCAGTTGAGCTAAACTGAAATATGTTTTCAGCTTCCCAACCCACACCAAAAGGAAGCCTGGCCCAACCTTGGGATTTGTAAGATTGGCCTAAGCAGCTTGCGCACCAACTAGGAACCTGTAAAATGTAGAAATATGTAATTGACACTACACCCAAAAAGGGAAATGACATTGTTACTGTTATGTGTTTCTTGTGTCTGTTTGACATACAAAGACAAAACACAATCTAACTTTTAAAAAAGGGAAATCCTTGCAGGAACAGTCTACTTATGTCAGGCTAAACTATCTTGGTTTTGGATTTAAAAAATGAGCCAGAACATATATTGGTATGAAAAAATTTATTTTGAAAAATTAACAAAAATAAAAAAACTACTGGCGAAGGAGGCCAGACAGCCGGTCGAGGGCCATAAGAATGCCAATTACATGTTGGCGCATCTGGCCAACACAATCCGCCACCTCTTGCCGACGCCTCTGTTCCTCTGTGGGTGAGAAAAGTGTGTGGGTTAATACAACAATAGGGAATCCACATTAAAAAAACAAAAACACAACGAAATCACTCCTAAACCTAAAAAAAAAAAAAAAAAGGGGGTGCTGCCAAAAATACAAGGCCTATGTACAAATTCCCACAGGTGTGATATGTGTATGTTGAAATCACCAGGAAGAGGTAAAGGCAAACTGCGAAATCACCAAAAGTCAAGCCACAAAAACACGAAGAAAGGCACGACACATGATTACATACAAACAGTTTGTGCTTTAAAAAAAAAACGAAATAAAAACATACCGGGAGCCAAAACGGGAGCTCCGGAAATGCCTCCATGATCCTCCTCGGAGGATCCGTCATTCCCCAAAGAATGGGGAGGAGTTATGATGGACTCCGGGGAGGGGGTAATTGGAAGAGGGGTGGGTGGAGGAGAGGGGGAAGTGGGACGGAGGGGAAGGAGGCCCGACATTTCCGGGAGAGGGTCTGGGAAGGATGGGGAGGAGTGGGGAATAGGGGAAAGATTTGGGGTGGAGTGTTGGCTGGGGGTTGGGGATAGTGGCCGGGAACGCCGTCTGGACGGACGGTGACGGCGGAGTCTTGGCTGTCCCCCTAAAATATGTCAAAGAAATTGCGGTTAGTTTATGGACAAATCCGGGGACCAAAACTAAAAAAAAAAAACAACCCAAAAAATAAGCCAAATAGGAGTAGAATGAAAAAATCAGAAATAGAGGGAAAACATGCACACGCAGATATGAGTACAAATAATAAATAGGACAGACAGGAAAACATGCACACGCAGATATGAGTACAAATAATAAATAGGACAGACAGGAAAACATGCACACGCAGATATGAGTACAAATAATAAATAGGACAGACAGGAAAACATGCACACGCAGATATGAGTACAAATAATAAATAGGACAGACAGGAAAACATGCACACGCAGATATGAGTACAAATAATAAATAGGACAGACAGGAAAACATGCACACGCAGATATGAGTACAAATAATAAATAGGACAGACAGGAAAACATGCACACGCAGTTTGCCCCACAAACACAAACATTAAAACCACAATACATAACACTTACTTTCCTCGATCTGCATGCGAAAGCATGCCAGCAAGCGGGGCGTTCGCCGTTGCAGGTCGGACCACCTGCGCTCCAGCTGCCCGATGTTGCGGCGTGAGCCGAAGGACCGCAGGCGGGACCGTGCCTCCGCATACGCGGAGCGCTTCTGCCGGTTGGTGATGGGTGGAGGCTGGCTGGTGATCCGGCGATCCATGACCTCCGTAAGCACCAGCAGCTCGCGCCTGGTGAATGCGGAGGATCTCATGATGGCAATGGTGTTTTTCTTAAAAATCATTTTTGATAAAGTGTGTTAAAATTTTCTGATTGGCTAATGTATTTTGGAAATTAACAGGAGCAATTTTATTGGTTAGTGTATGAGTCATGTGTTCGACAGGGCCAGAAATCTCTGGAGAGTTATGATAGGCTTGATGCAGTGACATGCGTAAGCAAATTTAAATAAAGAAATGAACCCAGGGAAATATGCGGGGATCCACAGCAATAGAACAATTGTTTAATTGTGGTTCACATGTTTTTTGAACAATAAAAGCGAATGTTTCATCCGTACGTATTCTGCGGGTAAACACAAACACGGACAAGAGTAAAGTTTCTTGCATTGTGTTGAAAAAAAACAAACAATTAAGCTAATTGATACATTGATTGGCATGATACGATTGATGGAGGTAGGCAGAATAAAGGAGCAGGTAATCGACATCTGACAAGGCCACTTCCTGTTTAGACTTGTGCGTGCGTTCCTTTCAAGCCATTTCGGGGATGTACGCTCGCTATTTTGTACGCTCGTTAGTTAGAGGAGGGGTCATCTGAGTTTAGGGAGGAATTTTAGATGGGAACGAAAATACGAGCGAGCCATTGAATTTAAATATTTTTGTACGTACGCCTAACGTACGTGCGCCCGCTTGCGAGTGGGTCTGAATCAGGGCCTTAGTCCACTTTAAATGTCACTTAGGGCCATATTCAATTTGAGGCAAAAAGTCCGATAATTTATCGCCAATGACGTAATTTTCACCTATTTCAATTATCCCCGTATACAATTTCAAAGACTTTTCGCCGGTGCGAAAAGTCTTTGTTAAAAAACCGGGAGAACTTTTCATCATGTAATACATGGTGAAAAAAAGTGCAGAATTGGGGTTTAGGGGTGCAGGCTTAAAAAAATAGCCTGCATACCTGGGAATGTCCCCTAAAAGTAATGTGTATCAAAAAAATAAAATCATGACACCCCAAAAAATTAACTTTCATTTTGGGGTGAAAAAAAAAGGGACAAACTTCTAAAATAGCTAAATTGATTCCAGAGGTGTTCCCAAGTATGCGGCAGGCGTTTTCTTCATTGCGGGTGGTAGCGGCAGGTGCATTTTTGAAAAATTTTGAAAAAACACTTTAGGAACTTAAAAATATGCTTGCACCCATTTTCATGTACCCCAAATTTGATGGGCATAGTTATTTTTCCCCAAAAAAATTGCTAAATGCTATTCTTCATCTGTTCTTCACAGGCGCATTTATGCACCTGCCGCAGCTATGTAAAAACCCGACTTCCCTTCAGCAGGCCAAATCGGGGGTACCCATAGTGATCTCCCATGTCAGGACATCTTTAGGGGTGTGCCAGGATGATTTCCCGAAAATTGACAGGACTTTTCGCCTGTTCCAGTTTCGCCGGGTCCTGTTTTCGCGTCCTTACAAATTGAATACAGAGATAAGCGGACGAGCGCAATACTTTTCCGCCTGCAAAACAGGCGAAAAGTCCAGCAGGCGAAAAAGTCCAGACTTTTCGCCTCAAATTGAATACGGGCCTTAGTTGTGTTTCAGTATAATGCGAGAATACTGGATGAGATGTCACCCATATTTATTCATAATTATTTCCAACTTGTGACTTGGGTATGAAAAATCAGGGAGGCCAAGCTCAGTTCAACATGCCAGATACAAGTATTCACAAGGACAAAGTCCCTTTTCTGTGTCTTATTGCTTATGACACAATCGGTAGTGGGTTACTGAGAGCTTCATATGTATTAAAGGTCAGCAATGAATGGCAATGATTTCTCTTTTCTCCCTCTGCATTGTAATGCAGGATATGTCTTTTACATTCCTTCTGAGCACAAGTAGAGCCAGAAGAGGTAGGCAACATGTGTCTCTGCAGCAGTGATGGCATGTGTCATAAGTACTGTATTGGTGTGTCTGAAAGTATTAGTGGCCTTGTGTGTTTTTCCAAACTCTTGTTAAAGTTTTGGATGTTGGCCTCAGTGACCAATAAGACTTGCATCCAGCCTCACAACCTTTAAACATCTGTTTTCCTTGACTAAGGGATTGGCATCGGCCATCGATGGTTAACTATCAGTTTTGCCATCAATGGCAGAGATCCAGTAGTTCTCTGCCATCAATGACAAAGTAGGCAGTGAGGTTTTTTTTCGTTAAAGGGCAAGGGAACTGAGCTTAGCTCCGCCCTCTGGTGTACTGCTCAGTCCCACCCCTTCTGTGATTGACCCAAATCTAAACCCCATACCCGTTTAGTCACGCTTCCCTTTCCCTGATTGGCCAGCTGCCCACAGTACAAATGCCCATCGGTGGGGGAACCATCTAAGGTTTCCCATCTAAGCTTTAATGCCATCGATGCAAAGCACTGATGGCACTATTGATGCTGACCCCTTCGATTGCTATCCCTACCGTGACTCTGCCACCACTTCCTGTTGTATATGCCCACTTCCCTTCCAAAATGTAATCCCTCTCTCCTTTTGTTTTCCCTACGTAATTATGTCATTTGCAATTTGTAATCATGTATATACTGTAGACTAGTTTGTGAATGTCTTCTTCAGGGTCCATAGAGTTCCACAGGGAGACAATGGGGTGTAGGTGGTACTTGGAGGACCAGACAAAAACAGCCAGTGGCGTAACTAGGGTAGGGCGAGCAGGGCACGTGCCCTGGGCACCATGGAAGGCACAGCAGAGGGCATCATACCCCCCCCGGCCGTTGCGCCCGGACCGAAGATTACTTTTCTTGTAATGATCAGGTAACTGTGCCTGCTGGGGATGACTGTAGGGGGAGCTGCAGCAGAAGCACGCAGCCCCTCCCCATTAGTCATTCCCATCCTGAGAGCTGTCTGCGTGACTTCCTTCCCGGCGCTCTCTCAGCTCCGGAGCACCAGGTTTGTCTTCATTTTTTCGCAAGGGGGGGTGGGCATTTGTGTGAATTTGAAAGTGGCTTTTGTATCTTTGTCAGTGTGTTTCTGTATGAGTGTCAGTATGTGTGTATCTGTGTCATTGTGTGTGTATCTGTGTCATTGTGTGTGTACCTGTGTCAGTGTGTGTGTGTATGTCAGTGTGCATGTATCTGTGTCAGTCTGTGTGTTAGTCTGTGTGTATCTGTGTCAGTGTGTGTGTATCAGTGTCATTGTGTGTATCAGTGTGTGTGTATCTGTCAGTGTCTGTGTCATTGTGTGTGTATCTGTGTCAGTGGGTGTATCTTTGTCAGTGTGTATGTATCTGTGATAGTATGCTGAGAGACGGCACGGGGAGGAAGCAATGGTGTGGCTGAGAGACGACATGGGGTGAGGCGACGGTGTGGCTGAGAGACAACAAAGGGGGGGAGGTGATGGTGTGGCTGAGAGACGACATGGGGGGAGGTGATGGTGTGGCAGAGAGACGACATGGGGGGAGGAGATGGTGTGGCTGAGAGATGATACAGGGGGAAGGTAATGGTGTGGCTTAGAGAAGGCGATAGTGTGGCTGAGAGACGACGCAAGTGGGGAGGCAATGGTGTGCTGAGACACAACACGGGGGGAGGCAATGGTGTGCTGAGACAACACGATGGGGAGGTAATGGTGTGCTGAGAGACGATGCAGGGGGGAAACAATGGTTTGACTGAGAGACGATGCAGGGGGAGAGGCGATGGTGTGCTGAGAGACAACGCGGAGGGAGACTATGGTGTGGCTGAGAGACGATGCACGGAGGAGGCGATGGTGTGGCTGAGAGAAGACGCAGGGGGGCTAGGTGATGGTGTGCTGAGGGATGACGCAGTGGGAGTTTGTGTGGCTAAGAGACGCAGGGGGCAGGAAGTTACACAGGGAACGAGTCTGGTTGAATCGCTGTTGTATGATGATGACCTTCTTAATATTCCTACACAAACAGGCATCTTCCGGATGATGTGACCTACACGAATAGTCAATACGTGCTGAAGACGCCATCTTCACAGGGAGGATACATTTATTCAGAAGTTCCACTTTGTGAGAAACTATTGTATAGGTAAGTTGCATATAGAATGCAAAGGAATGTTCCCAGAGTTATGAGAAATGGGTGGCATGTCATGTTGGCACGCCCCATTTTCAGTGGCCACGCCCATTTTTGTGCCGCACGCCTAATGCGCGTAAATATTTTTTTTGCTCTGTGTGTGTGTGTAGGGGGGGGGGCTTCGGCGGCACCATTTTTCAACTTGCTCTGGACTCCAAAGACCCTAGTTACGCCACTGCCAACAGCAAAGCATTTTTTCTATCCCAGGAAGCTCTGGTCCTTCCCCCTATACGCCGCCCAGGAGCTGGATCACCGTTAGCACCTTCTCATCAGTATCTCCAGTTTGCTATCCTACAGCAACATTACCAATTTCAAGCACTGCCTTTAGGGCTTTCTACAGCTCCTCGGGTCTGTGCCAGGATAATGGCAGTTATGGCGGCCTATCTTCATCATCAGGGGATCAGACTGCTCCTGTACTTGCCGATCTTTTGTTCTTAGTAAGCTCCCCAGAGATTCTTCACCGCCAGGTCAACTCCAGGCCCCTACAATACCTGATCCTCTCCAGGTGGAATGGGCTGCCCCATCTGCTCAGATCCCAGACAATGGGCCTCTCTCCGGAGGTTCGTCTGTCCCTATCCTGACTACAGACATTCCACTTAAACAAGGGTTGTCCCTTTTGGATCCCAGACTGGGCACTCCTCACCACAGACGCAAGCCTCCGCAGGTGGCGTGCAGTGACCGGCCAGCACTCCTTCCAAGGATGCTGGACTCCAGCCGAGGCAATCTTACCAATCAACGTCCTGGAACTCCGTTCCTTCTACAAAGTCTTCACTCTGGCTCAGGATATTCTCCAGGGCAGGCCAGTACAAGTACAGTCCGACAACGCAACCACAGTGGCCTACCTCAATCACCAAGGAGGCACTCAAAGTCAGTCAGTGATGGCAGAAGTGTCCCGCATTCTCACATGGGCCAAACACCATCTCCCTGCCATCTCTGCAGTGTTCATCCTGGGAAGCGGATTTCCTCAGCCGTCATGACGTGCATGCAGGGGAGTGGTCTCTACATACAGAAGTCTATCAGCTCCTGGTGGACAAATGGGGTCTACTAGATGTGGGCCTCATAACACAACCACAAGCTTCCAGTGTATGGATCCAGGACAAGGGACCCCGATGCAGCCTTTGTGAATGCATTATCTGTGAGGGGGATCTTTCATTTGGCGTACCTCTTTCCTCCAGTCTCCCTTCTTCGGAAATTCAAGCAAAAAGGGGGCATGGTCCTGTTGGTAGCTCCGGCTTGGCCTAGACGCCATTGGTACTCTGACTTTCAAAGTCTCTCCATAGATGCTCTTCTCCAACTTCCTCTACGAACAGACCTGTTGTCTCAAGGTCCCTTTCTACATCCGGGCCTGGCCCATCTGTCTGTAACGGCTTGACTCTTGAGACATTCTTCCTAAGAGCTAAAGGGTTTTATAGCTCTGTAGTCCAGACCATGCTCAGAGTGCGTAAAGTGACCTCTGCCAGGATTTATCACCTGGTATGGCATACATATTTCTAGTGGTGTGCTACTAGAAACTGTTAGAGATAGATATCTTGGATGTAGGCATTTATTTATGTAGGTTACAAATTAATGATTAGTCGATCTGATTGTATACTATTGTGATTCATAATATTGCACCATTCCTTGGGCTTGTTCTGTTCTGTATTCCAATAGGATAACTTTGGTGACCCTGCAGTAATCATCACACCATGCGGTTATGGAATATCATTAATATAAAGTTCTAATTTTAAATATACTTTATATTTATAATGTTACAGAACTGTATATTGATGTTTAGTCTTATTTTAATCAGCATTTAATTTGTAGTGTATTATAGGTAAATACTGCATCTCTGTTGTAAACATAAATGTAATCTTATTGGTATAATGTTTTAGATCCCTTTTATTTGCAGTTAAGCAATGTAATGTGCTTCCCCTGAAACTCAAACATTTCCCCCTCTCCCCTGATACTGTAAAGCTGCATACACATCTAAAGATTTACTGTCCAACCAGCCAACTAGTTGATTGGGTGGATTGAAAACCTGGTAAGGTATGAAAGCAAATGACAATCAGCAATTTGCTCCCAAATGCCGCAAAATGGACAAAAACTGTTGCTTGAACAAATTGTTAAGATCAAACATTTAACAAACTTGTCTGAACGACAAGTTTCATCTGTTTTCTGGCATTTAGGAGCAAATTGCTGATCATCATTTACTCCCATACGTTACCAGATTTTCATTCCAACCAATCAACTAGTTGGATGGTTGGACAGAAAATCTTTAGGTGTATACCCAGCTTAAGACAAGGGAATTCCAGAATGGGATGGGAATGGGATAGTCTTCAGCGGGGCCCTTTGGTTAATGAAGATACGGCTGCACACACAAAGAAGAAGGAACTGACCTATCCGACGTCGAGTATATACAGATCTCTGCCTGTACCCAATGATTTTTTCCCTAAGGACTATTTGAATGTGAACATTCAGAATTGAAGCCTTGTGTTGTGCCAACCACGCATGCACAGTGTAAGGGGCGGTACTCTTTGTATTTCTTTGTGCAAATAAATCTTTTGGACTTTGGAACTCTAAGTAAGCTGAGCGGACTTCACAATTATTTAACTTTGATAAAACTATGAACCTCAGGTTTTTAGGGTTTTTTGCATCCTTGCCTTTCTTCTTGGGTGAATTACTTATTATTAGTAGTCCTATTGTTTATGAAATTTCCAGGGGGAGGGGGGGGGCTGCAGGATTGGGGGTTGATTATTATAAGTAGTCCTGCTGGGGGCAGTTATAGGGTGTGAGGGTTTTAGTTGCAGGGGGACAGTTACACTGTACAGGGGTGGGAGGTCCAGTCAGGTAGTTAGAGACTGCAGAGGTGGAAGGTGCATGTTGCAGGGGTGGAACCTCTTATTCCTAAATATCAGCACCACCACCAGCCAGGCCCTAACCCCCTCCATTCTCCACTCATCCTCTACCTGTTGCTTCACCATATATCAGACGGGATGCAGTAATGGTACAAATGTGGTCAAACTCCAAAATTGAGCGTTTGGTCGCATTTCTTATATGCACCAAGCCTCGGAATGCGATGCACTCCGGGGCTTGGTTGCAGTGGGCTTCTATCGGGAGAGTGCTGAGAGAGGGATCGAATTGGATACCTCCCAGCACCCCCCGCGGCGCTTGCTGTCATGTTTGGTGTCTGAGAGTTACCTGATTCAGTTGATGAACTGGATTCAGCGGAGAGCGGCATGACAGGAATCACAGATGAGGTAGATAGCTCTATCGCAAGACTTATGTGACAGTGAGAACTGCCTTTGATGATAAATGACAGGAACTTGGAACCAGTAGTAAACTCGGAGGAATCTGACTGGCACCGGCAAGAAGACTTGCTGAGTTGAAAAGGTGAACTTGGAACTTGACTCTGGACTGGAGAGACGTGGATTAAACTGAAGAACTTGGGCTTTGACTCCGGACTGGAGTAACGTGAATTGAACTGAAGAACTTGGGCTTTGACTCCGGACTGGAGTGACGTGGATTGAACTGAAGAACTTGGGCTTTGACTCCGGACTGGAGTGACGTGGATTGGACTGAAGAACTTGGGCTTTGACTCTGGACTGGAGTAATGGGAATTGAACAGAATCCGGATTGGGACCGGAACGGGCAGAATCCGGACTGGAACCGGAATGGGCTTGGAACTTGACTCTGGACTGGAATAATGTGACAATGGCTGAAGGGAAATCAGGTAAGGCTGAGACGAGGGCTAAACAGGCAATCCGGAAATGCTGTGACAAAAGGCTGGAACTCAGGTGCAGGCTGGATTGGGTAATTGGGAATAACAGGTTCACGAAGGATTAGGTAGGTTTGGGAATTTTAGGTTCAGGGAGGGAGTAGGTAGGTGGAAGGAGCAGGAGTTGATCCACAGCAGGAAGCAAGGCAGGGTAACACGGTGCAGGGAGCCAGGGACCAACCAGGAGTAGGGCAAGCAGCAGAGCACAAGACACAGGTCGGGAGCGCAGGAACTCTCTTATAGCTGATGCTGAAACACACGAGTTGCACTGGCCTCGGAACTAGCAGGATTTCTGGATGCTCCAAGTATTGCTGTAAGCAGGACTTCTGGATTTGCAAGGTATTGCTGTAAGCAAGACTTCTGGATTTGCAAGGTATTGCTGTAAGCAAGACTTCTGGATTTGCCAGGTATTGCAGTAAGCAGGACTTCTGGATTTGCCAGGTATTGCTGTAAGCAGGATTTCTGGATTTGCCAGGTATTGCTGTAAGCAGTATTTCCAGATGAACCAGTCTAGGAACCAGCAGGATTTCAGGATGCACTTGTAGACAGATATAGCACAAACTAACGAGATGTTCAGGCCCAGAATGCTATCAGAGGAGGGTGTTTATACCCTGGGTCTGGTAGCAATTGGTGGATATGGACAGGTGGTCTGGTAGTAGCACTCTGGGCCTCATTGAGAGGCGGTCGGAGGATGCAAGCGGTCGCTCAGAAACTGGGCGGCCGCTTGCATCCTGACCGCCCGCCTCTGTTTCGGTCGTTAGGCTGTGGGTTAACACCCACAGCTCTAATGACCGCTCGGGTGATGGTCGCGATGGTCAGAGACCATCGCGACCATCGGGGCTTGCGACGAGACCCTAGGGTAGGGTCTCACTTGTCGTAAGCCCCGGAGAGCTTCTGGCTCTGTCAGAGCCAGAAGCTCTCCACTGACATCACTAGTGATGTCAGTGGGGCATCCCCCAAACGGTAGGCGTTCCCATGGGAACGCCTCCGTTTGGGCTGCCACCCCCCCGGCCCGCTTTCCAAACGGGGCAAGCTGTCAATCAACATCGACAGCTCGCCCCCTTTGGAAAGAGACCCGCTATGACCGGCGCTGTCGGTCATAGCGGGTCTCACGTATGCGCACGAGGGAGCCGGCTCCCTCATGAGAACTGGCAAAACATTGAGGCGGCCGTGCGGTCGTAGACCGTACAGCCACCTCTGAATAAGGTCCTCTGAGTGGTGGAGGGCACAACATGCAGAGGGAGCGATCATCTCTGCAGTACTGAGAGTCAGGACCACACCTGCGATTCCAATCAAGGCTAGCAGTGTTCATAGACAGAGGAGGCCCAGGTGAATAATCACTGTCTAAAGGAATGCATTCCCAGCATGATCAGAGCAGATCTCCCAGGCAAACTACACACACAGGGCTTAATTCAGAGGCGGCCGTACGGTCTACGACCGTACAGCCGCCTCGATGTTTGGCCAGTGCGCATGCGCACGAGAGAACCGGCTCCCTCGTGCGCATGCGTGAGACCCGCTACGACCGACAGCGCCGGTCGTAGCGTGTCTCTTTCCAAAGGGGGCGAGCTGTCGATGTTGATTGACAGCTCGCCCCGTTTGGAAGGCGGGCCGGGCGGGTGGCAGCCCAAACGGAGGCATTCCCATGGGAACGCCTACCGTTTGGGGGAGGCCCTACTGACATCACTAGTGATGAACTGCTTGCAGTGCTTGTGGTAATTTTTTCTTACCGCTATCACTGCGAGCAGTTCAGGCTAAAAGACAACCAAGTGACGTGGTCGATGACGCTCCTTTACTAATTATGCACTCCCATTAAACGCCCTTTTGACCGTTAGGCACGCCTGCGTTCGGATCTCCACTCCCCCATTTTCAAGCACCTTCCCCTGTTACCACCCACAAACGGTACATTCTGTCAATAAAATTAGCAGCCCCTCGCTGTTTTGCAAGCGCTCGATTTCCGACTGCAATGACTGGTTTGCGCATGCGCATTACGACCCATACGCATGTGCAGTTGTGCGAACATCGCTCATAGCGAACGTCCATAGGGTCCACAGGGCACACGTACTGATGCACCTGTCTTCTATGGGTTTCTTCTCTTGGTCACTTTTTCCTTCTCTGTGTGAGAGTGTGATTCCTCAGTGTACCAGTCTTCCTTCTCTCCTATCCTGCTCCTGCCTTGGGCTTGTTAACAAAACTGAGTTACCCTCAGGCTGTGGGCGGGGTAGAGGGGGAAGGACCCGAGCATCCTGGGATAGAAAAAAAGTTTTGCTGTTGGTGTTCGGTCCTCCAAGTGCCACCTACACCCCATTGTCTCCCTGTGGACCCTATGGACTTTGAAGAAAGAGAGTTAACAAGGGTAAGTTTTACCATAATTCTCCTTTTGTTTTATAACAGTCTACTTGGTCACTTTCTACCTATGTAATTTAATTGAATGTTTTACCCCCTTGTACTGCACTAGGGAAGCTTTGTGGTGCCTTTATAAATAGAAAATAAAAATAATAAAAATATATTGCAGCAAACTTGTGAGAATTTCATATTATGTATTTTATGCCAATGTGGAACACAATTGACCTACTTATTTCCACCATTGTACCTTTTGTGTTAGCATAATATTGAATTTGATATGAAAACATCAAAGGACGTGTAACATACCAGCCTGTACTTTTGTATTGATCTGTGAATTGATGTTCTTCAGCCATAAGAGCCATAGGACTGGCACATTTTAGGGCCGATTTAATTACCTGCTGGGCTTATAGAGATTCCGGGTTAAGTGCCCGGAACTATTCAGTTACCCCACATTATAAGCCCGAGGGGGTGCACTTAGCACAGATTTTTCCTCCCAGCTCCTGAAGCTGCGAGGAGAATCCACGTTACGTGCACCCTGTGTGGCTTACCGCATCACTAATTGCATAGTTCAGGGCAATGCTGCAGCTGCGTGCTAAGCCCTTACGGCTAATTCAATTTGCACCTTTGCATTTTTATTTTTTACCTGGACATTTGATCTTTGCATCTTTATCAGTTAAACAAACGATTGCACGATAACGATGTCATTATCGTGCAATCGCTTGCAAATCGCGCATTCATCGTGCATGCATCGGGGATGTTTTGGACGGAAGCGACCCGCGATGCACGTGCCCGCGGGTCGCTTCCGTCATCCGACATCGCCCGTACATGCAGGTCAACCTGACGATCTCATCAGGTTCTGCATGTGCGGGGATAAGGGATGTGCCGGGACTGAACGAGTGAACGTTCAGTCTAGGCACATCACTAGCTATACAAACTACAGCACGATTGCAATGTCGCAATCGTGCTGTCATTTGTATATTGCTTAGTGGATACCCCCCATAACAATGTCTCAGACATCATGGCGTGCTAATAGTCCAGTCTGGAACACAGATAGTCTCATCCTAGCTTTCTGTATCAATTTTATTACCATTGATGAGTAAAGCTCAGACTCCAGGTGATACTGGCTGGCCAGGGTAAGTGAAAAGTTACTGCCATGCTGGCCTGTCCAGGTCCCCTGCGCTTTGCCGGGTTACACATGCTCACTGCACTGGAAGCCTGGACTTTGGATTCCATTTAACGATTTTGTAGAAATAAATAAATTAGTAAAGATTTTTATTTGTCATTGTTCAGCTTTGTCCTTGTTAAATAGTAAAAAAAAAAAAGCATTGGTAAACTATTGCCGGTAATTGCAACCGCTGTGGATACTCAGCAATAGCCACCGCACCTGGCAGCACTTGATAAGTAGCTCTTAAATAATAAGGATCAATAAATAGATACCCTAATATGCATTTCTGTGTTAGTTGGGTCCCTGGTTCTGCAACTTGAAGTTTATCATTGTTTGTAATCCCTGAACTTGGCTTACTGCTGACCATTCAGCCTGATTGTGTTGGCCTTTTATTCTCCCACTGAACCCCACCATCTGAGCTTCAGCATTTTCTATTTAGATAACTTCAGGTTAATTTTTTTGTAGATAGGTCTGTGGCATGACAGTGAAGCATGAAAAAGCAGCCAGTATTTACCCTGCATTCATAAAACATAAATGTATTTTCACCTCTTGCATTGCAACATTGTTTGTCCAGTTGCAGCATTACTTGCTTTTATCCCTTTACTCCCAACTCAGAATCAGCTCCAAAGAAAGAGAGAGATACATAGATAAATAGATATCAGTGGTGAAATGCTTTCCGGTTGAGATGTATCACCTCAGTAGTCTGATTATGTGACTGTCTTACATCATAAACTGCCTTTGTGATATCACTCCGTTTTGACATACAAGTCACTGCTTAGTATAGAACTGTCAGTGATCAGCTCTATCTGATTTCTCACAGTGGGGGGGAATTAAATTCAGTGCGATGTATAATAGCTATCAATACAACGAGCTGTTTGGGCGGGCAAAGGGTTTCTTCTCGCACCCCCCTGGGGATGCGAGGAGAAATGAGACAAAAGTGCCGGGTACGCAGTTGTTTGCTGGCTTAGCGCGGAGCTAACAGCCGCGCGCCCGGCACTTTAGTCATAGAATGCTGGTTACCGTGCCTTAACACCCAGGTTAAGTCGCGAGAACCGGCATTCTCTGATTTACCTGCTTCCCGACAAGGCACACAGCGCATTGAATTGAATAGCAGCGGCTGCTCCTTCCCGCGGCTATTCATCATCGAGCTGAATTGAGTTCCCCCCAGTGTAAGGTAAACTTATTTTAACCTAAATGTTATTTAAAATAAAATGTTAGCTGATAGAGATGATATATAGATTATAAATACATTAAAGAGATATTTAAAGAGAGAGATACATAAGTAGAGAAAGATGAGCTAGAAACAGATGGATAGATAGAGGCATGAATAAAATAGTTAAAAACTAGATTCATACATAGAGAAATAGAGAAAGATAGATAGATTAGAGATAGATTGATAAATCTCAACCTGCCTCCAATTCACCACTGATATTCATCACCTCAGTAGGCCGATCATGTGACTGGCTTACATCATAAACAATATAGAATAAAATAATTGACTGCACTGTCTCAAAGGCTTTGAAACCAACCCTGCAGCCCACCCTTACATAAGATCCCCCTCTATGAATAGAATAAAATGGTGGCTTTTTTAGGGGTGCTGGGTACATGGAATTATGATATAATTACTGACTAAATAATTAAAAATGTGCTGTTTTATTTATAATTATACAATATGGTGCATAAAAAAAAATATTTATTGTAAAGTAAACCTAATGAAGGTTATAACAAACAACATATGTAATTGAGCCTTTCATATAAGGATACTTGTAAAACCCCTTTAAAAGAATGTATCAGCCACAACAGATACTTGATACAATAATATGCAGAGCTGCAATGTTGCGACTCATGTAATGTACTAATGAGACAAAAGTAAAAAAAAAATGTTTTGTGTCTAATGTACAAAAGGTATGAAATGCCATACAGTCACAAATTCTCATATATTGCCTTTAATCCTTCAGGCACATAAACATCACTCTGTGGGTACACTATACCAGATTCTCTAAGCGACCCTTAGTGACCTTAGATGTCTCAATATGGTGAAAAGAAAATGCGCCTTCTGCGTTAATCAACACTCTGGGTCTCATTCAGACCCGGTCGCAAGCGCTGAGCGCTTGCAACTGGGTCGATGTTGAGGCCCTGCGCACGCACAGCGGCCGCACTGCGCATGCGCAAGTCTCAGAGCGAGAGAGAAACTCGCTCCAGAGCTCACTACAAAAGGGGCGGCTGTCGATGTTGATCGACAGCTCGGCCCATTTTGTAGGCGGGGCGGGAGGGTGGTTCACAAACGGAGGCGTTCCTTAAGGACTGCCGTTTTGTGGGCGGCCGCACTGACATCAGCAGTGATGTCAGTGGGGAGCTTCCTGCTCGATCAGAGCAGGAAGCTCCCTGGGGCTTGCAGTTGCAGAGACCCAACCTTAGGGTTTCGTCGCAAGCCCCGATGGTCGGGATGGTCTTGACCCACAGCTTAGCTAGCGACCAGGAGGCCGCACTTAAAAAATCAAGCGGACGCCCACATTCAGAGAGAGCGATCGCTTCTTGCGACCGCCTCTGAATGAGGGCCTCTATCCGTAGAGTTTCTCAGTACCTCTACCAGCTGAACTCCCGCTTGCTGTCTATTCCCAGTGGCATTCTGGTTGTAAATCCCTTTGCGCCGCACCACTATTTAATGCAGTTCCAATGCTCCCGGCAGTATTCTCTACTGTGTGCTGCTTTAGTCCTGCTGCTCCAATTGATTGGCGTCCCCACCGGCAACTACCCTCGGTGGCCTCGCCAAATTTTAAACTACCTCCTGACATGTTAACCCCAGCCGGCACTCACAAAGGATCTATACAGCAGCTGCCGCCTGATCTCCCATGGTGACAGAAACTTTCCAGCTGTAACAAGGAATTTCTGTTCAGCCTCTATCATCTACCATTGGAAGCACGGCAACCGAGATCTGTCCTCGCATGCCACCGAGGGTAGTTGCCCAGCATTAGTGGGCTACATGCAAAAGGAGCCGGTGTTTACCCTGCATTTATACAGTCAGGTGCATAAATATTGGGACATTGACAGAATTTTCAGATTGTGGCCTCTATTCACAACCACAATGTCTTTGAAATGAAACAAACAAGATGTGCTTTAACTGCAGACTTTCAGATTTAATTTGAGGGTAATTACATCCAAATCAGGTGAACGGTGTAGGAATTACAACGGTTTCTATATGTGCCTCCCACTTTTTAAGGGGCCAAAATTAATGGGACTATCAACTCAAAAGCTATTTCATGGACAGGTGTGGGCTATTCCCTCGTTATTTCATTATCAATTAAGCAGGTAAAAGGTCTGGAGTTGAATCTAGGTGTGACATTTGCATTTGGAATCAGTTGCTGTCGACTCTCAATATGAGATCCAAAGAGCTGTCACTATCAGTGAAGCAAGCCATCATTAGGCTGAAAAATCTAAACAAACCCATCAGAGAGATAGCAAAAACATTAGGTGTGGCCAAATCAACTGTTTGGAACATTCTTAAAAAGAAAGAATGCATCGGAGAGCTCAGCAACACCAAAAGACCCGGAAGACCACGGAAAACAACTGTGGTGGATGACAGAAGAATTATTTCCCTGGTGAAGAAAAACCCCTTCACAACAGTTGGCCAAATCAAAAACACTCCAGGAGGTAGGTGTATATGTGTCAGTCATCAATCAAGAGAAGACTTCACAAGAGTGAATATAGAGGGTTCACCACAAGATGTAAACCATTGGTGAGCCTCAAAAACAGGAAGACAAGATTAGAGTTTGCCAAACAACATCTAAACAAGCCACTACAGTTCTGGAACAACATCCTATGGACAGATGAGACAAAGATCAACTTGTACCAGAGTGATGAGAAGAGAAGAGTGTGGAGAAGGAAAGGAACTGCTCATGATCCAAAACATACCACCTCATCAGTGAAGCATGGTGGTGGTAGTGTCATGGCGTGGGCATGTCTGGCTGCCAATGGAACTGGTTCCCTTGTATTTATTGATGATGTGACTGCTGACAAAAGCAGCAGAATGAATTCTGAAGTGTTTCGGGCAATATTATATGCTCATATTCAGTCAAATGCTTCAGAACTCATTGGACGGCGCTTCACAGTGCAGATGGACAATGACCCGAAGCATACTGCAAAAGCAACCAAAGAGTTTTTTAAGGCTAAAAAGTGGAATGTTATGCAATGGCCAAGTCATTCCCCTGACCTGAATCCGATTGAGCATGCATTTCACTTGATGAAGACAAAACGGAAGGGACAATGCCCCAAGAACAAGCAGGAACTGAACACATTTGCAGTAGAGGCCTGGCAGAGCATCACCAGGGATGAAACCCAGCATCTGGTGATGTCTATGCGTTCCAGACTTCAGGCTGTAATTGCCTGCAAAGGATTTGCAACAAAGTATTAAAAAGTGAAAGTTAGATTCAGGATTGTTTAGTTTGTCCCATTACTTTTGGCCCCTTAAAAAGTGGGAGGCACATATAGAAACCGTTGTAATTCCTACACCGTTCACCTGATTTGGATGTAATTACCCTCAAATTAAATCTGAAAGTCTGCAGTTAAAGCACATCTTGTTTGTTTCATTTCAAAGCCATTGTGGTGGTGAATAGAGGCCAAAATATGAAGATTCTGTCAATATCCCAATATTTATGCACCTGACTGTATATAAATATGCCGGTGTTTACACAGTTGAGCAATTATTGGTGATCTGAGCATTCGACTGAGTCGCACTGCGCTTGCACCAAGTTTCATTATAAAGTGATTGACAGGCAGGGACCATTTGTGGGAAGCAATGGTGGGGTGGCGACGAAAACGCAGGCGTGTCGCAGGCTGTGATCCTGTACGCAGTAAAAATGGCTTTGACCTCACAGTTATGGCGAACATCCTGCACTGCATAATCATAGGAATTCTTGGGGTTACTTAGAAGTCCAATAATCGACTGATCTGCGTTCAATATTGGGTTTTTGTATGTAGTTGCTTAGATTTGCAGTGGGATTCTCACTACAAGTGCAGGCATCTGCGACATTTGAATGTTTTCGCACATCTGCTGCATACAAATTTGCAGCAGCATTTGTGTACATCTCTGAATCAGGCCCATAGATAGATATCACTGGTGAAATACAGGCAGGTTGAAATGTTTCACCTCAGTAGGTTTATCATGTGACTGGTTCACATTATATACAGCCTTTTTGATGTCACTCAGTTTTGGTATAAATGTCACTGCTTGGTAAAGAAGAAGTGTCACTTATTAGCTGTATCTGGTAATAGAATGCATCTCACAGTGAAAGATAAGCTTATTTTAAACTAAATGCTATATAAAAATAATATTACAGGTACAGTACATAGATAATCAGAGGTGAAATGCATGCAGGTTGAGTTTCATCATCTTGGTAGTCTGATTGTGTCATTGGCAAACATCATAAACAGCCTTTGTGATGTCACTCAGCTGTAGTATCCAGAACAGAACAAAATCCAGAACACTGATGGCTACGTGAGTGACTGTGGGCCCAAGGATGTATGATGAATTGCATAAACCTGGTGAAATGGATAGTGTTAATTTAAGATACTAGAAAATAGTAGAGTTCACAATATATATTTAATGCACAGTCATGCCTGTGGTAAAACATCTTGCATTAGTGGCTTCATATGCTACAGAACAGACATATTGGCCATCTGTGCAGGCTTTTTTCTGTGACCATGGACAATTTTTATTTACTGTGACAACAGCGCATAGTTTGCAAAACTTAAATATTTGATTTAAAGTAGTCTTCTATCATATATGAATGAACCTTATTGACATTATCTAGTTGTTACATAACTTAGATAATAAAGAAACACCAGAGCTGTCTTTATATGTAACTGCTTTGGGGCTCATTTACAGTTGGACGTAAGTCAACTTTTAGACGGAGCAGTGCACGCCCACTCCACCGCCATGTGCATAAGTGTTGCATTTACAGTCTCCCGGAATTGCTTTCCAAACATACGCAAGTACTGTATGATTTCATGGCCCCTACTTAGCAGTGACATTTTTTTCAGTTTCTTCAAATGATTTTTTTTATGTCTCTTTGTGTTCACGGATTAGCTATTGCTAAGGCATTGTTATCCTTTTGAGGCTTAAAAGGAGATTTATATGTAGTGAAACCATGGCCCGTATTCAATTAGAGGCAAAAAGTTGGAAAAGTTTCGCCTGTCCGACTTTCCGCCTCCTCTCCTTTTCTCCATATTCAATTCCTAAACAGGCGAAAACGGAAAGCAGCGAATGCGGAACAGGCGGAAAGTACTGTCAGAATTGGGGAAATCAGTCTGTACCCCAAAAAAAGATGCACTTACATAGGGAATCAATGTAGATGTGTACTAATAGGCCTAATAAAAGTGTTTGGGGTTACTTAAGAAGAATGGCATAAAGCAGTATTTTTTGGTGAAAATAAGTAGTCCAGTCTAATTTGGGCTACTTGAAAATGGGTGCTAGCATATTTTTATGTCTGTAAAGTGAACTTTTAAAAATTTTAAAAACCACCCTCATACATGTACCTGCAATCTCAAAAACACTTGGCCCCTCCTTACAGCACCCCAAGAAATCTATTTAGCTAGTTTTTATAGTTTGCCCCCCACTTTTTACTTTTTCGCCCCCAAAACTAAAGTACTTTTTTGGGATGTTCTGAGGTAATATTTTTGTTGTTGTTGTTGATTTTGCCCTTTGGGGGGCTGTCCCACAGGTTCTGAGTCATTTTCTCATGTTTCCACCCCAAAATAACGATTTTGCACTTTTTTTCTCCTGCTATTCATTGGAGATACTTTTCCGCCTATCACAATGCATTGGCTTTCCGCTTACGCAAAATCGTCCTGGAACTGAATATGGAGATACTTTGAAAACAGCCGGAAAGTCCACGGAAACTTTTCTCCAAATGGCACTTTTCGCCTCTAATTGAATCCGGCCCCATATTGGAAGAAATAACCCCATTGTCATACTAGATGCATAGCACTTAAATAACCTGCCGGATTCAATTAGAGACCATGTAGTCTGCCCAGTTGTATGTTTTTAATAAAATGTATTTTAGATCTAAGTCGTAAAAAATAACGATATGATTGTTTTGGACCCAGTGTCGGATTTCACACTAGGCACGTGAGGCATGTGCCTAGGGGTACCACTAGCTGGGGATGACACAGATGTATTCAAATATGGATAGTATATCACCTTTGTCCCTTCTCAGAAATTACTAGTAAGTTTTATTATGCTGTCTATGCAACATTTAAGTAGCTACATTTTCTATTTGTGTTTTTTGGGTCTTATTTATTTTTGAAGATAGGGCTTCCAGAACTCTTCAGAATACTATACAGTAACAATACATAACCCCCTGCAGCCATTAATATCTCTTCATATACAACTCGTTCCACTGAGTTTTCCCACTGTATGAGTATATTACTTGCAGGTTTCAGAGACGGATGGTGACAGTGGCGTAAGTTCATCCCAGACATAGGGACGCCCACTGCTGGGGTTAGGCACTAAAGGAGTAGGGTTAGGTTTAGGGTGCGTGGGGGGGTAGGTTTAGGCACTAGGGGAGGTTAGATTTAGGCAGCGGGGAGGGAGGGTTATGGTTAGGGTAGGGTAGGAAGAGAGGGAGGATTAGGATACAGGTGTTGTTATCCTAACCCTGTGGGGATGCTGCCATCGGGATTATGACCACAGGGATCCCAAGAGCCGACGTTCCCTACCCAACCCCACTGCAGTGCTCCTGACATGCAGAGAGCTTTCACGCCGCACAAGAGATCGCAATGACTAATTTATGCACGCCCATGAAACGGCGTTTAAACGGTCAGACACGCCTGTGTTCTTCCAACCACCCCCCGTTGCCACCACCAAACACTATCTGTTTGTCACTCACTGTGCGAATGGTTCCTCTGTAAGAAACATAGTCGCAAATCAATCGCTGCTCACACGCAGAGCAGTGTTTGTACATGCGCATTAGCAAACAATCGCTCATTCTGCATTGCGTCCATCGCAGGCCCATAACCTGACACTGGAACCTCATTAAATCTTACATTCTGCTTTTGGATTTTTTGGCCGTATTCAATTAGTGATGATCACCACTTAATATGGCAGCCCAGCAATGCAGATTTTCCTGCACACTATGCAAAGTTGGAGGGCGTGAAGTGCCGGAGCAACGGACAGAAGTCCGGCACCATATCGACACTGTTTTTAATACACCCTCCCAAACTGTTTGGCTTGGCTAAGGGAATTGTACCCCTAAAGCTTTAAGGTGAAGTTACTAGTAATTTGTTGTTTTCCCCAAAAAATTTAATTTGAGTCACTTAAACATGTGATTGTTATTGAGAGAGTTATTGAGAGAGGCAAGTAATCTAGTTATCTACAGTCTTATCAAAAGGGAAGCAATCGGGAAGCCGACTGCCTAAATACCGGCAGCCGGCTTCCCGTCTGTCATATCCCGGCAAGGGTGAAATGCCGGGCGTCTAGATGTAGACGGCCGCATTTCCCCGACGCCGGGAGACCGGCGCCCGGCTTCCCGATCGTAGTGATGCCGGGCGCCGTGAGCGGACAGCCACGGGGGGGAGGGTTAGGTTTAGGGATCCCGGGGGGGACTTAGGGTTAGGCACCCCCCCGGGAGGGTTAGGGTTAGCCTAGGGGGAGGGAGGGTTAGGGTTAGGCACCCCCCCAGGGGACTTAGGTTTAGGCAGCGGGGAAGGGGGTGGTTAAGGTTAGGCACTTAGAGGGGGGATTAGGGTTAGGCACTTGAGGGGGAAGTTAGGGTTAGGCACCCCTAAGGAGGGTTAGGGTTAGGGGGGTTAGGTTAGATTAGCAGATACTCACCTATCCACGATCGGGATTTCCAGCGCTGTCGGGCTTCCGCTGCTTCTAACTCTGCTCTTGTCGGGCTGCCGCTGACGGGAATCGAACCGCCGGCCATGCTTTTCTGTGTTTTATGCTATTTGATCTGCTGTATGTATATACCAGAGGTTCCCAAATGCGGTCCTCAATGGACCCCAACATTATAGGTTTTACAGATATCCATGGTTGAGCAGAGCAGTGAGTCTGACATCAGTGGCATTTGAAGGAACAGTAAGGGATACAATCTAGAAAGAGGTGACTGAATATAGGTTAATAATAGAGAGACAAGGCTGGTCATTCCAAACGTATTGGTTGATCAAGTTCTCTGAGAAAGTATGGTGCATATAGAAAATACCTTGTCGCGATCCTCACCTTTTGTCACATTATACCTAGAAAAATAACATAAATTCAATAAAAAATGTTCCAGCTTTATTTACACACTAGCGACCCACCCCGGCTTCGCACAGGAGCAATTTTGAATTTACGACAAAAGTATTTTTTAACCGAGGTAGACGATATTGGTCGTTTTTCCTCCTGACGTCAACACAAAAAGATTTAGGGGTCTAGTTACTAAGCAGTGTTAGGAGACAGAGTGATAAGTAATAAGTCAGTGATAAGGTGCCAGCCAATCAGCTCCCAGCTGTCATTTTTCAAACACAGCCTGTGAGATGACAGTTGGGAGCTGATTGGCTGGCACCTTATCACTTTCTTATCACTTTTCACTCTATCTCATAACACTGCTTCGTAACTAGACCCCTTAGTTTTGATGTGGCTCGCAAACAGGCCACGTAAAATTGTCCGCGAGAAAACAGTCTCCACTTAGGTCAGCCCCAGCCACGTTAAGCGTCTGTCCCTGAGCTTTATTTATTGTCATGCCTAAGTAGACTCTTACCGGGAATCGGACTCTTTTGCAATTAAAGAATCGTTTTTCACATAAATAAAATAGGAACGGGAAAAAATAATAATTTTGTATCAGTAAACAGGGCTAATTTTTTTTCTAGAGAAACCAGATAATATGTATCAATCTCTACATGGTGTAAAATAAATTCCATTGTGGTATATCATTAATGGCTTAGGCAGAAAAATTGTAGATTTTCTTGGGCATGATATCTCTCCTATCCCAAAATAAAGCCCAGATACATTCACTTAATAATCTAGTATTGACCAGTTTCTGTTGCGCACGCCAAAGGCACGCAAAACGAAAAAGATTAAAGGGACGTGGTCTCGTGAGAAAAGCCGTACACATACCTAGAACATATTCACATATGTATATAACTATGCAACTACATATCTACACAAATGTATAAATAATGACTCTATATCTGATATGTATACACACACATAGACAATAATCTAACAGTCTGTTATAGGTTTCTTATGGCCACCGGGAACGAGGGGGGCAAGTATAGATTACAAGAGCCCAGGAGTGCAGTAAAGGCATTAGGGACAGGGTTCATACGGAACCACATTCAATTGGGGCAGAGTACTCCAGTTTGACAGCACAACTCGGTTTTTGATATGAACTGTCAGCCTTCACTCTACTGCTGTGCCAGCTTCCTGTACATCTTACAGCTCTCCAGGCTGGTAGAAGCCAGCGTGGGGGTGAGTATACCCTGCTGAAAATTCACTCTCCCAAAAGGCACTAACTATGTCACCCCCAGTAATCGCGCTGAGCAAAAAAAATTGTGGGACCCAGGTACCCCCTCACTTTAACAAATTGGGATCCCACTACACTGTTTCTGGGTCCCATCACATATTAAGGGGGTTAGGGCTGGCATCAGTTGGGACAGTGCTGGGGTAGGTAGCAGCTGGGCTAAAGGGGGTTAAGGTCAAGCAGCAGTTGGGGTAAAGCTGGAGGTAAAGGCAGGAATAAGTTGGATTAGAGCTTGGGTTAGAGGGGAGTAAGGGCACGCAGAGCTGGCAGTAGGGAGGGGGTAAGTCCAGACAGCAGTTGCGACATTGCTGGGTGTAGATGGCAGTATTTGTGCAGTATGTATGTCTGCAGTGGATCTGAGGTCTACTAGGGCACTTTCCACTCCCACCCCCTGACAGGGCCCCTGTAACTGACCTTCACAGTGCTCCTAAACCCAGGAGCTGCAGTTCCCTACACCCCCCACAGAAACACACAAACACCTCCCTCTCTGTCACGCTCACACCCAGGTCTTGTACTTACCAAGAGCTGCCTCTTTCTCAGTGCCAGAGTAGTGTGCGCCATCCCGGTGACAGCAGGCGTTACACCCTCATAGTAGCAGCAGTGCTGCCCTCCCCTTCGGAGCCCAGAGGAGCGGTGGAAGCATAGGAGAGAGAGGCAGGAGCAGTCTGCAGGTTCGGGGATAATTGGGAGCCCCGTCTCCATCATGGCAGTGGCCATACTCAGAGATCCGTGAGGAGACAGGCGAGCTAGCCCGGCGGCGTCACAACGGTCACATGACCAGGAGGCAGAGGTCTCAGGCGGCCATTGGATAAGGAGATGCTGTCAGCCTCAGTAATTGGTAGGGGAGGCGGGGACTGGAGACGCTGAAGATGTTATTGACCGGCTTCAACATACCCTCCCCCCCTGCCGCCCGCTATTGGCCCAAAGCACCCTGCACCCACCGAACCTCGGCAAACGCCACAAACACCCCCTATCCTCCACCGCAGCCATAAAGGCTGTCCTCACGCTAAAATCAATGGCAGCAGGCACACCTCACCTACTATTATCTCAGCTCAGAGGAGTCTGTCATTGTCCGGTGAGGGCACCCATTGGGACCAAGTGAGTAACTCACTGTCCGTGACTGCCGCGGCACCCTCTTCAGTCTGGCGCTCTACAGAGTATAGGTTGGGCCGGCCCTGCCTAGGATGGCATTCCATCCTGTGATTTCTACATGTTATCAGGGGTGGAATCAGAACAAAATGATAAGGGGGGCACCACGATATGGGAATGTGTGGGATGGGGGAATTTTTCGCGATAAATTGGACGATATGTATAATATCGTTCATCGTGTTCAATATCGTCCAGTGTGCATGCAAGATATCGTTAACAATGTCTTTCATTGCCCATACTTGCAGGGGATGAGGGAGGGTGCCTTCACTGAACGATATTGTTAACGATATTCAGTGTGTATGCTCAATGTCGTTAACGACATTTAACCCGGCAGTGCAGGGGAAACACTTAACGATGTCGCTCATGGAGCATATCATTTAGTGTGTATGAGCCTTTAGACACACGAGTTCCTGGAGAAGTGGGTGTGACCTCGTAGCAAGGGGCGTGACCTCACAGGGAATGCCATACCCACAAGCCACGTCCTCATTTTCATCTCGCTGAGGGCATGGAATACATACAATAACCAAGCCAAAATAATTGATCGCCCCCCTCCTCCATATTGCTCTGATCACCCCCTCCATCCATATCGCTGTGATCCCCCCCTCACTGCATATCGATCTGATTGCCCCCTCCCTCCATATCGCTCAGCTTGCCCCCTCCATTGTTATCTCATTGCCCTTGCATATCACCCTAACTGACCCCTTCATTGCTGTCTCATCTAGTCCTCACTGCATATATCCCTGATTGCCCTCCACCGCTGTCTCTCATTACCCCCTCCACTGCTCGCTCTCACTGCCTTTTCCTTCCATATAACATTGAACCCCTCACTAATTGACTCCATCACTGCCTCTCTAACAGCACCCACTGTCCACCTGAGAGCACTCCCTGACTCCCTCACAGCACTCACTGTCCACCTCAGAGCACTCACTGACTCCCTCACAGCACTCACTGTTCCTTTCATTGTCCACCACACAGAACTCCCTCCTGCTATCCACCACACAGCACTCCCCCCTGCTATCTACCACACAGCACTCCCCCCTTCACTGCCACCTCACAGCACCCCCTTGGGTCATCCAATGTCCAGCTCAATTCATCGCACTCCCCACTCACTTGCACCCTGTGTGAGACATTTTTGACTACCCCTTCCAACTATATCCATAATTAATACCAATACTATTTTTAATATTAAAAAAAACACACACACTTTGGCTCACACAGGGAAAAAAAACAAACAAACACATTCCCCCTCACAGGAAAAAATAAAACACATTTGCCCCCATAGGAAAAAAAAAATTGGCCCCCACAGGAAAAAAAATAATACACCCAAGTCCACTCACAGACGACTGACCTGACCTGTCAGTAACAGAAGCCATGGGCCAGCCAGGCCCCTTTCTGTGTCTCTAACCCCAGCAGCCCCCATTCTGTATCCCCAGCAGCTCCCCTTCTCTGTCTCCAGCCCCAGCAGCCCCTCTTCTCTGTCCCCAGCAGCCCCCACACTTACTTTGTTGCTGCTTATGGGCCACTTCACACGAAGCGGCTCCTCTCTGCTGCGTGGCGTCACGACGTCACACGTCCAGGTCTTAAAAGGAAAACTTTATTGAAAGGCCCTGCCAGGCAGCGGCAATCATAGTAGCTGCATGGCCCTGGTAAGGACAGCAGCCTCATCCTGGTGGTGGCTGTGCAGCTGCAATAAAGGTAAAAAAAAAGTGTGTGTGTCAGTCTGTTTCTCCGTTTATGCATGACCAGACCATGGTGGTGTAGTTTGACCAGGTGATTAGGTTTTTGGCTATGCTTTAAGTTTGTTAGGTCCTTCCAAGTAGGAAGGACCTAACAAACTTAAAGCATAACCAAAAACCTAATCACCTAGTCAAACTATGGTGCCTTCCACATGGTGCCTTCCAAGTAGGCCGTGGAGTCTCTGATTTGAAATTTTGGTTAAGCAAGTTCGCTCAGGATGTCTTCTAATGCCTAAACCTGCACTCATCTGAAGGCACAGGCTTATATGTAACAGTGTAGGGCAGCCAGAGCTCCAACGGAAGAGCAGTGAGTCAGAGGATCAACTGTCACACTGCACCTGCACTGACAGTTACTCATTTCCTCCAACTGTCACACTGCACCTGCACTGACAGTTACTCATTTCCTCCAACTGTCACACTGCACCTGCACTGACAGTTACTCATTTCCTCCAAGCACATTTCATATGCCATGGTCTGCAATGTAAAAAATGAAGGCTGCAGATGTACTTCAAGGTCCATTCTTCAACCCAGGCAACGCCGGGTCTGCCAGCTACTATATAATACACCTGATCCCCTATGTTTTTCAAAAGGTAAAGCCTCTAGTCTTCTTTCCCAACATTTACTTACACATGTTAACTATACAATATTAGCAATATTAGCATTATGACAAGGATTGTAATATCCCATTTAATCAACCTCCCCATTCAGAAAGCCAATTAATGGGATTCAACCAACTTAACCACTCTGGTCTCTCTGCATGAGCCTCCCTAAAATCTTGTTCCATTTAAAACACATACGTAAATTCCAAAAACGCTCTGAGTGCTGTACAGTATCGTATGGAATTATTAGTAATTTTGTGAACAAAACATTTTTTTTTATATAGTGTTATAATTTCATAGAGTCCCAGACAATGCTTATGGGAAAGGTTTTATTGTGCCTCTGTGGTGTTTCCAGGGCTATGATATAACCTATATAATAATTCCTATGTATATGTGCCACTTTCATCTTTCCTTTATTTCAAGATAGTGTTTGGTAGTATTCCATAATTTGTATGTACAACATTAATTTGTGTTTATTCATTTCTATATCTTAAGCTGCATACACACACAACGATTTTGTTACCAACGATTTTCTGTCAGATTATCTGTCAGATTTTTTAAAGTGTAATGAACGATTTTTTTGAACTACAAACCATTTTTGCATATTCCCTTAATGAAAATCGTTGAGTTGACAAGTCTGACTGAACTACAAACTACAAACATGAACGATAATCGTTCATCGTTTGACTCATAAAGTGAACGTTTTTTTTCAAATGATTATCGTTAAACGTTATCGTTTAACGATAATCGTTCAAAAAATCGTTGTGTGCGTATGCAGCTTTAGAGCTCACTATTACAGTATTATTCCGTACTTCCCAATCCTGCATTCGGTGATCTATTCAACTGTTACTTGTTTGATACATTTGTAGTAGTAACTACAGATGTGTCCAGTTACATCGTTGTTGATCGTGCTACAAACATGTACATGCATCGCGCCATGCGATTATCCTCAGCTGCTGACGCTACAGTACGTCATGGCGCACACTTCGATCACACCATGCAATCCTATGGGGTGCAAATGCAAACAAAGCGTGCATAACCATTTGTGGGCACGCGACCCTCGCAATTCGTGGCGCGATTTTCAGCGCAAGCGGTAAAGATGTAGCTGCCCATATCTGTACTTGTTGTTTCCTTTTTCGGTTGAGTCTGTTCATTAATGTTGCTTCCTTAATGTCAATAAAGAATTCCAAGAGACTGAAAGTGTAATTGATACTGGCCCAAACGGTGGGTGCAGAGCCGTAACTAGACATTTTGGTGCCCTGTGCTAGAAAGAGCACTAAAGCCCCCCCCCCATACTTCAAACGGGGACAGCAAATGGGGGCGTGGTCACAGTAGTACCAATTCAAATTACACTACACAGTAGTGCACCCTTATTCACATTACATTGCACAGCAGTATCCCATATATACGTTATACCACACAGTAGTGCCCCTTATTTGTGTTACGTCACATAGTAGAGCCCCTTATTTGCGTTGTGTCACACAGTAGAGGCCCTTATTAATGTTACATCACAGAGTAGTACTCCTTATTTACATTACGCCACACAGTAGTACCCCTTATTCTAGTTATATCACACAGTAGAGCCCCTTATTCACATTACGCCACACAGTAGTACCCCTTATTCACGTGCTACCAGGACAGTAATTATAGGGTTATAGTGCAGCGAGGACATACATTAGAAAATGTTTAAATGAGAACAACACTGCAAAGACCACTTATTCCATATTTAAGACATTACTGGGACTCCAGTGAGTACCAGTAAAGGACTTTTAAGTGACATAAAAAATAGTTTCAAGCATTTCTCTTTTGTTATGGTCAGGTAAGTGTCGGTGTAGATGCAGTTCATATTGCAGAAAGGGAATGTGTGTGTGTGCCTGGTGGAGAATAGGTGCATTTGTCAAAAATATGCACCATGCTGGCCCATTGTTTTTTAGTGTGTAAATGATCTCCAGGTGGAAGGTGTGGGCAGGAAATACTGTAGGGCTGCTGTGGGGCCATGATCGGCGAGTGGGCCAAGTTTGGGCATGGAGATCCTGAAGGTGCTGCTGTCCAGGGGAGGGGGGTTCAATCATGAGGGGTGGGGTATAGTGTGGGAATGTAGATACTAAAGTTGCTGCTGTTCAGGGGGGTAGGTTGGGGGTGATACTGAAGGTGCTGCTGTGCTGTTCGAGAGGGGGTGTGGGGGTATGGAGAAATAATTACCTGCGCTGCTGAAGTTGCTAGTGTCCTCCTCTTTTGTCCCGCTCACACTCCTCCAATCCATGCCGGTCATCGGTCAGCCATTGCCCTGCCCACCCCCACCGCTATTGGCCTCTGCCCCAATTCCCCTCTGCTGTCATTGGCCCAGGGATCTGGCTGGGAGGCAGAGCTCCGGACTGCATGTAAGAAGCCGGGCGCACCGCAAGTGACATACAGGCACCTGGCAAATAGAGATTGTGTTGAAGGCCGGTTCTGTCCCACCCAGGGCATCCTGCGCTCTGTGCGGTGGCACCGGCCGCACCACCCTAGTTACGACCCTGGGTGGGTGTAATTGTGATTGTGGAAGCTAAGGGAGTGAAATCCCTTTCTCTCTACCCAGTTTTTTATTCTGGATGAGAGATACCAGAATATAATATAACTCATTTGGGTTATGTGATAGTATTTACAGAGCACCGACATGCAGAGGCCTCCAGAAATTGTGAATTTAGCCATGATAAGGTTTTTTAAGCTAGTACATTTTATCATCTCAAAAATAATTCTTAAAACATTATGACCACCCCAAAACGCCCGCCAATAGACGGGATGTGGTCAATATCCTGACCGAGGGGATTCCGGCGCTCAGAATGCCGGCGCTGGCATCCCGACACTTGTGAGAATCCTGGCACCGGCATCCCGAAGGTAAGTAGCGAGGTTGGGGGGAGGGTTAGTGTTAGGCACTATGGGGAAGGTTAGGATTAGGCACTAAGGGAAGAGGGTTTGGTTTAGGCACTAGGGTGGAGGTTATGGTTAGGCACCGGGGAGGGATGGTTAGGGGTAGGGAAAGGGGGAGGGTTAGAATACTGACAACAAGTGTCTGTATTCTAACCCTGTCATGGTGACGGCGTCGGGATTTTGACTGCCGGCATCCCATATCCATCCCCAACAGACAGGTCAATCTGTTATATCCAGTTAGTGTCAGTCTGGTCCGGAACCTGCACAGTCGCCGATTTCTTTCATTATGCTGAAATACGCAAGGTCCCACATGTGTCTGACTGATGATTCGGGCCCATAATGAGCTAAATTAAGCAGAAGACTGATATAGAGAGTTAATCTGCCATGTACAGAGCCAGAAGTGATTCTTTGTTTCACCTCGGTGAGGTTAAATTGTCAGATCACTTTGGGGATCTTTTTTTTCCTTGCCCTGAATTAATCGGGTAGGGTAGTTTGTCTATGTTCACAAAGTCAACATTTATTGTGTCGATATGAAAATGTCAACATGTTGTAATGTTGACATCAGCCATTCTGACTGCACACCGAATCGGCACATCTGGACTTCATAATGGTTCAAACTTGATGGACTTATTTCAAACTCGCTTTGTAACGAGGTGTTGCAGATAGCAATAAGTACATTGAAAGCTTGGTCGTTACTAGTCATATTCAGTGGGGCCAGTTCAATTAGTTGCATAGGCGACGAGTCGCTGCTGTGACGGTGTGGAGACGCTGCCAACGTCACCGCAACTCACCCCCTTCGTGGCCCGATCTCACCTCGGATTTGTGGATTTTTGTACCCAGGCCTGCAGGGGTGCAAACAAAAATCTGTGAGTCCGGCAGTACCAGAAGTGCATATAGCCGCACTTAATATGCGTATCCACTAGGCGATTAAAATGAGCGAATGAACGATAACGACATTGTTATCGTTTAATCGCTCATTAATCGTTCACAAATCGTGCATTAAAATGTCGAAAACGATCAGCAATGCGCTCTGCCGCTGGTCGTTTTCAACATCAATCATCGTCTGAACATGCTGGTCAATCTGCCGATAACGACAGATTGTGCATATTCGGGGATAAGGGAGGGTGTCTGCACTGAACGACATATTGTTCAGTGTAGGCGCTACAGGTTGAGGAGCGACTGTACGATTACAATGTTGTAATCGTACTGTAGTTCCTCTATTGGCAAGTGGATACACACCTTTACTCGTGGATGTGACTAAGGACCTCATTCAGACCCACTCGCAAGCGCTGAGCGCTCGCAAGCGGGTCGATGTTTAGGCCCTGCGCACACGCAGCGGCCGCAATGCGCATGCGCAAGCCCCGGAGCGAGAGAGAAATTCTCTCGCTCCGGAGCTCACTACAAAAAGGGGCGGCTGTCGATGTTGATCGACAGCTCGCCCCGTTTTGTAGGCGTGGCGGGGGGGGTGGTTTCACAAACGGAGGCGTTCCTTAAGGAAAGCCTGCTGATGTCAGTGGGGGGCTTCCTGCTCGATCAGAGCAGGAAGCTCCCTGGGGCTTGCGGTTGCCGAGCCCCAACCTTAGGGTCTCGTCGCAAGCCTCGATGGTATCGATGGTCTTGACCATGGCGACCATCAACCTGGTCGGACGCACTTCAAAATACAAGCGGCCGCCCACATTCAGAACGAGCGCTCGCATTTTGCGAGCGCCTCTGAATGAGGGCCTAAGTCGCTTCTAATTGAATTGGGCCCGGTGTACATAGCACGGCATCAAATGTTTTGCCGTTACATAAAAATAAATATTCGGAAATACATTTAATGTCAAATCGTCGTTTGTCAGATAAATGTTTGTGCTTTTTTTAAATAGCCCTCACAGTGCAACATGGAAGGTGTGATTCCATGGCACAGGATTGGGGGACATATATCAAGATGTGGAAAATGTATTTCAATCTCAGGTTTACATTATGATCAAATATATGACCCTGATACCCATTTGTGGAAGGTGAACATCATGAAGTGGCTATTGTAAGGCTGGGTATACAGTATGAAAGGTGAGCATGTGCACCATATAACCTCTGCCCAATGATCTTTGTTGTTTTGGTTTTTTATTATTCTGCAAGGTTCTTCACATTTATGAATTAGTACATTAGTGTTTCCATTTGTACCATTTAGTCTCAATGATGCTTTTACTTTGCATTGACCAGATTTACATTTCCACATATCATAATTTATCTGTCTTGTATTTAGAAATGCATTTATTGTATAGAAGATAAGCGGAGACACCTATCACCTTGGTTTATTTTTGTGTTCTAAAAGCTTTTGCTATTTCACCTTGGAACATTCTCTTTTCCATTTAAAATATTACTCATGTATCAAGATAATGCAACATTTAACGCTGCTAATTAGAGGGTGTTTTAAATCACTTAAATCTTGATAAAGCAAAGGCATTGTCCTTTATTCTTGCATGTATTTTCAAATATCTGTATTCAACTGTGTATTGAGCATTGAAAATTATTCATATCGCCCGAACCACTCTATTTTATTTTATATAAGCAGCCTTGAGTAATAATGTACACTTTCAGACATGCTGCACCCCAGTGCAATTTAAATAACTTTGCCCATGTAGATGCTACACGTACAGTCATGCGTGTCTGCTTCTGCACAACCACTTGGTAATAATTGCTCTGTTTTTTACTCATATCTCTTTCCCCAATGTCCAGAGTCCGACCCGGGTAAGTGAGCTCGGTTTCAACCCATAGCACAGCTGCTCAGACCCCTTTAACACTGTACTTTGGACCCAGTTTATTCCTGGGTTGTCCCCATTCCCACTGCACCTGTGTCTGCCTTGCATGTCACTCCCCTGAGGCGTACCTCTGCATCCACAGCCAAGCAGCGGCTTGTAACCTTAACCTGTGTCCATCAACTAGGGTCCACTCTTCCAGACTGCAGCTTACCCAGGTCGATCCGGGACACACAACCTGGGTTGACCCTTTAACACCAAGCCAGGACCCAGGTTGTCCCGGAAATATCCTGGGTCAGAAGCTTGGTTTGAAAGAGGTATAATAAATTCTGTACCCCGACATGAACAGTACATTTTTTAAAAGGAGTTCTGCAGCTGCAGAGAGAGTGGAACAAATACATGAGGACATTGGAAAAATCAAGTTCCCCTTTATTTGTAACTTTTCAGCCACACTTCCACCAGTTTGACCACTGATTCTCTTACGGAACAAGTCTCCTTCAGTCTGTGCTTCTGTAGACGTGTTAAATTCTGAAGTCACTCTGGATTCCTATGAATTCTTTTGTTACTGTTTTCCTGAACAAGTTAAGCCTATTGAGCAGAAGTGTTATGTTCTTCCTCATTCATTCATTCAACCTTGGCTATTGATCAGCACAAGCCTCATTGTGGGGGCCTCTGGTGATGGTGAAACCTGGACTACATGACCAACTGTTTCTAATAAACTTGAAATGGGTGATAACTAATAACAAACTAAACAAATGAGAAACGCGTCACCCCCAGAGAGAATAATAATAGTTATGCAAAGCAAATGAGCTACTAGAAGGCTTCATTGTAGCTAGTAGCACAGCCTATTATAATATTATCATTTATTTATACGGTGCCACAAGTGTTCCTTACAAAGTACATAAACAAATAAGTGAACAAGAAACCAATGACTTACAGTACAATACATACAATGCAGGACAAGGATAAGGTTTATACACATTGCTGCATAAGCAATCATAAAACTCAAAATAAGCAGCTGGGCTTAAGTAACGAAGTGTTAGGTGCCCTTGAGGGGAGTAAGGAGTAGATGAAAATATAAGTCAAGAGATGCACATGAGGGAAGAGGACCCAGTTCATGAGAGCTTACAGTCTGAAAGGGATCCCTGTACACCTCCTCTTCTCCATGTAGGAATCCATGTCTTCCAAAAACAAAAAAATGCAAAGTCCCGATCCATGGACATAAGTACCGTCCTATAAGGACGGTACTTCCCAAATGACAGCTTACCGCTGCATTTCACTTAGAAATGCATGGGCTGAGCGTTCATTGGCCTCTCTAAGTCAATGAACGGTTACCACCATTGACTTCAATGGTGAAAACCGCTAGGTAATATTTAAACCCCTTTTCCATCAAAATCCAAGGTCTGACCCGGCTTGGAACCGTGTTCCAAATCCCGGGTCAGAATATCCCAGGTCAGCGCCATTCACACTGCACACAGGTGCTGTGCTGGCACTTGGACATAATGTCATCACCAAGCTCCGTAAACTCCAGATCTCCCCTGAACGCCAGACCAGAGCAGACCGGCGAGCAGGGGAGGGCGTCCATTCTGGGGGGTGTCATTTGGGAGGTTGTCTGTGACAGCTGTCACCAGGGAGGGAGAGATAACAGCCTCTCCATATGAAGTGGGGATGGGGTAAAAACCAGAACGGTCCGAGGGTCTGTAATCTCTCTCTCCCTGGTAACAGCTGTCACAGACAGCCTCCGAATACCAGCCAATTACCATGCAGTAAACGGGTCCTGGGTTGGAAGACCCGAGTTACCCGTTTTCACTGCTTGAGACCCGGGAAGAAATGCCAGGTCAATCGACCTGGGATTTTTTCATAGGAGCCTTTTCCACTGAGCTGACACAACAGTAAACCGGGTATTTTTGCCAGTGGAAAAGGGTCATAAGTAACTTAGCAGTTCTCACTTCATCATTGAAGTCAGTGGTGGGAATCGTTTATTGGCTGTGGCATTACAGTGCTGATTTTGGAAAATACAGGGAACCCCCACATCTTTTGTTCCCAATATTTCCAAAACCAGGACTGGCTCACTGAGCCCAGTGCTGGTTATGCAAAATATGGGGGACCCCTATGTCTTTTGTCCCCTCGTATATTCACAACCAGGACCAGCTCAGAAAAGCCTGGTGCTGGTTGTGCTTTTAGGGGGGGACCCCACATCATTTTTTTATTTTTATTTTAACACTTTACAACCTTTTTACACACAGAAGCATGTACGGATCTCACTGATCTGTGCATGCATCTGTGTAATTCACACCTGCTCATGCTAAAAATTCCAGCATGAAACAGGTCTATTAGTTTGGGGATCTGAAGTTTGATGTTGAGTTCGATTTGGTGTTCGATTTGGACATGGGTATGCAAAATCGATCAACAAATCTCTATTCGAAATCAATTTCAATTTAGAAACAGCTTCCAAAATCGAATTTTAGTAAATGTGGAATTTTGACAGGGATTTCTACATTCAATTTGATTCAATTTCAGGTGAGCTAAATCAAACATAAAATCAAACATAAAATCAAAATTCAAAATCAAACTTTAATAATCAAACTTTACCATTTAGCTGCAGACATCCAGATACTAACAATATCCTGGCTGCTGATCCACAATCTTTCGCTCCCCTACCCGCATGGTAGGTCCTCAGTCTAATGTCATTCCACTTTTGGCAGGCCAACAAAGAGGCAGGATCCACGGAGGCTTCCATGCTCCAGTGCTCAACACGATCCAACGATCAGTCCTACAGGAGCTGTCACCTCTAGTAAGAACAGTCCCAACAAAACAAAATGATGGGGTAATGTCTATTTTTATTTTTTCTTGGCCTGGATTCCATGGTGGTGTGTCTTTAGCAGAGCTATCCCTGTATAACTCATGGGCCCAGGATTGATGCCTGCACTCCCAGCCTACCCTCACCCTAGTGCATAACCCTAATACTTAGAGGTAAATTTACTAAAGTGAGAGTTTTTAGAAGAGATGTTGCCCATAGCAACCAATCAGAGTCTACTTAACATTTAACTAGCACCTTCTAGAAGATAATAGCTAGAATCTGATTGGTTGCTATGGGCAACAGCTCTTCTAAAACTCACTTCTAAAAACTCTCACTTTAGTAAATTTACCCCTTACTGTCAGGATGTCAGCGGTCAGGATTCTGGAGCCAGCGGTCAGGATTCTGGAGCCAGGATCCTGACTGCTGTTGTGATTCTGACCATTGGGATGCCGACTACATCCCATCCCCAACAATTTCACAAGAGACCCTTACTCTAGTCTTATTAGTAAGAATATTGTGCAATGGAGCCTGCCAAGCAATTTTGTCAATAACATTAACCGTGATGGGATGTTAATTACCTGCATATTATGTTAGTTACAAAGGATATCTTATAGAAGGACGACCAAGATTGTTATGTGTCCTCTAGTTTTCCTTCTGCAATTATTAAAGTAGACATTGAAATCCAAATGCACATTTGTTTACACTGGTGGGTGTGAATGCTGGAAACAAAATAGGTCTATATGTGTATGAGTCTTATTATGTACAGAATGTTTAGATACTGGAAAATTACAACAACTCGCTGGAAAATGCAGGCCACTTATGTGACTCTTTTTGTTGCAATGTAAATTAATGTATTCTGAATATCTGCAAGGCGATCCATTCACTTTTGTGTTGTTTCACTCCTCCTAATGTGGAGCTACAGATGTATTTAAATTGAAGGTCAAAGGGATTTATCAGCACTTGCAAAAAAAAAAGGTTATTCTCTGCTCAACACCAGAATCCACTTGCAATTTTCCAGCCCTATGAAATATACTTGCATTGTGTTATGTATTGTATTGAAAAAAAAAAAAATAGAAGATAATTAAGAAAAACAGGTACAATTGTGAACATGACATTTTTTTTTTTAATAAATATATATAGTTCGAAATGTTTGAAAACCCAAATAAAACCATATTTGAAAAAAATAAATAAATATATATAGTTCAGGCGCTAATCAAAAAATGTATGCGAGCAAAACTTATTTTCCACTTGTTTTGGAGGGTATGCAGTTAGGAAGCCGACGGTCGAAATGCCGACCGCCGGCTTCCCGACTGTGCAATCCCGACAGGGGACTAATGATAGACGTCGAAATCCCGACGCCTATCATTATCCCTACGCCGGGAGCACGACGCCCAGCTTACCGAACAAAGGTAAGCTGGACGGCACGCGGACAGCCGCGAGGGAGGAGCGTTAGGTTAGGGGCTCCCGGGGGGGAACTTAGGGTTAGGCACCCCCGGGAGGGTTAGGGTTAGTCTAGGGGAAGGGGGGGTTATGGTTAGGCACCCCCCCAGGAGGGTTAGGTTTAGGGTGCAGGGACGGGGGGGTTAGGGTTAGGGGGGGGAGAGGGTTAATTATACTTACCTTAATCTTCACTGCTGCCGGTCTTCCGGCGTCGGGATTTGAACCGCCGGACATAGGTTTTGGAGTGATTATATATATATACGTATTAAGTGTACATAGATATGTGAAACCATGAATATAAGGCTGCAGTCACCCAATGTCAGTTTGTGTTAACTCACCTGAAAACTACAGGTGAATAACAAAACGCCAATTAACTAATAAAATATCACCATGGCAGAGATAACGCCACTCAAGATACGTTTAAAAATGAAGAACATGTAATAACACAATCACAATAAATATACTTATACAAAGATCCATAAACAGAGTGACTAATGCTGGGTACACACGGGCAGATATATTGACGATCTATTGATCGGCCAATGTATCTTGTGTGCATCAGCCAGTGTGTACCAGCGATACAGGGGCGTATCTATAATGGGTGCAGGGTGTGCAGAACACATGGGCCCCTGGGTCCAGGAAGGCCCACACCACACACCCTGCACCCATACTTCCAAATACTTACCACTCCGAAGTCCCATGTCGGCGGGAGAGGCGCTACACAGAACGCCTAGAATATGGTCGCAGGGGCAACTTTCCCAGCATTGTGCGCTTGCGCAGTAGGAAAAATCGCCAGGAAAATGGCTGCCGCGCCATTTTCCAGGTGTACTGCGCATACGCAGTAGACTCCGAGCACAGTCCAGTGACCGGAGTCTACTAAATGTGTCAGTACGCCGCGGCTGCCGGAGAGAGAGGAGGGGTGAACACGGGCTCCCTCCTCTCTAAATACGCCCCTGCAGCGATATGTCTGTGAACGACATCGTTCTGCAGATATATTGGGGGCATTGCGCTGTATGTATGAGCGGTCAGCCGCCTATCTGTTCTCTTGCAGCGGAGGCCGCGTAGAGAGGGGTGCGACGCCCCACGGGCCAGAAGCCAGATGATGGTTGTTCAGTGTGTATGACCATCATCTGCAGATCTATCTGTAAGGTGTGTACCCAGCTTTATATAAGTCTCAATGATAAATTCTATTAAACTAATAATATGTTACTTCAATGCAATATAGAATTCTGCACTGCGAAAACTGTTCATATAATATGATATATTCCCCAGTCTATGGCTTTTAATGGTAATTGTAGCAGGTCCTGCTATGGGTTGGGTACGGGCTGCAGACGCTCAGATCCCGGTGGTCAGTATCCTGATGCCGGCATACCGACATGGTTAGGATTCTGACACCTGTCGGTCAGTATCCTAACCCTCCCCCCTACCCCTGACCCTCCCTCCCCAGCACCCTAAACCTATCCTTCCTCCTAGTGCCTAACCCCTAACCCTTTCCCTAACCCTAATAGTATCGGCACCCCGACTGTCGGTATTACAACCGCATCCCCCTGCTATATTGATATCATAAAGCAAAGTTCCACTCACTTACACAGGGAGATCTCGTTTGCCATGAGGAGTCAGGAATGTGAAAATGAGATATTCCTTAGACGTTAAGTAGTTGATATTTACAGAATAATGGTCCTGTTATCCCTTTAATAGTGCTGGAGTCCAAAAGTTCCTCTTTTTTCTCCGTTTTACCAACTGTGAATATAACATTTAGGCCCTGATTCAGACCCACTCGCGAGCGGCTGTCCGCTCGCAAGTGGGTCGATGTTCTGCACTGAGCATGCGCACGACGGAGGGAGCTCCGTCGTGCGCATGCGCCAGACGCGACGAGCGAAGTAAAGTCCTTCGCTCGTTGTGTCTGATCAAAGGCGGCGTGCTGTCGATGTTGATTGACAGCACGCCCCCTTTGGTGGGCGTGCCGGGGGCGTGCCTCCCTGACGGGGGCGTTCCCACGGGAATGCCTCCCGTCAGAAGCCGGCCCACTGACATCACTAGTGATGTCAGTGGGAGTGATTTTGGCTCTGATAGAGCCGAAATCACTCCGGAGCTTGCGGTTGAAAACCTCAACCGCAGGCTCCGGCTCGCAGTTTCGATGGTCATGACCATCGCGGCCATCAAAATGCACGCTCGTATAGGCTGTGGGTGGTGACCCACAGCTATACGAGCGTCCAGGAGGACGCTCCATTTTTATTGAGGGCGGCCCTCATTCAGAGCGTGCGCTCTGCTCAGAGCGTACGGCTCTGAATGAGGGCCTTAGTTCCAGCGACAAAGTACCAGAGCAGCATTGTCCCAGGTCAATTAACGGGGGTACAAGCTGGACTAGAGATGCATATAAGCAGAAAGTCCTCCATAGCCGCAATGCGTATGGAGGGTGTAATGCTACAGTATTAGCAGGTCCTACGAATAATCGCTGTGACAGTCAGAATTGAAAATGGTGCCAAACAGGGGTCCACTGACGCATTTCGCCCCTATTTAGGGGGCTTTATGAATGAGTTTTACATACACAATGGTGGCCAAAAAGTCTTCCATCACTAGCACGACATGCTTTTTATGTACTGTAGATAGTAAGATGAGGCAGCATGTATTAAGTCATGTGCACATGTTATGTATCGTTGTTTAAGGAATTTAGCTACAGTATTCGCTGAACAGGTCCTGTGCATGCACAGACCTAAACCTAAACCGTTGGAGATATATGCTGTCCTGTTAACGTACATCTCTGAATCAGGTCCTTAGAGATTGCAGCAGCCATTAGCTTGTTGCTCACCAGGACCCAATGGATCTACAGTTAGCGGCCGCTGATTGGCTGCCGGCTCCGGACAGTTCACACGTGGGCAGAGCAGTCAGGAGCCGGTTAGCGGTGCATGTGGTCACACACATACATCGCTAATGTGAGTGTATGGTTCGGGTGCCGGTTTGTTTTTTTGCCAAGACACGGGGATGCTACGGAGCCCAACGTATTAGATCTTTTTTCACATGTACTCCCATTGGATCTCTACTTGGAGAAGTGGACCGATCGTCGGGCAGCAGGTAAGTATGTGATAAAGTTATACTTTCTATGGCGTGTGTGTGTTGTGGTTATTTAACTATTTTTTTTACAGTGGGAGTACGGGTTCCCGCCACATTGCTGACACTTGTAGTTCCACAAGTGCCAAACAGCAGGCATGCTGGCACCTGTAGTTCCATGGTAAAAAAAAACAATAGTTTCTTACTATTTACATTACTATTACCCCCAGACCCGCAGCCCAGAGGTGCAGGGAAGAGCCCCGGGCTTCAGACTAAGCTTGTGGTGCTCGGGAGAGGGGGGACCCCTTTATTGGGAGGGGTCCCCACCTCCCCGGAGATCCCAGTCTTGGGCTGACCGGCTTGGGGTAATAATGCTTTGGCTGGGGTGACCTGGTGATAGGGTCCCCCTGACTGTGGCATTACACCCCGGCGGATTTGAGTCTGGTTCAGGTTTTAAAAATAGGGGGACCCCTATGCATTTTTTCCCCCCTATTTTTAAAACCAGGACAGGCTCAGCAGCCGAGTGCTGGTTCCTAAAATACAGGGTAACCCTACTAATTTTTTCCCCCGTATTTGTAGGAACCAGGACTGGCTGAGCAGTCCGGGGCTGGTTAGGCATTTTTGGGGGGGACCCTACGTAATTTTTTTAAAATATTAACCTTTTTTTTACAGGTACAACACACAAGCAGCCTTCACATATCTCACTGATATGTGCAGGCTGCTTGTTTGGGAGAGTTTGGCAGAGAGAAAACACTGCAAACTCGGGTGAGTAATCTCTATCTAAACGTGCTACTCGCGGGAGAAATATCGATCATTTTCACCATCGGCCAATTTACTCTCAGCTAAACTCTCTTCTTAGTAAGTCTGTGAGTTTCAGAAGCCTCAAATCACCAGAGTTTCGGCGATGCAAATCGAACTGAAAAAGAAAACTCGATCAGACAAGATTCTTAGTAAATTTACTCCTAGTATACTATTAGCAAACAAAGGGAGCGATCGCAATTGCCGCTACGTACATAGATTCGAGCGATTGTTAGGCATTAGGCATGCATATGCACCGCACTGCGCGTGTGCGAAGATCGCATTGCGATCACGTACACACATAGGAACCCATCGCAGAGTGAGTGACAAGCTGTGAGCATTTGGGTGTGGTGACAGGGAAGTGGTTGCAGAAACGCAGGCGTACCTGTGCGTTTCAACGCCATTGCATGGGCGTGCATAAATTAGCCACTGCGATTGCATACTCAGCTTGTGTACTCACTGCGTGCAACGAGACTCGCAATTTCTGATACGGGTCAGACCTGCTGTAGTTGTGTATGACGGGCCGAGTCTGCTTCAATGCTACCGATGTATACGCAGGACTGCGAGGTATTACAGATGTGAGAAAGCAGCAGTGGGCGTCTATGCTGGCTGAGCTGTGGCAGACATTAGCATATTTTCGCAGCCGCATTGCGTGTGTTTATGCAGCTGCGATCGCAATTGTGAATCAGACCCTGAGACACAAAATTGAAGAAAAAGTAGCACAATGGAGGAAGTACATAAAAGTACATAACCTATTGTAGGTTAAACAGGCAAAAGACAAATCCAATAAGAGTGCACCCTGCGTTGTTATACTTACTCTGCAACTTTATACCAGTTCCTTTGTGACAGAAACACTATTTCTAAGTACCTAGGCGCTGATTCAGCAGTGCACGAAAGGCACATGCAGGGCCAGATTAACAATAGGACAGATGAAGCTGCAGCTCCAGGCTCCCCATCAAAATAGGCCCAATGCTTCTGCTATGCTGCTGTAGACAGGAATTTTTTTTTTCCTTCCACAGCAGCCTACTGGTGGGTGTCAGTCCTGCTGGCTGATGCTGCTAATAATAATTGGTATGCTATATACATTATATATATATATATATATATATATATATATATATACGCACACCCGGTGGACCTTATATAATTATTGTTTCCATTTCCAACTCACCACTCCAATAACACACAGTGGGCCTGATTCAGAGCAACTCGTAAGCGGCCGCTCGTTCGCTCCGAGCGATGTTCGCACATCTGCGTATGGGTCGTAATGCGCATGCGCCAACCAGTCATTGCTGTCGGAAATCGTGTGTTCGCAAAATTGCCTGCTAATTTGAGTGACAGGATGAGGGGTTTGTGGGTGGTAACAGGGGAAGGTGCTTGAAAACGGGGAGTGGAGATCCGAACACAGGCGTGCCAAACGGTCAAAACGGGCGTTTTAAGGGTGTGCATAATTAACAAAGCAGCGTCATCGACCACGTCACTTGGTTTGTCTCTTAGCCTGAACTGTTCGCATGATTGCGGTAGAAAAATTCTACCACAAGCACTGCGAGCAGTTCAGACGCCTTTCGATGTACTCGATTAATCTAATAAATAGCAGAGATGACGTATGACGCGAACGGCCAGGGGGCGTTTTTACAAAATAGCGAGCGCATATTTCGTTCGCTCGCTCAGACTCAGGCATCAACAGACCGCAAAGAGCGAGCGCTCTATTTAAATATCCGGCCCCTTTTTCTGAACGAGCGAGCACAAATAGTGTCCGGCTCTGAATCAGGCCCAGTAATCCTTCACCTCTGTAATAATGCATGGGGGCTCACTGCTATAGTAAGACATTGCCCTACCTCACCTCTGTAGTAACACATTATCCCCGCTCACCTCTGTAGTAACACATTTCCCTCCCTTGCCCGTGTTGTAGCACATTCAACATTTCTCTCCCTCACCTGTGTAGAAATACAATCCCTCCCTCACACCTGTAATAACACATTACCCACACACCAGTAGTAACATATTCCCCTCCCTCGCCTCTGGAGTAACAAATTGCCCCCACTCACCCCTGCTTGCCTTGTGTTTGTATTTTTTGTGAAGTCGTTTTTTGTAAAGTAGTTTTTTGTAAAGTAGATTTTGTGAAGTAGGGCTTATTTACTTTACAGCAGGAGAGCACCGGATGCTATAATTATTTATTTGTCAGCTTTTTTCACTATTTATATATTCTTTTTTTTTTTTAGCGATGTGCGGGTTCGGTTTTACTCGGATATGTTTTGATCTCAAAAACTCCATTTTATTGGCTATCAGCTATAATGTGTTTTGGCTAGCCAATAAAATAAATCCAACTAATCCGAGCTTGCGATAATTTTGGCAAAAAGAACCGAATAAATCTGAGTAAAACCGAACCCGCACATCACTAATTTTTGGTATATTTACTTTGTTTGAGCAACTGGTGTTAGCCTATTTGTAGAAATGCAACACAGGGAAATACAGAAGCTGATGGAATACTTAATCGCATAAGCTTGGTTCACGGAGAGACTTGTATGGATTCAGAAACTGATGCAGAGAATATCTTATTTAAAACAAAAATTGTCTGCATCCTGTGAACATCAGGACAATTTTCAACCAAAAAGACGAGAAATTCGACAACCACTACCACGGAGTGGTAGAATGAATGTTCCGACTATCGGACGATTTAATATACCGTTCTGTAAAAAGTCGTTCTCAATACTAAACTAGTGTTTGCATGACTTAATGTTACTTGTAATCAAAGAAGAGCCATTAAAACTAAAACTGAAAGTTTTGAACTCAGTCATAAACCTACCATGCCATTCCCAATTAGAAAAATATTGCAAGGAAATCATTAATTACAAAAAGAGAAATTTGGACAAGGTAAATTCACACTACAAACATCACCAAGTTTACCCCTGGTTAACAGGTGCTTCCCATTTTGATCCCTTTCAATGGAGGATTGATTACTGCAAATTAAGTGGAAAATTACGGATCAAAGAATTTTTGGAATCCACAGAAATCACAACTAGGTCAGACACCAGCGATACTAGTAACTTATCCGCTACACTGTTGAAACGTTCAAAGTTTGATCCCAATTCAGCGACTGCTTCCATCAAAACATTCACTAGGATGATAGATTCCCAGGTTCAAGAAGCAGTTGCCTTCTTCACACAATAACATGAATAAAGCTGAATGGCAGGCACTGAGCTCACTAAGTAAATGAACCAATATTACCATCAGGCCAGCCGATAAAGGCGGAGGGATCCTAGTACAAGATTTGAGCGATTACTAAAATTTTATCCCAATTGTGTGACGGAGATGGGTATAGAAAACTTCCATGTGACACCACTACTGAGTTTAAAAAAAACAAAACTGGATGAACATCTAGCAAATGCTATGGAAAATGGTAAAATATCTATGACATTAAGATATACACTTATCACAGCCTTCCCTATAAGGTCCTTCTGTATACGATCCCTAAGGTCCCTAAGGAATGACAGTGCCCCCCGGGTAGACCGATTATATTGACTAGGAGTTCACTGTATCAACCTTTGTCCATTTTTCTGGATCACTATTTACAATCATATGTCCAGACAAGATCGACCTTTTTAAAGGACACATCTACCTTACTTGTAAAGTTACAACAAATCAATGAAATTCCTTCTCAGTGCATACTTTGTACTATTGACATTAAGAACCTCATTCTGCGGGGTTACAAGCAGTGAGATGACTTATTGATGGGTGTCCCCTATATAAAGTTCCATCTGTAGAGCTGTTTATGGCACTGTTGGAACTCACTCTCACACTAAACGTTTTTATGTTTAATGGTAACTATTACCTCTGACTTCAAGGTTGTACAATGGGGTCCAACATGGCCCCATCATTCGCAAACAACTACAAGTTCTTTGTTGAAGAGGAGTTATTTTTTCAACGTCTCTCTTTTTCTCAGAATGTGTTATTATACACAAGGTACATAGACGACATACTCCTCCTGTGGACTGGCCTCGGCTCTCACAGTAAAATCATTGATTGAGGATCATAATTGCAGAGACCATCTGATGAAATTCACTTATACCACAAACCGTCATATAATCCACTACCTAGATATTTTGATCACGATGGGAGTCTGTGATGTTATGACGCTGTATTGCTGCATGGAAAGCCAAACGTCGACTTCTTGGTCTGGTATGACCTATGCACAGTAAATAAGCTATTCTGAAATTAACTGTTATTGGAGAGTGCCCTACTTCCTGAAAGTGGAATTGACTGTATATGTATATATATATATATATATATATATATAAATCGGTGTTCTTTCTGGTGAGAGGGTCTTTTCTAGATATTCACATAAAATATTTTAGGTGAGAACTTGGCACCTAAAATTATATTCATCTGATAAATAAAACAAGGTATGCAATGTCTTATGATTATTCTATATTGAAACAATACTTCCCTAGAGAGGCTTTTTTTTCCATGGTGATCCTTCTTGGAAACTTCCTCTGTACGTCCTTCAGGACGGAGAGAATTCAATGTACATGTAAAAAAATATATAGAAAAGCGAAGAAGAAAAATCTCCCAATCATGTGATACAGTATAACACACAAAAAATAGGTAAATGTTATCCTTAAAATTGATCAACTCAATATAAAGTAGCATAGGAGTGCAAACTATACCAGAAGTCCAAGTTTCAGACGCATGTAGATATTAATCTTGTAGATCAAGGTCTCTGGACATACCCTGATCCCAACGTGGTTACTGGAATCAATGCAAGACTCCACCTTACAGCTCCTTTCCACAGCCAGACATTCATTGCACCACATGGGGCTTTGCCAATTGAGTGATCCATTGACAAAGCCCCATGTGGTGAAACGTATGTCTGGCTGCAGTCAGTAACACGGCACATAGCAGCAGCTGAGCTCCACTCCACACAGCCTTGAGGAAGAGCCAGAGCTCAAAATGCATTGGCGGTGGAAAGGAGCTGTATTGTGGAGTTTTGCATTGATTCCAGTGAACACGTTTACAGATGCTGCATTGGGGTATGTTCGGAGACCTTGATCCACAAGATTAACATCTACATACATCTGAAACTTGGGGGTCTATTTACTAAGCAGTGTTAGGAGATAGAGTGAAAAGTGATAAGGTGCCAGCCAATCAGCTCCCAACTGTCATTTTTCAAACACAGCCTGGGAGCTGATTGGCTGGCAACTTATCACCTTCTTATCACTTTTCACTCTGTCTTCCAACACTGCTTAGTAAATAGACCCCAAAGAGTGACAGAGTGTGTTAAATACATTTTGTTATACTGTATCACATAATTGGGAGATTTTTCTTGCTTCCATGCTTTATAAATGTATCGATTTAATCCAAGGTCTGGCCACTGAACTATGGAAGTTTTTGACATATTTGACTCCCTGAGTGGCAGATCTTCAGGAAGGTTGAATGAGACCATCGTCCTGCACCATTCTCTCATTCTCTCCTCTCTTTCCACAATTCTATATTCTTCTGCTGTTAAAAACACCTTAAAATTGTATGTTCTAAAAGCTTAAGATATACTGTATCCTACCTCCCTTTTTTTCTTTTCTGTAGGTTTTACCCATAATCTTTTGAAACCAATACAATAGTAAAATGAAAAAAAGTACCTTAATTTCAAAAACTACTTAATACAAGACTACTTTGATCTTAACTTTAATGATGATACTTATTTCCGTAGGTTTTTAAGGAGCATAAAGTGGTGATCCGAGGGGATATCGACAAATTTATATCCCATTGTAAGATACTACAAACATCTTTCATCAATTTCTCAAATTCAAAGCCATCCAGAGCTCTCCTTGAACAGCTGGTCAAACTTAGAGGAGAATTATAGGTCCTTCTAGCTAGAAAGTCAGAATGGAACCTTCACTTGCCTAAGCAAAAGTTGTATCAAAAACTATACTAGAACAGATACCCTTTTGGCAAACAAATTAAAAGCCAAAAAAGCATCACAAGCAATTAATGTTATTATTTATTAATGAAACATTTAAAACATTCTATGGATAGAGATACACAAGTAAAAATATTCTACAGAAAGATATACAAATAAAATATTCCATGGAAACATATACAAACAAAACATTCTACAGAAAACTATACAAACTAGACAAAACACAGGACATACATTTATATTTACAGGATGCTAATCAATATATGTCCTTCTGTAATTTATGTAACATTAGCAAATCCTCCCATCATAATCTAAATTAGGATATTTGTGTAGAAGAAATTAGATTAGCCCTTAATACTCAATAATTAAACATTCCTGGCCCAGATGGCTACCCAATAGCATACTCTACAACTTCTCCGCCAAAATAAATCCCTCAGTTGGCTCAGTTAAACATAATGTTACAGAGGAGAACATTGATTCTACAATTATCCAAAATCATAGCAATGACCTGATAGGCTCCACACAATGTGCACTAATCATAGGCTCTCCTGAACACAGGTCTCAAAATTCTGCGCCATAATCCTCTCCAACATACTCAACGGAATTCTAGCCATCCCCAAAAGGCAAGAATCCAATAATAGCCTTATTTCGGAACTAATTTTATGAATCATGTTGTTTCCTGATACTCTTAACCTGGTTACAAAAAATGGGGCCATATTGAGAACATCTTCCAGTTTGATGTTTGTGTTAGTTCTCTCCCCTAGCTGCCCAGATTCCAAAGGCCAGACTCAGCCTATGCAACTCTGACTGTCCAATTCACTAACTGAGGAGGGTTGGTCCATCACCAAAAGACTCACTGCAAAAGCATCTATTAATAGAGGTATTAGAGAGAATTTTTCAACTCGAGGAAGTACTTGAAATAATTCACAACATATACCCCCTTTCATTAGGCCATTGGTGGTGAAACTATGAAGATATGGTCACTTTCCTCCACATGTGGTGGGATTGCCCAATCGTATATCAGTATTGAAGAACCACCATTGATCTAATTGAAGAAGTCGCTGGATCCAGGCTCCAAGTGAATCACAAGCGTTTTTCCATAGTAAACAACCAAATTCACTATGCAAATCCACAGCAAAATTAATAATGCATATTTGCATTCAGGTCACCATTACACATAATGTAGAAACACTGCCCCGGTGAGATTCTTGTTTGGAATAGAGCACTGAGATTGTATTTATAAACTTCAGTAAGTAGTCTGTTGGGACATTATGTCTTCAAGGGACGACCTAACTAAATTAAGTAGTACAATATTTACAAACCATCCACATAAAAAAAGATATATCTTTCCTATAGAGCAGTGGTTCTCAAACTCGGTCCTCCGGACCAAACACAGATGCTGCATTGGGGTATGCTCACGTTTTCCAGGTCACCCAGAAGGTGCACAGGTGTACTTATTATTCACTGACACATTTTGAAAGATCCACAGGTGGAGATATTAATTTCACTTGTGATTCTGTGAGGAGACCTGGAAAACATGCACTGTTTGGGGTCCAGAGGACCGAGTTTGAGAACCTGTGCTATAGAGCGTTAAACTACTACGCTCATGAGAACTTGGGTCAGAGCAGAGTGGTTAGACTAGATTTGACCAAATAGTTACTTAATTCTATTGCTTTGATCAAGTTTTATTGTCATCAAATGGCAGATTAATTCTTGTTTGATGTATTTAAATGTTACAATTCATACGTGATTGTGCCTGTTTAGTCCTTTTTATATAGCATCAAACGTGATTTATTTTGTAGCCATATTTGTATTGTGGTTATAGCTGTTTTTAGAATTAATAAAAAATATTTTAATTAAGCTTGTTTTATAAATTACATTTTTATCTATATATTAATCTCCAAGTCTTGGTAGAACATTAGTGCTGTCTGGTGTCTGTATATTGTGTAATTCAATATTTTGCACCCATATCCACAATATTTCTCGTATCTGTTTATTCTTCTCATATAAGGGCAGATGTACTAAAGCCTTGGAGAGTAATAACAAGAAGAGAAATAGAAGATCAACCAATCAACTCCTAGCTGTCATTTTTCAAACACAGCCTGCAACATGTCATTTAGAAGCTGATTGGTTGGTACTTTATCTCTCTCCACTTTATCACTCTCCAAGGCTTGGTACATCTCCCCCATAATCTTGTATGTATGTATATATATTTTTTTTAGCTTATCATTACATCCTTACCCATTGCTATCAGTATCATTTCTACCACCTCACAGATGAAGCTTGGTAAACACCACATGATATATTGTACGATATATCATTATGACTCGGATTGGAACGATTTATCGTACACATTGTATAGTGTATATGCCCGATCCATCACTCAAGACAGTAGTTCACTGCATCATCCCAACTGCTGTTCTACACAACAAATGGGACAACGCAATGAACGACATAGTGCTGATTACATGCAGCATATAATGATACATTACACCATTGTACACCCGATCTTGCAGTGTGCACGGCGCGCAATGTATCTTTACATCGAATCATTGCATCGCTGGGTTACACCGTCGTATGGTGTGTACCCAGCTTAACATCCCTTCTTAATTCAGCCATTCATTTTCTTACACCATTTATGTCCTAATGTTTTTACAATACACCCATATTTTTCACTTGCATCCAGTGACGGCTCCTGAGGTGGGGCTGCAGCGCAGTCCAAAATTCAAATAGGGGAGTCACGCCAACTGTCATTTCAAACACTGAAAAACTTTGCCAGCTGCCGGTTGGCGAGGCTCCCCTATTTGAATTTTGGACTGTGCTGCAGCCCCACCTGGAGCCACCACTGCTTGCATCCATTACATGTATTGTTGTTTTGCATGGCCGGACACATTGTTTGGTTGTAAATGTTTTCGCCACGTGACTTTGGATTCCCTTGTTCGGTCGGATGTTTTTTTAATGCCTTCTCTTAACTCTTTCTTTACTCTTTAGGAATATATTTACTAAAGGTTGATTTTAATTGATTTAAAATCAATCTAAATTGACCCACATCAATGTTTTGTTTCTGGGGCTAAATCACACATTTATTAACAGCCAATTTTTTATTTTATTTAAGTAAATGTGTGATTTAGCCCCAGAAACACTGCATCGGTATTGATCAGTTTATATCATTTAAAGACCTTTAGTAAATTTCACATTGGGTTCCTGTTCCTCTAAAAATGTTTGTGGTTAAAGAAAAAAAAAATCATGTCCCAAATGGTATTTTGAAAGCTCCTGATGGTTCATTAATATAGGATTATAATAATATAAAAGTGTATTATTTTTTAATAAATATGATAAAAATCTAACTAAATGCCTATAAAATAAAATAATAGATGAAAATGAAAGATAAATCATTATGGATAAATAATTTGTTTAGATTATAAGGGGGTTATTCAATTGTTAGCATGGACACAAACAGCCGCAAACGCCAGCATTTCTGCTTGATCGAAAAGCGGAAATGTTAAAAACAAATCCATAGTTTGGGTGAATAAATGGAAGTTTGGGCACCCTAACCAGGACTTTAGATGGGTTTAGCCATTTTATGCAGCTAAACCAGATCTAATTGGACGCGACAAGCACCCAAAAACAATTGATTTGCAACATTGGGCGGCCAATAATTAGCGCGCCTTAAAAAACAATTGAATCGCCTCCTAAGAATTTAAAAATTTAAATGAACAAATGAGAATGAAAAGACTATGATGAAATAAACGAATTAGCTAAATGAGTTGCACAAGACTATCTCTTGAAGTTACAATATAACAATCTAGAAATCTTTTCCAGATTATCTAAGTGTAGTTGGTGGTGAATGACTAGGGGGCCTAATTATTAACAGTATTTTTACTAAAATAAAATTAAAAAGGGTGTTTTCACACCCTTTCAAATTATTCTAGTATCACATGAATTTACTAAAGGGCAATTGGAGTAGAATTCGTAAAATTCTACTCCAAACCCTAATTATCACATATTTTTAGTAAGCAGTTCACATTTTCCATAATTGTAATGGGAAATGTGATCTGGCCATATTTTCTAAAAATAAATTGTGAAAAAGTACCGCGGGAAGTCCTGTGATAATAACGCCACCTGGAGGTGGTGCTATCCAGAGTTTCACCTGGTTCCCCGACTCTAACAGGCAGAGCAGAGCCGGGAGCCGGCCCCGTGATCAGCTGTGTGGTCTTAATAGGCCAGAAGCTGATCACTGCAAACAAAACCAAAAAAAGTTAAGGAAAACACTTACCTGCATCCAGGGACCGGTGGTCGGTGCTCCGTTGATGCTCTCTGGGGCTATGGTCAGCTGGTCCCCGGGCTCCTGCCTGTGACCCTGGTCAGCTGCTGCATAGAATAGCTGACTGGGGTCACAGTGCAGTAGCCGAGAGACCAGCTGACGGAGTCCCAGAGGACATCACTGGAGCTCCGATCACCGGAGGTAAGTGAAAGCTAAGCGGGAGGGTGGGTTGCGGTAGCCGGCAGCGGTGCATGTGCAGACACATATGTTTGCCGAATACAGATGTTGGCGGTCACATGACCGCAAAGTACCTGCCAAAGTCCAGAGCTGCCTATCAGAATAGGATTTGCGCCTACCGCTCTCCTAAAACATAGGTGGCAGCTGTCTTTCTTGCCAGATCACAACATGCTTAAGGGGTCTAGTTACTAAGCAGTGTTAGGAGACAGAGTGAAAAGTTATAAGGTACCAGCCAATCAGCTCCCAACTGTCATTTTTCAAACACAGCCTGTGAGATGACAGTTGGGAGCTTATTGGCTGGCACCTTATCACTTTTCACTCTGTCTCCTAACACTGCTTAGTACATAGACCCGAGTCTCTTGTCCATTGTAGGGCTCTTTTGTGTTTGTATGATTTCTATCCAATCTTTGGCTCATGTGTCCCACTCCAAACATGCAATAACAGTCACCGACCTAGTAAGGAGGCACATGTCACTCTAGAGGGTTAGCTGGGTCACATCATTTTGTATTTTAAGATGTAGATACTCATGTAGAGTTTAACTGGGCATGCACATCAAAACTTCTTCCTTATCCATCCTATGGCTGCTGTAATGCATTTTGCACTTACAAATGCTTCGCTTACAGCGGTGGAATGAAGGTATTTTAATCTGTTACCATACTAAGTGTGCCCTCAAAAAGTGAGTACTCTCTTTGTGTTTAAGCATGGACTAAGGGCCTGATTCACAGATGGCTGGTAATGCAGCCGCTCTCGGTATAGCCGTTGTGGGAATATGCAAATGCTAATCTCAGCCTTCCCTTTGTGCTCGATGGTGCCACGGTGTATACGAGCTGTGAGGCGTCCACTTTCAGGTTCCGTGGCCTGTGCATTTGCAATTGGAAATTGAAAACATTCCAACATTGACGCAACCATCGACATTTGCTGTAGCCTAGTGTCTACCCTAGCTACTCTAGACAAATCCAACTAACCATGGCCTCTGAAGCATTGGATTTTGGATTGGGAATGTATCAGCCTTCCCAGACATGACCGTGTCACTCCCATAATGCACCTATGAATCGAACCCTATTTGCGATCACTTTAGGTCCGCTCCCAGTCTCCAACCTGAAACGCCCAGGAATCACAAAGCCACAGTGTTATCAATGCCTTACACAATTGCGAACGTCTTTGGACACTTGGGTTTGTGCGTACACAGTGAGGGATTCCTGGAGTTTTTGCGCAGTAGGCAAAATATTGCTCAACATAGTAATTATTGGTACTAGGTTCATCTCTGAATCAGGACCAAAGTACAGTTCACGCAAAATGCATCCAATCACGACCACCAGGAAGATGCATAAATGCGCCTGTCAGGAGACTGAGCCCACGCCCACTGGGGCAAAATGCACACTGATGATGGTGATGACCGGCAACGTCTTCTGGTTGGCTGAGTACATCTTTAACCCTCCTACTGTGGCCTATTATAGAGAGGAAGGAAGCGCCGGGGACTCGGGGAGAAATGAGGGGTGGAGAGGGGAGCAGGGAGGAAAGGGGAGACCTGGGGACCCCTCCTCCTGTCCTCCAGCCAGACCACATCCCTTCTTTGCTACAGTGTCGGCATATTATAATGAGTCAATCTGAGTTATAGCGTACTGCCGGATGTTGGCTCCTTCATTGCAGTTGGCTCCGGTGCACCATAGATAGTTCCACCTCTGGTATCACGCTCAGTGTCTGTCTCCTCCACATCGACCCCTTACTCATTTCTTTGGTTTGTCTTTTTCTGACAATATAACAAGAGGTCGCTCATTTGCAGCATTTGTGCTGTTTGTTTATTGAGCTGGGTAATTTAATTGCCATTGTGTAGTTTTTGCAGTATGTGTGCAGTGTGTGTTTTGCGTTATGCCATTGTATTTCCATCCACCCACTGCAAACTGTACTATAGAAGAATGATTTTACAGGTTCGAAAATTACACACACATACACACATATTACACACACCAGTGAAAAAAAAAATTAGAACACCCCATTTTTGGAGTTTTTACTTAAATTTGAGCAGTTCCAGTCCAGCGAATAACCTGAAAGTGGTACAAAGGTACCAAATCGTGCAATCCGTGCAAATTGTGTCATAACAGCCCCACCCCCCAGTGCCATTTTGCCATGATGTTAACTAAGCATTTTGCCCCACCCACTTTACACAGAAAAATGACCAGAATCATGATGACTTGTGTATATATATTCATACCTCCCACTTCTTGGGTCATTAATGTTTTGGCTGCCTTCGTGATATGGCTACTGAGTCTCAATGCAGATCTGCTTCAGTCACAAATATGTTATGCACCCAAGTCTGCCAATATAGGTGTATGCTTTTTTTTATGGGAATGCACACTCCTAATTTGCTAAATAAATGGTTGTACGTCCAACTCGGTATGCAATCAGGAAGCCGGCGAACGTAAGCCCGACAGCCGGCTTCCCGACTGCTTTATCCTGGCGAGGGTTGAATGACAGGCATCTAATTCTAGACACCTGGCATTTTACCGACGCCGGGAGACCGGCGCCCGGCTTCTCGATCTAAGGGATGCCGGGCGCCGCTGCTGGATAGCCGCAGGGGGGGAGGGTTAGGTTTAGGGCTCCTGGGGGGGACTTAGGGTTAGGCACCCCCCGGGAGGTTACGGTTAGGCTAGGGGGAGGGAGGGTTAGGGTTAGGCACCCCCGGGGGACTTAGGTTTAGGTGGCAGGGAAGGGGGGGTTAGGTTTAGGCACTTAGAGGGGGGATTAGGGCTTTGGCACTGGGGGGAAGGTTAGGGTTAGGCACCCCTAAGGAGGGTTAGGGGGGGTTAGGTTAGGTTAATTCATACTTACCTGCGGACGATCAGGATTTTCAGCCGTGTCAGTCTGCCGCTGTCGGGATTTGAACCGCCGGACTTGTGTCCGGTGGTAATTCGTATGTATTCCTCCAACTCAGCCTGTGTCCCTGTGTATCAGCCTGCCTAACAGCTGACCAAATCTGCACTTAGTTAAAAACCATTACTTCAGGCTGTCTGCAAACATTGATTCAGTTTCTTTCGGTTTTTGCTAAGCTGACATTCATTTACAAATCCAGGTCAACATGCACAGCAGGCATGCAATATAAAAATCCCAAACTACTGCCATTTATACTCTCTACTTTCAGAGCTGGAAGATTGTGCCATGTAGCTTTAAAACTGCTGATCTGTTTACAAGACATCGTGCAAGGTGAGGTAGGCGATAAGAAGGGCGCTCTATTTACAGTTCAAAATATTCAGCACAAGCAGTGATAAAAAAATATGTATCTGAAAGGTTAACCAAAATAACTTGGCCAGCATTCCGAGGTAACACTGTGTCTTGCCGACAATGTGCCAGAAACAGAAATTGCAGTGATTGCTGGGAAAGCATGCTTATTTTACCACTGCCGGGGGGGTTTCAAATGCATATGTGTTAATGACTTAAAATACATTAATTTGTAATGTGAAATGCTCTTGTTTTGTGGATGTTTATAGCTATGTTAGGTTAAAGTTCCTAAGACTGTGCGAAGGCACCCTAGTGTTGTGCTGTACATACTAACGGGAGCTCTATGTCCAGGGACTTCTAATCCCGCAGTTATCCTCTGCCCCGGAGCCATTATTGATGGCTGCGCCCACCTATCGATTCTGCCTCTTAAAGTAGCTTAATAAACATAGGCCCTCATTCAGAGCCGTACGCTCTGAGCAGAGCGCACGCTCTGAATGAGGGCCGCCCTCCATGAAAATGGAGCGTCCTCCTGGACGCTCGTATAGCTGTGGGTCACCACCCACAGGCTATACGAGCGTGCAGTTTGATGGCCGCGATGGTCGCGACCATCGCGACCATCGAAACTGCGAGCCGGAGCCTGCGGTTGAGGTTTTCAACCGCAAGCTCCGGAGTGATTTTGGCTCTATCAGAGCCAAAATCACTCCCACTGACATCACTAGTGATGTCAGTGGGCCAGCTTCTGACGGGAGGCGTTCCCGTGGGAACGCCCCCGTCAGGGAGGCACGCCCCCGGCACGCCTACCAAAGGGGGCGTGCTGTCAATCAACATCGACAGCACGCCCCCTTTGATCAGACACAACGAGCGAAGGACTTTCCTTCGCTCGTCGCGTCTGGCGCATGCGCACGACGGAGCTCCCTCCGTCGTGCGCATGCTCAGTGCAGAACATCGACCCACTTGCGAGCGGACAGCCGCTCGCGAGTGGGTCTGAATCAGGCCCCTAGTCTTTTGATTGAAAGCATAAATTTTTACAGTAGATAAGTTTATATGTGTACCAAGGAGAGAGTTCTCTTATAGCATGTTGTACATTAACATCTGACGACTGGATAGAACGTTCCATAAGCATTTACAGTACTTCCTCATCTTTGCGGCCCCCTGCTGGAGGCGCTGGTTACGCTACTTACGTATCTTCACTAGTCAGTGAAGATACATAAGTAGCGTAAAGATCAGCCAGTGTCCAAAGTCATTCCCTACCATCCATGTGGGCATGGAGGAGGTATATATCCCTGTGGCGAGTGAAGCGAATCCCGCAAGAGGCCGAATGGTATTTCCTCTTCTTTACGCTACTTACGTATCTTCACTGACTAGTGAAGATACCTAAGTAGCGTCACCAGCGCCTCCAGTAGGGGGCCGCAAAGATGAGGAAGTACCACATTTACTGTGAACTGGTGAGGTCATGTTTCATGATCTTACATCTGTGACTTTGACACACAGATAGCTGTATTTTAATAATGCGACAGTGGTAACAGAGTAGAAAATCAGATTTGTCACCATATGTACAGTATTAAGGGTTCCCCACGGGATGTAGTTAATAAACCTACAGAATAAAATAAATTGTTTAATTCCTAATGTGTGCAAATAATCAAGGAACAGTCATATAAAAGAACGTTGCATAAGATTGCCCACTGTATTGTGGGATATAATTCCAATATTGTCCTATCTCCTAGAGAAATATAAAGATGTCCATTGTTATTGTAACTCTTTTCTTGCTGTTTTGTACTGAGGTTTCAGTCAACCATACTGATATCCTTGAACGTTCTTATATCTATTAATAGAAATGCGGACATACTTAGGGGGCATATGTCCGCACTGCTTTTATAAGATATAAGAACTTTCAAGGATATGAGTATGGATGGATTTCTTTTATTCTGCTTCTGATAATATAAACTAATATCACATTAGACAATTGGCTGATTTTACTAAATATGTATCTGGTATCACTGTCTGATGACAATTTTATTTGCATAATTTGTGTTTGGGCTGTACATCTAGCCATGGCATTATAGCTATGGTGTATATGTATATACACTCAGGTGCATAAATATTGGGACATTGACAAAATTTTCATATTTTGGCCTCTATTCACCACCACAATGGCTTTGAAATGACACAAACAAGATGTGCTTTAACTGCAGACTTTCAGATTTAATTTGAGTGTAATTACATCCAAATCAGGTGCAGAGTGTAGGAATTACAACGGTTTCTATATGTGCCTCCCACTTTTTAAGGGGCCAAAAGTAATGGGACTATCAACTCAAAAGCTATTTCATGGACAGGTGTGGGCTATTCCCTCGTTATTTCATTAGCAATTAAGCAGGTAAAAGGTCTGGAGTTGATTCTAGGTGTGACATTTGCATTTGGAATCAGTTGCTGTCGACTCTCAATATGAGATTCAAAGAGCTGTCACTATCAGTGAAGCAAGCCATCATTAGGTTGAAAAAGCAAAACAAACCCATCAGAGAGATAGCAAAAACATTAGGTGTGGCCAAATCAACTGTTTGGAACATTCTTAAAAAGAAAGAACGCACCTGAGAGCTCAGCAACACCAAAAGACTCGGAAGACCACGGAAAACAACTGTGGTGGATGATAGAAGAATTATTTCCCTGGTGAAGAAAAACCCCTTCACAACAGTTGGCCAAATCAAGAACACTCTCCAGGAGGTAGGTGCATATGTGTCAAAGTCAACAATCAAGAGAAGACTTCACAAGAGTGAATATAGAGGGTTCACCACAAGATGTAAACCATTAGTGAGCCTCAAAAACAGGAAGACCAGATTAGAGTTTGCCAAACAACATCTAAAAAAGCCATTACAGTTCTGGAACAACATCCTATGGACAGATGAGACAAAGATCAACTTGTACCAGAGTGATGGGAGAGAAGAGTATGGCGAAGGAAAGGAACTGCTCATGATCCAAAATATACCACCTCATCAGTGAAGCATGTTGGTGGTAGTGTCATGGCGTGGGCATGTATGGCTGCCAATGGAACTGGTTCCCTTGTATTTATTGATGACGTGACTGCTGACAAAAGCAGCAGAATTAATTCTGAAGTGTTTCAGGCAATATTATATGCTCATATTCAGTCAAATGCTTCAGAACTCATTGGACGGTGCTTTACAGTGCAGATGGACAATGACCCGAAGCATACTGCAAAAGCAACCAAAGAGTTTTTTAAAGCTAAAAAGTGGAATGTTATGCAATGGCCAAGTCAATCCCCTGACCTGAATCCGATTCAGCATGCATTTCACTTGATGAAGACAAAACTGAAGGGAAAATGCCCCAAGAACAAGCAGGAACTGAAGACATTTGCAGTAGAGGCCTGGCAGAGCAGCAGAGTGATGTCTATGCATTCCAGACTTCAAGCTGTAATTACCTGCAAAGGATTTGCAACAAAGTATTACAAAGTGAAAGTTAGATTTAGGATTGTTTAGTTTGTCCCATTACTTTTGGCCCCTTAAAAAGTGGGAGGCACATATAGAAACCGTTGTAATTCCTACACCGTTCACCTGATTTGGATGTAATTACCCTCAAATTAAATCTGAAAGTCTGCAGTTAAAGCACATCTTGTTTGTTTCTTTTCAAAGCCATTGTGGTGGTGAATAGAGGCCAAAATATGAAAATTCTGTCAATGTTCCAATATTTATGCACCTGACTGTATACATGTATAGACCATTGATATGTTTTCTAAAAATAAGGTCCAATCATGTTTATTGAAGAATTAGTTTATTATGAAATATACTTATTGCCCAATCAGGACTACAATAATATATCATGTTCATAATATCAGGTGCTCATCATTGCACCGGAGATATGTATATACAAAAATAGGTGGAAATCCTGAGCCTAATAAACATATCATGTACTAACACTACATTATATGATATTCTGCAGGAAATATTGTTTATAATAAATTTCGGAATGAATCGGATTCCTGGCAACATGTCCGCGGGTGTATCTGACGTTTCGAGTACAAAGATGGCGGCGATTCATGCTCAAGTGCGGGTGGAAGTGACGTGCTCACGGAGATGTCAAAGGGCGGTAGTGATGCAATCCGCTCATGGGCGTACTCAGGATCTGGAGTACTAAGATGGCCACAGCCGGCGGAAGTGACGCGCCCTAAGAGAATGGAAGTGATGCGATGCAGCACACAGAAGTGACGCGATGGAGGACACGAGGATTCACGAATGGGCGGAAGTGACGTGACGGCCGGACCCTATTAAGGGCAGATGTGCACGAAATGTACTACTAAAGCACACATTTAAACAGTTATAGAGACTGAATGAGAAGCATAAAAGGCAGATATCGGGGACATTATTTGTTGGACTACCCTATCCATATAACAAAGTGCTCAAATAACAATAGATTGCACTCATTATAAACGTAAAACCGGAAATTAGGTCATAATTGATTCTAATCAGCCCCTAATTCATCCCTATTAAGGGGTTATATATACCAGTACCTTGGAGGAGCCTTAATATCCCTTGAAGAAGTCTAATACCCTAGACGAAACGCATTGGAGGCTCCTATATTCCACCCTCTCATGAACTTACCTTTACTTACTATCAGATAAGCCATTTTTATCATATTATATTTCATCCTATTTTAGATCAATTTTTTGTCTTTTTAATAATCTCTTATTCTATTTACTATTGGTGTTTACATATGTGTGGCTCTGTATGTTTGGAGCAAGTTTGTCTTACATAAATTGTTTTCATATATACAGTATTTATCTATTTACTTATGCACTTATTTAGTTTGATTTAAAAGACTATATTGATTTAATGGGTCTGCACTATTGATTGCTAGAATTTCACTACATACACATATATCTATGTATTAATGAATATATTAAGGTTGTGACATTACCACATTTTTTGGCACATTGCGCTTTACACTAAAATATGTTTACAATATTATATTAAGCACTAAGGGCTCTCTATTTCAGTTTCAATATCTTCATCTATCATATATGTAACAGATCACCACTGTTATAAAATTACTGATTGAGCTGACACCCACATTATTGGGGAGTGCTTATTAAGGAAGAAAACATAGGTCACATGGTTTGGAATACAAAACATATGAACTCCAAGGTCCAATTAAAATAAGGAGTCTTAAATCATTTGGCGCTGTTATCTTTTGTATCTTCAAATATATATATATATATATATATATTTATATTGACAGTCCCAAATGTAAAAAATGGAACCAGAACCAGCACACCGCAATATGCAAAATATGACCCAGGTTAGGAGCATGACTCCCCGGCATTCCCAATTTGTGCATCTGAATCGCCTGAATTGCTAAGTATTATCTACATATACTTCATCCAGTTGGTTACTACACCTGCCATGGTTGTACATTGGATTTTTACGATGGCTTATTAAAATCATATTTTGCATATTGCGGTGTGCTGGTTCTGGTTCCATTTTTTACATTTGGGACTGTCTATATATTCTGGATTTTCATCTGACCCTGCACCTGCTGATTGACGCATTGACTGTGTGCGCTCCATTTCTCTCATTATATATATTTATATATATATATATATATATATTCAGGCTAATCTCTTGATATTTTATGGGACTTTCACTATTTCTATACAGCAATGGTCAAGGAAGGTTTAGGTGTATGAACCATTCATCTGTGACAAAAGGTAGCCGAGAAGTGACTATTTTAGTGAAGCAAGTGACAGAAAAATTCATGCACAAAGCTGCTGTATAGGATCTGGCCAGGGTGCTGAAACAGAAAGACAGCATCTGAAACTGAGGCTTGGAATGAAGAAAGTCACTGAAAAAAAGCAGTTGTGCTGTGTGTGTGTGTGAGAGTGACTGACTGCTGCTGCAAGGCTGAGGGCTGCACTCTGATTGGCTCTCTGAGACAGTGAGAGCCAATCAGAGAGAGCAATGTGCCCTGTTGCTTATCAGCAGCCTAGGGGAGGGAGGGAGTCAGGGACTGAGCAGGGTCACATCTGTGGCAGACAGAGAGCAAAGGACGGCCTCCAACAAACCCATGAAGATGTCCTGATGCAGACACAGTAGCCAATAATGAGCCAGGGGAGGCATAGCGATCAAGAATTTTAAAAAACAAATAAACAACCTTCAGAACACCATCAAATGATTTCCATTCGATGGTGGCAAACATCAGACCGACACCATCAAATGGTAAAGCCACTACCATAGGAACAAAAAAATTGATCTTTAGTAACCATCGGATTCTGGTGTCCATCCCTACACTGAACCTGCAGGCGGACTCCAGTCACCACTCCTCCGTGAAGTGCTCCCTCTCCAGCATTCCCACTCAGCCACATGCCCTCGGTGAACAGGAGGCATCTGCCATGGAAGTCAGCGCTGTTCTCGTACAGGGGCACCATGGCGAGGAAGCTCAACGGGAAACCCAGGAAATACAGGGTACATTGTGCAAAGAGGACATTGCTCATTGCCATGTTCGGCTGCAGGAGAAGGGTGCACATGTAGGCTGCGGAAATTTGCACAGGTGCCCTACATGCTGCTGATGATGCTTATTGTAGCTGCAATACAAATCTCTCATCAGTGGTCTTCCTGCCCTTCCCAGCACATTCCAGTGGCCAGGCCCCAGCCAGCTGCAGGGCAGCAACACTCAAGGGTGACACTGATGAGATGCAGGGGGTAAGAGTGAGAAGCAGGGGGTTGTGGTGAGAGGCAGAGGGCTGTGGTAAGAACCAGTGGCATGAGTTAGAAGCGGGAGGCTGTTGTGAGATGCAGGGGGCTGTTGTGAGATGCAGGGGGCTGGAGTGAGATGCAGGAGGCTGTTGTGAGATGCAGGGGGCTGTTGCGAGATGCAGAGGGCAGCAGTGAGAAGCAGGAGGCTGTTGTGAGATGCAGGGGGCTGTTGTAAGATGCAGGGGGCAGGAGTGAGATGCAGGAGGCAGTTGTGAGATGCAGGGGGCTGTTGTGAGATGCAGGGGCAGGAGTGAGATGCAGGAGGCTGTTGTGAGATGCAGGGGGCTGTTGTGAGATGCAGGGGGCTGTTGTGAGATGCAGAGGGCAGGAGTGAGAAGCAGGAGGCTGTTGTGAGATGCAGGGGGCTGTTGTGAGATGCAGGAGGCTGTTGTGAGATGCAGGGGGCTGTTGTGAGATGCAGAGGGCAGGAGTGAGAAGCAGGGGGCTGTTGTGAGATGCAAGGGGCAGGAGTGAGATGCAGGAGGCTGTTGTGAGATGCAGGGGGCAGGAGTGAGATGCAGGAGGCTGTAGTGAGATGCAGGGGGCTGTTGTGAGATGCAGGGGGCAGGAGTGAGAAGCAGGAGGCTGTTGTGAGAAGCAGGAGGCTGTAGTGAGATGCAGGGGGCTGTATTGAGAAGCAGGGGGCTGTTGTGTGATGCAGGAGGCTGTAGTGAGAAGTAGGAGGCTGTTGTGAGATGCAGGGGGCAGGAGTGAGAAGCAGGAGGCTGTTGTGAGAAGCAGGAGGCTGTAGTGAGATGCAGGGGGCTGTATTGAGAAGCAGGGGGCTGTTGTGAGATGCAGGGGGCAGGAGTGAGAAGTAGGAGGCTGTTGTGAGATGCAGGAGGCTGTAGTGAGATGCAGGGGGCTGTTGTGAGATGCAGGGGGCAGGAGTGAGAAGCAGGAGGCTGTTGTGAGATGCAGAAGGCTGTAGTGAGATGCAGGGGGCTGTTGTGAGATGCAGGAGGCTGTAGTGAGATGCAGGAGGATGTTGTGAGAAACAGGGGGCATGAGTAATGGTGCCTATCCAGTAGAAGACAGGCAAAAGACTGCACGATTACGACAGTCGTTCAGTGTAGGCACAATCAATCATCTGCAAACATACTGAACCTGACGTTATCGTCAGGTTGACCAGCATGTTTGCCCGATGATAGATGTCTAAACGACCAGCGGGAGCGCGCATTGCATTTTTTAAACAATCTGCAAACGATTTTCAAACTATTATCAAACGACCATACGAAGGTCGATGCACGGCCATGTATGGTCGTTATCAACCAACTACCGTTATCTGTGCCAGCAGGCAGAACTGGTCGATATCAACCAGGTAATACCCCTTTTCCACCAAAATTCCGGGTCTGACCCGGAGTTGAAACAGGGTTCCTATCCGGATCAGACCCGGAACTTAGCCGGTGCCGACTCGGGATATTCCCGAGTCGGCGCCGCTCACACCGCAGTAGGGTCTGCATAGACCCGGCTTTTCTGGCGTGAAAGTGGACGCTTGGAGATGACGTCATCTCCAAGTGCCACTGAAGCCGGACCTACGTTTGGGGGTCGTTATAGCCATTAAGGGGTTACTGCATGTGTTGGATGAACATCCAACACATGCAGAACGATCAGACAACGATTGTCTGATCGTTGCCATCGTACCGTATGCAGCAAAAGGTCTCAGGGTTTAACCAACGTCAGGCCGAATGTTCTTCTGTCAGCCAATTCTGTCAGACAGTTCTTCTGTCAGCCTCCTGCATCATATTACTACGTCCCAATGACGTAGTAATATGCTTTTTATCAATACAGCCACCGGCGGGTATCGGTGCAATGTTACCCAAGGCACAATTCAAATGGTGAGCATACTGCTTGTATTAAACAGTGTACGCTATATACATTTTTTTTCTTTCTCGGTACCCATACAACATCCTACGGTTTTAACGGTGGGAGAAGCGCTGGAAATATCTATCTTCCTTTGGGAAAATGTATTGGAGTGCAATACTGGACGCCACCCGCCTGGATTTAATACCCAGTGATTTGGGGGTTTGAAATGCAAACCGCCATCAATGCAATGGAGCATGTGCATGGTGGCACTTATAACGCTACAATTGTGCAATAGAATTTGATGCCTCATAAATTAATGGTTCCTAAATCAATGTTAAATATCTATTATGTATTGTCAGTAACTAACTAACTATATATTTTGCTGCATTTGCCTCCAATAGTAAATTAGTTAAACAATTGTGCTTCTAAAACATATTCATTCATTGTGTGGGCCCTTTAATTAGGTGTTAATTGGTGACATTTGAACAGATAAGTTTAATGTTCTGGCCAGTCAGCCCAAACTGTGTGCACCTTGAGCCGTGTCACCTGTCAGAGGCACCTCTGTAGTCTGACGATAGTATTCAGCATGTTTACTGGCGATTTGTGAACTCGCGGCTGATGATTTGTGCTGATTTGCATTCAGAGCACCTAAATCTTGGGATGTTGGTTTGCAGCAAGTTCTGATTGAAAATCACTGTTTTCTTTTTTGGCAAATTTGACTTTAATACATCCAGCGCCAGAAAGCCATGCTATACAGCAAATCGCCCGCTGTCACATGTCCCACCTAGAGGTTTTCTGATTGTTTGAAAGCATTATTGAAGCTCCCTTGTTCAGATCACCCTACGAGCACTCTTGGAGGAGGAAGCTCTGTGAAAATGCTTCAGCATGTCCCTGCCTGTTCCTGCCTGCATATGGGAGAAATGGTGCTTGTCTTGGGTCTCCAGTTACTGATGTACCAAGGACTTTCATTTATTTCTTGTTCAGTGCTGTGAATTACACTTATACGTGTGATATTGCTTTATAAGTTACGATATATATTATTCAAGTCACGTTTCTCCTGTGTGTGTTTTTTTTCGCTAACTGAGGCTAAGCAGACTATAAGGGGTATATTTACTAAAGTGAGAGTTTTTAGAAGTGGAGAGGTTTCCCATAGCAACCAATCAGATTCTACTTAACATTTAACTAGCACCTTCTAGAAGATAATAGCTAGAATCTGATTGGTTGCTATCAGTGATATCTCCTGTGTTAAGTGTGTTAATGAATACTAATACCCCTTTTGCACCGGAGCTAAAACCCGGGTTATTGAGGGGTTAACCCGGGCAGCTCCCTGGTGTAAAAGGGGAGAGAGTTGGATCGCCGGGTCGAGTGACCCGGCAATCCAACCCAGGTAACTAGCAGGGTTTAACATGGGCGTAGCCCATGAAACCCTGCTGTGAGAACAGCGCACTCCGGGTCACGATGACCTGGAGTGCGCTGCTAGCCGGCCGATTGGTCCGGCTTCAGTGGCGCTTGGAGATGACGTCATCTCCAAGCGACCACTTTCACTCCGCAAAAGTGGTGTGAGCGGCGCTGACTCAGGAATATCCCGAGTCGGCGCCGGCAAAATTCCGGGTCTGATCCGGATAGGAACTTTGTTCCAACTCCGGGTCAGACCCGGAATTTAGGTGGAAAAGGGGTATAAAAAAAATGGTAATGAAGGAAAATGTCCTTAAAACCGTTATTTTAGTGTTGATGTTAGGAGCTGATTGGCTGGTACTTTATCCCTCTCCACTTTATCTCTGTCCTAGGTTTAGTACATCTCCCCCTCTGTCTTTCATCCATGTTTGATCTCTCTTGTTCGTTGCTTTCATTAGCGACTGCAGTATCAGCTACTACCGATGGAATGACCTGTTTGTAATGAGCCTCAGTTATTTATTTTTAGCAAAATTGGTGCAACTTTTGTGCAATGCACAATGCCAACAGCGAATATGTATATAATTATAATTGGGATTACAGGAGAGTTGTTTTGAAAGAGACTGATAATGATGTTTTCTTAGATGAGTAATAATAGCTTATTTTAACTCTTTTAACTTAGGCTTCAACTGGTCTGGGGTAAAAATATATCTCAAATAATAAGAGTACTAATATTTACACTACTCTAAGCTACATCCTAATTAACAAATATTCATATAGACTCTTATCTCTTTAGTGTTCTGTGGGGGAGTTCAGTGCTTTGCAGAGCTTTGTGTTGTTAACTGTGTCTGTAAAGGTGTTTATTGTGGAAAATCAATATCTGGATATAAAGCATGTTCTGTAGAAGGAATGTAACTGGCTACATAATCGTTACAGAGTACTTTGTACAGCCTTTGCAGTTATTATTTATTACTTGAGTACCTACTCACAGTGTAGGATGAATCAATATTCATGAGAATTAAAATTATCTGTGCTCTTGGAACAGGTAACATCACTTTGTGCCTCGTGCCTCGGTGATGCCATCAGTTCCTACTGAATGGAAAAACTGAATAGTGATGTTGGGCCTAATTCAGAGATGTACGTAAACCCGTAGGTTTAGGTTCATCTCTGATGGTGTGAGATCTGAGCAGGATCGGAGGCAGGGCTGGGTTGCGTTCCCCAAAATGGGGGGACGTGTCGGCCCCATTTTCTTGGAGTGCCAATGGGTGTGTCTGAGTCTTCTAAAGTAGATTTACAGGCCACCAAAGGCATCAGAATGGGGAGGGGGGTGATTGGGGGGCAAGGAGGCAGCTCTCCCCCCCCAAAAAAAAATATTTGAAAGACGCCAGTGGTGCCACAGCCACGGACGGTCAGGCGCTGTGCTTTATAGCAATAGGCTGCACTGCACGGAGGAGGTGTAATATGCGGCCTTTAAGTTAAAAGACCGCACATTACGCCTCTTCCTCTGCGCAGTTCAGGGGCCGCGCAGCCCCTGACCGTCCGCAGCCGCTGCTCCAGTCCCTGACTCCTGCTGCCCCGGCACCTATGCGCGATACAGCATCAGGTAAGTTGAAGGAAGGGAGGGAGGGTGGGGTATGCGCCAAAATTAAAATATATATTGCACCCCCCCCATAGAATCGTTCCAATGCAGGGGCTTTTCGTATCGGAAACTGCACATGGGCCCCCTTCTCTCTGCCCGCGGCCGGCATCGCACTGAGCTGTGCACGGCCAGTGCTGGAGTTATAGACTCTGGGCACTAGAGTGAGCCCAGCGTCTATAGAGTATGTGCAGGTCACCGGGAAAATGGCTGTGGCAGCCATTTTCCCTGTACTGCGCATGTGCAAACGACGGGAAAATGGCCGTGGCAGCCATTTTCCAGTCATTTTTACAGCGCCGAACCCCCGTGCTGAAGTGGGACTCCGGAGAAGCAAGTGATACTATGGGTGCAGGGTGTGCGGTGCGGGGCCCCCTGGCCCCAGGGGTGCCCCGCACACCCTGCATCCATTATAGCTATGCCCCTGTTCCAACGCCCCTGCCGGCCCCGGATGCGTGAACAGTCCGGCCATCCTGAGTAACCCTATTATAGCACAGTAACTGCATCCATCTCTGAATCAGGACTTTTGTTCAACCCCCAAAACAACTGCGTCCAATTTGTGTAAGCAACAGGTACACTTTAATCCTATAGGTCATTTATTTAATGTATTTAATTTGCTTCCTATATTTGGAATTTAATATATATGGCAGAACAAGTGTCTTAATCTAATCTTCTATACCGGCAACCAACAAAAGCATTACCTTAAATTCCGTGTGCTTTGTGCAGTGGTTTATACTGCAATACCCATGGAAACAAAGTGTAGCAACAGACAAATGTACACATCCTGGGTAAGTATGGTGGTCAGGAGGACCTAAATGACCTCTTCTGGCACGGTTTCCATAGTAATAGTAATGAAATCTGCAGGTGAATAAGTAAGTGGGGAATAGAGAGTCAAGCGGTCATGCCATGGCAAAGAAGCAGCATTAAAAATATACAGGAATAAGACATTAAATATAACAGCGAGGAACGCAGCCTTTCACAGAACATGAAGTTAAAGTAAGCAACGAGGCAACAAAACTAGGCCTGCAGAAAGGTGTCTGTGCATTGGATGTTTACGTTGTGCATCGCTGGCAGGTGAATGAGGAAACCGTTTAGCAAAGCTATTATACAGTGTTAGTCAAACTAAAGAACAATATCTTAAGTGTCAGATTTTAAAGGAAAGGCTTTATTTGTATAAGAAATTCAGGTTTTACTAAGAAGGAAAGTGAGATTGCCAGTTTCAATTTCCTGCCAGTGTCCTCAGATGACCCCAGGTAGAACATGTTATGAGTCCCTTCCACTGACCAGCAGCTGGCATAGCGTATACACCACAGTGTGGGCACATGAAACTGCAGATGATTGGACTTGTTTTCACAGCATTGTAAAAAGATGTTGTGTCATACTGTACAAACGCTTTGAAAACAACATAGTTTTGCGACTTCAGCTACAGGATATATAGAGAATCTTGCACACCTCCCAGCTGTCCTGGTTCAGACTCACGGGAAATGGGGATGGATGTCACCGCTCACCATGGTGCCTATGGTGTGCCTTGCAATCAGGGGCAGCTTAAGCTAGGTGGGGGCCCTGGTGCAATCTCTGTGCATCCCCCCTCTCTCTCACTCACCAGTGCATGTGTTGACTAGATTCTGGCACCGTGCAGGCGCCATTATACTGGTGACTTGACTGAACACGTGCATATCTTCTGGAGAATGGCACATACGCCATTTTCCCAGTGATTACAGCAGCGGCATCGGAGAGGTAAGTATAGGTTATGGATGCAGGGTGTGCGGTGTAACCAGGGGCACGCGTGCACCGCACACTCTTCACCCCATTATAGATGCACCCATGGTAAGAATTGAAGGGTGCTTTAAGGGGAGGAGGAGAAGTGACGGCCTTGCACTTTAGAAGCTTTGGGCACACCCTTGGTGGGTCGTGACATGCAGGGCCATAACTAGGGGTGTGCAACCGGTGTCGCTGCACTGATCATAGGGCCCTGTGGTTGGCACTATCACTGCCCCATGGCCCTTGTATCTTTCTAGCAGGGTGCTTGGAACGATACCCTACAGCCATTTTCACCGCTGTGAAACACTCCTGGCTGGCACCCTGCCCTCTGTGCCGCTGATTAGGGCATCCTCAGGGGGCCCTGTTACGGCGCTGGTGACATGCCTTTCAGCATCAGGTGACCACCCACCTTTTGTGCATGTGAAAATGACATATATGAGAGAATTATTCTGGGTGCACATTACAGAAGTGTTTTCCATGCATCTTAACTAAACTGCATGCACTCCTGTAAAGCACATCTGGATTGAGCTCTTTGTAGCCATACCGGATAAGATGACAATTATATTTAAAGCACATAGACAACCTGGGGGAAAGACACCAACACAAGGAGCTAGGACCCTGGTCAGAATTGAGTCTATGCTCCCAGTGCTGTGAATGAGCAATGCTACCCACTGTGTCACCATGCTGTCCCCAAATTGACAAAAGACCAGACTTAAGTCACAAATGCAGAGTGCCAGGCGTGCCAGCATGAGTATATGAGGAACAGCAGAGTTAAAGGGGTTTTCACATGTGACAGTGGGGCCTATTCATCATAAGTAAAAAATCGATGGAGGTAATTAAGTTTAGAACTCGCATGGAGTTCTACCTAATTACCGGAGGAATTCATCATTCCTCCTCTACATAGGTATCTATTCTGAAAAGCCAGATAATAGATACTTTTCCCTGCCTGCTCTACCTTACCGCTGTAATCAGTCCTGCGCATGCGCTGTTACGTTCACAAAAGCGGCACATTTACAGCACTGATTACAGCTGCGGAAATACCGTGTCCCTCAGTCCCTAATTTGTTAGAAATGGTCCAGTACCAGCAGAATAACATCTAGCCAAGCACAGTCCTGTATGTGGAAATCGTTGTTGGAAGGGGTTGATGAAGGATGACACATCTTGTGCAAACTAAGGGCCTGATTCAGAGCCGCTCGTAAGCGGCCGCTCGTTCGCTCCGAGCGATGTTTGCCCAACTGCGCATGCGTACGGATCGTAATACGCATCCGCGAACCAGTCAGTGCGGCCGAAAATCGTTTGTTCGCTAAATAGCGAATGCCTGCTATTTTGAGTGACAGAATGAGGCGTATGTGGGTGGTAACAGGGGAAGGTGCTTGAAAACGGGGAGTGGAGATCAGAACGCAGGCGTGCTTAAAGGTCAAAACGGGCGTTTTATGGGTGTGCATAATTAATACAGCAGCGTCATTGACCACGTCATTTGGTTATTTTATAGTCAGAACTGCTCACAAGATTGTGGTAGGAAAAACCAACCACAAGAATAGCGAGCAGTTCATACGCTGGTCGATGGACTCGATTAATCTAATAAATAGCGGACATGACGTAGGATGCGAGCGGCCAGGGGGCGTAGTTATCCAAAAAACGACCGCAAGTTTTGTTCGCTCGTTCAGACATAGAGGCGTGAACAGACCGCAAAGAGTGAACGGTTCATTTGAATAGCCACCCCCTTTTCCTCAACGACCGTCTGCAAATTGCGTCCGGCTCTGAATCAGGCCCTAAATACATTCAGTCAACTGACAGCAGAGTACAACGGTATTGTTGAATGACACATATCAGAATGCACAACAAGCTAACATACTTCTTTGTAAATGCCAATGACCCAAGTCATTTATACAGCATAAACATCTGCCGCACATCACAGAGTCAGTGTACAGCCAGTGGTGGCAACGGTAGATGGTTGAACTTAAATGCAGGGCATTAGCTAGGGTAGTGCGGCCGGTGCCATCGCACAGGGCACCACAGGGCATACATGCCTACTCTCCCGGGAATCGCGGGAGGCTCCCGATTTTTCGGGTAACCCCCCGCGATCCCGGAAGAGTAGGCATATCTCCCGCATCCCGCCCACTTCCTAGTGAAGTGAGCAGGATGGGGAGATTTTACCTTAGATTATCGGGTCCGTCGGGAAGGGGCGGGGCTAAATTAGGCAAATCGCGTCATTTAGCCTAATGCAGTCTATCGTCTGGCCCCGCCCCCCGAAGAGGAGAGCAGCAGGTCCCCTCCTGCTGCTCCCGGAAAGCTGCCCAGCAAAGTAGGTAAGTATGCCACAGGGCAGGGGGCGGTGTTTGGGCCTGTCAAAATTCTGTTTCTTATCATTCTTGCTTGTAGCTTCCTCTTATTTCATCCCCAGCATCTCCTAGCCTCTCCTATCTCTTCCCTGGCCCTTTCCCCATGAAGCCATGGCCCTTTTTTGGGTGCATTATGTCCCTTTGAAAAATGAGGGGGGCGCCAATGCTCTTTCTGGCACAGCGCACCAAAAAGTCTAGTTACGGCTCTGCTTAAATGTGTTGTTTACACTATTGCGCAGGATATGTGTGAGTCTGCTGGGTGGACTATCCAAAAGCATCAGTGCAAAGGCAAGATCATTTGAGGTATGCACTGAGGGCCTCATTTAGATTTAGGAACAAATCTAGCTAAAGGGTGCAAATCATAGTTTTTAAAACTTTTTAAAAATGAGCCCTTGGAGATCCCATAGTGCAGGCGTGGTTTGTAGGTGTGGATTGCATGACATGGTCAATAACATTGTTACTGCCTGACTTATACTTCTCAGTGGTGCAAATCACGGCAGCTTTTGGGGAGGGAGTGGGTCACCAGGACACAGGACCTCATGCGGAGGCGCTCGCAAAAAGCGAGCGCTCGCTCTGAATGAGGGCGGCCGCTTTGTTTTTAGAAGCCGGCCTCCTGGCCACTCGCTAAGCTATGGGTTACCACCCACAGCTTTAGCGAGCGGCAAGGTGATGGTCGCGATGGTCTCGACCATCGCGACCATGGGGTTTGCGACGACACCCTTGCGGTAGGGTCTCGTCTGCCGCAAGCCCCAGGTAGCTTCCTCCTCCAACAGAGCGGGAAGGTCCCTACTGACATCACTGGTGATGTTAGTAGGGCCGCCTACAAATGGCAGGCGTTCCTTCAGGAATGCCTCCGTTTGTCCGGCCACCCCCCCACTCCACCTACAAAACGGGGTGAGATGTCGATCAACATCGACAGCCGCCCCGTTTGGAGCGAGCCCCGGAGCGAGTGAATTTGTCACTCGCTGCGTGGCTTGCGCACGCGCACTGTGAGCGCTGCGCTCACCATCGACACGCTTGCGAGCGGGTCTGAATGAGGTCCACAGTTCACCACACATTGTGTCATCAAACCGCCCAGACTGCCCACTTTACTGGGGAAGTGAGCAGATCTGGGGAGATGGCCTTCTCTTTTGGGAGCCTTCCAGACATTCCTGGAGTGTAGGTACGTATGCTACAAATTTGCCCAAGGACACACCATGTTACACTGCCAGGTGTGTAAATACATTTGCATGTAACACACAAATCCTATCTCTCATATCCTAATATTCCAAAATACAGAATATTACGAAATACAAAATATTTTTGAGCGTGACTCAGATAGTGACAACTTTGCTTTCTGAAGGTACAATGGGCCTGATTCAGAGCCACTCGTAAGCGGCCGCTCGTTCGCTCCGAGCGATGTTTGCCCAACTGCGCATGCGTACGGATCGTTATACGCATGCACGAACCAGTCAGTGCAGTCGAAATTCATGTGCTCGCAAAATAGCGAATGCCTGATAATTTGAGTGACAGAATGAGGCGTATGTGGGTGGTAACAGGGGAAGGTGCTTGAAAACGGGGAGTGGAAATCCGATCGCAGGCGTGCTTAAAGGTCAAAACGGGCGTTTTAAGGGAGTGCATAATTAATCCAGCAGCGTCATTGACCATGTCACTTGTTTTTTTTTAACTCAGAACTGCTCGCAAAATAGTGGTTGAAAAAACCAACCACAAGAATAGCGAGCAGTTCATACGCTGGTCGATGTACTCGATTAATCTAATAAATAGCGGACATGACGTATGGTGCGAGCGGCCAGGGGGCGTATTTTTCAAATTTACGTTTGCATGTTTTGCTCGCTCGTTCAAACTTAGAGGCGTGCACAGACCGCAAAGTGCGAACGGTTCATTTGAATAGCCACCCCTTTTTAGAAAATGAACGACCGCAAATAGCGAGCGGCTCTGAATGAGGGCCAATGTACACAAACTTTGTTTAGTGCACAAAATTAATAAAAATATTGTATTCAATTACCTGCAGGCTGTGTGTAAGGTGTATATGAAACATAAATACATTCTGTGTTTAGACTGGGGTCCCATCCACTAGAATTCTCATTATGGTATGCACATATTCCAAAATACGGAAATATCTGATATCCGAAATACCCCTGGTCCCACTCCCAAGCATTTTGGGTATAGAAGATTCAGCCTGTACTAGGTAGCTTTATTTCTAAGAGATAAATACTTCTTTTTAGCACCCAATATTAGCCAAATAATATGCAATAAACTGCATCTCCATAATATTGCCTTCACTAGCCGGATGATGTAAGAAGGATCCGGGCTTTCCTGTTGTCTTCATATCCTCACCCTGCCATCTGCATGGTGTAATTTAATACGTGAACCACTTCCAATCATTTACTGTCAATTCCTGAGCACGCTGGAGGCGTTTCACCCTATTTGCAGTAGAATGTAATGGTGTACGGCCAGGCCTCTGCTTCAGTAGCCCATACGATGGAATGTGAAGTGTACTGTTGTGGCAAATGTGAATTTGTTCCTGTTTCAGATTATCCGTAATTTGATGCACTGTTGCCTGTCTGTGGGACTGCATAAGTCTGTCCACTCTCCGTTACGCTCGAGCATCCGGTAGTCGTTTATGACCACAGGCCTTGCTCTCAGGACCAGTATTTTTGTCTGCTGGACCACTCTGTGTTCACTTTACCAATTCACCAGTGCCGCCATTTTTCTCATACTCGCACTGCTATTGCGAGCACCAACAATCATTCCACGTTCAAAGTCCATCAGATCACTATGTTTACCCTTGGGACCTCATTTAGACCCACTCGCTAGATACGATCGCTCGCATCTAGCGTATGCAAATTTGTCAAAGTGACGCCATGGGAAGCGATCGCTCGCCAAGGCATAAGCACACCCACTTTGGCTGTGCGAGCGATTGCTCTGTGTATGCAAACACCCATTAGCGTATCTCCAGGAAGTGTATTAAAACATTGGTACATCGAGGACCATCGGTAGTGGTCGCAGCGCTTGTGGTTGCCTTACCCTGCCACAAGCACTACGAGGACTTCAGTGTCAAAAACAGGCATGTGACGTGTACTATGATGCTGCCTGTTAATTATGCACGCCTTAAAAATGGCGTTGAAACACTCAAGCACGCTTGCGTTCGCACCTCCACTCCCTCGTTATTAGTGTCCTGCCCCTGTTACCACCCACAAACGGCCTCTTTTGTCACTAATTTCACTGGGCTGTCTTTGCCAGGCGAGCGAGCAGGCTGTGATCTCACAGAGTAGTTTGCGCACACGCAGAATGAAGCATGCGCGTTTGCAAACCATCGGGCTGCTTGCGTGCGGCTCTGAATGAGGTCCTTTGTTTCATAAGTGATACACTTCATGGTCGCTGCATACCTTCACCTTTCCGTTCGTATACAGATTCAGGCATCGTACGTCAGTATTATCTGCGGAATAGCTACTCTGCATAAAGGGGGTCATTCAGACCCGCTCGTGAGCGGCAGTACGCTCGCAAGCGGGTCGATGTTCCCCACTGCGCATGCGCACGACGGAGGGAGCTCCGTCGTGCGCATGCGCGAGACCCGGAGAGCGACGGGCTTTCCATCGCTCCGGGTCTCGCACCAAAGGGGGCGTGCTGTCGATGTTGATTGACAGCACGCCCCCTTTGGTGGGCGTGCCGGGGACGTGGCTGCCAGACGGAGGCGTTCCCATGGGAACACCTACCGTCTGAAGCCGGCCCCACTGACATCACTAGTGATGTCAGTGGGAGTGATTTTGGCTCTGATAGAGCCAAAATCACTCCAGGGCTTGTGGCAGGGAGACCCTACCGCAGGGTCTCCGTTGCAAGTCCGATGGTCGCGATGGTCTTGACCATCGCGACCATCTTTTTGGCCACTCGCATATGCTGTGGGTGGTCACCCACAGCTATATGAGCGGCCAGGAGGCCGCTCCATTTTCATGGAGGAGGGCCCTGATTCAGAGCGAGCGTTCAGCTCTGAATCAGGCCCAAAGTCATCTTGCGATAATAATAATTTGGCCACTCAGTGTATATGGCAGAATTGATATGCAAAACACATAGGGTCCTATTTATTAACAATATTTTTACTAAAATAACGTGAAAAAGGGTGTTTTCACACCCTTTTCACATTATTTAAGTATCCAATATATTTACTAAACAGCAATTGGAGTAGAATTCGTAAAATTCTACTTCAAGCCCTAATTACCATATATTTTTAGTAAGCAGGTCACATTTCCCTTAATTGTAATCGGAAATGTAATCTGGCCAAAGTTACTAAAAAATAAAATTTGAAAAAATCCCGGAGGAAACCCTGTGATAATAATGCCACCTGGAGGTGACGTTATCCAGGGTCTCCCCCGGTTACCGGACTCCTGCTCTGTTCTAACACGCAGAGCCCAGAGCCGGGTCCCAGTGATCAGCTGTGTGGTCTAAACAGGCCACAAGCTGATCACTGCTAAAAAAAGAAAATGTAAAAAAAACCCAAAAACGTACCTGCATCCAGGGACCGGAGATCGGGGCTCCGGTGTTGTTCTCCGTGGCTCTGGTCAGCTGGTCTTCCATCCTGCACTGTGACCCGGTCAGCTGACCAGCTGAACGGAGCCACGGAGGACATCACCGGAGCACCGATCCCCGGAGGGGGATCGGTGTTCCGGTGATAAGGCTGTGGAGGGGATTCGCAGGGACAGAGAGCTTTATCGCAAGTAAATCCCTGTGATATTGCTTCAGTCGGTAATATCACACTACAATCTGCATTTTAATGCGGATTGTATTAAATAGAGCCCATAGTACTGTAAAAAAAATCCATATAATGGTACATGGGCCTGGAGTGACGCCTATGTTGTAGTCATGGGGTCTAAGAAGCAAGTCTGGCAAAGTATGAACCTATGGCAAGGAAATAAAGTAAATAAAGGACTGGTGCAATTTAAAAAATATATATTATTTTGTATTAAATTTATTTTTTACACTTGATTGAATGCTTTTTGTCAACTTGAGCTAAATTATCTTTTTTATAGCTTGTGGCTTTATTCATTCAAGAGTTTCTCTGTCTGGGATCACTGAGCTGATAACAGGATCTACTTTAAATATGTTCCAGTGCTTATCAATAATATGTCTGATTTGTTTTACAGATGCATTACATTCAATAACAATTGAAACATTTTCAGATAGATTTTTTTCTCCTTTATAATGTAGTAGCAATTATCTATTATGTTTGATAAGGGATTTTTCAGTAAGGGGCTCAAGATAGTATCTTTTTCTAATATTTGTCTATAAAGTGGCACTTATTGGTTCAATTCTGTTATTCTACTACACTTTTTTTTTTTTTAATTCCTCCCAGTGGTGATAATGGAATGTCATTCTTTCATTTTTGCGATGACAACTGCCATAATGAAGGTGGCTATTGGAGCCTACCGCTTTAATAACAGTTTTTGAAATTAGTCCGGTACATTTTTTGATGTTATCTCTTTGTTATACCAGATAGAGAAAGTCCATGTTATCTGATTTATCTTTAAGATTTCAATTTAAGATTCAAATCATTGTTATGAATAAAAGTAATCAACTAACTGTTCGATGCTACCTTGCCAGATCATTAAAATGTCATCAATTTAACCTTTGGTTGCTGCTGCCCTGCTGCTTTTCTGAGCGTTATGATCATGGATGCATCAATGTTTATAAACCATGTTCTTGTCCTGCAATATTTTGTACTGTAAGTCACTGGGTTTTGCTCACTTGTAAGGTATTGCGGAACCCTTGTGGCACCCTAAAAATAAAGACTTTTACTTGTAAAATTTAATACATCAGGAAAAGGGATTGGTATTTAAAATATATTATGATTTCCATTCCCCCAAATGTAAGTACGTATATATCTGTTTGACACATATCGGATGGAAATAAAATAGTCCAAAAAAATGTAAATAACTGTGTGTACATAGCAAAGAATTGTAAATATATAAAATCAGTATATGAGCCTCACTCATTTCACTCTCTCCTTGTAATTTCATTTTGCATGCTTCTATACCTTTATGATGTACTATTGAGGTATAGAGCATGGATAATGACCCAATAAAAAGCCATGTAAAAATCTTTATAAAATGTACGGACTTAGGTAATATTCTTTTCAAAGATAAAAGAGATAATGTATTTTCTTTTAGGAAAGAGTTCCACATATTCTGGACAATGAGTTGCTAATAAGATGATCGGTATGTTAGGAGGATTGGTTTGGTATAAATATTGGGACTTTATATTTATTAGAAAACACTATTCTCGGAATTGTGCCTACATCTTCCAAAACAAAAAACAAACACTTAGGGCCAAATGTAATAGGGTGAGAGTTTAGAAAATGTGAGAGTTTAGCAGTAATCTCTCACATTGGTTGAGTTTTATCTTCAAAAGGGCAAAACATCTGGATGAGAGTTTAAATCATGAGAGTTTTTGATCCTGAAAAACATGGAGCTTGCATGTTCTTGGACTCTATCACATTGGCCAAGTTTAAAAAGTGTGAGAGATTACTGCTAAACTCTCACATTTTCTAAACTGTCACCTTATTAAATTTGGCCCTTGATATGATCTGAATTTAACCACTTATCTGGCTAATATTTTTTTTTTTTTAAAACGTTCAATAATTTGAATTTTTTTTATGATTGAATTATGTCATCTACTTAAAACTTGTCTAACATGATTTTTTTTTTTTAGCAAAAACATGTTTGTTTGATTTTTTTAAACACATTGCATTAGTATCGATCTTTTAAATATCATCCAGCGGTATATCGGAACATCAATCATCAGAACATCGCGGCTTTACATTTCCCCGGCGGCTCCATTGGTGATTGAAGATTGCTTAACTTACACTTCCCTGGCAGCTGCTCCTCTCTGCGGTCACTGGGTGGGGGTTGCTGCCAGGCAGACAATGGGGGAGGGTACAAGGATGCAGATGGGCCAGGAGGTCCCTCTGAAACTGGCGGCTGCTGGAAGATTATCTTCCAGCAGCTGCCCACTGGTCGTTTCTGATTGGTCGCATCAGATGCAACCATGTCATGGAAACCCCAGCCTGGCGTGGCTGCATCTGCTGTGACCACGCCAGGCAAGTCGTTTTTATGGTAGGATAAGTAATCACGAGAAGCCTCTGGGGTTCTAATATATATTCTGTGCTCTTATTTATCAATCCCTTTTGTCAACCTGTTGACTATATATGAACTTTTATTTATACGAGTATTGCCAGCATATTCCATTTTGCTTTACAAGTGGAACTATTTTCCTTTTAAATCTCTTAAGGTTACAATCATCTTTGTAGGACATCAACTTTCTCCATTTATAGGCTGTCTTACTGAGGAATGAGGAATATCGGTGCTTTTAGAGATACTTTAGTAACTCTTTCCAGCCTTATGGAAGTCAACCATTCTTCAACTTGAGTCTTCTGAGAACTCATTTGTTCGAGGCATGTTTCGCATCAGGCAAATCTTCCTGTAAATAGCAAACTCAAAATATGTAAATGTTTTTGTTAATAGAACAGGGCAATTCTAACCAATATCTTACTCCTGGTACCAATTAGCTTTTTTAGAATTTTTTAGCCTAGGGCTTCACACGCTACCCTTTGAACGTTAAAAAGCTGTATTCAATATGGGTATGAAAAAGACGGTAATTTGTGTGCTGTTAGTTAAGCAGGCTGCATTTGGCTATTCCTGTGACGTAGATGAAGATCAGATCACATTTTATGACCAATATCTGTAGAGAACAATTCCAAAGGGTGGAATCAGGGGGCCTGATTCAGAGACGGACGAAGTAGTCAAAGTACAGTAATGCCCAGAAACAGATCTTCAGGCGGGCAGTATGCAGCAGGCAGCTCGCGGACCACCTGGGGGCCCAGCGCCAGATGTTCCGACGGGTGGTGAGCGGCGGGCGGCTCAGTGCTTGAAGTGCTGGTATACCATACCATAGTATACAGGCACACTTCGAGCTCTGGATGGATGCAATGTCGATGTCAGACATAGTGGAGCAATTTTTTTCTACAGTGCATGCGCCAAAGTTGCACTGCGCATGTGCAACAATTGCTTAGCAATGACAGTCGTGCAGAGGAGTCATCTGCAAAGTGAGTGACCATAGTGATCCTCCGCCAATTCATACACAGCTGCAGAGGCCCCGGCATCTTAGGTGAGGCGCTCATTCTGAGACCACATAGGTTTGCTCATAGACTCGATGTGCGACTTATGTTTGTACGTAAGTGGCGGATGTGAGAGGACGGGAGGTCGGCGTCTCTGTGCAAAATAAAGTGGCTGAGTCATCCGCATATATTTGCAAGTCCGCTGCATACGGTATAGCAGCAGCAATGCTCATTTGAGTACCCTCTGATTCAGACTCAGAGTCTCATGGGGATAAAGCATACGGTATCACAGCAGCAAATCACCCTATGCTCTACACCACTTCCTCAAAGTGCTCTACACCACTTTCTCAAAGGGCTCTACACCACTTCCTCATAGGGCTCTACACCACTTCCTCATAGTGCTCTACATCACTTCCTCATAGTGCTTTACACCACTTCCTGATAATGCTCTACACCACTTCCTCATAGGGTTCTACACCACTTCCTCATAATGCTCTACATCACTTCCTCATAGTGCTCTCCACCACTTCCTCATAGTGTTCTACACCACTTCCTGAAAGTGATCTACATCACTTCCTCAAAGTGCTCTACACCACTTCCTCATAGTGCTCTACACCACTTCCTCATAGTGCTCTACATCACTTCCTCATAGTGCTCTACACCACTTCCTCACAGTGCTCTACACCACTTCCTCAAAGTGCTCTACACCACTACCTCATAGTGCTCTACATCACTTCCTCATAGTGCTCTCCACCACTTCCTCATAGTGCTCTACACCACTTCCTCATAGTGCTCTACACCACTTCCTGATAGTGCTCTCCACCACTTCCTCATAGTGCTCTCCACCACTTCCTCAACGTGCTCTACACCACTTCCTCATAGTGCTCTATATCACTTCCTCAAAGTCCTCTACACCACTACCTCATAGTGCTCTACACCACTACCTCATAGTGCTCTACACCACTACCTCATAGTGCTCTACACCACTTCCTCATAGTGCTCTACACCACTTCCTCATAGTGCTCTACATCACTTTCTCATAGTGCTCTACACCACTTCCTCACAGTGCTCTACACCACTTCCTCAAAGTGCTCTACACCACTACCTCATAGTGCTCTACATCACTTCCTCATAGTGCTCTCCACCACTTCCTCATAGTGCTCTACACCACTTCCTGATAGTGCTCTCCACCACTTCCTCATAGTGCTCTCCACCACTTCCTCAACGTGCTCTACACCACTTCCTCATAGTGCTCTATACCACTTCCTCATAGTACTCTACATCACTTCCTCATAGTGCTCTACACCACTTCCTCATAGTGCTTTACATCACTTCCTCATAGTGCTCTACACCACTTCCTCATAGTGCTCTACACCACTTCTTCAAAGTGCTCTACACCACTTCCTCAACGTGCTCTACATCACTTCCTCAACGTGCTCTACACCACTTCCTCAATGTGCTCTACACCACTTCCTCATAGTGCTCTACACCACTACCTCATAGTGCTCTACACGACTTCCTCATAGTGCTCTACACCACTTCCTCATAGTGCTCTACACCACTTCCTCATAATGCTCTACACCACTTCCTGATAGTGCTCTACACCACTTCCTCATAGTGCTCTCCACCACTTCCTCAACGTGCTCTACACCACTTCCTCATAGTGCTCTCCATCACTTCCTCATAGTGCTCTACACCACTTCCTCATAGTGCTCTACATCACTTCCTCATAGTGCTCTACACCACTTCCTCAGTGCTCTACACCACTTCCTCAAAGTGCTCTACACCACTTCCTCAACGTGCTCTACACCACTTCCTCAAGGTGCTCTACACCACTTCCTCAACGCGCTCTACACCACTTCCTCATAGTGCTCTACACCACTTCCTCAAATTTCTGCCGCAGGGGAATGTCACACTCAGCAAACCAATAAAGAAAAACTATCCAGATGTAATCCTAAAAAACTGAAAACTAAATATCATTTTTATTTATAGTTATTTACTATTATATATTAAAGTTTATGAAGATATCTTGAAGCTAAAGTAATGTTGAAGAATTGGTGGAAATGCTTATTAGTTAGGAGCTTTCTGGTCTGTTCTTTGGGGAGTTTAGGATAATATAACTTTCTTCTAGATTCATGGTGAGAAAGCCACCGGGATCCTACAATAGCAGCGCTGTATGACAATAAATGTATAGCAATTTATTAAACATATAAATCTTAAAACACAGGCTAATGTAATAAGCACATGTACTGTATAGATAAAATGAAAATCACAATTAAAAACAGCAATGAGCAGTAATATGCCCTGGAACACTGTTTGAAAATAGAATCCTAAAGCACAATGCACACACACTTACATGCAGTAGCTGCTGGTTGCTAATGAAAGCGGGCACCATACGTATTGGCTCTGCCCCCACTTCGACAGCTGCACTAATGGTGGGGGCACCTCTGTGTGTGGGAGCCCCGGGACAACTCCCCCTGTCGCCCCCACCCTTTAATCAGGCCCTAGATTTAGGAGCAGAGAGAGGATGATGTTGGGTGGTGGCCTGGTCCCAGGATGAGGGAGTAAATTTAATTTTAGCAGATACAACGCACAGACATTAATAAGGAGCCTGTTATACTTGTTACTTTTAAGTCCTGCTTAATGTTATTTAGTGTGGGGGAAAGTTGGCTGTGTACAGTTGATTATATTGTTTGGTTAAGGTCACGCCTAGATATTTAACCTTGGCCTGCTGCCACTTGAAGTTAAAATTAACCTTTATTAGCTTTTAAAGGGAAGGAGTATATTCATATCAAGAACTTTTGTCTTTGCGGTGTTAGGGCCTGATTCAGAGCCGGACGCTATTTACGCTCGCTCGTTCAGAAAAAGGGGCCGGCTATTTGAATTGAGCGCTCGCTCTTTGCGGTCTGTTGACGCCTCTATGTCTGAGTGAGCGAACGAAACATGCGCTCGCTATTTTGTAAAGACGCCCCCTGGCCTGCTCGCAGTGCTTGTGGTAGGATTTTCCTACCGCAATCATGTGAGCAGTTCAGGCAAGAGAGACAACCAAGTGACATGGTCGATGACGCTGCTTTGTTAATTATGCACACCCTTAAAACGCCCGTTTTGACCGTTTGGCACGCCTGCGTTCGGATCTCCACTCCCCGTTTTCAAGCACCTTCCCCTGTTACCACCCACAAACGCCTCATCCTGTCACTCAAATTAGCAGGCACTCGCTATTTGTCGAGCGCTCGATTTCCGATCGCACTGACTGGTTGGCGCATGCGCATTACGACCCATACGCATGCGCAGTTGTGCGAACGTCGCTCGGAGCGAACGAGCGGCTGCTTACGAGCGGCTCTGAATCAGGCCCTTAGTTTTGTATCCACAGAAAGACACGCGGTTTAGCATGTGGGGAGGGAGGGTTAGGTTTAGGGGTAGGGTTAGGATACTTACCCACAGGTGTCAGTATACTAACCCTGCCGGGGTGCTGGCATCAGGAAAAGACAGGGACACGTCATCTTATTAAGAAGGTGGCAATAGCACCTAAATTGGACAGAGGAGATGCTTAAATAACCGGTATCAATGGCACAGTTTAAAAAATATATTATAATATATTCAGTACAATGGGTGGATAGCCCAGGTCCCTGTGATCAGGAAAAACGAGTTGTGGCCATGGGCAATACTGATTTAGGATAGGGGATTAGCAGCAAACGTATATATATGATTTTCAATATGTGGCCGCACTTATTTGGTGGGTTGCTTGGTGTATCCTCACATACACTGGGCTGTGTTGTAGGAGGTCCTGACAGGTGATGATTGTATTTGCCGTATGATCTCCTGATGCAAGCAGCCACATATCACGCCTGTGGATTGCACCATACTCCCACTGCTCAATTTTTTTCAAGTTGGTCAAGTGCCAGGTACTCCGGTATACAAGTGATAATGGAATTTGGGTAGTGTCACGGCCAGGGTTTCTCGGCATGGTAGTCACCGGGTATTACCTGTGAGGTCGTTATGGCGGGGGTCTCTGGCAGTGGTGCTGGTGTTTGGTGAGGGGCATTGGCTGCGCGTGGTTCTGTGCGGGCACATTGTCACTAGGCCTGGTGAGGTCTGGCGGTGTTTCCGTTCTGTTGGCATGGGTGCCGCCATCTTGCCTGCGGCCATGTGATTCCAGCTGTCCAATCCTGGTAGGTCATGTGCTCATTCCAGCCAGTCACAGTGCGGCACTTCCTTTGCCAGTGCAAAGTGTTTCTCAGCTGCGGCTGAGAGAGAGTTCCTGTGCCTTACCTGCCTGCTTGTAAAACGCTCCTAGCCTGAATCTTGCCCGCTACAACCTGCTGGACTTACCCTGCACCCTCCATATACCTTCTCAGCTTCCTGAGTACCTGAACCTGCTGTTTCTCTGCACCTTGCTTCATTTCACTCCCAGCTGGACTTCACTACCTCTGCCTGCATCAGTTACAGCTCACCATACCTGCATTCAGTTACAGCTCATCATACCTGTATTCAGTTACAGCTCACCATACCTGCATTCAGTTACAGCTCATCATTTGTATTCAGTTACAGCTCATCATACCTGCATTCTGTTTCAGCTCACCATACTTGTATACTGGACTGTTCCTGTCTGTCACTATCTGGACATTTTCCCATTAACCCCCACTACAGTTATCAAGTGCACTTTAGTGCTATACCTGGACTTTTCATTTGCCATTCCCATGTCTTCTAAGTCACCTATTAAAAACCCAACTTTTTCATTTAAGTCTGCTTTTGTGTCTGCTCCTATCACCACCCCGGGTCCACAAATTCAGAACCTCACAGGTAGATTTTTTTTTTTTTTAAACTTATTTTTATTCAGGATGGTACAAATAAGAATGATACATGGTTCATACAGAATCCAATACAATATATTTAAAAGAAACGACAACTGGTATATCATAAAATTTTTTAAAAAATGTAAAAAAAAAATAGGAAGCGAGATACACAGTATATAAAACCCAGGACAGACAGGCGTGGACGGCACTATAACCAAATTAAACCGTGGGAGTATTCATTGACAAATTAATTGGACCATCCTTCAGTAATATTCTAGTCTCGTACCATTGGGTAGAATGGAAACATTTGTGTAGCTGAGTTTTCAAGTCCCCTGACAAAGAGTCTATATAAACCCATTCCAAGTGTGAAAAAAATTCTCATTATGTTCTTCTTTGTGTAATGAAGCCTCCAGCCGGTCCATATGGAATACATGAAATATTTGGCTCTAAATAAATGTATGGAAGGAGGTTATTTGGGTAGATTTTGATGATAATATGAAAACAATTATGTATGCAGATTGAGATGACCTATGAGTGGAGCTCATTAAAGGTGCGTCTACCTCTCTTGGCAATTAGGCCAAGACCCTAACTAGTTAATCTTTCAAGTCTTCACCTTCTACTGACTTTCCATATTCCACTGATAGCTGCACAAATGTGTGAGTCACAAATGGCCACTTTAATATTGGTGGTTCATGCGAATTCAGGCAATATCACAGGGATTTACTAAAAATCCCTTGCAAGGACAGAGCTTGCGATAAAGCACTGTCCCTGCGAATCCTCTCTGTACACTTATCACAGTATTTTTTGCAAAAAATACCATAACAAGTGCTGATGCATGTGCCAACCGACCATCGCTAAGCCCCTCCCTGTCACTAAGCCCCACCCCCCCGCGACCCCCCCTCCCTTAATTACATTAACCTGCAGTGGTCGGTGCTCCGGTGATGTCTTCCGTGGCTCCGGTCAGCTGACATTCCATCCTGCACTGGGACCCAGTCAGGTGACGACCGGGCCCCAGTGCAGGGTGGGAGACCAGCTGACCAGAGGGGAGACATCACCGGAGCCCCGATCACCGATCCCTGGACTCAGGTAAGTTTTTTTTTTTTACTAATTATTTTTTTATTTTTTTTGCAGTGTATCAGCGTGTGGTCAGTTTGGAGTAGAATTCGTAAAATTCTACTCCAACGCCTAATTATCACATATTTTTAGTAAGCAGATCACATTTCCCATAATTGTAATGGGAAATGTGATCTGGCCAAAGTTACTAAAAATAAATTGTGAAAAAATACCGGGGAAAGCCCTGTGATAATAACGCCACCTGGAGGCGGCGTTATCCAGGGTTTTCTCCAGTTCCCTGACTCCTGCTCTGCTCTAACAGGCAGAGCAGAGCCCGGCACCGGCCCCAGTGATCAGCAGTGTGGTCTAAACAGAACACAAGCTTATCACTGGATAAGAAAAAAAAACGTACCTGCATCCAGGGTGATCGCTGCCCCGGTGATGTCCTCCCCGTGGCTCCGGTCAGCTGGTCTCCCGGCTCCTGCACTGTGACTCTGGTCAGATGCTGCATAGAACAGCTGACCGGGGTCACAGTGCAGGATGGGAGACCAGCTGACCAGAGCCTTGGAGGACATCACTGAGCACCGATGACCGGAGAAAAGTGAAAGTGCAAGGGGGGGGCGCAATCGAGGGGGGGGGGGACCGTGGTCATACTCCTGAATAAGCTAGGTGGTCAGTCTTATCCAGTGAAACGCGTTGAGGCCCTCTGTTTTCCTGCATTATTACTGGACCATTATTTGGACCCTGCTATACTCCTCCTTGGACTTGCTGGCAATATTGGAACTTTCCATGTGGATTCCTTCTGCAGCCGACTGATTTGCGTCTTGGATGCTAAAAGGACTGTGCTGGTGATTGCTACACCACCTCATGGTAAATAAGTGCCTGCCTGTTAACACCCCATTCATTTATTTGGGACTGATTGGAGTTTGTCCTAGGTCCAGCTTTTTATTTACAGGAACAGACTTTCACTTTGGTTCATAATATGGACTTTTTATTTTGGTATTCTTGAGATTTATTTGTTGTTTTAAATAAATTACTGTGTTTACATCACATTATATCTGTTTCTTTCCATTTAGGGACTGACTATTCCCTTTTTACAGCTGCGTTGTGACAGCGCGTTTACATCCTTTGTTATTGTGGTCATGAGAGGGTATGGTGAGCCAGTCGGCACAGGCGCGTAATTACTCACTGTATTTTTTGTGAAAAATACAGTGATAAGGCTGTGGAGGGGATTCGCAGGGTCAGAGCTTTATCGCTAGCTCGGTCTCCGCAGGGGATTTTTGATAAATCCCTGTGATATTGCCTAAATTCGCAATGTGAGCAGGCCCTATTTACTAGAATCCGCATTTGAAATGCACATTGTAGTGTGATATTTTCACCTAAATTCGCATTGCGAATTATGCGTGTTCCCCCCTAAAAGCACAAACAGCACCAAGCTTTTCTGAGCCAGTCCTGGTTGTGAAATCAGGGGAAAAAAATGAGTAGGGGCCCCCTGTATTATCCACAACGAGCACCAGACTTTTTCTAGAGGGGGTATAATATCACACCTGTGGGATCCGCTTAACGGGGTCCCCAGGCCAAAGCATTATTACCCTTAGCTAGTCACCCCAGGCCGGGGATCCCCCAATAAAGGAGTTCACCCTCTCCAGGGCACCCCAGGCCTGGACTGATAGCCCAGGGATATCCCCAGCACCCCTGGGCTGTGGGTGCAAGTTTGATTGTGTCAAAGAAAGAATAAATAATATTGGCCTTTACAGGAGAACTAGAGGTCCCAGCAAGCCTCCCCCGCATGCTGATATTAAGGGCCCGCTGGTACCTCTAGTTCACCTGCAAAATAAATATAAAAAAAATACAGGACACAGACACCAAAGATTATTTTATTTTATTAAACATGTACTCACTCATTCACTCATTCACACTCACCTGCACTCACACTACATATTTACCTTGTCCCTAGCGCCGGTCTGTCACTTGTCCAGTAGAATACAAGTTGGTACCTGCAAATAAAATTCCATACTCACCTACCCCTTGTGTCATGTCCTCCCCATTCCATGTAGGCATCCACCGCCTTCTGAAAATGAAAAAACGCAGATCCCATGGACAGTGCTGTCCTCTAAGGACAGTACTTCGTGAATGACAGCTCAGCCGCTGCAATTACCATAGAAATGTATTGGCTAAATGTTCATTGGCTGAGAGAGGCGAGCTTCCGCCTCTCTCAACCAATGAGCGATTCACACCATTGTTTTCAATGGTGGGAACCGCTAGGTTACTAAAGTTCTCCTGTAAAGGACAATAATATTTTATCTATTTTTGACACAACCCGGCACCCTCCACCCCAGTGGTGCTGGGGATATCCCCAGGCTATCAGCGCAGGATGGGGTTCCCTAGAGATGGGGAACCCCTTTATTGGGGGTCCCTACCTCCCCAGGTATCCCCGGTCTGGGCTGAATAGTGTGGGGTGATAATGCTTTGTCTGGGGGACCATGTGAAGTGGGTTCCACAGCTGTGGCATTAGACCCCTGCTAGAAAGAGTCCTGTGCTGGTTGTGGATAATACAGGGGACCCCTACTAATTGTCCCCCGTATTTCCACAACCAAGGCTGGCTCACTGAGCCTGGTGCTGGTTGATGAAAATACAGGGGACCCCTATGTCTTTTCACCCCCGTATTTTCACAAACGGGAATGGCTCAGATAAGCCCAGTGCTGGTTGTGCATTTATGGGGGGACCCCACGTCATTTAAAAAAAAAAAAAAACTAGTTTTACACTTTTCTAGCTTGTTTCATACAGAGGCATGCACAGATCTCACTGATCCGTACATACCTCTGTGTAAATCGCATCTGAAGCAGGCCTGTTATTTTGTGAGTTTTAGGTATGTAATATTGTGCGAGTTAAAAGCTTGCACTCTATTACATTGGCCAAGTTGTATGTTCTCCATGGGAAAACATCTGAATGCGAGTTTTGGCAGTGCGAGTTGCGGGGTGTTGAGAAGCATGCAAGTTTGCACGTTCTCGCACTCTGGGCCTGCTTCAGTACTGATCGTAACTGCTATTATGCACGCAATTGGCCGATTGGTGCGTTCAGCACATGCGTATGCATCTCAGTGCGCATGCGCGAACCGGCCACTGCGATCAGTGACTACTCAGACCCATCGCAGAGTGATTGAAAGGAAGTGCCGTTTGGGGGTGGTGATGGGGGAGTGGTCGGAGAAACGCAGGCGTGCCAGTGCGATTGACCGCCATTGCATGGGCGTGCATAAATTATCCACTGCGATGCCGTACGTAGCATGAGCACTCATAGCGTGCAATTCCTGAGTAAGGTCAGAGCTTGTGCAAGTGTGTGTGAGGCTGCGATGGTGCTCGATTGTACCGATGGTTTTGCAGTCTTGCTAAACATTACGGATGTGTGTACGGTAAGATGGGGGCATAGCGATCGCAATGTATTTGCATATTATAGCAGTGAGACTGTGTGCGCAATCGGTAATGACTCAGGCCTTCTATTACCTAGGGTGAGTTCTATAAATGTGCGAGTATAGAGCTATGATCGCACATTTCCAGAACTCGGACCCTATTACATTTAGCCCAATATAAAAGTGATGGCTGTCTATCATTCCTCTGTACTTACTTTGCAGTAGTTGGAGGAACTTTCTGTGTGATAGTCCTGATTCAGAATCCGCCGCAATGCCAATATTCACGCAAATGGTCGATGTTTTTCAACTGCGCATGCTTCTAAGCAGCTAATAAGTCACACAGTGCTTGTGTACAGAGTCACAGGACCGATTCAGACACACAGTCTTAAGAGATGTATTGGGGTCTCCTGGGCAGTGACTGGGAGGTGGCTTTTCAGATGCACGGAAATGTTCCGCCTTATGGGCGTGTTATGGTAGAGTCACGGGAGTGTCGCATAACTGGCTGTGATCTCAGGTGCTTAATTGCCCACATTGAAGGACAAACTCTGACAGAAAATCTGCACCCAGCATGGAGTTGGTGCAATGTTTGATGGTGCACCGAAAACACACCAAGCGGGATTATTGTATCTAAAGACGCACAAAATGGGTGTCTCAGTCCTTGCGCATTCAGAAGCACGCCTGTACACCAGGCATGGGCTTTTACTGGCGTTAGCATAACGTCGCAAGCACAAACACGGGCGCACTGCGTTCCACTCAGGCCGATAAAGTATTGAAAAACGTTACTTATTCACAGAGCTGCAGTGGATTGTCACGTTATCACTGAGCAATGTATCTTACCCTTCTGGTCCATGTATGACAATTTCAGTTTCAGGGCTTAGTGGTCTTTCTTTAAACTTATTAAATACAACTTTGTTAATTGTTCCCTATTTTATGCTCAAAAAACACTTTTATAAATGTACTTTAGGGTGCCTGGTGGTGTAATAGTTTTCCCGTATCGTATCAGCTCAGAAACGTGATATATTACATATCAAGATGTATAATGCTGCAGTATGCTAAAATGTATTATATATATTTATATATAATATTGTCAATGTTTTAATTACAGTTTCGTCGCACGTTTTTAATAGTTGCCAGCCCGCAATGCAGAAAGGAACAATCCATCACAGAGGCGGCTAATGAAGTCATAACAGCTTTAGTTATGTGCGTGCCTGGCCGTGTATAGAGGCGGCTTGTTTTGGTGTATTTTAATGTATATAAAAGAGATGAAACAAACATGAATGCTACGGCACATCTCTTGAAACCAAAGAAAATGTAGCAGCCTAAATCTCCATAGTGACAGCCAATCAGTAGAAGTATGTCTTTAGAGACTGAGAACTGAAGAAGAGAATGAAAAAGATTTCAATTCTATAAATTGGTCTCCATCCCCCCACCGTCACCAATTATTGTCCCATTAACACCTGAGAATGATTACATAGCATAAAATAGGTGTTCATGTTAGCTGCGTCGGGAAGAGAAAAAATAGCTGCCCTCGTGTCAGTGACTGCCCTCCGCTGCACACCCAGAATCCAAATCAATATCTATAAAACCTAAAACGACTTTATCACCAAATGAAACCATTAAAAAAAAAAAGAGAGAGAGAGAGACTTGGGATGCAGAGGAATAAAAATCAGGGACCTTAAAATCAGCAATTTATAGAGCATGAAATCAACAGCAGCAGGGAGCTAATGCAGCCATTAATGCAGAAACGCCAGATACTTGCTTCCAAAATCAAATTTTAGTAGCTGCGCCATATTTGTGTGTCGGGGAGTTACAGGAGGATGTGAGCAGACATTGCACGCAGTGGTGTTGTTAGGCTTTTACAACATCTTTTGTTAATGCTCAAGCACTGCTTTATTATATATACTTTAGTGTATATGAAGCGAGTCTGACCAGCGGCTTTTAGCTTATGATAATGTCACTTGAGGCAGGGGGATGGTGTTCGATTCAGTACGTGCTACCGATTTCTCTTCCTACGGATTTTTGAGTGCAGTTTGCGAGATAGCACACGAATGTTCTCCACTGAAATGATAAATTCCATTCAGACGCGCTGCATTGTTCTTACGATCGGTGGCGCGGCCCTTATAAGTGGCTTTTTTTTTTTTATTAGAGAATACTTGTCTTTTAATTGTATGTAAACAGGGTATAGATATTACCCTCTGCTTTAACCCCTTACAGTTATTACAATATGACTTTTCTCCAGAATGTCTCATTTATTTTTCAACTGCTCCTTTCAGCGCTGGATTAATTAATTGGACTCACTCACAAGCACAGTGGAGGCACGCATACCTCATGCCTCAGTGGTATTGATACTAGTGGCCTAGTGAAATGATAGGTCAGTGTTGGCTAACCTTGACACTCCAGCTGTTATGGAACTACATAACCCAGCATGCACTGCTACAGTTTTGCTATTAGGGCATGCTAAAACTGTGGCAGGGCATGCTGGGATATATAGTTCCACAACAGCTGGAGTGTCAAGGTTAGCCAACACTGTGATAGGTAATATATTGGTCCCACTGAGTTAGTTAGTGGTTATCCCTAATAAACGGTTGCTTCCACCATAGATTTAAGTTAACAAAAGAAAAAAAAACTGTTCTCATTTTTACATTTCACAATTTAAATTGGCATCGTCAGATTAGGAACATTAATTACCATGAAATATTTTCAACATTTGCATACATCAGATGTGTTCTGTCTTATTTGAAATTGGTATGTCTAGATATCTGCGCCAGTGTGAGATGCTTAAATACATACAAACTTAAAACAGGAGCTAAAATTGTATCCCTGTTTTAGAGGATTGTACAACATAGCGGTCTGGATATGTCGTACGGAATGTAGTTATAATAACAACGGCCGGGATGGTGTCTGTATAAATCCCGGCACCAAAATCCCGACCCGGGACTAAACGTAGGCGGCTAAATCCCGACGCCAGCCTATATACTGATGCCGAAATCCTTACAGACGGTATGCCGATCGAAGGTAACCCGGGGTGCCTTAGCTGTTAGCCACGGGGGGAGAGGGAGGGTTAGGTTTAGGCACTAAGGGGGGGGGTTAGGGTTAGGCTTTGGTGGTGGGTTAGGATTAGGCACCACTGGGGGGGGTTAGGGTTAGACACTAGGGAGGGAGGGTTAGGTTTAGGTACTAGCGGGCGGGGTTAGGGTGCGGGGTGGGGACGGTTAGGTTTAGGCACCAAGGGGGGAGGTTAGGAACCACTGGGGGGGTTAGGGTTAGACCCTAAGGGGGAAGGTCAGGTTTAGGCACTAACGGGCAGTGTTAGGGTGCAGGGTGGGGAGGGTTAGATTTAGGCACCAAGAAGGGAGGGCTAGGGTTAGGGGGGGAGGGGGGAGGGTTAGTATACTTACCCGACCCCTGTCAGGACACTGAACATCGGGATGCCGCTGTCGGCATTTTGACAGAAGGCATCCCGACTGCCGGCATTTCATACCCAACCCGAGTCGCACCCTATGCCGATATTAGCACAGTTGGCTGATGTTTTCAGTACTGCGAATGCGCCCCGATTGATATCGCATCAAGACGCAGAACGAATGTAACAGGGGGCGAGTCACGGGCATGTCGCAGACACCGGCCGCATCTACAGACACATAACTGATCACACAGGGCGCCATACTCAGACGAGAAAAGCTTCACCTGCCATAGGGCTGATGCCAGCTAAGATGGTGCGTCCATTGGTGCGTTTACAGGCGCATCGAGACCGGATTAACACAGGTGCAAAGCTCTGCAAGTGGGCGCCTCAGTATTGAAGAGATCAGCTGTGGCCTTAGCATAAGACGTAGACACTGATCCGTGAATCGGGATCAGGCCCAGTGCGCTCAAAACCAGGACAGAGACGCTGTTAGGAACTTTTAAAAAACTTCAGACTTTAGAGCCAATGGGAGGAGATGTACTAAGCTCTGGAAAGTGGTACATTGGAGAGTGATAAAGTACCAACCAATCAGCTACTAACTGTCACGTTACAGGCTGTGTTTGAAAAATGACAGTTAGGAGCTGATTGGTTGTTAGTTTATCCAATGTATCACTTTCCAGAGCTTAGTACATCTGACCCAATGTCACATTACACATGCAGAAGCTAACAGCAACTGTAATAAAACTAGAGAGTCGGATCTATTTAAGAGGTACCGATAAAACATTTTCAAATTATAATCCACAGGAAAATGTTAGGCTGGGCACACACTGGAGCGATGTTGTTCTGATTTGGCTAAATCAGATTGACAAATTGTGCAATGTGTATGCACGATCTGCGTACCCCTGCGGCCGCATGCAACGTCGACCTGATGATATCGCATGCCATGCAGTGTAATGGGTGTGTAGTCGGGAAGCCGGCGGACCTAATCCCGACAGCCGGCTTCCCGACTGTCATATCCCAGCAAGGGCCAAAAGACAGGCGTCGATATGCCGACACCTGTCATTAGACATACGCCGGGAGCCCAATGCCCGGCATCCCAATCGAAGGCGGGGGCTTATCTTTAGGGTTCCCGGGGGGACTTAGGGTTAGGCACCCCCTGGGAGGTTAGGTTTAGGCTAGTGGAAGGGAGGGTTAGGCACCCCCGGGGGGGATTTAGGGTTAGGCACCCCCCCGGAGGACTTAGGTCTAGGCGGCGGGGAAGGGGGGGTTAGGTTTAGGCACTTAGAGGGGGGATTAGGGTTAGGCACTGGGTGGAAGGTTAGGGTTAGGCACCCCTAAGGGAGAGTTAGGGTTAGGAGGTAGAAATAGGTTAGTTAGTATATACGTACCTTATATACTTACCTTAGGACGATCGGGATTTCCTCCTCTGCCGGGATGCCGCTGTCGGGATTCCAACCGCCGGACATGGGTCCGGCGGTAAATCATACCGATTCCGTGTAATGAAGGACAGAACGAGTGACTGTACCGTTGTTCATTACATCGTTCTTATGTGTACCCAGGATCCTATATGTCGGCCCATCGCCAAGTGTGTACCCAGCTTTATAACCCAGTGGGTTTCTCATTGTAATCTCATTGTATTTTTATTTGTCATTAAAAAAGCATGGCACACTTCAAGCACAGTGTTTAAATACCAGTGGATTAAAGCCTTCATTTAACACATGAAAGATAATTTTATTTAATTCTACAACTTGTAGTGTTTGCAGGGATGTGCACTTTTTCAATGTTCGGTGTATTTTTGGGGGGAGGTCATTATAATAAAATGTATATGCAGAATGTTTTTTTCCACTCTTTATTTTTTTTTATATATAGCATGTGCTAACATACAATGCCATCAACTTGCATGCCACAGAAGCATCGGGGACAGTGATCTCTATTTACAAGTGTCCCAAGGGGAGTTAGCGCCACGCAATTCAGCAATTACGACAATGGCCTCCTTAAGTGTGTAGGACAGGCAATTGACATAAATACTATCTCAATGGCATTGAAAGAGGAACAGCCATCTGTCAGCGGAGAGTGAAGCAGTGGACGTTCCTGTCCAAAAAGGAAGTAATGTTATTAGATGTGAGGCGATCATGTGACACATCCAATAATGTGGCATCTCTCCTGGGAAGTGTAACATGTCATAGACATAGACATTAATCTGCGCAAGAAACCATACATTAGTCATTAGTGTGATTAGGACTGCCACAGCGAATTCTCTGCCCAGGTATAAATGCATATAATACATCAATTCTGAACCAGATATAGGAGAGTTTGCCTTGTTTAAAAACAGAAAAGCAGAACGGTAATTGATTTTACTGAAGAGCATTTTAGTACACTCTCCGAATGTGTTATATTAATTTATTACACATCACAGAGACAACTTTAGATCCTAAAGCATCCCAATATTCCATCAGCCAGTCTCCTCAATGGTGGCCAGTCTGCTACTGAGAAATGGTCCAAACCTTCTAGCCTCCCCTAGGTAGGAGATTACACATAAGGGTACATGATGGTGCGGGATACGGTCACCTATCAGAATGCCGGGACGCTGGCATCCTGAAGGTAAATAGCGGGGTTAGGGGGTGGGTTAGGGTTAGGCAATAGGGGGAGGGTTAGACACTAGGGGGGGGGGTTAGGTTTAGGATGTGGCCGGGGGAGGTTAGGTTTAGGCACATGGGGGGAAGGGTAAAGGGTAGTAGAAGGTTTAGGATATCTACCGACAAATTTGGGGTACATGAAAATGGGTGCAAGCATTTTTTTAAGTCAATACAGTGAAATTTTAAATTTCTTCAGAAATCCACCTGCGCATCCAACCGCATTCTAGAAAACACCTGCTGCATACTTGGGGACCCCCCTCACTCTATTTCTCTAGTTATTAAGTATGTCCCCCAACTTGTTTTTTTTCACCTCCAAAACGAACCACTTTTTTTGGGGGTGTCCTATTGAACTTTTTTTTTTTTAAATTGACACAGATAACTTTTAGGGGACATTCCCAAGGGGTGCAGGGTATATTTTTACAGTCTGTACCCCAAAACCCAAATTCTGCATTTTTTATCGCCACCTATTCTATGGTGAAAAGTTATCCCCGTTTTTTTTACAAAGACTTTTCGCACCTGTGGGATAAGTGAAAATGGCGATAATGCACTTTTCGCCTCTAATTGAATATGACCCTAAGTGTCAGATCTTGAACGAAATTATATTGGTGGCAGATTATGGCACTGATTCTGAGTCGGACAAATGGCGAGTTTTAGAATAACAGCGCATACAGTACACAGATGCAAATTTCTGCATTCTCCCTTTAGTCTGTGGAACTTTACTTGGCCGGGGCGGTCTCTCCGTAAATTGGGAGTTTCTGGGCGGTGACAATGTGATTGCACGGAACTGTTCTAATTTGAGGGCGTGTAGCATGGGGCTTACCGCGCCGATACTGATGATGATGGTTTTGGCACCTGTGTAAAATCAGTGGTCGGTGCAATTTTCTGCTTACAGACACACACGGATTTTCACATTAGCTGTACGAAACCTTGCATTAGCATAGTATTAAAGGATTCGGTATGAATACCGCCGGCCGCATGGTTCGATTCCCGGCAGCGCCTGGTCGACAGATGAGCAGAGCCCGGCAACGGAAGCACGACAGCGCTGGAAATCCCGATCGTCGCTAAGGTAAGTATAAACTAACCCTAACCTAAACCCCCTAACCCTCCTTAGGGGTGCCTAACCCTAACCTCCTCCCCAAGTGCCTAACCCTAATCCCCCCTCTAAGTGCCTAACCCTAACCCCCACCTTCCCCGCTGCCTAAACCTATGTCCCCCGGGGGGGTGCCTAACCCTAAGCCCCCCCGGGGGTGCCTAACCCTAACCCTCCCTCCCCCTAGGCTAACCCTCTCACGGGGGTACCTAACCCTAAGTCCCCCCCAGGTGCCCTAATCCTAACCCTCCCCCCCCCCCGCAGCTGTCCACTCGCGGCGCCCGGCATCCCTTCGATCGGGATGCCAGCCGCCGGTCTCCCGGCGTCGGGGAAATGTCTGGCGTCTACATCTAGACGACCGGCATTCACCCTCGCCGGGATATGACAGTCGGGAAGCCGGCTGTCGGTATTAAGGCAGCCGGTTTCCCGATTGTATACCGTATTAAATATGGCCTCTGCCACTACCCACAAATACAGCCAAATTGGCATCCAAATCATAATAAGCCCCTGTGTGTGTAATAGAGTGTGTGAGATTATGTATGGGTGTTATTGGTGTTACGCAATTTTATACTGATCAGGAGGTTTATTTTGTTTAACTCTTTCACACCCACGTATCCTGTATGTACAGGTGGGAGTTGTCATGCCCCTCTCTCACCTTGCTTCCTGCACCCACATCCGTACACACAGATCAACGGTTTAACGCACTAGATTCTCTTCTCAGCCTCAGTCAAAGCTTTTCCTCTCTTCTATCTCTACAGTCTTCTGCCCTGATGCTGCACCCTCTACTCTCACCCCAACCCGCAGACGAGGCAGCTGCAGCAGATCATCTCCAAACCTCATCTGTGCACCTCAAACAGATCCGCTACGTGCAGAAGTGCTCCCATACCGTGCAGTGCCAATGAGGAAAATCCCACTTCAATGATGACTTTGTCCACTAAAATATATATTCAGTCTTATTACTATACCGAACACACTAATATTAACCCATTTGTCCAAACCTCATCAACTCTTTGCCATTCTGAAACTGTCTTCTTTGCCCAGCCCCAATGCACACCCCTTGTTCACTCATTGCGCACAGCTTTGCCACTTACTTCAAAGGCGCAATTAACACCGTCCATCAAGAAAGCTCCTCTCATCATGAGTCCACACCCACCTTCTCCTCCAATACCATATACTCCCTCAGTTCTCTTTGTGACAAAAGACAAGGTTTTCACACTGTTCTCTTTTTACTTCCACCTAAACCTATCTCATACGTTCCTTCAGTCTCCTCTACCGCCATTACTCAATTTGCCTCTTTACTTTGATCCCGTACATCCAACTGCCTCTCCACTATGTTCACTAGGATGTCCAGAACCTGATGCTTAACATGTACAAAATGTCACTATTCCCCATTAGTCTACCTAAAGTTGACACAACACATCACAGTTCCCTTGGCCTGCAGTTTCCTACAATGGTTCCTCATTACCTCCAAAATTCAATTCAGATTACTCACCTCCAACTAGATATGTGCAGCAACCCCTCTCTGATAATCACTCACTCCTGCCTCCATGTGCTGCTACCCACTTATGGAACGTCCTTCCCCAAATGACAAGAGACTCTTCTAACCTTTACTTTTTCCCACCTACTCCCTCTGTCCCACCGGCCATTATTGTGTCAACGTTGCCCTCTAGCCAGTAAGCTCTCATGAGTAGTGGCCTTTTATAACCCCTGTTTCACATCTGTACGGCCTTCTTCGATCCAATGTGCACTTCCTCTCTCTTTAGGTATGACGTACAGTATATTATCCAGGATTTTCCATTGTGACTTGTGCTGTGCAGCACAGCTTGGGACCCTTTATAAATAAATAATGATAATGTTGTCATAATCGGTGGAGGAAAGCTTGGACTAGACATTCAGCTTATCATTGGATACTCAATGGCAAAATTGGATTCCCCAAAGGTCCTGGAGGAAATCCCCCTACTACAGTGCCTGAGAGCCCTGGTCTTATAGCAGTCAGTGCAAAGAGAGCAGACATCTACTGTGCAGTTATATATACAGTGCTATCTACTATATATGGGACTAGGGAGCCGGATAACCATGGTGACAGGCCATGGTAGAGGAGAGGAAGGGTGTTATGATCCACGGCAGATGATCATCTTGGTGGTAGGTCCCGGCCGTATTAGGTGACTGGCTCTTGCAGGTAGCTGGAACTCTGTCTGTGTCTGTGTGCAGCTTATTGCTGCATTCCTGCATGTCAGTTTGTGGGCAGAGGTCAGCTGCATACTATCCTGTGATTAGGGAGGCTCTCTGCAGGGATTGCACTGATTGGTTCCTGCTTCTGATAAATTTCAGCCAGCCCTACACTTCCTGCCGGTGATATTGTCTAACTTCCAGAGTATGTGTTTGTCCCTGTGCTCAGAAGACTGAGTTTTAGCCAGTCTCACCTTGTTCTGCAGTTCCTGCATTCTGTTCCTGAACCTGTTGTCCTAAATCAGAAGTCGTACTGGTTTATCCTGCTGTTGTTTCACCTGCTGATGTCCTTGCTATTAGTATCACTCGGAGCAGCGACTTCTGCAGCCACGACCTGTCTCTCCGCAGCCTGTGGCATTTCCTCAGCCTTGTATAAGTCAAGTCTTCGATCAGTTGCTTCAAGCCGTGTCATCCACCTCGCTGCCTCTAGCTTGTGTTCTGCAGCCAGCAGCATTTCCACATTACAGTGTTTTAGCCGCGTCAGTTGGTGTTCAGCAGCTTCATGCCAGCAGTGTTCTCCACATTGCTATGTCCAGCCTGTGTTTAAAGCCACACCTGTGATCTTCTGTCGGCCATACCTCAGTCGGTAGCTTTTTGCACTTTGGCCCTAAGGCAGCACCGTGTTGTTCCTGTCTCACCTCAGTACTCAAGGCCGCACCTCAGCCCTCAAGGCCGCACCATGTTGTTCCTGTCGCACCTCAGCCTTCAAAGCCATACCGTGCTGTTCTTGCCACACCGGAAATCTTGTCTGTCTAGTCCTTGTCCGTAAACCCTGCATTACCACTGTCCAGGTCACTCCTACTGCACAGCTTGTACTGGTTGTCTATCCGTTTCACACCTGGCAACCCAGCTGCACCATAGTCCCTAGATATACAGTACCTGAGATCAGCATCTGCCGCTGCTAGTGTACCTTGTCCATTACTTCTGTACAAGTAACCATCCTCCTTCAGTCTCACTCCAGCTAGTTCTAGTAGTGGGAGGACTGCCACTTCTCGGTTCTGCCTTTTTTCTAGTCAGTCCTGCGTTCTCTCGTCAGTTGTGTAAGCCTCTACTGCTGGAGACTTAAATCCAGGCGGCCACCTAAGTAGCGGTGTTAATATAAATCACTAAGGGAACAACGTGTGGCTGTTATTGGTGGAAGATCCTCTTGTTGGCACTAGAGGTCTTACACAACCGTAACAAATGGGCAGGGACTATGAGTGCACTCTGGAGGGAGAAGGGGAACGGATGTATGAGAGAAAGTCATAGGTAGGAGAAGGATAGAAATAGGGTAATGGAGAGAAGGGGTGGGGCGTCAGAGGATAAAGAAGGGGCAGGGTCTCAGGGAGGACGTAGAGAGTGACATCAGGGAATACTCACAACAGCACAATGATGGCCCTGTAAGAGGGGCGCCTGGAACACATGCCCCCATGCCCCCCTGCACAGTGCAGTGTCAGGAGTTCTAGAGCGACCGCCAGTCCTGCTCTATCATAGTTGCTCAGTGCACCTATCTAGCTAGTTTTATACATGTAAAACTTTATTATCCTGTACTATTCCAAAACCATTTATCAAATACATCCATATTGTGGACTGAGTGTTCGAGGTATGCAATATGTTTGATAATCCAGATTCTTTTTTCTATTGCTCTACATTATGAACTGGATTTAGTGGTGGCTCCAGTAAACTACCAACCAACACCAAAGGCGGTCATACACAATTTCTTATAAAATATGATTGTATTTAATATCACACATGTGATCAATGATCATAAAAGCCAATGCAGGCTCCCAATATCCCGCCGATCAAAAAGTCCTATACTCTCTCTTTGGAGAAACATAGGGCCTGATTCAGAGCCGGACGCAATTAGCGCTCGCTCGTCCAGAAAATAGGGGTGGCTATTCAAATGAACCGTTTGCTATTTGCGGCCTATTCACGCCTGGAGCGAACAAAACTTGCGGTCGTTTTTTGGGAAACTACGCCCCCTGGCCGCTCGCATCCTACGTCATGTCCGATATTTATTAGATTAATCGAGTACATCGACCAGCGTATGAACTGCTCGCTATTCTTGTGGTTGGTCTTTGCTACCACAATTTTGCGAGCAGTTCTGGCTATTAAATAACCCAGTGACGTGGTCAATGACGCTGCTGTTTTAATTATGCACACCCATAACGCTCGTTTTGACCTTTAAGCACGCCTACGTTCGAATCTCCACTCCCCGTTTTCAAGCACCTTCCCCTGTTACCACCCACATACGGCTCATCCTGTCACTCAAAATATCAGGCATTCGCTATTTTACGAGCACATGAATTTCGACCGCACTGACTGGTTCGCGCATGCGTATAACGATCCGTACGCATACGCAGTTGGGCAAACATCGCTCGGAGCGAACGAGCGGCCGCTTACGAGCGGCTCTGAATCAGGCCCATAGTTTTATTTTGGCACCCTTATCCAATCAAGTGAAATTTGAAGGTATTCTTCCATTTCCAGCAACTTTTACTAAATACCTTATGTTATATTTCTGTCTTCCTAATTACTGTGCTTTTCAGCCATGTTTATTTTAATTCCCCTGTGATATATGACACAGCTTTCCTTTTTTGCATGCAGGGGGCATAGGCAAACGCAGAGGGGGTTTCCAGTTTCCCAACAACCCCCCACCAGGCCAGTAGCTGAAATCATGACCACAATAACTATATTGTATAATATGATTTTACTAGAGCTGCGGCCACAACATGCAGTATAAGGAACTGTGTGGAACTGAGCACACTATTAGCGCACCAAAACAGACGATAGCTTGTTAAGTGCCTATTATGCCCCTTCCATGGGTTGGCCACACTAATAAAATGAAGTATATGGAAACCCCCCTCTAGAAATCCTGCGTTTGCCCCTGGGGGGGGCAGCTGTGAAAAATAAACATTTTCCACTATACTAGTAATTATTATAATGCACAGGGTATATTGTTATGCTGTGGAGCGTATGGAGATTTCTGCTCATCCAAACACATTTGCACCAACATATTTAGAGGTACATTGCTTTGGATACAATGTCAATATATTTCCTTCCAATGTCCCTCGGTTACAATAAATTGTATGCATGAAAGCCGGAATGTTCTGATATGCTGCGTTACACATTTTCATGTAGTAGGGTATTTTTTTTTTAACCCATAAATTCTCTACCTATCAGCTTTGCTTTATACATAAGAAAAATGTATCAAGCCTAAATGTACTGCATGAATGTTCTTTAAAAAGCAATAAATAAATAACATTTCCTTGACAAAACAACACACTTTAGGAATTCTTCCCTCCTCTCCCCTCCCCGCTGGATGGATCTGCTGTCTAAAATCGCTGCACAAATCCACAGCATAAAACTCTAATCAATATGTTTAGACATATTTTATATTCTCTTGCAATGTGAATGTGCTTTGGAGTCAGCGGGGAGATGTTATTTCCATCTCCCGGAGATGTAGTAAAGTACCTTTCCAGAAAAAAAAAAGACCCTTCCTACAGCTCATTACCATTCAGGGCGCATTCCTCTACTCGTGTCTCCAAGTTCCATGCTTTGTATATTCCTCTGGTTCTATTTGTGAGGGGCTTGTGGTGAATTCATAACACTATGTTATCGGACGCATCTGAACGCTACTTAAAATGCTAGTTCAGATGCCGGTGAGCAGGTAACGCTATGGTAGAACACCAGAGGCACCTTAGTAGTTCTGTAATCTGTGTGGCAGACATGACAAATAGAAGGAAACAATCCATTCCTCCTCCTAACCAATTGCCAGGGGCCTGAAAAAGATCACAATCATTTGGCGTGACTGACATCACGTTATAGAACAGTGAATAATATACTTTAAGCACCTGTGCCTAAATGTCATTGCTTTGTAATATATCATTGTTACTGGGATAATCGGTCTTCTTGATTGAGGGAATTACAGCACTAGACCTGATCATGCGGGCCCTCGCCTGCTCTTATTTATTTTGACACTTAAACAGTTTAACACAAGTCAAAAGCAACTATCAGCGCAAATGTTACCCATTCCATTCTAAGGGGCCCATTTATCAATGAGTTTTATCATACGCAATGGGCTTTAAAACTCGTTGTGTATGATAAATGGTTCTCCAGCCGATCAGCTCCCAACTGTCATTTTTTTAAACAGATGACAGTTGGGAGCTGATTGGCCGGAGCACCATTATCATACGCGACGAGCTTTAAAACTCATTGCGTATGATAAAAACTCGTTGATATATGAGGCCCTGAGTACGTTCAGAACATAGTCATAGCACTACAAAAAGTCCATTCGTCACTACGAGACTGATCCATAGGTGGACGCAGTGTCCATGTTTGCGCAGTTGAGCGATTATTTGTTACTGAGCATGAGTGAAAAGTCCTGGGACCTCCTACGGTGAATGCGTCCCCCCGAATGTACTCAGAGACCACTGTTGCATATGGGAATGCTCCATTTCAGCTGGCAGCGGAAAGCCATGGGCGTTCTCGGGCGTGACTGGGAGGTCCCCTGTGGCATCTCATGGGCGTGTTATGGGCGTGTTATGGGCATGTCACGGCCTTGTCAGAGTATGCGCCTGTGTTCACAACCACAGAGGCCAGAGAAACTGCGCCGGCCTTAGGGTGCCGTAAGTGATAATGGTACAAGCGATGATGCGCCGATGGTGGAGTGTTACCAACCGCCGATGGAGTTACACTGTCTATGAGCATTGAAAGTGGACATCTCAGAGCTTGCACAGTCCATTGTGCGTTAGTACACGAGATGGAGGCTGAAACTAGCATGTGCATATTACCGCCACTGCGATTCTGCAAAAATATCCAGCCGCACACGCATAAGCGTCCAACACTGCACCAGGCCCAATTAATACAGATTCCGTTGATGTAATTATTGTCTCTGTTCATTTTACATATTTTTCACCATTTTAGTATACTGGGGTAGGGTCCTACTCAGCACGTGGCTGGAAGTCTCTTTGGGGGCTGGTGGTTGCAGGTGTGTGTGTAGGGGGCAGGGGGGATCACCGCCTCCTAAAGGGTCCGGTCCTGCACTGATGAACCTGGGACTGGTTTTCATTATAACAAGCGGGTCACATTCTTGTCTTCTCACCTATTTTAGTAGAACCCAGCCCAGGCTTTCTAGCGGTGAGACTGGATGAAGAATATGGTGGCATACTGTCATTGTTTATTGTCATTTTAAATAATTTATGTAAAGAGCTTTCCTAATAATTTTAATTGCGTTTAACTTTTGACATGTAACGCTCATTTTTCATTTATATAAATGGGACAATCTTCATACTACTCGGTGCAAATGCATGCAGTGCAGAGACATGTGTAGTGCATATTAAATGGATATCTAATACGGAATGGGGTTCAAATCCAGACAGCGGCTGCCCAACAGGATGAAAATCCTGACAGCGGCAGGTAAGTATGCTAACCTCAAACAAAAAATGTCAGCTGCTCAATCAATCTGGCAGTACTTTTCAGGTGCATGAAAGGAAGGGGTCATACCAAGTAGAAAAAGGGGGGGGTTTAACCCCCTATTGTTCCTCAGCACTCTGAATTATACCTGCAACAATATATGAAGACTATATGGTAATAGAGATTCAGAGATATTAGTTGCATGCATTTGCAAATACATGGGAGGCTGCTAGACCACGTCACGGGTTCTTTGTCACTAGCAGTCCCTAACACTAAGGGGTTCACGTCCGGGGCAAAGAGCACCCCAAAAAACAACCAGCCCAGGACCCCCCCAGGGCATCACACGAAAAATGGAAAAAGAGTGACAGTGCAGTGTAAAGTATAGATGTGTGCGAGAAGTTAATAAGTGTTGAAGAAGGAGTTAAAATATATGTGAAAAAATACATGAATAAAAAACAAACATAAAAGGTGATGTGAAAAGTAACTATGTGCATTAAGTGGTGATGCCCTGAGGAGGCTCAGCCAGAGTAGCCTCGGGGGCCCTACGCCCAAACACTCACCCTAAATGTAATGTATGCCAATTATAAGGCCTCATAATAAAGGCACATATATATTTTGTCAAATGTAAGGCCTCATGATAAAGGCACATACATAAATGCATCCAAACTGAGAGCCAGCTTACCTGGGAGTCACCCTGGGAACTCCAACTAGCACTATTAGAACCAGCAGGCCCTACTAATGCTGGCTCATTCATGCATCTCATAACAGCAAACAAAAAATGGCAGCTGCTCAATCAATCTGGCAGTACTTTTCAGGTGCATGAAAGGGAGGTGTCATACCAAGTAGAAAAAAAGGGAGGGTTAACCCCCTATTGTTCCTCAGCACATTGAATTGCACCTGCAACAATTCATGAAGACTATATGGTGATAGAAATTCAGAGATATTAGTTGCATGCATTTGCAAATCCATGGGAAGCTGCTAGGCCACGTCACTAGCAGTCCCTAACACTAAGGGTTTCACGTCCGGGGCACAGGGCACCCCAAAACACGTCCAGCCCAGGACCCCCCCAGGGCATCACACGAAAAAAGGAAGAAGGGTGACAGTGAAGTGTAAATGCAGCCGTGCGATCCTTGCTGATTCAGGCCCTGAATCAGGGCGGGCGCTTGTTTTTTTAGTTGCGGCCTCTTGGCCACTCGCATAGCTGTGGGTTATCACCCACAGCTTATGCAAGTGGCCAGGTGATGGTCGCAACGGTCAAGACCATCGCGACCATCGGGCTTGCGACGAGACCTTTGCGGTAGGGTCTCATTGCCGCAAGCCCCAGTGGACTTCCTGCTTTAATAGAGCAGGAAGTCCACCTATTGACATCACTAGTGATGTCAGTAGGGCCGCCCACAAACGGTAGGCATTCCTGCAGGTACGCCTCCGTTTGCCCAGCCACCCCCCTGCCCCGCCTTCCAAATGGGGCAGCTGTCAATCAACATCGACAGCTGCCCCTTTTGGATGTGAGCGCCGCAGCAAGTGCTTTTTGCGCTCGCTCCGGGGGTCTTGCACGCGTCGACCCGCTTGCGAGTGCATAGCGCTTGCAAGCGGGTCTGAATCAGGCCCTTAGTATTTGCACTTTTCTTGCAATCAGGGAAGTGTACAGTAAATTTGAGCAATGCTGGGTGGCAGGAAATATGTCACGGCTAAAATATATTGGCCCCTGGTCTCTTGCCTTTTTTTCAGTTTAGTGTCTTTTTAACACAGCTGTAGCAGACATATCCGCTAGCGGTGTACAGGGTGCGCGTACCTTGTACTTTCATCGCATGAGCTCTGCCAAAAAGACTCACATTGAGTAAAATATAGTCAAAAAAACATGCATGGCGCGGCTTAGTTGCCTGTTTATGGCACTCCAAACGGGGCTATTTGGTGTGATTTGAGGATAGGAGCATGTGGACACATCTGTACATTTACATTTACACATGCAGCTTTCACTCGACACAAAAGTCACCCAGTTGGTTTGTGGACTTTATGGCAACAGTAAGGGTCATTTACAAACTGTTTTATGCAAGTTTGGCTACATAGTTCACTCCAGGATGCACCCACACTTCCCAGGCATTGCATCTGCCCCAGGAATACAATCCAGGCCTGGCTGTACTGTGGTCTGCATAGTGGATCCCTCCGAAAGAAACGCCCCTGTAAAGTCCATGCTCCTATCACTTTAGGAATGCCCTCTTTTATTGATTGACACTTTTCAGTTGTCCTCCTATCCTACAGCTCAGCTTATCCTCACTTATGTCTTACAATAAACATAAATGAGTGTGTAAACCGGTGAAGTGAATCTTTTATGACATTACATTTTTGTGTAACTGGAGAGGTTATTACATTGGTGGAAACGCACCAATGTAATAATAAATGGAGAGGCATGAAAAGTGGAGAATCGGGAGGCGAGGGGGGAGAAGGTGGGGTGCAAGTGGACAGTGAGTTGTAGGAGCAGTAGTGAGAGGAGGGCAGACGGGATGGGGGGACCAATGGGAGACTAACGCAAAAAGCGAGGAAAAAAAACAAGCAACTTTCCCCACAGCCCATAACTTGCGATATCGGCACTGCCGTAACTGGCCAATATGTGCCCCGCTGGCGGCATATCACTTTCAAATAAAGTTCCCCAGGGAAGCACATACAGTAAGGAGCAGGGTACAGAGATTGGTACATATATAACATTGGAGAGAAATTTCATGTTACAAAGGGTTGCACCTTCTTTAATACCATTATAACCCCCTCTTTCCAGGTTCTCCTCTATCTTCATTTTCTCCAAAATCTCTGTAATTTTCTGTCTCCTAAATCTCCCTTTTCCCCTTCGTTTCCTTTCACGCTATCCCCACATATTAAACCTTGCTCCCCTCTATCAACTCTATGCCCTTTTGCAGCACCATAACAGGGCTGACTAGCACCCTCTGCCGGCCACCTCCCTGAGCACATGAAGGGGCGGGACCACCAGCGGCAGTAAAAACAGCTCTGCCTGGAGCATCCTCAGGACTGTAACTATACGCTCCAGTCTGCATGTCTGGAGCATCCAAAGCATACTAGCTGAGTTTCTGGCAAAGGGCAGCCAGATCGGCACAGCAGGGGGCATGGTTGCACGATCGTGCCATCGCAGCCCCCCCCCTCCGCTATACCATGCCAAGATTACCAGCATTGTATAGTAGGTGGCTGGGCTACAATGATGCAATTCAGAGCAAATAACTTCATTGCCCCCTTCCCGGACCGCCCACTTTCACTCGGTAAGCGGGAGGGTGCTGAGGGGGGTTTTTGGCGGGCGGTCGGGAGCACCACTCATTTTTCGGGAGCCTCCCGGCCGTGTCAGGCTGGGCAGGTATGATCCAAAGGGTACTCTGGGTGGGACTGCAGCAGTGATTCTGGCCAGATGCAGGAGCCATTGGGCACCACTTGCACACCCCTACTTACTGCCCTGCCCTCTGTACTTTTTTTTTTAAATATATATTTGATTACCCGTATTTTGTCGAGTAGGGGCGGAATGGGGAATCGGGATGCTGTCTGGGCCCTGTGCTGTGGAGGCCTAGAGGAAGTAGCCGTGCAGAGGGGGATAATGGCAACTGCACCCTGCTCTGTATAAATGGCCGCTCACTGTAACTGTGGCTAAAGCAGCACGCAACACGGCCTAATAACTTGCCGGCCCAGATCATTTGATTTGGGTTCTTACTGGACCGCCCTGCTGCAGCACCTCTGTAACTACGCTGCGGAACCTCAGGGTTCTGTGGCGCATAGTTTGGGAAACGCTGCTTTACATGTAATATTGTCCTACAAAAGTCAATCTCAGTCTTATATGTGGGGGCAAAATTCAGATGCACTCCAGCAGCGCCTAATATAATATGTACTCAGCAAAAGCCAGCAAGCTCTTCCCTTCCCTGCCAGTCTGTTAGTTACGCCATAAAACTGGGTACATTGAAGGGGTACATTTAGGGGGTATTCAGAAGTGGATGCTATTGCAGTGGTAGCTGCGTCATTTGTCGCAGCCGCTACTACGTTTTTATTCTAATGCCGCAGCCACTGGGCGTCCTATTGCAGCGTAGATCCACCGATGTGCATATAAACTATAAAGACGTACTTTCAGCGCACCATTGGCCTTTGCACCTGTCCTATGACATGTCCAACACTGAACTTGGCCGCCCGTGTCAGTGCATCTGTTTCTGGTAGCCACCCTTCCCCCCCCCCAGTTTCCTCCCAGAAACGCCCATGGAAATTGCATGGACCTGCATTCAATTCCTAGCTGTTTCTCTGTGCCGTAACATTCGTAAATCATGCGCAGTGCAGCTCGGGGCATGCACAGGGTGAAGCCATCAGCCACCTGTACCTGATGGCTTCCCTTAATGTCACAAAGGAGCCTTAACATTAGGCATGGCCATCGGTGGTGGTGGGCATCGATGGTTACCATCGATGGGCCCATTGGTGGTTACCATCGATGGCACACACCATTGATGGTTTGCACCCCTCGTTGGTCACCTCTGCTGCGGGCCAATGGAAACTGGGGGGGGTGCATTGATGACTGAGAACCATTGGTTCTCTGTCATCGATGGCAAAGTAGTTGACATCGGCCAGCAACCATCGATGCTTTGAAAAAATCGATGGCCATCCTTACTTAGCATTAAAAAAAAATAGATGTAGTGCTAACAGGAGGAATAAACACAAACATTTTAATTATCATGTATGAAGCAATAAGGTAAGTACATTTTTTTTATCTAACCTAGACAGTTTATTTCTATATTTCCACCCTCAAACACCTCTTTAGCCATCCTCACAATTGTCAGACCTTGCAGCCAGTGCCTACTTTTGAAAAAGCATTTCAGGGAGATTGTGAAAGCAGCACCTGTAAGCGCAACGTTAAAGTGGGTGTGTACTGCTACATCTGAGAGGTGGGTCATAAATTTGTCTTACATCCATATGTAAATGAGCCCCAAAGCAGTTAGTAAGATCTATGTGTTGATGAAAACACACTGATACTTTTCAGAAAATACATGTAGCCATAGGGATCATTGTGCCTCATACCCAATGTAGGGAAATTATACTAAAGATCCCATTTGAATGTATATATCTCTGTTTTTTTATTAATATAACAGCTTCATAATTGAGGTAAGGTGCAATCAGGGAGATTGCTGGACTCTTCAGGGAGACAGGGAGATTGCTACTATTTCAGGGAGTCTCCCTGACAGTCAGAGAGTTAGCAAGTATGGTGTACAGGGGAATCCCCCGGTGGGCCTCACTGTCTGAGGGCCCACCCCCTCCTCTAGGGATCAGGTTCCTGACTGTGCACTTGAATTATACATATGTTACATTATACTGCACAGGACTATGGTGTATTTTATACAATGCACTGCTGTCATTAATCTGGTACATTATCATGCATGCACTAGCAGTATATATATATATATTTAAAGGGGCCCAGACCATGCACTTTCTAATGGTTAGCCAAGCATCTGTCCTATAGCCAAATCTATAAGCATGGGCCCATATCACTGCATTCCCCCGGTGAGCCCTTAATCACACACTGCTTGCACTGTACTTGCTTTTTCATACAGGAAATACTTTATCCTAATATTTAGTTTCCATTTAAAGGACAAAACAAATCCAAACGAGAAGCCAGCATTATGCTCTAAGTAACATGTGATAAAGCTGTATTTCTCTACAAGATGTGCTGAAGATGACATGCTGTAAGCTGGAGTGAAAACTAGGTGATGGCTGTTATTGGCAATACAAAAGCGCTCGGCTACGACGTGAACAATAATCTATGTAGTGTGGTCTATATAACATACCATACAACGCACTATTTATAACACACCATACAACGCACTATTTATAACACACCATACAACGCACTATTTATAACACACCATACAACGCACTATTTATAACACACCATACAACGCACCCATCTAACGCAGTCATTTCATACCACCCCGCTAACAGTTATCATAGACTCACATCTGCGATCAGTCAGTTTAGGGTAATTGAGCATATATGAAAGGTTTCGTAAAAGCAAGTTATATACTATGCGGTGTAGAATAAGTGGTTCTGCAGGATTCTAACTATTAGGATGTATTATATAAAACTGTCCCTAATTTGCTCATATAAGTAATAACATGCAATGCAAATGGGAGAACGTGCAATATCATAGGCCGATTCATTGGAATGCTAAAATGTTTAAAGCAACAACAACGTTTTTTTTTCTAAATGATTATAATTTGTATATATTTAATACATACAGCTATATCTGCAATGCAGAACAAGTTATCAGTTTATAATTGAATATTAGTACCAGGGGCTCAGGGGATTCAGTATGATCTGCTAAAATATGGAAATGTGGCAGCCGGCGGTTCAAATCCCGACAGCGGTATCCCGGCAGCAGTGAAAATGCCGATCGTCCCAAGGTAAGTATTTCCTACCCTATTCTACCCCCTAACCCTCCCTTAGGGGTGCCTAACCCTAACCTCCTCCCCAGTACCTAACCCTAATCCCCCCTCTAAGTGCCTAAACCTAACCAACCCTTCCCCGCCTAAACCTAAGTCCCCCAGGGGGTGCCTAACCCTAACCCTCCCTTTCCCTAGCCTAACCCTAAACTCCCGGTGGGGGTGCCTAACCCTAAGCCCCCCCCCCCCCCCCCGCAGCTGTCTGCGCCCGGTGCCTGGCTTACCTTCGATCGGTAACCCGGGCTCGGGCTCCCGGTGTAGGTAAAATGACAGGAGTCGGGAAGCCGATGGTCAGGATTCCGTCCGTCGGCTTCCCGGTTCAGGTTGATCCTGGGAATTGTTCAAACAAAATGTTGGTGTATGCAAATAATTGCCCATTGGCAGGGTATAGAGTTGTGTGCTAATGCCACCGCCGCCGCTGCTGCGAATGTGTACTAAGCTGCGATGCTAAAATATGGAAATGTGTCAGCTGCCAAAAGATGTATTGAGACGCCCCCCCCTTGCGGTTATGCAATTTCAAGCATCTGCGTGCAAAGACGCAGCATCTGTCTCAGATCGTTCAATCGTTGCAGTTCTGAGTAAGCCTATGGTCCTGCCGAATGGCCCTGGGAACTGAGACGATGGAGCCATGTTTCTTGCTTATGGGATCACAGTTGTGGGATGTGACGACCCCAAAACGGTCGCAACACGCCTGCGCTCTATGCTGACACTTCAAGTTTCCTTCCCCCAAAACGCTCCCTGACGGTCAATCACACCGGAGTAAATAGTTGCTGCGAGTGACTACGCCAATGTACCTTAACGCGCAACAGACTGCCGACTATCGCTCCACTGCGAAAACCTCAGCATAGCGTACATCTCTGAATCCGGCCCTAGGATGTTTATTACTGTGCTCTTTAAAGTCAACACCCAAAGTACTGATTACTGACAATGTAATTTGCAATAATTAGAGCAGAGATACTCAGGGTAAACACTGGACCTTTTTCTGCTATGGAAATGCGCATGTCATATTTTTCGGGCAGTGTAATAAAAAGGTGCTGCACTAATAAAGCAAGCTGTGCGCATTGTGGACCTACCACAAAGCAACTGACGGGTCCAGTAATAATAAATTGCATTCCTATAGGACGGAGGTTGCTTGTGCACTTTGCACATTTTAAAAACATATGGATCACATGTGTGACACCCTCTGAAAAATAAACACAAGATTAATGAGTCATTTGATAACGATTAGACACTTTGATGGAAATGCTTAATACATTTGCATGACACCACTTTAAGATATATTGTACAGTTCTGTTTATTAACATCTATTGACCATACTTGCCTACTTTTCGGCTGCCCCCTAGGTTGGCGCAGAAGGGGCGCATTGGTGTCATTGGTGGGGGGTACGGGGTGCGGCAGCGCAATCTCGTCAGCGTGGCCCTGCCCACAGCTATACAATGCCGAGATTACCACCCTTGCAAAGCAGTGGGTGCAGCTATGATGACGTGATTCAGAGCGAATTGCGACATCGGCCCCTTCCAAACCACCCACTTTTGGACAATAAGCGTGGGGAGGGGGGACCGCAGGGAAGCAAGGGGGTGTGCAGGAAGCTGGGGGAGGCGGCCGGAAAAGAAGACTTGCCCTCCCCTGTGGGAGGCCGGGAGCCCCAGTCGATATTCAGGAGCCTCCCGGCCATTGCGAGAGAGTTGGCAAGTGTGCTATGGACTGACACTGAATGGTGCATAATTTATCATCATCATTACTCTTTATTTCCATAGCCCCAACCCAGTGGCGTAACTATAAATTTTGCTCCCCCATGCCAAAAAAATGTCAGTTCCCCCCCCCCCCCGCCCAAAATACAAACACACCCAAAGACGACGTTTAAGCTGTCAATGTGCCTTCCACCAGAGGTTCCCAAACGCAGTCCTCGTGGCTCCCCTACAGTTCAGGTTTTAGTGATAACCATAGTTAAGCACAGGTGGTTAAATCAAATTGACTGAGGCGCTAATTAAGTCACCTGTGCTCAACCATGGATATCACTAAAACCTGAACTGTTGGGGAGCCTTGAGGACCGTGATTGGGAACCTCTGCCTTACACATTATGACACACTAAGTAATGCCACTATATAACACATTATGCCACACCGGAATGCCCCTATAACACATTGTGCTACACCGTAATGCCCCTTACAACACATTATGCCACACAGCAATGCCCTTTACACATGCCACACAATAATGCCATGTATAACACATAATGACACACAGTAATGCCCCTATAACAAATTCTGCCACGGTGTAATGCCCCTATTTCACATTATGCCACACCGTAATGCCACATACAATACATTATGCCACACAGTAATGCCCCTTACACATTATGCCCCTTATAACACATAATGCCACACAGCATGCCACAATAAGTAAAACTCCTAATAGCAAATTGTGTACACAGTAATGCCCATTGCACATTATGCCACAGAGTAATGCCCATTACATCCCACCCTGACAGATCTACTTCACCAACCCTTCTTTCTGCTCCTGCCAGTCTGTCACCTCAGCTCAAGACAGGTTGCACAGTTTTTATGTCCGTGTAGAACCAGATTATTGGGAACATAGGCCCTCATTCAGACCCGGACGCAAGTGACCGTTCGTACGTTCGGCGTACGTAAAAAAATATGTCAATTCAAGCACACGCTCGTATTTTCGCTCGCAGCCAAACATCCTCCCCAAACTCAGGCGACCCCTCCTCTAACTAACGAGCGTGCCAAATAGCGAGCGTACATCCCCGAAGTGGCTTGAAGGGAACGCACGCACTAGTACTACCCGGAAGTTGGACTGTCAGATTTCGATTAACTGCTCGTTTATTCTGCCTACCTCCCTCAATCGTAACATGCCAATCAATATATCAATTAGCTTAATTGTTTTTTTTTTGTTTTTTTTTTACACAATGCAATAAACTTTATTCATGTCCGTGTTTGTGTTTACCCGCAGAATACGTACGGCTTAAACATTCGCTTTTAATTGTCAAAATACATGTTAGCCTCAATTAAATAATTGTTCTATTTGTTTTTCAGACCGCATATTTCCCGGAGTTCATTTCTTTATGTAAATATACTTACGCATGTCACTGCATCAAGCCTATCATAAGTCTCAACAGATTTCTGGCCCTGTCAAACACATGACTCATACACTAACCAATAGAATTGCTCCTGTTAATTTCCCAAATACATTAGCCAATCATAAAATTTGGGTGCACTTTATCAAAAATGATTTTTATGAAAAACACCATTGCCATCATGAGAGCCTCCGCATTCACCAGGCGCGAGCTGCTGATGCTTACGGAGGTCATGGATAGGCGGTTCACCAGCCAGCCTCCACCCATCACCAACCGCGAGAAGCGTTCTGCATATGCGGAGGTACGGGCCCGCCTGCACTCCTTCGGCTCACGCCGCCATATCGGGCAGCTGTAGCGCAGGTGATCGGACCTGCAACGGCGGACGCCCCGCTTGCTGGCATGCTTTCGCATGCAGATCGCAGAAAGTAAGTTTTATGGATTTTGGTTTTCATGTTTGTCTTTGTGGCCCTAACTGCGTGTGCATGTTTTCCCTGTATTTCATATTTATTCATTCTCCTCATATCTGCATGGCCATGTTTTCCCTGTATTTCATATTTATTCATTCTCCTCATATCTGCATGGCCATGTTTTCCCTGTATTTCATATTTATTCATTCTCCTCATATCTGCATGGCCATGTTTTCCCTGTATTTCATATTTATTCATTCTCCTCATATCTGCATGGCCATGTTTTCCCTGTATTTCATATTTATTCATTCTCCTCATATCTGCTTTTTTGTTTTTTTTTGGGGTGGATTTGAAATTGTTTTGTGGCGCGGATTTGTGTTGAAACTAACCACAATTTGTTTCACATCTTTTAGGGGCCCAGCGAAGACTACGCCGTCAGCGTCCGGCCAGACGTCGATCACGGCCACTCTCCCCAACCCCCAGCCAACACTCCAACTCCAGTCATATTTTTGGCCTACACCATTTTAGTTTGATGAGTTTTAATGCTGTTTTTTTTTTTTTTTTTTGGTGGAGTTTGGTTTTGGCTTTTTTTTTTATGTGGTTTCACTATTGTTGTATTAATCCCCACACTTTTCTCACCCACAGAGGAACAGAGACGTCGGGCCGAATTATCCGCCTGTGTGGCCCAGATGCACAACAATATCATCGGGGTGCTGGTGGTCCTTGACCGTATGTCGGTCCTCCTTTTTTTTGGCCCATTATGTAAATAAATTGTTATTTTTGAAGTAACGTTCTGGCTCATTCGTTTTTTCTAAAACACAGATTGTTTACCCTGACATAAGTAGACTGTTCCAGCAAGGATTTCCTTTTTTTTACACTAAGATTGTGTGTTGTATTTTTATGTCAAACAGCCACAAGAAACACCTAACAGTAACAATCTGATTTCCCTTTTTTGGTGTAGTCACAATTAGATATTTCTACATTTTACAGGTTCCTAGTTGGTGTGCAAGCTGCTTAGGCCAATCTTACGAAGCAAAATGATTGTACAGGCTTCCTTTTGGTGTTGGTTTGGACCCTGAAAAAAAATTACATTTTAGCTCAACTGGCGTCAGTACTGGATTACCCCTTAGTCAAATGTAACGTGTGTGAACCTGGTTACACTTGCTGGTAACGTTCCAAAAAAGGTACAACATTTCACTCTCAAAACATTTATTATCAACATAACTGAAAAATCAAAGTGGTCACTCACAAACAAAGCACACAGTGATAATCTCAAATACAACACATACCAAAAAAACCACATCACAAAACAAAAAATCAAGAACTGGTTAACGAAGGACCATGCCAACATGATTCCACAAATATGGCGTTGCAATAAGGGTTCCAGAATATATCCCCAAAATGTCCACATACAGGTTTTGTAAGGGTAGCAGGAAGTAGTCATCGTTGGAGTGCCAAAGATTATGTTAAAAAACAGAAGATGGAGAAAAAAATTATCAAAAAATTAGATGTACTCAAACAAACCCAACCACATTAGGTATCAACACTGTTTTTTTCAAATAATTACCTAAAAAATCTGGCCACCACATCATCGCGTATGGCCCCCCCACATACTGACCTCCGACCAACCTCGGGGGGCCATCCTCAGGTAAGGCATCCTCTGGCTGCATTGGGACACCACTCCTTATGGCGATGTTGTGAAATATCCCACACAGGACCACAATTTTCGAAACCATATCCGGCAAATACATGAGTTCGCCACCAGAGCGGTGGAGGCATCTGAATCGGCCTTTTAAAAGGTCGATACAGCACTCCACCACTTGCCTGGTGGCTGTAAGTGCGGAATTATACTCACTTTGTGGCCCTGGTGTGGGAGCCAAATAAGGAGTGAGCAGCCAGGGCGTGCAAGGGTAGCCACTGTCTCCTGTGAAAAAGAATAGTCAACATCAGGCTCACTCTGTATGAAGCTTAACATTGTTATGTACTAAAGGTCTCCACTTACCCAGAAGCCACGCATCACCAGCTTGTAGGTTGGTTAATTTGTGCCATATCCCTGATTGCCGGATGACAAAGGAGTCATGTGCACTTCCTGGTAATTTTGCATTCAGGGACAGGATCTGGAGGGAGGCATCACATACCACCATTACATTGAGGGAGTGATAGTGTTTCCGGTTTCTAAATATTGCCTCCAGCCGTGCTGGAGGCTGAAGTGGTATGTGAGTACCATCCACAACCCCTATGATGTGTGGGAAGCCAGCTATTTGGTAAAAATTGGCCTTGGCCACACTAAGGGCACCCATATCCAAAGGCATTTGAATAAAATGATAGAGGTGCTTGAAAAGTGCCTCCATCACTGCCCTCAGGATCCGGGAAAAGGAGGATTGTGAGATGCCCACCACTATTCCCACCGTTGTTTGGAACGATCCTGAGGCACAGAAATGTAACACCGCCATAAATTGCATAAGTGGTGGAATTGCTGTAGGACTGTCAATTTGCCACTCAAGATTACTCTCTATTAATGAGAGAGTGTCTATGATGATTTTTGGAGGAAGACGGTATTGTCTTAAAACCTCATCATCTGGCATTCCAAAAAGGGTGACACGTGTTCAAAACATCTGGGGCCTTGCATGCCTACGATGCCTACGCCTGGGACGAGATTGAGGTTGGTCGGCTTCCGGGAGCAGGGCCAGAACAATCCGACCCATATCAACCTGAAATGGCAACATTGGAATGTCAGGCTTTTTACCCCACCCATTAAAAATAAATTTTACTTAGCTTGAAAATACCATCCATTGATGCTTACATGCCGGGGTATTGTCATGATATGTTGTAACTGCAAATAATCACAACAAAAATATACATCATTTTATGCTGGCCATGTCATTATCAAAAATTTAAGCAAGAAAAAACAGAAAAGGGGACACACACACATTTGGGCAAAGAGCAAAACGATGTTGCGCACACTACGTCAAATTGAGGCCAAATGTAAGCAACCAATGCTCCCGAAAAAACACAAACAATTTTAAGGGATGAATAAACATTTCACAAAGCGCTAATTAGTTCGCTAATACAAGTCACAATAGTAAGTAGTAAAAATGGGCTAATTAGTTCGCAAATACAAGTCACAATAGTAAGTAGTAAAAATGCGCTAATTAGTTCGCAAATACAAGTCACAATAGTAAGTAGTAAAAATGTGCAAATTAGTTCGCTGATACAAGTTACAACAACGCCGCATAAATAAAAATTTAAAAAACACAGAGTTCGATTTTGCAAAAACAAATGTTACATGTGTAAGGCCAACCAAAGTTGCGTACAGACAAACAAGAATATTTCCAAAACAGTTTAACAAATGAACTTACCAAGAGATAATATATAAGAATCCGGAACAAAATGTCTTTGGGGCAGAGCCAAAATAAAACCTAAGAGAGATGAAATGATGGGAAAAACTTATTAGAAAAATCGACACCAGAATGAGAGACAAATTGACCCAAAGTTAGACTTCCCCAAACTTACCAAAACTGGAAACGACCAAAAAAATTAAAAGGGAAAAAAAACGAACGGAAATCAAAAAAAGAATAAATCCAAAAAAAAAACTTCAAAAAACGCAATCTCCTACACCAGCCAACAATCAACTCCAACCAACGTAACCTCCAACATTCAATAAACGCCACCTCGATTCGAGATTCCCCAAGCCATAAATAGTGTTTCGTTTCCCGCACAAATTAAGGAAGGATCATAGGAACGCACAATCAATGATGCGGCCGCAAAATAAGGACGCATGTATAAATACGTCACGAGACAAAAACACAATTCTGGTGTATTTCTAGTTTGAAGCTCACACATGGCTACAGACCAGGGAAACAATGGACAACAGTCAGGCGGTAAGTATTTCATGCATTTTGACTCAATGATTAATTAGAAATATAATATTGTGCAAGTTGTGAAGTTGACAATTCTCCAAAATTACACACATAGGTGAGGAGGATGACATGGAAGAGGCTGCTGGGCCCAGTATTCCGGGCAAAGCTGCCAAAAAGAAAAGGCAGCCACAATTCACAAGAAAGGAGATGGAGGTTTTGATTCAGAAATGTGTGGACATCCTGCCACAGGCAGACAGGAATATGAGTGCTAGCCAGAAGTGGAGAATGTGGGAAGAGGTAGCCGTGGATGTCAATAGGGTGGGTGATTATGTTCGTCTAGCCCGGGATGTCAAACGGCGGTAAGTAAACACTTGACCACCCTAAAACCAAATAAAAAAAAAGTAATGGGTCCAATTTCATCCCACAGATGGGCCGACTTCAAATATCGCCTGAAGCAAAAACTGGCGGACAGGGCTAGGCATGCAAGGGGGACAGGTGGGGGTCCCACCCCTGTGTCATTGGAGTTGACTGATTTAGAAGAGCTGGCACAGGGGTGTGTGCAGCCTGTGGAGGTGTTTGGCGTGTCCAACATGGATACGGACATGCCAGACTTTGCGGCTCCTCATGTTGTCCCAGGTAAATGTTGTGATGTCACCAACTCTGAAATGTTATTGTGCCAATATGTAGATTCTAATGTGAGTCTTTTCTCATTTTTCCAACAGAGACACAGGCGGATGAGTCTGCTCCAGAGGGGAGCCTTGGCCGCAGAATTTCTGCTGGCTCTGCAGGGGAGAAACCAGTACATCCGGCTGAGGACCCTGCAGAAGCCAGTCCAGGGCAATCCCCCTCGCAGGCAGTGTCCCTCCTCACAGAACTCAATTTTAAATCGGATTTCCATACAGAGATTCTGCAGAGGATGGACGCCAGTCTGGTACGGGTGGCTGAGGCCCTGGAGCAAAATGCTGTGGCCAACGTGACCATTGGTCAGGCCCTGGCGGAAAATACCAGGGCCAACATCCGCATCGCCACTGCCCTGGAGCAGCTCGTTCGCCAGCACATGGTGGAGCCGACCTCCCTTCCTGCCGGAACATCAGGATCCTCCACCTCTGGCACAACATCAGCCAATCCTCCAAATGTGCCTAGCCCTGTGCCTAGTCCAGAGGCCACAACATCTGCCTCTGGACAGGCCAGCACGATGACATCCCGGACCCGGTCTGGCACCCTCCCTCCCCCAGCCAAACGGGCGAAAAAACGGTGACACCATTGGCTACTTTTCCCACACTCCTTCTGTGCTTGCCTCATATTCCTTTCTGGCCAGAACTTCCCTCTCCTTTCTTGTGAATTGTTTTTAATTTTTTAATTTTCGTTTACCCAAAAATTATTGTTTGCACAATTAATAAATATTGTGGAATGAACACTGCCAAAAATGTTTGAGTTAAATATGAGTATTTTTTTGGGGGGGGATACCAATAAATTTACCACAAATGTACGACTTTGTATTCTGACATTATTGTAAAAATGGGTTACATTTAATCCGGGCACACAAGCCAACAACGTTCAAACTAAAAAATTACACATTGAAAAAAAAGGGCTCGTTAAGGAACGTTTAAAACATTACCTAAGGAGGAAAAATCACCTTGCAAACACAAAATGAGGGACCAAACCTAAACATGGATGACATTATTGTTACAATAGTCCAAAAACGAACACATTGCGGCCAAAATACACCCCCACAAATGTACGCTAATTGATTGTGTAATCCAGACATTAGCAGCTATGATTTCCACCTGCGTTCGGTTTTGTGCTATCCAAAAAAACTGCTTTCCAAACACATACCAAGCCGTTTTTCAATCCAACACTAATTGAGTTTCTGACAAGCCGTGATTAATCGATGCTACATCGTGGAGTGCCGGGACGGAGGAGAAGGCCATCGCCACTGTGGTCGAGTTATCCAGCCCCTAAGCTGTGCGAGCATTTTGAAGGGAAAGAGGATCATCCAGTGACGTATGAGTTGGTACGAACACATTTGACGTTCGCACTTGTTAATGTATGTACACCCAAAAAACGCCTCGCCACGCCTGCGTTTTTCCATCTCCACCCCCGTCAACGCCCAAAAACGGCCTGTTCTGTCAATCACATTTGACATGTCACATCCTGTACGCTGACGCATGCGCGGTTACTCAACATCGGAACGCAACGAGCGTACTGCTGTTAACGAACGGCTCTGAATCAGGGCCATAGTTTATAACCTGTAGACTGCGTGTATCATGTTACTGCCCCTTATACAGTGTCCCCTGTAGTAGTGCCCCTTATGCAATGCCCCCTGTACCTAGTGCCCCTTATGCAATGCCCCTGTACTAGTGCCCATTATGCAGTGCCCCCTTTAATAGTGCCCCTTATGTAATGCCCCCTGTAGTAGTGCCCATTATGCAGGCCACCTGTAGTTGTGCCCCTTATGCAATGCCCCTGTACAAGTGCCCCTTATGCAATGCCCCATGTAATAGTTCCCCCTTATGCAATGCCCCCTATAGTAGTGCCCATTATGCAATGCTCCCTTATGCAGTGCCCATTATGCAATGCTCCCTTATGCAGTGACCATTATGCAGGGCCCCCTGTAGTTGTGCCTATTATGCAGGCCCCCTGTACTAGTGCCCCTTATGCAATGCCCCCGGTAATAGTGCCCCTTATGCAATGCCCCCTGTAGTAGTGCCCCTTTTGCAATGCCCCTGTACGAGTGCCCCTTATGCAATGCCCCCTGTAATAGTGCCCCTTATGCAATGCCCCCTGTAGTAGTGCCCCTTATGCAATGCCCCCTGTAGTAGTGCCCATTATGCAATGCCCCTTTATGCAGTGCCCATTATGCAGACACCCCTGTAGCAGAGTCCCATATGCAGGGCCCCCTGTAGCAGTGCCCCTTATGCAATGCCCCCTTATGCAATGCCACCTGTACTAGTGCCCTTTATGCAATGCCCATTATGCAGGCCCCCCTGTAGTAGTGCCTATTAAGCAATGCCCCCTGTACTAGTGCCCCTTATGCAATGCCCCTGTACTAGTGCCCCTTATGCAATGCCCCCTGTAATAGTGCACCTTATGTAATGCCCCCTGTAGTAGTGCCCATTATGAAATGCCCCTTTATGCAGTGCCCATTATGCAGGCACCCCTGTAGCAGAGTCCCTTATGCAATGCCCCCTGTACTAGTGCCCCTTATGCAATGCCACCTATACTAGTGCCCCTTATGCAATGCCACCTGTACTAGTAAAGTAGTGCCCCCTGTAGTTGTGCCCCTTAAAGTAGTGCCCCCTGTAGTTGTGCCCCTTATGCAATGCCCCTTAAAGTAGTGCCCATATGCAGTGCCCCCTGTAGCTGTGCCCATATGCAGTGCCCCCTTAGTTGTGCCCCTTAAAGTAGTGCCCCTGTAATTGTGCCCCTTCAAGTAGTGCCTCTCCCCGCCCTCTCCCCTCCCCTCCCCACCCCAGTACTTACCTGACTCTGTGCGTCGTCCGGGCTGTCACTTCTGCTGCCGTGCTGACTGGATCTAATGAGACCACCGTGAAGTGATAGGTGGGCAAACATCTTTGGCCAAACATGTACTAAGAACCTCTATATAACACCATGTTAATTGATAGTTTATTATATATTTTTTATATTTATTTATTCTTAGTACTTAGAGTGTGCATCAGCTTCCTCCCTTTTTTCTGCAATGGATCTAAATTGATCCGGCAGACATGACATCACCCACGCACTGCATTACTGGGAGCGCTGGCCTCCTTAGCCTCCAATCACTTCAGAGGCCAGCGCTCACAGTTGCAGTGGCGAAGCTACGGCCCCCGGCGCCCCCAAGCCACCCGGCGCCTCCAAGCCACCGCGGGGGCAGTAGTTATGCCACTGCCCCAACCTTTGGTCAGGGATTAAACTTCTAATGCCAGTGCTGTGAGACAGCAATGCTAACCATTGTGCAACGGTGCTGTACACTTGTTATAGTGTGACAATGGAGTTTTGAAAGCAAAAACATTTGAGAATTCCTTTGTGTTTATCTAGAAAAGCATTAATAATTATACATTTTTTTTTTATAGTTGTTGATTCACTTTAGTAAAGTGGAAGACAAAGGGGCGCTCCTTCTCTAAAGCAGGGTGCGGGGCTAAGAGGCGCTCTTTTTATAAAGCAGGGTGCGGGGCTAAGAGGCGCTTTCTATAAATCAGGGTGCGGGGCTAAGAGGCGCTCTTTCTATAAAGCAGGGTGGGAGGCTAAGAGGCGCTCTTTCTATAAAGCAGGGTGGGAGGCTAAGAGACGCTCTTTCTATAAAGCAGGGTGCGGGGCTAAGAGGCGCTCTTTCTATAAAGCAGGGTGCGGGGCTAAGAGGTGCTCTTTCTATAAAGCAGGGTGCGGGGCTAAGAGGCGCTCTTTCTATAAAGCAGGGTGCGGGGCTAAGAGGCGCTCTTTCTCTAAAGCAGGGTGCGGGGCTAAGAGGCACTTTTTCTATAAAGCAGGGTGCGGGGCTAAGAGGCGCACTTTCTCTAAAGGAGGGTGCGGGGCTAAGAGGCGCTCTTTCTATAAAGCAGGGTGCGGGGCTAAGAGGCGCTCTTTCTCTAAAGGAGGGTGCGGGGCTAAGAGGCGCTCTTTCTCTAAAGCAGGGTGCAGGGCTAAGAGGCGCTTTCTATAAATCAGGGTGCGGGGCTAAGAGGCGCTCTTTCTATAAAGCAGGGTGCGGGGCTAAGAGGCGCTCTTTCTCTAAAGCAGGGTGCGGGGCTAAGAGGCGCTCTCTCTCTAAAGCAGGGTGCGGGGCTAAGAGGCGCTCTTTCTCTAAAGCAGGGTGCGGGGCTAAGAGGCGCTCTTTCTCTAAAGCAGGGTGCGGGGCTAAGAGGCGCTCTCTCTCTAAAGCAGGGTGTGGGGCTAAGAGGCACTCTTTCTATAAAGCAGGGTGCGGGGCTAAGAGGCGCTCTTTCTCTAAAGCAGGGTGCGGGGCTAAGAGGCGCTCTTTCTATAAAGCAGGGTGCAGGGCTAAGAGGCGCTCTTTCTATAAAGCAGGGTGCGGGGCTAAGAGGCGCTCTTTCTATAAAGCAGGGTGCGGGGCTAAGAGGCGCTCTTTCTCTAAAGCAGGGTGCGGGCCTAAGAGGCGCTCTTTCTCTAAAGCAGGGTGCGGGGCTAAGAGGCGCTCTTTCTCTAAAGCAGGGTGCGGGGCTAAGAGGCGCTCTTTCTCTAAAGCAGGGTGCGGGGCTAAGAGGCGCTTTTTCTATAAAGCAGGGTGCGGGGCTAAGAGGCGCTCTTTCTCTAAAGCAGGGTGCGGGGCTAAGAGGCGCTCTTTCTCTAAAGCAGGGTGCAGCTCGGTAGTTTTGAGACACTTACTGTAGACCCAGCTCAAATTCTAACATTAATTCCTATGAACAATTCATCAGCCTGAGTCCCTGGTACTAATATTAGATTGTAAACTAATAACTTGAGCAACAGTGCATGAAAAACTGTATGCATTATATACAAATTATAATCATTGAAAAGGAAGCACATTGCTATACAACATTTTTAGCATTCCAATGGGCCTATTATATTGCATGTTTACCCATTTGTACTGAATGTTATATGAGCAAATTCAAATTAGTGATGGTTTTATAGAAGTATTTATATATATATATATATATATATATAGATGTGTCCACGTACATCTATCATTCATGCGCTACAAGTTGCGTTACACATAACGTTTGAGCGCCGTGTGACTCTGTAGCGTCTTTTCATGCAACTTTTTCCCTTAAAATGTCAGTGTCTGTGACACTGTAACGTAGCATTTTGCATGCAGATACAGCAGTCGTATACAGAATATAGGCATGTAGGATATAGGCATAGAGGATATAGGCATGGAGGATATAGGTATGGAGGATACAGGCACACAGGATATAGGCATAGAGGATATAGGCATGGAGGATATAGGCATGGAGGATATAGGCACACAGGATATAGGCATGGAGGATATAGGCACACAGAATATAGGCATAGAGGATATAGGTATGGAGGATATAGGTATGGAGGATATAGGCATGGAGGATATAGGCACACAGGATATAGGCACACAGGATATAGGCACACAGGATATAGGCATAGAGGATATAGGCATGGAGGATTTAGACATGGAGGATATAGGCACACAGGATATAGGCATGGAGGATATAGGCACACAGGATATAGGCACACAGGATATAGGCATAGAGGATGAAGGCATGGAGGATATAGGCACACAGGATATAGGCACACAGGATATAGGCATGGAGGATATAGGCACACAGGATATAGGCAGAGGATATAGGCATGGAGGATATAGGCATGGAGGATATAGGCATGGGGGATATAGGCACACAGGATATAGGCACACAGGATATAGGCATGGAGGATATAGGCACACAGGATATAGGCATGGAGGATATAGGCACACATGATATAGGCATGGAAGATATAGGCACACAGGATATAGGCACACAGGATATAGGCACACAGGATATAGGCATAGAGGATGTAGGCATGGAGGATATAGGCACACACGATATAGGCTTCCCGCATATCATTTTAATCAGCATAAGCTGCTTGTGTGTCCTATTCACAACACTTTGTGAATAAGACACATTTTAATGTAAAAAGTCACACGAAAAGACGCTTGGTGCTACCGTGTTGCACCACGGCATAGTGCGACTTAAAGGGCTATTTAACACGCAAGGAGGCTCGATGTATATATATTAGAGATGAGCGGTTCGGTTTTGCAGAAATTCAAGCACACCCAAATGTGGGATTTCCAAGTCCTAGCATGGGTCTTCTTTTCCAAGTTCGGATCTCAAAGCGAGGCATATTGACATTTTCGCGGAAATCTCGGATCTCGCATGTTTTGGGCTGCAATAATCCCTCCCTTGTGATCAGGTATCATTTCACACAGGAGAGTGTATGGAGAGGGTGTGGGCTGTAGTTGCTCTTCTAAAGATGCCATTAGGGCACCATTAGATTAGAGAGAGTTGTAGTAGGTAGCTGGAGCAGGTGGGAAGGGTGACTGCAGTCATTGTTGTTACTGTGTATTTGTGGTTGTTTATCAGACACACTAGCAATCCAGTGTACTGCAAATTGCAATCAGGCTACTGTTTTTGTTTGTCAGACATAGTAGCAACTGCAATCCAGTGCTGCAAACTGTCTGTTGTATATGTTTGTTAAAATTAACTTCTTGCACATGTTTTTTTTCTCAAGGATATCTAAGCTATCTACACTGCAGTATATATAGTCAATTGTGTATGAGGGCAGAGACAATTGTGATTTCAAGATTATTTGTCCAAAAAAAAGTATACTGTGCTGTGTCTGAGTAAGCTGCACCCCAAAGAAGACCTATTTTCCTCTTGTAAAAAAATAATAATTGCAAAAAAAACTTGTTTTTATCTCCAGTCTTTTATAATTCAATTTAAATCATATTTTTTCAAGAGTGAGTGTTTTGTAGAGGTAGCATATATTACTGTACTTACTGGGTGTTGTTGTGTCCCCATAAGCTGCAAGCCAAAATAATAAAAGTGAGAAAAAAATAAGTTTTTCTTTTTCTTGTGTCAAAAAAAAATCTGCTGTCTTTTATTATTCAATTTAAATAGTATTTTAAGAGTGTATGTCTTGGAGAGGCAACATATATTACTAAACTTACTGGGTGTTGTCGTGTTTCCTTTAGCTCTAGCCAAAAAAAATTACAGTGGAAAAAATTTAAATATTTACTGGTGTTAATTAAAATCTCTAGTCTTTTAATAAAACTGTATGGTATAGGTAAAAGTCCCTCATTTCACTATCTCATTGTACATTCACTTGGTGTGGTGGCAGTTAAGTTCAACTACAGAAGCTTTACTCCATTCATGGTGTAAAAAATAAAATCAATCATGCATCAGTTGATAGAAGAGCAGGAGAAACCCAGTGCTAGTGCGGCAAGTCTTAGTACTTCAACATCTACTTTTAAGGAGGTCAAGGTGTAATAAAGGGCACCTCAAATCTGCATTAGATCTGCACCCAATATCCACCATCAATGCATCTGGTTTTAGACGATTAGTTGGGGTCATTCCATGCTACTAAATTCCATTGTGACTCTATTTTACCAGAACAGCAATTCCTCACCTGTACCGGAACATTAAAAAAGTTATTCTTTGCTTAGAAAATGCCATTGCATCGACTATCCACTAAATCAGATATGTGGACAAGTGGTTCTGATCAAACTACAGATTACATGACTGTGACAGCCTGCTGGTGGGTGTATCACCTTCAGCAGCAGCAGTATCTAACAAACAATGCCCACTGGTGGATGTATTGCCTTCAGCAGCAGCAGTATCTAACAAACAATGCCAGCTCATTCACAGACAGGCTACTCTCTGTATCACCGGTTTCAATAAGAAGCATACTGGTTTTAATATGTTAAAAAACATAGGGATATTATAGCAAAATGGCTTACCCCGCTAACATTCTCCTCATGATTTGTAAAATTGAACAAGCATTACAACTGGGTCAATTTGAACATACATCATATTTTGAGTACACTTTGGTTCAGAATTTCTTTAAAGTTCTTGGCATTTTAGGCATTCAGCAACCACATATAGAACATTGCAGCAGCTGCAAGAACATTTCTATTTGCCATGCCACCAACTGAAGCAAAAGGTAGTTAGAAAGTGGAATTCCACCCTTTATATGCTTCAGTGACTGGAGGAACAGCAACAAGCCATCCAAATGTTCACATCAAACCATGATATAGGGAAAGGGGTGTCAAGTTACCATCTCACTGCAGCACACTGGGGAATTCTCCATTTTATGAAAGCTAATGAAACCATTTGAAATTGTAACCAATAAGTGAGTTCAGACAGCCTGAGTCAGGTCATACCCTTAATTTAATTACTGGAAAAGCAGCTAGAGAAGCTGAAGGAGGAGAAGAAACAAAGTAATTCTGCTAAGTATGTTAGACTTGTAGATAAAGATATTTATTCACTTTGTCAGGACTCAAGGGTTTGGAACATCTTGTAATTAGATCACTACATTTTGACAACCATGCTTGATCTTAGGTTTATAATGTCTTTTTTTCCTACTGACACAGATCTTAAAAGATGCAAAGAGTTCCTTGAGAGCAAATTGTCAGCTCAAGTGGCAAATTACACATCTGGTGCTTCAGCAGTTTCTCCTGCAAATGCTGCTGCCATGGAATAACTGACGTATTCTAAGACACTCACTGGTGATGATGATGATGAGTCAACTCAGCACACCAGAGTGAAACATTATGGCATCTGGTCAGGCTTAAAAGAATTGCCCTAATATATTGACACCTCTTCCATGACTCATACACAGTAAGCATCAATAGAATGGTGGAGGATTACTTCAATGATAATGTATAAATTAGCATCTCACACAGTCTTTTTGAACACTGGGAATAAAAAAAGGCAATATGGAGCCCCTTGTACAAACTAGCTATGGTGTACTTAAGCTGCCCACCCTCCAGTGTGTACTCTGAAAGAGTGTTTAGCACAGCTGGGAACAATTGGTGTAGAGGCTACTTCCAACAAATGTGGAAAAATTGATGTTCATCAAAATGAACAACAAATTCTTTGAGGAATACCGCCAATTACAAGAAACAGAATCTTCTGTAATGATGGATTCCAGTGGGGATGAGCTAATATTGTGATGCTGTTGATATTAACAACAGTGATGAGGCTGATGACATCTATCAGCTGTGAGAATGATTAACACCACTGTTAGCCTTAAGCCCATTGGTAGCTTGTTTTAACCAAACCACAACTATATTTTCTTTTGTGGGGGCCAAAATAAACCAAGAACTTCAGCCACAAAAGTGGCAGTCCCTGTCGTTAAAGTGCTTAGTTTGTTAAACTGTGCATGTCCTTTTTAATATAGAACATAAGGGTGGGTGGAAAGGAAAATTCCATTGTGTACTACATTTCATTATGGGCTTTGACAAAATTGTGTGTGTTTGACAACAGTGTGTATTACTATACTTCACTGGGACTTTGATGTTCTGTATCTTGCAAGTCCTTTTTTTTTGGTCCCTGAATATTTTTATTTTTTTTTAGAAATAATGTAGACAATAAAAAAAAATCTTAGGCTTTTCTCCACTGATCAAATACAAATAAAACATACAAAACACAATAGTGTATTTAACTTTGTTACTCTTGCCTTTTAATATATACTGTGACAGTGAAAATTCAATTTGGTCTAAATGTAGAGACTGAACAGAGAAACAATGTGCAGCTGTCTGCACTCTCCCAAAAGGTAGATGTAAAGGGTCAAACAGGACCAACCAATGGTACATCTCAGGGTTAGGAACTGGATGGTCTAAATAATTAGATGTCTATTAATCAATGTGCTCACAATTTGCAGGTTAATTCATAGGAAATGACATTAGTTGATATCATTTTAGATGGAACAGTGTTAATAATACCTTTTTAGTAATCACAAACACTAAATCATCCATTACAGTAGTTCAGCCTACTTTTAATTGCCTTTTACTGCGGATTAGCTGCTAATTTACAACTAGCAGACAACGAAGCATTAGAGGACGTAACATGTCTAACAAACTTTTGTGGTGCTAAACATTACTCTTATCTAATAGAAAGTATCAAAGTGACCAAACCTATCCATACAAACAAGTACTCTACATTTTCTTCTTTCTATTTTCTACAATTAGCAATTTCTAGGTATATGATTTGCTGATTGGATTCAGTGTGTTTGTAAACTCACATTTGGATGCTTGTTTTTTTCAATATTTTTTCCATGTGTCTGATGTACTTCTCTTTATAGTTACAACTAATAGTCAAGAAATGCTTTACCTGGCTTCCACTACATAAATAATCCACCTTACATTTACCTGTTCTGGTCTGAGGCATGTGATTTGATGCTTGGAGAAGTTTATAATAAACTTATTAATTAACAATTTCTACTTTGTATTTTGTTTATGCTTTATACAATTACCAATTTCTGTTGGCCTGAGATTTGCTAGTTGGAGAAGTGTGTTGTAATAATATATTAGTTTTTCTACTAGGCTTTTATTTTTAGATTATTAGTTCTTGATTAATGGATACATTCTATAGGTTCATATAGTTTATTTACTGCCATCTTGTTTGCCACTACTGTGCCACTATGTTTCATGGATGTGATATATTGTTTTAAACTGCCATGTGTTTGTGACGCTGCTCTGTCTCTTAGTTTAGCCAGCCAGCTCACTGCAGCCTTTGGACAATATTGGTGAAAATAATATTGTGAGCTATAAGGTGGTCAAAACTGACTGGAAATTAATGTTATTCATGTTAATAATACTGTAGGAACAAAAACAGCTCCAAATTACATTATTTGAGCTGTTTTTATAAATTTTTAAAGAAAACCAAAACAAATGAGGGTGGTTTTGCCAAAACCAAAACACTACGAAGATTTAGAACCAAAACATATAGAAAGTATTCCATAGACTGACAGAACATAAAATAATTAGTTCACTTGTCTTGTTTGCGGGCACATTGTATGAGGACGTTTTTCTTGGCATGCCTTACGTCATTTGTATTTAGAAATCTCATGCCTTCCACCTCCTCCATGACTGAATAATGACTTTTGCAAAAGGAGAGTAGAATGATGAGAGTTTTAGTAGCACTGCCCTCATCTCTTTGGATGATGTTAGGCATACATCACTGGCTTCTGATTGGCCACCGGCAATGACTAAATAGCATGATTCCCAACATTTAGGCGTTTAGACTCGGGACACAGAAAAATGAATTTTTTTTTTTTTAGTGCATGCAATGGAGCCACCTTGTCACCAAAGCATGCGTCACTTTAATACCTCCCAAATGCTCGCAAATCGGCACTATCATCCCAATTGCAGGACAGTCCTCTGAAATCGGGACTGTTCTGTTGAAATCGCAACAGTTGGAAGTTGGGAAATTTTTCATGGAGGCCAACAGCGCAATCTTAACATCATGACATGTGTGCTAGTGATACGAAGGTCTTGATCAGGAGGAGACCATGAGGGCAGGGAATCGACATGGCCGGCGGTTCGATTCCCAGCAGTGGCAGCCCGACATCAGCAGAGTTCCGAGCAGCGGAAGGCCAACAGCGCTGGAAATCCCGATCGTGGATAGGTGAGTATCTACTAACCTAACCTAGCCCCCCTAACCCTAACCCTCCTTAGGGGTGCCTAACCCTAACCTCCCCTCTAAGTGCCTAACCCTAACTACCCCCTTCCCTGCTGCCTAAACCTAAGTCCCCCGGGGAGGTGCCTAACCCTAAGTCCCCCCGGGGGTGCCTAACCCTAACCCTCCCTCCCCCTAGCCTAACCCTAACCCTCCCGGGGGGGTGCCTAACCCTAAGTCCCCCCTGGGAGCCCTACACCTAACCCTCCCACCTCGCGGCTGTCCACTCGCGGCGCCCGGCATCACTACGATCGGGATGCCGGGCGCCGGTCTCCCGGCGTTGGGGAAATGCCAGGTGTCTACATCTAGACACCCGGCATTTCACCCTTGCCGGGATATGACAGTCGGGAAGCCGGCTGCCGGTATTTAGGCAGTCGGCTTCCCGATTGCAGACCTGAGGGCAGTAATAAAGCTTTGGTTATTGATGCCTATATTATTGGCTTTTATTAGATTTGTACTACTTGCATATTACTGGACACTAAAACTACTGCTGGCATCTTTTGCCGCACTGCTAATGTTACTCCGCAATACTATTCGTTCGAGCAGATTGTTTTACTTCTATTTATGATAAAATATCACAAGGCACTACTGAGATTGAGATTTCAATTATTACAGCAGTTGCAGTCGATTATGAGTTTAACACAGAAGGACAGCACAAAGTCTGAGACACCAAGAGCTGGCAGTATGATAATAACCTAATATGATGTACTATAAGATTTCCCCTTTGAAACTTCAGCCACTCCAAAAGGAGAATTATGACCTGATGCAGCGTTGCAAGTAAAGCAGCTAGAAGTAGAAGGGATACGACGGAGATCCCCATGACCCAGAATAGCCTATAAGCGTGTAAGTTGTGTATGCAGGCCCCGATGTACTTGGAGTTTGCTAAAAAATCCAGAGATCCCTACGTATATGGAGTTATGTGCAGCTCTGAATCGATTTTTCATGTCTTGATACATTATCTATCTTTAGGGTTAGATGTACTAAGCCTTGAAAAGTGATAAAGTGGAGAGAGACAAAGCACCAACCAATCAGCTCCAGTCACTTTTCAAACAAAGCCTGTAACGTGACAGTTGGGAGCTGATTGGTTGGTACTTTATTACTTTCTACTTTATCACTTTTCAAGGCTTAGTACATCTCCATGTTAGTGTCTTGAATGCATGTTTCTTCTCTCCGAAGCTTGTAGCATTACGGGCTCCTGTATTGATGCTGTCTGTATAGCACTGTCGGGCAGAAATCCTTCCTAGCGCTGAACAGGGCCGTAACTAGGGTGGTGCGACCAGTGCCATGGCACAGGGCACCGCAGGGCAGAGGGCGCTGTTTGGGCCTGTCAATATTCCTGTTTATTATCATTCTCACTTGTAGCTTCCTCTTCTTTTATCCCCAGCATATCCTGGCCTCCCCTATCACTTCCCTATGAAGCCATGGCCCTTATTTCCCGATTTAAAAATGTTTTGGGGTGCCAATGCTCTCTCTGGCACAGGGCACCATAAAGTCTAGTTACGGCTCTGGCGCTGAAGTATACCCCCTTACTGTACATTTTTCAGGGTATTAATGACCCGCTGCTCCATGGTCAGCACGTTTGTTCCAATTTGTGTGAACTTGGGAGGCATCTCTCCGAAATGTGGAACCAAGGCAGCAACCTCCAGTGCCAGTGGCAAGTCAGGGGTGTTTTAGGAGGCCAGGAGGGTACCTAGAGGTGGCCTAGCACTTTAGAAGTGCTAAGCTTGACCACTTAGCGTATGGCCATAATGATAAAAACCACGCCCCTAGCATATTGTGGTCACGCCCCTAGCATATTGTGGCCACGCCCCCATGAATGTTGCCACTATGAGGAACAACGCTGAAGAGTCACAGGCAGCTATACAATCTCAGCAGATGTCTGAGTCAGGCTTGAAGAAGATAAAGTATTACACAGAAAGCTGCCTTTCTTTTGGAGTATGTTAGAGGCGTACTATTATCCTTATGGAGTGTAGCTTAGAAATCTCCCTAAAGGATCTATTTAGCAAGCAGCAACTAAAAACCCTATCCCAAGGCTAAACCCTCTCTATCAATGGTTACCTCCAGTAATAGCACTTTTATAGCCGTAGGTAACCCCCACTGGCGATATCATTTTCGGTGTCTCACAGCTCCTCTGTGTACATCTGCCATCCTACTGTTTACGGTATCTCAGGATGGTGGTAGCAGAAGAAATGTAATGGAAAAATACAGTCCCACAGTCTATACGTAAATTGATACATTACTTCAGTCAGTTGCGTCAGATGCGAGAAAATAGCGACAGCTGTTACCCAGCGCATTTATTATATGATTTTTTTTTTTCAATCACAACAAAAATCCAGTGTAAATTCTGTGAAAGCATCTGTACTAATTATAATCCAGATTGGTTTCTAGCAAGTGAAGTTCATCTTGAGATGTGATGAATTAGCTTTTGTCATGGGGCAGTTAGGTTCTTGTACTTAATTGAAGAAAGAAATTTCAACTTGCAAGGGCTGCACTTTTTCCTCTTAATAATGGCAAAGCTGTACTTATAGGATTGAGCATGAAAAAAGAATGGAGGCTAAATTAAACTGAACTGTACGTTGACCTTTAATCATTACTAAACAAAGAATATCAGCTCACTATTCTTCAAGGGTTAAAAAAAATAATCTCTGTGCCAAAATCATGCACTCGGTTGTTAAAGGTAGACTTTGGAACGTATACGAAGCATAAATATATTTTTGTCACACAATATAGATAACTTTTCCTCAACTGCCGTATTTATTTCAATGATTTTATTTTACAGAATGTGCCTAATTACTTATTAACAGCTCTCCCCATGCTGCAAAGCCCTCCCACCCCCCACTCACCCCCCTCTTCGCCTGCGAGTCAAATCTTATTAAATTTTAAAAGGAGGTTATTTCCGAAGACCTTTGGTAGGAGGTGGAGTGTGGCTGCATTTGCAAATTTTAGCAGATTGCAGTGGGGGAGGGGATCTTGTGAAGAGACATTAGTTTCTTTGTCAGAATCTGCGTTGTGTCAGCAGAAGTCGTGTAAGAAAGATGGCGGAGGGTGTCAAAATAACAATTTTTGAATTTAGAGACATAGCAGCTGGGTTACTTTTAATAATTCTGTGACATTTTGACGTGTTAACATTTTGTTACTATCCAGCCTTTTGTTCATAGAGAGGTGTGACAGCACATCCCAGCCGACGCTTGTTGAACATAATTAAAAAAATATATATGCACACACAAAAATACTTCACCGCAGGTGTCTATGAAATCGTGCTTAGAATTACTGTAGGTAGAGCAAAAAACTGCCGTATAACTGGGCACCGAAAGCAACCATCTCTGCCGTATGATCTAAGTACAGGCTTACCATACTATCCCTTTAAACCTGGACACTCATGAATTACACAGGTTCTGTGGCTGAATAAATCCAGGTGAAATCCAGGCTTAAAGTCAGTCAGCCACAGAACCTGTATAATTCATGAGTGTCCCGGTGTAAAAGGATAGTATGGTAAACCTTTCTACTGTAAATATAAATACTAGAGAAGAGCGGTTCGGTTTTGCCTCGCTTCTTTTCGCCCAAATTAGCACATACGGTGTAATGGTTAGCATTGCTGCCTCACTTCACTAAGGTTGTGGGTTCAATTCCTACTACAGCCCTAACTGTGTATGAGTTTGTATGTTCTCCCTGTGCTGACGTGGGTTACCTCTGGGTACTCCGGTTTCCTCCCACACTCCAAAAGTATACTGGTAGGTTAATTGGCTCCCAACAAAAGTTAACCCTAGTGTGTAAGCATGTGGTAGGGAATATAGACTGTAAGCTCCACTGGGGCAGGGACTGATGTGAATAGCCAAATATTCTCTGTAAAGCGCTGCGGAATATGTGTGCGCTATCTAAATAACTGGTATTAAATAAATAAATTATATTATTGAATATCCATAACACGTGAGGGCCGGATAGCCAATGCCGTTTTTGAGATCCAAACATAACCGAGCAAAGCCGAAACGCTCATCTCTAGTAAGTACATGGCTAGAAAGATAGGAGGTAGATAGAATAAAAAAGCTATTTTGTAGATGTTGCAAGAGGGCACAGACAGAGCAATACATGAACATTATGGGAAGGTGCAATAGCACTAATGCAACAGGATGAGCACTATTATAATGGTTAGGCTTACCATACTATCCCTTTAAACCAGGACACTCATTAATTACACAGGTTCTGTGGCTGACTGTCTTCAAGCCTGGATTTCACCTGGTTTTAATGCACCACAGAACCTGTGCAGTCCATGAGTGTCCCGGTTTAAAGGGATGATATGGTAAGTCTAATAATGCACATGTCTGCCCCCCCCCCCCCCCCACATGCTGCGTACAGCCCACATGGATCCTCAGTTGCGATCCTTTTCTGTACGTTCATGCTAGTGAAAACCGTCATTTTGTGGTTATTACACAGGTATTTTTATGATTCATATAGACGTCTTTTCATGGCAAAGTGCAGTGAAGCCAACTGTAATCATTGAGCACAATTTAACACAGCTTTATAAATAGACTCCTTAATATGAGCCCTGGGCTGAGAAATGTTAGGAATCACTGGTGTACTGCAAAGAGATTAGCAAAGCTGTGTGCATGCTATAGATAATTCTGCACCAACTTATGACGGAACCTCAAGGTGCACATCCACTAAATGCAAATAATGTTTCACTAAAATATCATTGTAACCAGCTGGTTCTTGTTAGGTTATATCAGTAAGTATATATTTGGTCAAGTTCAACAAATTGAAGCCTTTTAATAAGAAACGCCCTGCAATGGAGGATGACCTAGACTTGACTGCAATTTGTTTGTTCACTAGTGTAATTAAGAACTTTATTGCTGTACCGTGCATCATTTCAGTTCCCTGCAACTATGTGATTTTGTAGAACAACACTTCAGCATTTTAGCACACTGTAAGAGCACAAAGCATTTGACCTCTGCATTCATTTCCAAAGTGGGGAGAAAAAAAACATTAGCAATGGAACGGGGAGATTATTTAGAAGACAATTAGAGTCTAATTCAAGTCTGTTAATTTAAACATTATTAACAAAATATTAGATATGTTCAGAATTATATCCAGTTACGTAGTATTGGGCAGCTGGTCATTTATATTCTGCTGTTGAACTATAAGTGCCAGCATGCTTGGACAGCCAGAGACCTAGCTCTGTGTATAAATGATACAGTGCAAACAACACGGTAAATGCCTGTTTTTCCTATACCTACACATGGCGATGATCAGTGATAGGCCGATCCTTCCCCTGCCGACAGTATTTATCAAGCTTTTCTAAAAACTCCACCCTTTCTCTTCACCTCAGTTCTTTTATTCCTGTCTCTTATCATTAGCACAAGATCTCCTTCCGCTCTACCACCGAGGGGAAGTAATCTTTCTTCCATGATGAAGCACCTGAATGTCCCATAGATGATAAAAACTACTCTCAGAGAGGTCCTCTTGCAACCAATATGAGTCGCTTTGGATGTTTGGCTTATGCACAAGTCCCCACTAAACAAAACTGTAGTAAATCATCTCTGTGAAAGGCATTACAGGTGGAAACAGATTGACAATGTCACCTGAAAGCTCCCATTTTAAATCAACTAGTTTATTATTTTTATGCCCGCTAGTTCTGATGTGCGACATCTGAGAGCCTACTCCCAAACTGCTCTAGACCTCGGTTCTCCTTTCCTTTGTTGGGTGCTATGATTTGTACAGATATTGAATTTTATTGCCCATTTAATTGCAGTGACCACGAGCATTAAATGGTTGCATTCAACTTCCAGGGGGTGAGTACGGGATGTAGTCAGGAAGTTGGCGGTCTAATGATAGGCGCCTAAATACCTACGCCTATCATTAGCCCCGTGCCGAAATCCCGATGCCTGGCATACCAAACGTAGGTAAGCTGGGAGCTGCTAGCCGCGCGCGGGGGGGGGGGTTTAGGCTAGAGGAAGGGGATGTTAGCGTCAGGCAACTCCAGGGGGAGGTTAGTGTTAGGAAACCCCCCCCGGGAGGGTTAGGTTTAGGGTGCAGGGAGGAGGGGTTAATCTTAGGCACCCCTGGGGGAGGTTAGGCTTAGGCACTAGGGGGGAGCTTAGGGTTAGGCAAACTAAGGGAGGGTTGGGGTTAGGGGGGGAGAGGGGCAGGGATAGGGTTAATACTTACCCTGTTGGGATCTCCATCTGCTGGCCTTCCGGTGTTGGTATTTCATCCGCCGGGCTTAGGTCCAGCGGTATAACATACCAATTCCGGTGAGTACTTAGGAGTGTGTTTGTATACACAGTAATGGGTTATTTAGCTCCTAGATCTTCATCAGAAGCCACAAGGAAGACCATAGACACAATCACCTGCATGTTCTGTGACACCCGGCCCCCACCAACATGCGTATTTGTGAGGATTGTCTCCAGTTCTTTAGTCTCAACCTCAACCCTCAAGTTTTCTCAACAGGTCATGTTTAGAGGGATCATTACTATACTACCCCTTTAATAATAGCCTTACCATACTACCCCTTTAATAATAGCCTTACCATACTACCCCTTTAAGCCGGGACACTCATGAATTACACAGGTTCTGTGACTGGCTGACTTCAAGTCTGCATTTCACCTGGTTTTAATCAGCCACAGAACCTGTGTAATTCATGAGTGTCCCGGTTTAAAGGGGTAGTATGGTAAGGCTATTATTAAAGGGGTAGTATGGTATGCCTATTTAGAGGATTTCTGTCTCTGGAAGCAGGTGGCATAAATTAACTCACCTGTGCGTGATTAAAGAAATCCACAAAACACAACCTGTTGGTGGTACTTGGAAGTCTGGAGTTGAGAACCACTGTTTTTAGATGAGGAACTAGAAAACAGTGGCCATACAGTATCTGGTTTTGAAACTGAAGTATTTGAGCCTCCCGTTCGCGCAATGAGGCTTATTCCAAAGCAGGATGATCAGCCTGTTTGGGTCGAGCAGGATACAATGATAAGATAGTTCAAATCTTCCAAATGCCTTGAAAGTCTGTATCTACTCTTTCAGCGTTTAGTCATTAAGTGGTCAGGAGCTCCATTAGTCTGTAGATCCATTAAGGCAGTCATTTTCTGAAATTTCAGATAAAATCAATGCCACCATGTGATCTTTCTGAGGTTCTTCAGGCATTTTTTTTCAAAACTACCAAAATTCAGAGGAATGAATGAGGCATAACCTATTTGTAGTTATATCTAACAAAATGCTTCTGCCTCCCTTCTCCACCAGCCCTATCCGAGCTCCTCTTTCCCTTTAGAACCCAATTCAAACTCTTCAATGTCACCTTTACAGCTATCACCCTATCTCTTCCCCCTTGTATTTCTAACCTCATCTCTCTCCACACTCCTGCCCACCCACTACACTCTGCCACCTCAATTCCCAATTGATTACCTCATCCCACTCCAGTTTTCAGAATTTTGCCCCTGCTGCTCCTCACCACTGGAGCTCTCTCCCTCTCCCTGTCAGACTCTCTATCTTCCTTCAAAACGTAAAATGGGCTCTTAAACTCCATTTCTTTACTAAAGTCTTCCAGGTCTCATCCTAACCCTCCCCTCTATATTCTTTGCTCACTGAGTCACCCCTCTATGTCACCCATGTCTGTCTGCTGCTTCCTCTATAGATTGTAAGCTCTCACAAGCAGGACCCTCTTCCCTCAAATGTTCTTCTTTTCCTCACTTGTATCCTCCTATATTCTGTATTGTTTTGTTTACTACTTTCTATCTTATGTTGAAACAAATGTAGCTTTGGGGGGTCTCAATGCCTTTTTAGTTTCTGTTAAGCAGAACAATAGATGTATCCCAGACCTTAGTAGATCCACCTACCAATCAATAACAGATGGTATAAATATCATAACAATAATAGCAGTACTGCCGAGTCAACTAGGAGGAAGTGACCTCTGACGTGTGCACCCCCATGGCATCAGCGCCGTGGGTGGAGTCACAGGGAAGTACGTCAGGTGATTGCCGCAGTCTCTACAGCAATCACCTGACGTGATTCCCCGTGGTTCCACCCACGGTGTCTATGCTATGGTGGAGCGAGTGACTCCCGCCCAGCCCTCCCGGAAAAACACACAGCAGCCCTGCCTATATCTTTTGCTCGTACCTCATTGGAGCCGGTAATTAACAGTGAAATGTGCCTGCGCTTACATTTTATTTACAAACTACAACAATATCACTGTAATAATTAAACGCATTTATGCTTTTTTATTTTCATTTTCATTAAATGACCTTCAATTGTTCGGTTATTAGCCAGATTTTTTTTTTTCTACAATTTTAGTAGCTCTTCAGGAGCTTTCATTTTTCTAAAGTAGCTCACACCTCAATTAATGTTGGAGACCCCTGCTATAGGGCACTGCAGTCAGGGCCGGATTAAGGTCTGGGGGAGCCCCTATTAAATATGGACGAAATGGGGGTATGAGCAAAAGGGGAACGTATCACTCGTAAGCAGTATATTCACAAACAGCAATAAGCTAAGCTTAGCGCTGTTTGTTAAATTCTGAAAGGGGGACATTTAGCGAGTGACATAATCCCTTTAACACTGTCTCCCCAGAGAAATCAAACTTCAAGCACCCACAAGAAAAAAAACACACATATAGGCACCCACATGAATTATTACTCACCAGTTGCACAATCTTATCCACATTACACCGCACAGAGTGCCCCAGATTCACATTACACCACATAGTACTAGTGCCCCTTATTCATGTTATGACACAAAGTAGTGCCTCTTTTACACAATGCCCACAGTAGTACCCCTTATACACAGTGCCCACAGTAGTGGTGCCCCTTATACACATAATGCCCACAGTAGTAGTGCCTCTTACACAATGCCCTCAGTAGTGGCTCCCCTTATGCAGTGCCCCCAGTAGTGGTAGTGCCCCTAATACAGTGCCCCTTGTAGTGGTGCCCCTTAAGCAGTGCCCCCAGCAGTGGTAGTGCCCCTAATACAGTGCCCCTTGTAGTGGTGCCCCTTATGCAATTCCTTCAGTAGTGGTGCCCCTTATGCAGTGCCCCCAGTAGTGTCAGTGCTCACAGTGGTAGTGCCCCTTTTGCAGAGCCCACAGTAGTAGTGCCTCCAGGAGTGGTGCCCCCTATGCAATGCCCCCATTAGTAGTGCCCCCAGTAATCATGTCCCCATTAGTAATGCCCCCTGTGGTAGTGCCCCCAATAGTAATGCCTCCTGTAGTAGTGTTAACTGTATACATGCAATAAAAAGTGGCATGTGGAGAACTGGTGATGCTTTTCGTTTGCTAAGGAAAGTACAAAGAAGAAATACTTATCTTAGGTGGAATTTAGATCGTATATTTTCTTTGTGTTATGGATTTTCTGAGAATGCGTCTCTTTGTGTTCAGCGGACCAAGGTTTTTCCGTACATACATAAATATACAAATGAACATGCAATGTGTAGTATTTTTTTAAAGATTCCAGTAAATGTAAGAAATGATAATTGAATTCAATGATCATCAATTGGTCTGTCACTCCTTGTACAATATTAATATCCCAATAAACATGAAGGTGATATACATATATTATAGGTGAGCTCTGTCTTGTATGGATCTCCCTTGTATACCTCCAATTAGCCAAATAAAAGGGTACCTTTTAAAAAAATACTACACACTGCATGTTCATTTGTATCTTTATGTATGTACGGAAAAACCTTGGTCCACTGAGCACAGAGAGAAGCATTCTCAGAACATCCATAACACAAAGAAAAAATACGATCTAAATTCCACCTAAGATAAGTATTTCTTCCTTGTACTTTCCTTATCAAACGAAAAGCATCGCCAGTTCTCCACATCACACTTTTGATTGTATATATATATATATATCTGTTAGACCTATAGGGATAAGGTCTTTTTAATGTGGACGGGCTGAAGCTTCTTCGAGTACAGCGCCCAATTGTCTCCCCATAAATCCCCTTTTTTACCTGTATAAATGCCCCCTGTTGTAGGCCCCCTGACTAATGCCCCCTAAGTGATGCCCCCAATAGTAATGCCCCCCGAGTATTGCCCCCAGTAGTAATGCCCCCTATAATAAAGCCGCTTGCACACAAGAAAACAACCACTAATACTTACCTTAGCTCCGCCCCACATTCGCTGCCATACGGTCCTCTAAACTATGGGAGAAACATCATGATGTCTCTCCCATAGTGCACTGCGGGAGCCGGAGCTCAGGAGTGATGTTTTGTTTATATTACTAGCCATTTATCTACAATATAGCTTTATATGTTTATATTACTAGCCATTTTATCTACAATATAGCTTTATATGTTTATATTACTAGCCATTTTATCTACAAAATAGCTTTATATATGTTTATATTACTAGCCATTTTATCTACAATATAGCTTTATATATGTTTATATTACTAGCCATATTATCTACAAAATAGCTTTATATATGTTTATATTACTAGCCATTTTATCTACAATATAGCTTTATATATGTTTATATTACTAGCCATTTTATCTACAATATAGCTTTATATGTTTATATTACTAGCCATTTTATCTACAATATAGCTTTATATGTTTATATTACTAGCCATTTTATCTACAATATAGCTTTATATGTTTATATTACTAGCCATATTATCTACAAAATAGCTTTATATATGTTTATATTACTAGCCATATTATCTACAAAATAGCTTTATATATGTTTATATTATTTTATCTACAAAATAGCTTTATATATGTTTATATTGCTAGCCATTCTATCTATAAAATAGCTTTATATATGTTTATATTACTAACCATTTTAACTACAAAATAGCTTATTTATTATGTTCATTATGCTTGTATCTTTTCATGTTAGTTTCTGTGAGCCTTCTAAATACAGAATAATAATAAAAAAGAATAGATTACATTTTAATAACTGATACCTTTGAATTTCAAGTTTACAAATCAAGTATATGTGTAACCAGGGGTATTTTTGAGGCGGAACGGTCTGGAACGCCATTCCTGAAGCTCTTTTCAAAAATGACGTCATCAGGAACAGCGTTGCGGAACCCGCCTGTCAGCATTTCTGACGCGGGCCGGGCAGCCATCCAGTGACATTCGGCGGCCGCGGTATTTTGAATATGGAGCAAGCCACGAGCCAATCACAGCTCGTGGACCGGAAGCCATTCGGGAGCGGCTGCTCTTGATTGTCTGCCGGTCCGCAAGCTGATTGGCTCGCAGCCGGCACCATATTTGAAATGACGCAGCCACCGCGGCTGTCATGAGTCATGACTGTCACCAGATGGCTGCCCGATCCTGAGCTGAACCTGAAGCTGGATTAAGGGGGCCTTCCATGGCCAGAGCACATCAGGCCCAGCAGTGCCGGAGGAGTGTCACTGCCTCTGGTGACCTCACCCTGGTAACTCTGGGTCAGATCGTGCAGCACTGGAGGGGAAGTCTGTACACAGCAGCAGTAGTAGCAGCAGTGCTCCCCACCCGGTCCTGACCACAGCCAGCTGGGGAGGTTCCTGCCCGTCTCACAGCCAAACAGACAGGGTAGACGGGGGGGGGGGGGGGGGGGAGGTAAGAACACATGGCTGGGACTGTTAGCATCTAATGTCACCCGTATGCTGTCTGGCTAATACACGCCATTCTCTTATACCACTTTCAGACAGAAAAATCCCCAAAACCTGGGATTTTCCTGTATCGTTCAACCCGGGAAGGACCCGGGAATTTGCTCCTAACCCCCTTTCACACAGCACATAATTCCCGGGAAATTCCCAGGTCGACCCCTTTCACACAGAACACAGATTATCCCTGCAATATACAGTGTGTCATAATAAATGGACTGCTTTATGGCACACAGAGATGAGGTCATGAAAAGTGCAGCCCCTGCACCGCCATCTCAGCCAATAAGCGCTGCTTACTATGCCTGGAGTAGAAAAACCCGGGTCGGCACCTTTCAGACAGCCGCCAACCCGTATAAGACCCGGGAAAAACCCTGGTAAACCCTGGGTCGAAGTACCGGGAATTAGGTCCCGTGTTGACCCTTTCAGACAGAAGAAAAACCCGGGTTGACACGGCAAGAGCAGGAAAATTATCGGGTTCTAAAGGCAGCTTCATCACTAGCAGGAGCACAATAATTAGGCATGGAGGAAGCGACTGGGCCTAACTTATATTGGAAATCAGGGGGTTGAGCTAGGACTAGAATTTAGGAGGGGAAGCAATCGGGAAGCCGACTGCCTATATACCGGCAGCCGGCTTCCCGACTGTCTTATCCCGGAAAGGGTGAAATGCCGGGCGTCTAGATGTAGACGCCCGCATTTCCCCGTGATGCCGGGCGTCGCGAGCGGACAGCCGCGCGGGGGAGGGTAGGTTTAGGGCTCCCGGGGGGGACTTAGGGTTAGGAACCCCCCTGGGAGGGTTAGGGTTAGGCTAGGGGGAGGGAGGGAGGGTTAGGCACCCCCGGGGGGGACTTAGGTTTAGGCACCCCCCTGGGGGATTTAGGTTTAGGCAGCGGGGAAGGGGGTGGTTAGGGTTAGGCACTTAGAGGGGGGATTAGGGTTAGGCACTTGGGGGGGAAGTTAGGGTTAGGCACCCCTAAGGAGGGTTAGGGTTAGGGGGGTTAGGTTAGGTTAGTGGATACTTACTTATCCACGATCGGGATTTCCAGTGCTGTCGGGCTTCCGCTGCATCGCACTCTGCTCCTGTCGGGCTGCCGCTGACGGGAATCGAACCGCCGGCCATGCGGCGGCGTTATATCATACCCATTCCTTTAGGAGTGAAGATGAGCTGGGCTTAGACACAGAGCAAAGGCAAGTAAATGTATAATCAGGGTTGGATTAAGGGGGGCAGTCGCCCCGGGGTCCCTTACACACAGAGGAGTCCCCACCACTAGCGCCTGCAGGGGGGTTTCTGAGTAGGGATGGCCAACCATCGATTATTCCTAATCATTGATAGTTTATGGCCGATGTTGAATGCTTTTGCCATCGATGGGGGAGAACCAGATGGTTTCCCTCCATCGATGTATAAGCATAACTGAATGTTTTTAATTTTCTTTACACTATCACGGGACATGGAGCATAGCTCCGCCTCCAGGCACCAGTGAAGCACGCCCACGGGCCAATCAGCCAGAAATCAGGGATGACCATCAGTTGGTAAAAACATTGATAGTCATCCATTGCATAGTTGGTAGCCATCGACAGTAACCACACCGATGGCCAACCCTATTTCTGAGTACTTAGAAACCCCCCTGACGAACAAATACCCCCCTACAGCGGCCAAAGTGGGGGTGGAGCCAATTTGGCAAGCCCCGCCTCCATAGTACTCACAAATCACGGCAGTTACGGCGCGAGGGGGCAGGGCCTAATGATGTGAGGCGCCCGCCACCAACCTGCAGCTGTATGTGTACGGTTTTATTGTGTATATATGTGTTATTGTATATACAGTATATGTTAGTGTGTGTATACTGTTGATGTGTTAGTGTGTATGTATATATGTGTATGTGTTAGTGTGTGTATGTATGTATTTGTGTGTGTGTATGCATGTTTAACACACACGTATGTATATCAGATGCGGACAATTGAAGAGTTTACTTATTGGAAGACTGGAAGCAGGAATGTTTTCTGATGGTTCCCAGTATATTAATTTGGATTTCACCAGATAATATTGTCTTTTTCTCAAATCTTACCTGTATAAGGGTTACTTGTGAAATGGTTTAAACAGAGAAACATTTAAAAACGGATATATTTTCCTCGTTTCTGGAAGCTCTAAGATGAAAGCAACTTGATGAATTTGAGATGAAAACTGAAATGGTCCAATACATTTTTGAACCAGTTTGGGGTACGGTATTGGTTGCTTGAGTTTTTTTTAGTGGATAGACAGACTTTGACCCCAACCTTAAAATTGGGTTTTGCTATACAGTGCTTGTCTGCAGCTTGTTTATAATGTTCCGGAGCGGCTCTCAAAGTCTCAATTAGCCTCTGCTGTGTTTCAGGGCCTGATTCAGAAAGGAATGCAGTGGCTAATACGCACGCAATCGGTCAATTGTTGTGTACTGTGCATGCGTATGAATCGCAGTGCGTGCACGCAAACTAGCCATTGCATTCAGCGCTGCGACTGCAGAGGCTACATAGACCCAGAGCAGAGATATTGACAGTAAAGTGCCATTTGTGGGTGGTGACGGGTGGGGGGGGGGGTGGTTGGGCGAACACAGGCACGCCACTGCGTCGCAAAGCCGTTGCAGGGGTGCGCAAAAATTATCCACTGCATGGCTTAAGCAGCCATAGCACTGATAGCGTGCGTGGCTGGTAGCAATTTCTGAGTAAGGTCAGGGCTTGTGCAAGTGTGTATATGGGTCCGATGTCACCGATGGTTTCGCTATGTTGCCCTAGTATATGGGGAAGTGGGCGTCCTTATGTCTGCCTGTGATCGCATGCAAACATTTAAATAGCACCGCTGATATTAGCAACTGCGGTGCGTAGGTATAGCAGAATTGCGATCCGTAGTGAATCAGGCCCTCTGTCTGTTACAGCTGAAATTGGGTAATTTAGAATAAATGTTGGATAGAAGAAGTTGGCATCTTGAAGGCAACTAGGGAAATATTGTTCAATAGTGAGATTAGTCCGGCCATTTGACTGTGGATGGAAAGAAGACCGTTTAGTATTCACTCCAGGAATGGTGCAGAAACTCCTCCAGAACTTGGAGGTAACACCTTGATCACCATGAATGCTGACCATGAAGTCCGAACATGTCCCAAATCAATAATTCCATGGCCTGAGCACCATTTTATTTGCCATAAAACAAGCCCCTCTTTTTAAGATGGTCCACTAAATACAGGACTTTTGCCATCCTTTTAGAAGGAATATATAAAAATTGAGCTCCAATGGATGAGGTGGATTAGGAAGAGGTGGAAGAAGACGTAACTAAGTTTTTGAAGGCCCCATAGCAAAAGTTTGTAAGGGCCCCCTATGTACCACCCAATGGTTAAAAATGCGGTGATTGCAAAATGCGCTATATAGCTAGTGTTCACGCGCTATAGGAAATCAGGGACTCACTTTTTAAAAGGGAGCAGGTCCTACAGGCTGCAGCAGTCCACTCAGTAAATTCACCAGCTTCTCCCTAACCAATCGGCACGGACGGCAGCGTCTCCTCGTCCAATGAGGAAGATGTGTCCCCATTAGAAGCCCACTCGCCGCCCGCTATTTATGGGTGACATGAGTCTGAGACAACTTGACAGCAGCAAGTAGGAGCAGCACACACAAGCACATAGACCTGCACCCACACTTTCCCAGTCTATGCCACAGCCTCCCATGCTGGTGTGGCACAATAAATACCGGGAGCTAGAGAAGGAGATCCCCGAGAAGTAGGTGAGTTTTATTTAATTTTTATCCCCCTGTTTGCAGGTTCATTGACTACCCGTGGCTGGAAATGCTGCTGCCTGGGCACATGAGGGGGCATGGGTGGCTGGCACATATATAGAACCCCCCCCCTGAAAAACGTGCATTTGCTCCTGCCCTGTGTTTGGTGCTGCGTGGGTGTTTGGTGATGTGGGGGGCCGGGATTAACTTCCCGTAGCTGCGAATAACAGTTAAGAGTGGTGGACGGGCAATCAGAAGTGGGTATGACCGTTTGGCAAACAATAGTAGCTAATGGGCCTGCTGCTACAACTACTATAAACTATCTACCCTTAGACCCTCTCTGCCCCCAGCACTGCCTGCCAATAATCTCCTCCTAGCCCCCTGAACTGCCTGTCCCAACCCCGTCCTTGCCCCAGCTGCCATCTAACTTTGCACCCTACTTACGTCCAGCACTGCCTGGCTATAACCCCTCATTTCCCCCCAGGACTATCCCAACCGCTGTCTGCCCTTACTCTACCCAACTTCTCCCTGCCTTTACCCCAGCTCTAAACCAATTCCTGCATGCCCCCAACCCCCTCAACCCCAACTGTTACCTGCCCCCAGCACTGTCCCAATTGATGCCTGCCCCCCCCCCATGCATAATACATGATGAGACTCAGAAACAATGGAGTAGGACCCCAACTGTTTAAAGTGAGAGTGGGACCCACATTTTTTTTTAGGTCAGCGCGATCACTGAAATTGTATATAACCCATGTAACTTAGACAAGGAAATGGGCTCCCATAAGCTCTGTGCCCCATAGCAGCTGCACCCCTTGCACCTATGGTAGTTACGCCCATTAATAAAACACAATGGTGTGTTGCATGGAATATTGGATCGGGCACAACTCTTTGCATGATGAAACAGCTCTATTAAAATTTGGCCACCATGAAGAAAGTGCTAATAATTCTTTTATATACTCATAAATGTCCAGAAGGTTTGAATTCATGGACTCATTTTTCCATGAATTTATTGCATTCTCTGGGAAATCAGTCGGGCTGGCAGCCATGCTGAGACCATCTGGGAAATAATATACCCAAAGTCAGTTACGAGCACCAGGCGACTCTCCAAACCTTCATCAAAGCCTCCAGCTTCTTCCTACTTTGTTGTCTGTTACAACTGATTGTTTAAATGCCCTACTGATGTTATTGCAGATAGGTGTCTCTTTCATTAATTAAATGTATTAATTTAACTTTCTACTAATGCTGGGTACACACTGGCAGATATATTGGCCGATCAATTGATCGGCCAAAATATCAGGTGCCCACCAGCCAGTGTGTACCAGCGATATTGTCTGTGAACGACGTCATTCACAGACATATCGCATCGGCTCTGCTGTGAGGCCGATGGCAGAAATATCTGCCCATTGGGCAGTCGTACACTAGCAGCAGAGGCCACCCCCTAACCAGCATGACCCGCGGCGAGAGAGACAAAGAGAGAGTGTGAGTGTGTGTATATATATATATATATATATATATATATATATATATGAGACCATCATCTGCTATTATATCTGTTCAGTGTGTACCCAGCTTAAGATTCATGTGTGGCCCCTTTGAAGGTTATAGGACCACCTAGAGTGGCCCCCGTACTGTATCGGCTTGCCTATTACTGCCCTAAGTATTTGATTTGGTTCTGTACATTTCTCTAATTTACAATGTGCAGCCGGTATTTCCAAAGTTTTTTTAAACACAGTACAGACATAATTGAGAAGAGGTTATCGTAAAAATAAGAACGTGATCCAAATAGACAACCTCAAATTAGTCCAATAGATCTCTTAAAACATAATTTATGAAATGCTGGGAAATTGCAGGAACATTACATGTACCGAAAAGGGCCAAATACTCAAAATGTCTACATCTGGTCCTGAAAGCAGTTTTCTACTCTCTAGACGAATACAAACAAGATTGTAAGCTCCATGGGTCATTCCATGTCATGTGATCCAGGACAAATTACATTACCATTTTCTTTTACTTTTATTTGTCTCAAAAATATCTCTTTTAAGGGTCTATTCATCATCCTTTAATTTCTAAAAAAGTAGGTGAAAATTAAAATTTTTACCTACTTTTGTAGAAGTGTAGTTACAGATCCACTCATCACTCATGTAATGCAGGAGATATCACTGGTTACCATTCTCCCCCAATCATTTCCACAGTTTCCATATTTCAGTATGGGGACGTAGAAATTATGCCATTTATCAAGTTCCAAAAAAGCATTTTTTTCTTTGGAACTCGGTAGTGAAACTCTGCGCCATCCTGAGAATGTGTTCACAAGCAGGCGTTTACACGGCAACTTGTGCAGCGAGGGGATCTCCCCCAGTGTGTACTACTCACTGCACCTGCCTCTGCGGCCCACCTCTAGTTCCATCTTCTCCATCCTCCCTGTGCGCCAGTGGCGTGCTGCTAATCCACGGTGCGGGACCCCAGGGCAGCCAGTGGCCTCTGCACCAAGCTCCCCATTTATCCAGCCAGATTTTGTAATAACTGCCATTTCTGGGGCCGGGGCCTCAACCACCTCTGCCTGTGCATGCGCTACTGCCATCAAACGCATCAGCGCCTTCGAATAATATTGGAAGGCAGGAACGGCAGGTGAAAAGTATCATACTTTTGAAAAGCAGTTTTCGGAAGTGATACTTTTGTTAAAGAGGCATGGTGAATGTCCCTGAATGCTCAACTGAACTCTCAGCGAGTTCAAAATATAACTATCACTAATGATATTTTTATCATAATGAATACGCCCTTTAGATTTTATTTAAACTGTCAACATTTTGCAAACTGTGACACTTGTGAGCGTACAAACAGCTAATTTTCTCAGGCCAGGATTAAGATATTTAAAACCTTTTGTTCAGAACATAACATGCTTCAGTGTGATAGACCACATGATTAGGTTTAAGGAAGTCAACATTTCAAGGTCACATATTTAAACATTTACAGACAGCTTTCACTTTCTGTGTTTATTTATAAGATTTAAAGTTTAGGATCTCAATGGGCGTTTTTTGTTAAGTATTTTTTGTTTTATGGCAAGATGAATTTTTCATATCTACATATAATTTACGTACTAAATTTAAAAAAAAAAAAGTTCTATCTTATTTAGAAGATTGTTCATTTCAGCACTGCTTTCAGTAAGAATGTCAAAAATCGAGAAATCTCCTTTCTGGCCAGGCTATTGCTTACTTTGAATCTTTTTTCATTTCTTTCACATTACGACACTCTTGTTAGGAAGAAGAGTAAAACAAAAAATCTTCTCATTCCTGCTGTGTTTGCTGCAAATTCTGCTTTAGCTGTAGAAGAATTTCTGAATCTGGATTATTTTCTTCACTTTCAGAATTTAGGGCCTGATTCAGAGCTGAACGCTCTGACCAGAGCGCTCGCTCTGAATCAGGGCCCTCCCACCTGTTTTAGGAGCGTCCACATGGACGCTCGCATAGCTGTGGGTTACCACCCACAGCTTATGCGAGCGTCCATGATGATGGTCGCGATGGTCAAGACCATAGCGACCATCGGGCTTGCGACGGAGACCCTGCGGTAGGGTCTCGCTGCCGCAAGCCCTGGAGTGATTTTGGCTCTATCAGAGCCAAAATCACTCCCACTGACATCACTAGTGATGTCAGTGGGGCCGGCTTCAGACAGTAGGCGTTCCCATGGGAACGCCTCTGTCTGGCAGCCACGCCCCGGCACGCTCACCAAAGGGGGCGTGCTGTCAATCAACATCAACAGCACGCCCCCTTTGGTGCGAGACCCGGAGCGACGGAGAGCCCGTCGCTCTCCGGGTCTCGCGCATGCGCACGACGGAGCTCCCTCCATCGTGCGCATGCGCAGTGGGGCAACATCGACCCCTTTGCGAGCATCCTTTGCGAGCGAACGGGTCTGAATGACCCCCTTAGTTTCATCCAACATTTTTACAAGCTTTTGCAGTATTCTGAGCTACGAATTTGCACCTTTGAAATTGGTGATTCTGCAATACGTGAAAAAGATTTGTTTAAATATTCTGTTGTCAATTCCCAACTGCTCCAGAGGCCTGGATCTTTCTGCTTTCAAATTTGTAAAAAAAAAAATATATATATGTTTAATAATATCAAGTACATTGCTCTGTTCCCCTTCTATGTACTCCCCTTCTTCATCCACACACCGCTGCATTCTTATTTTCCATTGGACAAAGCCGCGCTGTAGCTCATTATCTGTCAGCTGTCTTAACAGCTCAGTTGTTTTCTTCTTTACCTCAGTAACTGATGCAAAACGGGTTCCCTTGAGTACAGATTTGACTTTAGGGAAAAGAAAGAAGTCACACGGTGCTAGGTCTGGCGAGTATGGAGGGTGGTCTAGCACTGCAATCTGTTTCTCTGCCAAAAACTGCGTCACAGAGAGAGCTGAGTGGGCTGGTGCGTTGTCCTGATGGAGGATGAAACCATTTTTCCACAACTCTGATTTCTTTCTTTCCCGTAAAGTTACTAGAAGATTTCTGTAGTAATGTTGATTCACTGTTGCTCCTTCTGGTACCTAGTCTTCCAAAATAACACCCTTTATATCAAAGAAAACTATTAACATGGCTTTGAATTTGGATTTGCTTTGACGTGATTTCTTCATTCTTGGTGATAATGGTGGTTTCCAGCGCATGAACTGGCGTTTTGTCTCAGGATCATACTGGAAGATCCATGTTCCATCACAGGTAATAACTATCTAAAAAAAATGCGAAACCACTTGAAGTTGTTCCAAAATATCTGTACTTTGTATTCTGTAATTAAACATAAGTTGCAGCATCAGTCTTGTTATAGAAGAACCACACCTCGTATGTCAAACATTGTCCTTTATGTACTGTGAAATGAACATTTGCTTCAAGAAATGAGGCAACTATAAATACAATAAAGATTAAATGCATTTTAAAAAAAAAAGGTGAATAACAGCAAAACACTTATTTAAATATAATTTTCCGTCTTTTTTAAAAAATAAAAAAAGGCTAAATGGAACATAAAAAACAGAAAAGAAAAACAATGAAAAAAAAAAAAAACAGAAAAGGAAAGGGGTTTACACACACACACACACACACACACACACACACACACACACACACACACACACACACACACACCTATTTATACTCCTGAAGTAGCAACAGTAGCTAATGAATTGTCAGAACAGTTGCTTAATCACAAACCCTGTGTTGTATATACCATTCATGTTCAACCAATAACCAAATGTACGACAATGGCAGCCATTATTTCAGAACTGTGAAGCTTATCCATCCTTATTACAAAACAGAAAATGTGAGCTCAACAGGTAAGCGATGAACTGTTATGTGCTACTTACGGTCGCTGCTGCCATACATGACAAAAGTTTCTTGTTCTACTCTGAACGTTGTGTTTTGGGGACAACAAAACCACAAACAGGGGAGCCTGGGCACAAATAAGAGGTTTATTTAAAAATATGCATTCCGAAAAATGATTGCCTATTAGGCGTGTCCACCAATTATTTACAAAAACATAATAGGGAAATATCTTATATTTACCTTTCAGCAGTAATGCCGTATTTGCCAATGGGATGTAATTATGAGACCGGCGGCTGCGATGCCTCACTATCGGCATCCAAATCCCAACAAGGGACTTAATATAGGCATCGAAATACCGACGCCTATCTTAACCCCGATGCCGGAACGCCGAAGGACACCAAGCCGGAGGAGGTAAGTCCAGGGCGCCCTTAGCGTTAGCGGTGGGGGGATGTATTATGGTTAGGCGCCCCTATGGGGGAGGGTTAGGCATCACTGGGGGGGTAAAGATTAGGCACTAAGGGGGGAGGGATAGGTTTAGGGTCGAAGGGGGTGGGGGTTAGGTTTAGGCACTAACGGGAAGGGTTAGGGATAGGCTACAAGAAGAGAGGGTAAGTATACTAATTATACCAACCATCAGGATGCCGCTGCCAGTATTCTGACAGGAGGCACCCGACAGCCGGCATTACATACCCATTCATTTGGCAATATACTTTTTTTTAATAAAGTCAGGTGACAACACTACTTTGATCCTTTACGCATTGCCCCATTACTGTTTATTGTTAGCTGTTTTGTCATAGTGATATATAGGGGGAGATGTATCAAAACTAGAAGAGATATAAAGTACCAACATATAAGCTTTTGTCATTTTTTTCAAACACAGCCCGTAATGTAACAGTTAGGAGCTGATTGGTTGGTACATTATCACTCTCCAAGCTGTGATACATTTCCCCCATAAATTAACAGACATTTGTGGCTAAATAAACCCTGCTTGCCCCTAACAGCACTCGTACACTGGTAATGCACATGTAACGGACCCCAATTAACTGCGATCAGTAAAGCGATCGACCACTTCAAGGCACATTTCCAAAACATCTCTTCTATATTTGCAAGTCTCAAAAGACTAAATGGGAACAAAAGATACAAATAAAAGAAGTCACTTAGTAAAACAAAATAATGTAATGAACATTGTAGGGTGAGGGTCCACACCGGTCAGAGAGAGGAAGACTACAATTTGTGTTTTTGGCCATTATGTAACATGCCAACAATTATTTTTGCTTTTGCAATAATGCAGTTTGGAGCCAGTGAAGAAGCTGAGTTTAGGGTCTGCACCTACTTATCGCACAGATCACAGGAACACAGCCGTTAATTTGCCCAGCTGAAGGCATAATATAGAGGAGGGGGGAACTGTACACACTGTAGCTATCTCCTTAATACAGGCAAATATTGGAGGAGGAATTTTTGCAGAGACGACTGGTGCTCTGTCTATCTAGATTAGTCATGTGGATGTGCAAATTGAAAATAATGTGCTCCTGCCGAATCTAGCAGTTGGGTGATTGGGCAACTGGTGACATTCTCCTTAGACACTCACAAGAGCGTTAAATTATTATTTAAAAAGACAGGTATTCCGTAATTCACTTTATCGCCATCTCCATAAACCCATGCGCAGTAATGAATTTCATAGCACACCGGTCAATTTGTGAAATTATTCCGCACAATATCTGCATAACGGATTTGTGGGAATGCTTAATGTCAGCGCTGCTTTAAAGGTGCTATTATCATTGGTTTTTTTTGTTCTCTTTACACAAAACCATTTCATAGTCTCCGGGTAATGTATTGTCAGTCTCATGCTGTATATGGAGCGATACAATCCATGCTGTGGGAACAGGACATGCCTTGCGGCATTTTATATGTTCTCCTAAAGGAATGACCTTTTCTTACAGCACATTACAGGCGGGATTCTGCCCAGAGTCTGTTATCAGATTAGGATTGTGATTATTTACTAGAATGTATAACATGCAGAGATGCCGTTTTTCAGTGGCAGGGATCAGCCTCTTTGCCCACACTGCGTAGACACCTTTGAGGCCCACATTCTGGTTTGGAAAATGGTCTCTGGCAAGTCAAATCTACGCTAATTTCTGCGGGATTGCAGGTCCAACTAGAAAAAAAGGTCACTTCAAGGTCCATCTTATCGCTTTCTGATTACCCTCAGTGCCATACTAGTTAGACTGTGCCATGTGTGCCTTCCACGCCCCCTTTCTGGATGATGTAATGACATCCCGCTGAGACCGCCAGCTCCGGGAAGTACAGCACTGCCCGGAGTGTCCTGAGGACGCTCTGGGAGACTGTGCCCATTGCATTGGGCATGTCTGGAGCGTCCAAAAGACGATCTGGGTGACACTGCAGCAACGATACTGGCTGCTGCACCCCACTAACCAAAAAAAGACCGTAGGGCAATGATAGTGCCACCCACCGAACCCTGTGCTCTGTGTGGTGGGCACTGCTCGCGCATCCATAGTCACGGCCCTGATTTCCTTCTTCAGAAATATATTTTCCCTTATTCTCCCAAGATACTTTTTGGTTTAGCTTCATTCATGTCTTCATTTAAACATGTGTACAACCATGGCCAAAAGTTTTGAGAATGACATAAGTATTGGTTTTCACAAAGTTTGCTGCTTCAGTGTTTTTAGACCTTTTTGTCAGATGTTACTACGGCAGTGTTGGCTAACCTTGACACTCCAGCTGTTGTGGAACTATATATCCCAGCATGCCCTGCCACAGTTTTAGCATGCCCTAATAGCAAAACTGTAGCAGTGCATGCTGGGTTATGTAGTTCCATAACAGCTGGAGTGTCAAGGATAGCCAACACTGTACTATGGTATACTGAAGTAATATTACCAGCATTTCAAAAGTATCAAAGGCATTTATTGACAATTACATTAAGTTTATGCAAAGAGTCAATATGCGCAGTGTTGACCCTTCTTTTTCAAGACCTCTGCAATTCGCCCTGGCATGCTGTCACTCAACTTCTGGGCCACATACTGACTGATGGCCGCCCATTCTTGCCTAATCAGTGCTTGGAGTTTGTCAGAATTTGTGGGTTTTTGTTTGTCCACCCGCCTCTTGAGGATTGACCACAAGTTCTCAATGGGATTAAGGTCTGGGGAGTTTCCTGGCGATGGACTCAAAGTTTCGATGATTTGTTCCCCGAGCCACTTAGTTATCACTTTTGCCTTATGACAAGGTGCTCCATCATGCTGTAAAAGGCATCGCTCTTCACCACTTATAGAAAAAAACCTTCTAGTGAACTGCGCAAATGTCAGATATTAAGTAACCTTATATAATATGTTGGATTGACACAAAGGCTTCCTTTTAAAATAGATTTTGTCCAAGTCTGGACCAAAAAGCAAATCCCCCTTAAAAGGTAAGGCCTCCAGTCCCTTTTTGGAGTCCGTGTCAGCTCTCCAAGACCTCAGCCACAAGGACCGACGCGCCGGCACCGCTGCAGCCGACACCCGAGAGGTCAGCAGGCTTGCATCTAACGATGCTTCCCCAATGTAGGAAGCCGCATCCCTCATTTGACCTATCAACGCTCTCTGGATCTCCGGAGCATCCTCCGGTAAGGTATCCTCCAAAGCGTTGACCCAGCCCTCGATGGCCTTAGCCACCCAAGAGATGGCCATGGACGGACGAGCCGCCCCCGAGAGAGACTAGATAGACTTCAAACAAGTCTCCACTTTCCTGTCCGTGGGATCTTTCAGGGAGGAGATCGACGGCAAAAGCAGCATAGCGCTTTTAAATAAGCGGGTAACGTGGGAATCCACCGCGGGCGGAGTTTCCCACTTCCTGCAATGAGCCTCCGGCAAGGGATAGTTCGAAGCCAACCGCTTCTGCGGTTGAAACCTCTTGCTGGGCAACTGCCAGGCCCCCGCCATATGATCCGTTAACTGGTCGGACAGGGGAAAAACCGTCTAAGCTGCTTTGGCCTTCTTAAAATTTGGGTACTTTGACCTGGGGGCCGGCACATCCTCCTCAATATGAAGGATGGCCCGCACCGCCCTAACCAATGCCGGCACATTAATGGAAGACTTAGCCTCCACCTCCTGGGCCCCGGCATCCGAGTCAGAGTCCTCATGGATCTCCCCGTCATCCGAAGACACGTCCGTGTCCGTGAACTGAGCCGCCAGTGAAGCCGGAACAGGTCGCTTGGACGCCCGTGGGGGCAAATCACTGTGCAACATAGATTGAAAGGCCGATGACGAAGCCGCCAGGCTCTGAACAGAGCTGGAGAGGACGTCCACCCAGGGAGGGGGTACCACCTGAGGATACCCCTGAAAAGGTACCATCGACTGCTGCGGCACCGTGGGGGATTGCACGTATACAGGAAAACCCGCATAAGGACCCACAGTCTGAGACCCGGGAGGAGACTGCACCAGACGCGTCACACCCGGGGAACGGGGGATGGTAGTATGGGGCAACACCCTAGAAGGGGCCGCAGTCGGGACCGCAAGTCGGTCCGCGATCGACGCCAGCACTTGCGTAAACATCGCCCACGGAGGATCCTGCGCCACCGGGGGTTTAGAAGGTCCAGGTACCACTGGCACCGCCCGCACAGACCGTCCTGAGACAAATCCGCCCCGTCAACTCCTGCCGAACAGCGTCGGCAGGAAAACAACACAGGAGCCACAGAGCGCTCATTCTCCTCATCAGACATGACACAAACTTTTCGCAATAAAAGTGTATCACCGAAACGAGGTAAGGCGTATAACACCCACGCACTCCCAAGTATGCAACACAAACAGCCCACAATCTGGTACTGAGTAGCACACTGCAGTATGTGACAGACCTCAGAAATACGTAGATTTATATAAGTAAGGTTACACAGAAAGAACACCCCTCCCCCACACACCGGCCGTAGGAGAAGGAAAGGGATAGGTATAGGCTGACAGTAAGTAGAAATAAGCACAGACAGCAGCACTAACAATAGTCACATACCATGCAGAGAAGTATTACTCACTGCACCTTCCGCTACAATCAACCTCCCAGATTCAGTGTCTGGGAGGGCTATAGCGCTGCGAACACTGTCCTGATCAGGGGAGAGGTACGCAGGGGGACTGGTCCACTGGAAGCCTGCCTGGGAGCTCTGCGATGCTGCCTGAAGATGGCCGCCGGAGAGCACTGAGGAGGAGTGGCCAGGAGATAACAGCCCAGCGACGCCAGCACACATGAGAGAAGGCGCGCTGGGCTGAGGGGAGGAGCGGTAAAGCAGGGAAGGCTGCCTCCCCTGCTAGTAATTAAACCCCCAGGGAAGCCGGTTCCCCGCCGGTCTTACACCCTGGAGGTCAGCAGACACGCGGGGTATGCCACATAGGGGGGGAGCCCGCCGCCGCTACTAGCGCCGCCGGTCTGTCCCCAGAGACCGGCGGCATGAAGACTGCATTTCCTGCACGCGGCTTACCTGGCCCCTTGAGTCCGGCAGCAGTCAGTGGGAGCTCCCGGAGCCACGCTAGCACTGACTCCGGGGTCCCGCTGCGATCCCCGGATCAGTAACGGCGTCGCAGCGCCAGCGGAGCTGTTGGAGCTGCAGCGTGGACGTCCAGAAGGACAGTCTGATACTGCCGCTCTGATGATAGTAAAAATAAAATAATAAAATCTTCTTTAAAAATAAAGCTTAGGGGCTGCTTATGCAGCCCCACTGTGCAGGGTGACCCGACTCCGGCCGGGCACCAACTAAAACTGAGGTGCCTGTGGTCGGGGTATAGAGGACGGACCCAAGTGCATCCTGGGAGCAGCAAAGCTTTAACTGCGTGGTGCCCGTGGATCCAGATCCAGCTATACCCCAAGGTCAACCCTGTGGACCCCCTATGGACCCTGAAGTAGAAAGGTGCATTTATAAGAAAAAACGAAAAAGGACAGGGGGTAAGAAATGAGACTGAAAGTAAACTGATCATAGCACAACACTTGAAAGCCCTGCACAAAGAAATTATAGTAACACTATGCAGAAGTCAAGTACATTAATACAGACATACGAAGATGACGTTTTGTTAAACGAAACATATTCGGTGGCCTCCCACTGTGTGTAACATTTGGAGACTTCTTCCTTGATTTCATGAACTTTTTCTGGTACTTTAGATCAGGGCTACCATCAGAAATTGTGGGGCCCGAGTCTGACAAAATAGTCAGGGGCCCCCAGCACCCCCTCCACCTTAGCTTCCCCCCTCCGTACACTCGCCCCTTTCTTCTTCTGTGCTTCGGGAGCCTCCTCGGACTCCTCACACTACACCACCCGCCCGCCGCGACTCCTCTAATTCAGCGTGCCCTCAATAGTTTTCCTTTGATCACTGAAGCCGGTGCGGCGCGATCATGACATCACGCTGCGCCGGCTTCATTGATCAAAGGAAAACTTTATTGTGGGCACGCCGGCCAATGCGGTGTAGGTAAGGAAGGAGGCGGAGCGGGAGGGCGGCTGAGTGAGAAGTGACTCGTTTACACACTCTATTGGGCAGCGGCGGGGGTGGGGCTGTCACCGTCTGCCTGTCAGGGGGGTAATAGCGGGCAGTAGTAGCAGTGCTGGGCGGGCTGGGTACTCCAGTGCTGGGACATCTGTGTAAAGCTTATGCGCTTTCTATTGTCACATGCAGAGAAATAATATTGCTAAATTGAAAAAAAAAAAAACAACATCCCTTAACAAATCCTAAAAAACATACGGAATCCCTCTTCCCTAGCAAATGTATGAGTACATTGCTAGTTACACTCTTAACATGAGCCCACCACGTTTTTCTTTTGTGTCTCTACGGGCAGACATGGACCTTAAACCAAAGTGCGGCCAAACACTTGGAGCAATGGCAGAGCTAGATTTCAGGGATACAGTGAGCAACGGGTACCGCAAGGGTTCTGAACCATGCCCCAACATTATTACCTTAAATAGGGATTTTCCCAAACTTCTCACCTGTTCTGAGGCCGCGGGAGAGAAGCCATGTTAAATTCTCTGGAGAGAGAACAAGGGTCAATTTGCTCAGCTACTTGGACAGCAAAAATAACGGAGGCCGGCCACGTTGCGTTATATTTAGCTGCGCTAACCCCTGAAAGAAGGGTCAACGTGGCTAATTGAATATGTCCCTAACACCACCAGCAGTTTAGCCACAATAGTAGCATCATGCAGGAGTATAATAGTTAATTATGATAATTAAATCTGGCTCCTAATGAATTTCTAAACACCGTGATTTTTCCGTCAGAAAATGAAAAAATCTGCAGTGTTTACAAATGCGCTATTATATGGGATTTGTGTAATAGTTTATTTTAATTAGTGTATTATATGGTTATTTATTAAATTATTTAATTACTATATTACCTGTCTCCTGGATGTACTTATATAATATAGCGCAGTATCTTTACATTATGGGGTCTATTTACTAAGCAGTGTTAGGAGACAGAGTGAAGAGTGATAAGAAAGTGATAAGGTACCAGCCAATCAGCTCCCAACTGCCATCTCACAGGCTGTGTTTGAAAAATGACAGTTGGGAGCTGATTGGCTGGCACCTTATCACTGTCTTATCAATTTTCACTCTGTCTCCTAACACTGCTTAGTAAATAGACCCCTATATCTTCTAGAAACTGTTAAATATGGCTTCTGAAGCATCTGACCATTTCAGTACAGTGCAGTGTATAGAGGAGGCGGTAGGATACTGGAGGCACAGATAAAGAGGAGAGAACACCTTCCTTCCCAGCACCAGGTGTTGTGACAGAAGAATCCCTCGTGAAAGGGTTAAGTGTGCCCTAGAGTAACATGGCGATTCCCAAAAAGTTTTTTTTTGTTTTTTTTGCCAGTCCCCAGAATTTTGTGCTAGAAAATATTGAAATCACCAGGAATGTGCAAGCCGGCATCTCCCGGAAGATCAGATGCATAACACGCACATAAAAACCATTACTTGAGATATTTAAGAAATAAAACCTTAGCGATAATCTCTACTCCCTGATTTCACAGCCCCTCCGTAGAACAACTCGTGCAATTACAATTAGGCTTAACTGCAGCACTTGTCTTTCAAAGAAAAGCAGCATTAACAGGCGGGAGAAGTGTTCTGTGGGATTATCGGCACCAAACATTTTTACTCATAAAATTCTCACTTCAAATAGTGTTTGCACAGTGTTATGGGCTGGGTCGCTCTCACAAAAGGGATAAGAAGAGGGAGAACAAGAAGCCGGCCCCTCCCAAATTTCTTGGATATACAAGCAATAAAAAGCACAAAATAACAGCAGGACATAAAAGTCGTATTGTGAAAGTAGAAACCAGGTTTAGATATTGCAAAATTTCCAGTCACAGTTTGTCTTAGGTTCGTCATTACAAGATAGAGTGGATAAATGCACAGCAGCTACAACAGGGCTTCGCAGTTTGGGTTTTAGGGGCCTATGTATCAAAGCTTGATGTGAGATAAAATTGTGAAATATATATCACCAACCAATCAGCGCCAAACTGTCATTTCTTAAACACAGTCTGCAACATGTAAGTTACAAGCTGATTGGTTGGTGATATATATATCTCACATCAAGCTTTGATACATATGCCCCTAAGGGGTCTAGTTACTAAACAGTGTTAGGAGACAGAGTGAAAAGTGATAAGGTGCCAGCCAATCAGCTCCCAACTGTCATTTTTCAAACACAGCCTGTGAGATGACAGTTAGGAGCTGATTGGCTGGCACCTCATCACTTTTCACTCTGCCTCCTAACACGGCTTAGTAAATAGACCCCTTAATCTTCATTTTTGTTTGTTTTAAACACAGAAGCAGCTCATGAAAACTAGTAACAGAGTTCTCACAAAAATCTATGAACTGAATGTTGGCCTAGAGACGCTACTCTCTGACCAACATATATCTAATATCCTTTAGCTCCTAGAAAACACTTGAAATTTGGTGCTTTGTGTAACCATGGCAACTAGCGTCAGTTCTAGAGGTCTGAGACACCTTGTTGCACGCTGTGTGCGAACCTTAGAGTCATTTACAAATTCCTGCCCAACCAATATGAACTCTACTGGAAACAAAGCTGGAACTAAACCTTAAAATAAAAGAATATTAGCGAATATCGATACACAGCACGTCAAAGAAAAACAACAGTCTTTACTTAAACAGCGTATTCAAACCATTCAGGCATTACCTCTCGCACACTGCTATATTTCAGCGAATGTTCATTCACATTCCGAGTGGTTTAAGGAAATGTATTAAAACAGGCCCATGGTGGGAAATGTGATGTATAGCATAAAGAAAATTAAAGGATATAAAAAATAAATGACGCCTAGAAATGGAATACATTACCTTTATTTTCTGTGCACCAGTTAGAAAGGTGCTCACATTCCTTATAGTTAAACGCAGTTTGTTATGATATAATTCCGGTTGCAGTCGGCTTATACCGCGCCACCCACTTCGAGATTGTGCATTAGGACAGCGCCATCGTATATACATGTTACCATGTTAGCTAGTAAATGCAGCCCACTATATAATGTTTTCTTTAGCGCCCAATATAATTCCAAATAGCTGTCTGCATTTACTTTGCTGTCTGAAGCAGGCTTTTCTTTCAAACAAAAGCCACATCTTGCCTTTGCAGTCTTCATTAAATGCATATCAAGGTTATGTGCTATGAATACTCCGAGTTTCTATGGCGAACCAGTTTTTAATATCAGTGAACACATTTTTCCTTGAGTTTTCTGAGCATTTCGTCAAATCACAAAAGGTCAGGAATATTTTGACAACTGTATATTGTGAAGATCTCTAAGTACCTAGCAGTGGATATAGCGGCCCCCGTGGGGAAAATAACTGGATTTTTGTTTTTGTCTAAATCATTTACAAGCACAATAAATGGAATTCCTTATTTATGTACATTTTCTATTTGTAAGTGCAGACGTACATTATGAGGGTGCCTTTCTCCTGGTCTGTGCAACCATTTTCACGCACAAAGTACAGGCTGGAAGTGCATAGATGTGTTACGCCTACACACACTGGGAGGTAGACATCTTGCGGTGTGGGCAGTTATTCCGCCAATGGAACTAATGTAGCGACATCACCCAAGTTTAGAACTCTAATCTCAGGACTCTGTTTTAACAATTCCCCCAAGGACTGGTCTATTGCCATGAACTTGACCTTGACCCGTCTAAGGAAAACTGTCACTCCTGGATACTGGCTGTCCTCTATACAAGGCTCAGTGGCCGGAGGGCTAGGGTGAGTAGGAGACTGGAATCGGGGTGGGAGTATATAGGACCGCCTCATATGCCAGTCTCAGGTGTTGGCGAGAGCTAGCCCGAGACGCGGAGTCTAGTCCAAATGATGGTCTTCACCAGTGACCCCTCCAAGTGGGATGTGGGCGTACGCTGCACCAGATGAACAGGTCGCGGCCCCCGGGGTAGGTACCTGAGAGAAGCGAGGAAACTAAAGTCCTACTAACAAATATAAGAGTAATGTACAAGCCACTAAGGGTTATGGCAGAAATGTGCTGAAGAAGACATGAGAAGAGATCCTGCAGTCGCTGACAAGCGATGGGGATAGCACAGGTGAATCAGACGCTGAGTGAGAACTAGAACCACTTATAGGATGAAGTGGTCTCTGATAGGTGATGTAAGCAGCACTGGGAAAAAAGACGTTAAGTTGTGAACTTAACCCCACAGCTGGGGATGCAGACGCAAGTGAGCGCTGGGAGACAACCCTGATGGAGCAGACGCTCGGATGAGCACTGAGTACCTCTACGGGAGATACCGACACTGGAAAACAGAATAGGTTTCAAGTACACTCTGGAAACAGGACTGAACCTAGGACGCAGCAACAGCAGTAGTCACTAGTGAAGGGCAGTTGTACAGGCACTTCCTTGTCCCATGAGACTTCCTGAAATACCCTAAGGTAATTGTTCATTGGACATTGACATCAGCTGACCGACTAGTGTTCACCCATTGGAGGAAACTGATCAGGTGACACCGACCAACATGGAGGCACCCATGTACGCACCGCGGAGAGTAGGACGCACTCATGGAGGTCTAGCAGCCCCCAAGAGAATATCTGAACCACTACCTGAACTGCATCTGGACGCCTCGGAGCCCCAAAACGCTGATGCAGAGGTGAGCAGTGGCCGAGCCCAGGCCGCATCCTGACAGAAAACCATGGAACTCATTAGATGAACAATATCTAGTAACAATCCATTTGCTGGAGACTAGCTGCTGCTCCATGAACCCAGCGCCTAGTAATAATTGGGACGTAGACCTGGGTTTGGGGTAAGCCGCACTGCTTTCCTAAGGTAGAAAGGGTATCGGTGCTTGTCACTATTCTGACAAACTCATCCCTGAGAATCTTTGGCCTCTAATCACTTTTTGGTTTTGTCCAGGAGCCAAACCATGGGCGGTGGGCTAAATGCAGTGCAGCCCCTGCTAAAATCCAGCCCCCCCAGTCTGGGGTTTCTTCGGTGGTGGTAAGTGCTTAGCGCGGCCCCACAACGTAACTGCCATGCCGGCCATCTCTACAGCTCCGCCTCCAGTACACCTGTTCCTCCAGAATCAGCAGACAGGTCAGTCAGCGGAGTCAGTATAGAGGATTATAGAAGCAGCACAGAGACAGGAGACAGACTGTCAACAGATCGTTTCCAGTCAGGTAAGTAACATGATGGGGCTATGGGCTGGTATATAAAGACTGGGGGGGCTGCGACACTGGGCTGGTATATAACTTCATAAGGTTAGGCTCTGGACTGGCATGTAAGGCGACTCTGGGTTGGCATATAAAATAAAGGAGATGGTAAATATTTTATCTTAAGGCAAATACTTGACAGCTTCCAATTCGACCCCTCCGTGCTTCGTCTCTCAGCCACACATTACCTTATCCCATTCACACTTACAAGATAGTTTTTGGGCTGCACCCACTGTGGAATGTCCTCCTCTGTACATGCCTTTCTTCTAGTCACCACACATTCAAGTGTTCCCTGAAAACTCACCTCTTCAGACAGGCAAATTCCAGAAGCACCCACATAACCTCCATAAGCCAGGCCAGTGGTTACCAAACTATGTGCAGTGGCACCCTGGGGGGTCGCAGGCCTCCCGTGGTGGTGCCACCGGTTGGTTTGGTGATCCAGTCGCAAATCAAATGATTTATGGTCAATGTGATAGGCCATATCAGTGCTGGCGGCTGTCAAACGTAATACACGGACAAACGGAAGCGTAACCGTGTCCAACACCACACAACAGAACCCAAGGATGGCAAGTAAGTAAAATGGAGCTTAATATTTTTTCCTGATTATATTAATATGACATTTTTTGGCCTAGAGGTGCCAGGATACGAGAAAGTTTGGGAATCACGCCATAAGCAATTCTGAAAAGTGATAAGTCTGTGATAAGGTGTCAGCCAATCAGCTCCCAACTGTCATCTCACAGGCTGTGTTTGAAAAATGACAGTTGGGAGCTGATTGGCTGACACCTTATCACAGACTTATCACTTTTCACTCTGTCTCATAACACTGCTTAGTAAATAGACCCCTATGAAACTTAGCAGGCACACATTTCAGGACAAAGGCTTTTGGCCCCAAAATCTGTAGTCCCCTTCTTCATTATTTGCCTCTTCCTCCCCATTGAAAATCTCATCCTCATTTCTTACACTTCCCTCTATGCTCATATTTGATCTAATTACCTAAAGCCATTTCTTAGTATTCTGTGTAAAATCCAAACTTTTGCTCTCGTCATCTGCTGGTGATTTTGAGCAGAAAATCCGATCTAGCAGCGTTTCAGATTTCTCAGAAAGTACTGAGCATTTCCTGATTTATCCACCCCAAGCGTACTCCGAGAGTCATCCACATATACCACGTCGGTGCGGAGTTTGCAGACCAGCTTTGTGTAGACCCCAGCCAGTCCATTTTGCACAGATTTCACATTTACTAGATTGATTGAAATCAAACTTAATTTATGATGCAGCAGGAGGGGGCAGGGGGAAAAAGAATGTAACAGCACAGAAAGCCTGTCCAATTACTGTTCTATACAAACTATACTATGTAGACCAGTGATTGGACATCTCCGTGCAAGTGAAATGCATACCATTGCACACGAGTTCCAAATGGCCACTAATGTGGTGGTTTCGACAAGAACACTTGGTAGGGAGGCCCATGCACTTGAAGTTCTACTAAAACAAATGTTTTTATCAGAACGACAAAGCACCTGTCATGTTTCCAGGGCCACGCAGGACTGGTATACAGAAAATTCAGTAACCCAGATGGACTGGCCAGCTCAAGAGTCCAGATCTTAAACCCATTGAGAACCTCTGGAACGAATTGGAGCGATGGGTGCATTCTAGACCAACTCCACCTTCTTTAGTGTCACAGTTGGTCACAAAACATACCGCTGTTGTTGTCCAGGAACTTGTGGACAGTTTGCCATGAAGGGTATCTGCAGTAATCTCTGCACATGGTGGACCAACAAAGTACTATTTGCGGTCAGTGTCCAATCACTTTTGCCTACATAGCACTCCTACAAAGACCAACCACAGGCTCAGCACCTAAATCATCCACCATTCAAACCAGGTAACATGAGAGGGCCCTAAAGCTACCTGCTCAAGGTCAGTGAAGGACAACACTGTCACATTGTAGAGAAAGATAGGGGGATTTATTTTTACCTATACAAGTCTAAGGAACTACATGCCCATCCGACCTGGATCTCAGTGCTGCCACCAGTCCGGTCACATTCACCTTTGAAATATTGCTTGAATACTCCCTTTTCCTACCAAAGGCTCATCCAAAACGCGCCCTTCATCTCCCACCTCCTCCTACTGTATCTGGCACCACCCACTTCAATATACCATAACTGTTGCAGTAAGACTGATATGTTCCTTTCCCCACATCCTCCAGAATACAATTCAAACTACTCCCTTACCAGCACGATCCCCAACACCACTACTTCCTCATACACCTGAAGACTCATCTGGAAATAGTCTTTGCTCACGGCCGTTTAGTTCCACCTGTGACTGGGATAATTTCCTACCATACAGCACCCAGACCCCCTTACACTGAGTACCCATTACGTTATTACAACCTGTCCTGTTCCCGCAGTCACGGCTGCTTCTCTCCAATCAGCTGTGCCCATTTACAGACTGCATTATTAACGGTCCATATTCAAATGTTAGTTCTGTGTACTTTGTATGTACCGGTCTTCCCCACCTATGTACAGCACTGCGCCAGCTTACAAATCAGCGTCAGTAGCGTATGCCGTGTCCTGGGGATATTCATTCTCTAAATAAGTTACATCTGTGCCCAAGTAGTAAATTGGGCCATTACAAAAGCCAATACTGCTGCCATTGTGCGAGCGGAACCAATACCCAGGGGAATGCTGCCCATCAAACTAGAGTCTCCGAATTCATCAGCGAGGTCACCAGTATCCAAGGAACGCACAGGGAGAGGGGTACGGCTCAGTTATGAAATACAAAGTTTTGCTATAGTCCTCTGTAGATTACTCTGTATAACTGATTGGAGCACTTGACAGACATACGGATTTGAACTCGCTTCATTACCAAATTTAGAAAGCATGGCGTTAAAATATTAAAGTATTTTCTAAAAGATCTGTTTATGGGACTGACCCCATGAGTATGAAATAATTTGGTTCAGTAAAGTTCTGTGAATGTGGGGGAGGGTCATATAATTGTATGTTGCAATGTAAGAATCTCCGGTAATTGTAAAAAGGTCTCACTCTGGGAGAAGCAGCTCTTGCATCAATAAACATGGTGACAATCCTGCTTCCAGCGTGTAATAGAACAGTGCTCCAGCACAGGATGTAGCAGTAATATCAGGCAATTAGTGAGGATCAGTCTCCTTATTCCATTTACTGCCTAGTGCTGGAACTTACAGAGCCATGTACAGTCAGTGGTCTGTAGGACAATAATGTACATTCTCTGTTGGCCCCAGCCACTGGTAAGGATTAGATGCGAGGACATCGCCTGAGCTCCCGCTAGGGTGAGGTGTCAGTTAGCGTCAGATATTTTCTGTATTGTGAATGTATAAGATTTTCTGAGGACTGTATGTATGTTCCCACGCTTCTTCAGGTTACATTTCATCCTAAGGGGTCAATTCAATTTGGTGCAAGTTTGCAAAAGTGAACTTGCACCACAAAGCTGGTTACACATTAGCCAATAAGTAGTCCAAACCGGCGGATCGGGCTGACATAGTAAACAACGTCCAGTGTGTACGCAATACCGACGACCAAGCACGCTCCCGTTTGGTTGTCAGTCATATCGGCCCCGGATTGTTTAATGATTACCAGCCGCCGGATATGTCGGACAGTCGGTGGTGGGGGTCATCCGTCGCATTGCTGGGTACACACATCGTTAAGTGTGTACCCTGCTTTTAATGCACATACATGCAAGATGTAACCAGATAGGACGATTCGCAGGCATCAGGGCGATATCACAAAAACTTCACAAGTGACTAGAAGGCCGAGGGAAAGTGGGTAAACTATAAAATGCTGTTAGTGGCCGTACTGAAAAGTACTAGGTTCTTAAAATGTGTCAGTTGATTGATACATTGCCACCATTAATGATAAAAAGTAATAGCCAGCAAGTGTTTTTCAGCAAATGAAAGATTATAGGATTTTGTGGGTACATTAAGAGTTGTGATTTTCAGCGTTTTTTGAAGTTTGCATAACGACAGAAAAAAAATACTTGTAACCCCGTTTCCCAACAATACATCTCACCATCCGAGAAATAATAACGCGCGTTTGCAACTCAATACCAGTGAAAACGGATTGCAGGACTCAATCTGCTCCGAAATGAATCAACCCCTAAAGATGTTTTCACCGTGGAGTGCTCCATCCGGCATATTGTACACAGTAGGCCACCTCTGGTGTATACCAGCTCAGCATTTATATACAGCTCAGCGGCAACTTACCCCAGAGAAGGAATAACGGTCTGATGTGAAGGCATGGCAAATAGCGATCATTTCCTATGTACTTCATGGGAGCTGCAAGACAGCATGTCCAAGCCAATAAATGAGGGCTCTACAGGTGAAAGGTGCCTTAGAGACCTTAGACTTGCACCAGACAGCCGGCATATGCAGAGCAGTGACACGCAGTTAGAGCTGGGTCATGTCCTTCTCCCTCTACAGACCTGAGCTGGAAGCAAGTTGTGCTAGAGACTACAAATGACCCATGCGATTATACAGCAGTAATTAGACATTGGCAGCCCTCTGCTCAGCTCTACATAGTGGGGGAGCAGTCACCCATACCGCACAAACGATCCACTGCCGCCTGAGATCGTTATTACACATATTGTTCTTTTGCGCAAAATTAGTCCAAGGACCTGCAAGAATAACTGCACATTAAGTTGAGCTATGAAAGGTGCTAATTATTCTTTGCCCTTTAACAAAACATGGCCATTATACATTAGGTTCAGGAGGATGCTATGCAAATATTCTAGGTTATGTTAATTTACTGTAGAATAATGAACCTGTTTTACACAATAAAATCATACCAAGTCTTCCAAAAACAACTGTACAGTCATTGCTGCCTCGCCGCATGTCCTTGGCTCCACCCAGTGGTTCTAAAGTGGTAATGCTCCCATAGAAAGGCATATAGCAATAGGTAACAGTATAAGGCCATCAACATGGTCCTCATTGCTACAGAAATTAGCTGCTTCTTTCTCCCAGATCAACGGGAATAAAGTCACATTGTTACAATGCTCTTATGCCAGAATGGTAGCTGCTTCCAAGCCAATGCAGAATGCATGGTCCACACCTTTCATTGTTAGGTTGAGGTGCCTTCACCACCGCCAAGATGAATTCTCTAATGTTACAAAGAGGAGTAAGACTTTTCCGGTTTATTGCTGTTCATTACACAGCTCTGTGACCTGGGGAATAATAGCGGTGACCTTTTACGGATAATTCACTGTTCTTGGGATTCTTTACTTATTATCCAGGGTCATTGCGCAATAAGGTGATATTACTAATTTGTTAGATAATTGGCCTTCAAAAGCGTATATAAAGTACAAAATACCACAGCAGAGGCGGGTCCTTACGTGGAACATTTAGTATAATGGGGAATAGAGACACCAATAGTGACAGTATGTCCTGTCTGCGCCACAAGTGAACCCTGCGCCTATTGTGGATAGCGGTATGAAAGGACCCATGCAATCATAACACCATGTATGCACATCTTAAGTAGGCAATTTCATCGGCGTTAGCAAAGTTCTGCAGACCTGCCCGTTATTTTTATGCAGTCATTTGTTGTATGAACTAGCCATTTCCTTATAAGCATTTTTTGTTAACCTATGTATGTACCAATTGCTCTTTGTGTCTCTGAACACACAAGCTGAACTCAATGTAAGCAGCATGGGCTTGTATAACTTGCTGGTTAAAAAAAATATATCCCTATAAAGAACAGTGCCCTCCAGTGGGCTGATTTTGCACTACATGGACTAAGTTGGGAAGACATCAGCTGTTAAGGCTTAGAGATGAGCGGTACGCTATTGGCTATCCGGCTTGCATGTGTTTTGGATAGCCAATGGGTCTTCAAACTTTGGCCCTCCAGCTGCTGTGGAACTACAGATCCCAGTATGCCCTGCCAGTTTTAGAATGCTGTTATATCAAAACGGTGGCAGTGCATGCTGGGATGTGTAGTTCCACAACAGCTGGAGGGCCAAAGGTTGAAGACCCATGCGGATAGCCAATGAGATTAAACCAAACTGCTCACCTTTAGTTTAGACATTTGCTAATCAAGACATTCTCCAAGAGGTGGCTCTTTTCTGTCTTTTTCAAGTGACTATGGATAAAAACCTTTCCCCAAGCATGTCCCTTTAATTTGCTCATTACATAGTCATTTTGTTTATCTGGGAGTATGATATAGAGCGCACTCTCCTAGGTTTCCCCTGAGCTCGCTTCCTGGACATATGAAATCAGGGGACCTAAGGAGCAGAGGAAACCGGCCCAGGATAATGCAAAGTATAAGCCTGACCATATAAGGACACTCCGTATTACATGCTCTCCCCGAGGCTAATGGGGACACAAACCAACCTCTTGCTTAGAACAAGGATAATACAGCAAACAAAAGGAATATGTAGGACTTGGTGACAATTCTATTTAACGGACAGATCAAAGCTTAATCTCCAGCAAAACTAGCCACAGATGATTGCTACGATGGCACCAAAAGTGGGAGGTAATCAGTATCCGGGCGTGCGAGATGCAGACTGTCAAAATACTGGCACTATAATCCTGAAGGCAAGTATCAGGGGTTAGGCACTAGGGGGAGTGTAAGGCACTAAGGGGGAAGGTATAGGTTTAGGCACGGGGGTTGGGGAGGATAGGGTTAGCATTAGGGTACTTACCTAATGGTATGGTGCCGGGTTCCCTTACCCAACCCCCAAAAGCAACTGAAGAGAAGAAAAACAAAAAAAAGCACCAATTTTTTTTTTCCATATATATATATTTTTTATTTAGTTCTGCAGTGATTTTTCTCATCAGACCTGTGCAGTTGATTCTAGAATGCACTTTATGAGCTGTTAAATAGGTTACAAAAACAAAAGGTCATTTAAATAAAGACTTCTGAATGTCTAAATTTTTTTCTTCCATTTTTTTTTCTCTCCTTATTTAAAAAAACAAAACAAAAATTAAATAAAAATTCCATCATTTTTCTCCCGCTGCGGGGCGAGTCTCCTGCTTGTATTCACTGAACGGCCTTCTCCAGTGGTTTGAGGTAAATTCATTTGGATATACAGAATTTGGATATACATAATTGGGATCTGATGCTTGTTCGTAGCGTTAACTCCGGTGACTTTTCTGCGCCTCTCTCAGTAGGGTTTCAAAGTCGAGCGTTTCAAGTTTACTCCTAACGGCCACCGGGTCAAAGTCATCGTGGTTTGAATCTGGAGACGGGAAGTGACGATGTAAATAACAATGACACCATAAAACACTGGGAGACAAGTCACATTCAGCAATTCCATATTGTGGACAGCCCTCAGGGAGTATACACATTGCAGTCTTATGGCTGGCAGCATGGAAACACCCAACTTCCAAACAGTATTTATGTTTAAGGCTAGTCAAGCTTCTAACAGAATGGCACAGCGGATCTCATTACTGCCTCACGTCACTGAGGCCAAGGGTCCAAGCCACTACTCTATGTGCAGTTTGTATGTTCTCCCCACATTTGTGCAAGCTGTGCTATCCAGGTAGCATATAGACTGATTGGCTAAATGAGCATCAGCAAAGGCTCCTTACCCAGTGACCCCTGAATGCCTCCTGTGTTCTGCAAAATGAGTTCTCATACTATTGATTGTAGGGACGACAGCTAAATATGTAACACTATGAGACTTACCAAGATCTGCATAATTATTTTTACAGAACTGTCTCCTGCCCCCAAAGCAGAGGTCAAAGGCCAGCTCATCCGGATGGCGCAGCTTGTGGCCATTTTCTATAGCGGCAAACGCTTCCTCGGTGCAACTGTACGTCACAAAGCCGTAGTTATCCCTGCAAACAGATGCACAATATCACTCATGGCGGGTAAGTGCCCCAATGTAAATTATTACCATGAAAAAGTCTGAACACTGACAATCCTGGAAAACGTGTCCATATAAAGCACAGAACTTGTTATATGCGCTCTGCATCCAAGCGTTAGCTATTCCTTGTGACATTTAAAATAGAGGTCCACACTCTGACGTTTAGGGGTCTATGTACTAAGACTTGGAGCGAGAAAGTGGATGGAGATAAAGAACCAATCAGCTCCTATTTAATTTGCTCAGTCTGTAAAGTGTCAGTTAAGAGCTGGTTGGCTGATACTTTATCTCCCTCCAAAACTTGGTACATAAGACACCTAAAGTATAAAACAGGGAATCAGCAGGGCATAGAAACATCTTTACACCTGTAGGACCCTTTTTGAATAGTGATAGCTGTATTTCTGCATAGAACCTCATGCTTGCAATCATGTGTGGATTCAAATGTATGTGACTGTCTCATCTTGCTTATTGCACCGATATTCTGCATAGAACCTCATGCTTGCAATCGTGTGTGGATTCAAATGTATGTGACTGTCTCATCTTGCTTATTGCACCGATATTCTGCATAGAACCTCATGCTTGCAATCGTGTGTTGATTCAAATGTATGTGACTGTATCTCTTGCATAGATTTTTTATTTTTTTTCTCTTCCTGTATAGTCTGTATTGGTCAGTGAAGCACAGTTTATGGTATATATCTGGCCTGGTTTTTGCTCCAACTCAAAGCAAGTTATCTCCTTTGATCAGCAGGCCAATTGAGTCAGTTGTAGCCTGTCTTAATCAAGGGTTACCACTCCTTATATTCAGTCTAGGGGCAGCTGGGGCTGTTTGCAGCTGGGGTTAAAAACACCAAGTGTTAAATGCACAAAGTGTGATTACATAACAGTTAATCAAACAGTTGAACAAACATTGACCAACATCTAAAGGTAATTTCAGATTAAGATACCATTACTTTAAAATTTGTCTAAAAAAAACAAACCTAAAACTCACCATGTACTACACATTTCTTTTTTTCAACTCCCTCCTTTGTATTTTCTCTAAGGATATAACATCCCTAACTCTCCCTGCATCTCCCCTCTCTGGGCACACTGCTGCCCTATTGAGTCACTCACCTCCTCTAAAAACTAATGAGATTTCTTTTCATCAAAAATTGACTATTACAGCCTCATTGTGTCACTATAAAATTTTTTTACACACCTACAACTATATCTACTTCTCCATCCTTCTGCTTTTATTATCTGGTGACATATCACCAAATCCAGGCCCCACACACACACAGCGGATTTACTATGGAATAAATATCCTGCAAACCTCACATGTCTCCCATCACCCTCCAAATCAATAAATGTGCCTTATAGAATTCACACTTGATCACAACTTATTATTTTACATCTGAACATCTCTTTACAATAACTGCTTTCACCAATTTCTACATTTACCTGAGACTGCTGGTTCACACGTTAACCAAACTCTCTAAATAGCCCTTCATGAAGTGGCTTCAGCTACCAGTCAGACTTCACGTAAACTGATATAACAGCCATGGCTTTCCACAGACACCGACAGTAACAGCCATGGCTTTCCACAGACACCTACATATACTGTCACATACACTGATATAACAGCCATGGCTTTCCACAGACACCTACAGTAACAACCATGGCTTTCCACAGACGCCTACATATACTGTCACATACACTGATATAACAGCCATGGCTTTCCACAGACACCTACAGTAACAACCATGGCTTTCCACAGACACCTACATATACTGTCACATACACTGATATAACAGCCATGGCTTTCCACAGACACCTACAGTAACAACCATGGCTTTCCACAGACACCTAAATATACTGTCACATACACTGATATAACAGCCATGGCTTTCCACAGACACCTACAGTAACAACCATGGCTTTCCACAGACACCTACATATACTGTCACATACACTGATATAACAGCCATGGCTTTCCACAGACACCTACAAAAACTGCCTCTTAAAGTAGAATGTCAGTGGCATAAATCTTAATTCAAATGACTTTCACACATACTGTAATATAGGAATCCACCCATCTGTCATCCTAACCCTCTGTCCCATGCTCACTGTCTACCCCATCCGTGTCACCCCTGTCTGTTTGCCCATCCCCTCTAGAATGTAAGCTCTCACGAGCAGGGCCCTCTTTCCTCTTGTGCTTATCCTTTCTTTACTTATATTATCTGCTCTATACTCAAAAGCACCTAACCTGTGACTTTTGCCATCCTGCTTCTGTTGCAGCAGTGTTTATATACCATGTACTTGTATTGCATTGTCTTAGACTGTATGACACTGTTTTCTTGTTCTGCTCAACTGTCTATGTACTATGTCTATGTACTATGTTTGTGCACTATGTAAGGCGCTGCGGAACCCTTGTGGCGCCATATAAATAAAGGATAATAATAATAATATTGTGAAAGACATATATGCACACAATGCTATAATGTTTGGAGGAGTTGGATACGGGATGCCGGCTGTCAGAATCCAGACTCTGGTTACCCTACCCCTAAAGCTAACCCTTCCTCCCAGCAGCCCCCCCCCCCCCCCCCCCACACACACACACACTTAGTGCCTAACCCCAATACTTACCGCTGGAATTCTGAGCTCCTGGAATATAAACTACACCCTGTTTAGCTGAGTAAATGTGGATTTAAATCTCTCAATAAGATTTATTTCAAGGAGAGAAGTCACCAATGTGGTCATTTTATACTAACATGGTCAACGGTAAAGTGTGGCTTCTTCCTAAAATAGCAATTCCACAACATCATCCAGCAGGACAGAAAATCAGGCTGGGCGATGCAGACCATGTCAGCTGACCACGGTTTAGTCCATTTCCAGGTCAGCTGAGCACCGTGTGATGTAAGCTGACCTGGAAATGGGGCTAAACAAAGACCTACCTGGATCACCCGATTTGAACATGACCACGAGATGTTAGACCTGCACGGTTGGTGTAGTGCAGGGGTTCCCAATCACGGTCTTCAGGGCACACCAAGTCCAGATTTTAAGGATAGCTATACTTGAGCACAGGTGTCTTAATTAGAACCTCATTTATTTTGATTAATCCATCTGTGCTCAAGCAAGGAGATCACTAAAACCTGGACTGTTAGTCTGCCTTGAGGACAGAGGTTGGGAAACACTGGTGTAGTGGCTAGAATTACTGAATCACAGCACTGAGGTCCTGGGTTTGATTCTCACTAAGGCCCGGTCTGGAGTTTGCATGTTCTTCTCATGTTTGTGTGGGTTTCTTCAGGATGCTCTGGTTTTCTCTCACAGTCAAAAAACATACTGGTAGGCTCACGGCTTCTAACACAATAAGCCTAGTGTGTATAGGGCAGGGCTCGACAAAACCCGGGCGCCAGGTCGCCATGGCGACTAAGATTTTAGACCTGCTGTCCCATCAGTGGGGTAAAATTAGACTTCCCCAGTGCCAGCAGGAGATCAGTGCATCTCGTGAACAAGCCAAAGTTCTACTACTGAACCCCCAAAAAAGCAGAATACTAAATTCCAAGCTTCCCAGTTTACAACTGCAGGGAAATAGGGAATATTGAAAACTATTTGATGTGTTCATGTGCAAAGAGCAAAAGGTGCGTACACACACACACACCACAATTGTTTTAATGATTTAACTATAACGGCGTCGTTATCGTTCAAAAAAAAAAAAAAAAATCTGATTTTTTAGCCTAAACGATGAAAGATTATCGTTCATGCGCGTTCACGTTTGTAGTTTGTTGTTCATCGTCCATTCTGACTGAACTTAATGATTTTCATTAAGGGAAAGTTACAAAAATCGTTTGTAGTTCAAAAAAAAAAATAAAAATCGGTCAATACATTTAGTAAATGAACGATTTTAGTAAAGGATTTTTCATTCATTTTTTCAAGGGAAAAATGGTTTACTAAAATCGTTCATTTACAAAATCGTTGTGTGTGTGTGTATTCAGCATTAGAAATAGGAAGCATCCTGCACTGCGCCCATACATACTGACAAGGGGGAAGAAGAATAAAACCAAATGGTTAACCACAAAGTTAAATTGTTCCAGGGACATAAAACCTGATAAGATCCCAGTACATTGCCATCTGTTCCTGCATGTACTTGCACTCCCGGGCACCCTGCGATTACAAACCACTTAATTTACATCATATTTAAACAGTAAAATAACTCAAGCACCTTTATCAAACTGGAAAAACTGGTTTAGCAATATGTAAGAAGCTGTACAATGCTTGCACTACGCCAGCCAAGCTGCTGTATCTAGGCGGTCACCGATTTGGGTTCCTATAGGAATGCTAACAGCGTTTTGGCAACACTTAAAACAGGACAACCACCAAGCAGAAAACGGGACATTTGTACTTGGATCCAATCCCTTTTTCAGAGACCACTGGCGGGCACAGGAACACCGGGGGCAGAGCTTCAGCAATACAGTTTCTAAAGCTAAACTCCACACAGTCTAAATGATCAAATAATCTGCGCAGTAACCTTATAGAAGGAAAAAAGAAAAAGCAGAAGCTTAATGGGTGGGTGTCCAGTGCCCCACAAAGGACTGTTCTCTTTCATTCTATGGGGGATACTGGGTAAATTACTAAGCTGTACAGTACGATCAAGTTGCTATTACAGCACCTTATGTCCAAATCTTATCTTGCAAAACCACTGAATCTATAAAGTTTGGTGTGGTGAACATGCGGACTGACCAGATTGCTACCAACCAACAAGACGAAAGTTCCAACAGACCAATACGGAATCTACAGACAACGCCTATGGATTCCTTGTCCTGGAGTAGAAGTGCTTCATTTTGTAGGTCAATTGAGATGCCGACATGTTGACATCTGGTTGACCTCATCTTTTACTATCAGTAGAAAGACTTCTGGGTGAAGGGACCATTTTCCTGGAGTGTAGACCACTAGCTAAGAAAATCTGCTTTCCAACCCCGGAATGACCACCCTGTTCATCGCATGATTCTGCTGGTTGCTCTCATGGTGAAGGAGCACATGGTTTCTTCCTCATGATTGCGTTTAGACCTTTGAATCTGTAGGCTGCTCACTAGATCTTTAAGTGCCAAAAAATTGCAGTTTTGTAAGGAAGGGCCATAAACACTGCTTTGAGTTCAAGCACATTTAGTAGGAGCGTTGGTTCCACTGGAGCCCAAAGCCCCTGAAAGCAGCACTGAAGAGTGATGGCACCTAGCCCTAAAATTCAGTCCCAAACGGTGAAGAGTGAATTACACACCTTTGGAGACAGTCTAATGAACTGGCTGGTCAGATGATGACCAGTTCCATTACAAGATTTACTATCCAACTCCCTTGAGTAGAACCGTGCAAATTCCACCACTTTAAAGGTTCTAAATAATCTTCCCCAAGATCTTCATGCAAGCATGAAATTAATGACAGCAAGACCTTCATGCTGGCATGTACTTAATGACAGTCTGTGAGCTCAGTGACTTTACTAGTCCCCGTAAGAAAATTACCTTGTCCCCTAGCCGGAGTACCTTATGCTGACTGGTGACTAATAGCACCCCGAAGAAGACCATAAGCTGTTAAGATGGAGTTCGTAAGCTCTAGGTTGTCTGCTGATCAGTGCCTTGTAGCAAGATCGAGGATCCAGTCTTGATCAGAAGAACTCCCAGGTAGGGAATGGCAGTCACCCCACTGGCCCTCAAAAGAGCAAACATCATGAACATGGTGCTGTCAACCAGTACGAGTTTAGGCTCAAAATGATGGGACTGGACAAATCTGAGAAAGCACTGATGGCCTTCCCAGATCGGAACATCCAAGTATCCTTCCTTGGCGTACATAGGCACCATGAATTTATTCTGGTCCTTGCCGTTTATGACAAGGACTCCATCATTGGCATACCACTTGGAGCAGGCAAATTCTTTGCCATTGTCTACCTCCGGCACTAAGCTTGGAGGAAGCTCCCCTTACCAGACATGACAGAAAGATGAAGATAGAGGACAGCTGCAGTGCGCCGCTCTAACGTGGATATGTAACTGAAATGACAGATATAGGCCAGGAAGCCACCCAAGCTCCTGACATACCGCTTCCTTGCACATGAAGACTGTAGGAGAAGAAAGAGCTGCAGCTGCTTCTTTTGGCTGGTTTGTCACATTAAGGGAAGGAAAGGTCACCTCATTTCAGGACTCCGATGTCCAGGACGACGGCTAACTCTTTGTCCCTGTACCCGAACTCTACCCAAGCGCTTTAAAATTAATTCAAATTGCTACAGAGGTATAATTAGGTACCAAATGTAAAGTGCCCAACCTCCAGTACGGAGCTTCTATACCAGGGAACCTCACCGGATGAAAGACACTTTTTCGACTAGTAGCAGTGGGTATGCAATCGGGAAGCCGACTGCCTAAATACCGGCAGCCGGCTTCCCGACTGTCATATCCCGGCAAGGGTGAAATGCCGGGCGTCTAGATGTAGACGCCCGGCATTTCCCCGACGCCGGGAGACCGGCGCCCGGCATCCCGATCGTAGTGATGCCGGGCGCCGCGAGCGGACAGCCGGGGATCGAACCAACCAATTTCATACCAGTTCCGTAGCAGTGAAAGAGCGTTTCTTTGCAATTAGAAACATTGAAGCCCCCTTAGCACAGGCACCAGTTACAAGGACTAAACAGGGAATGCAGATAGGGCGATTCAAGAGTTTTGTAGTCATTAGTATTACAGTCTGCACGGATAGCAATAATCCTCACCCCTTCTCTCTAAAGTGAATGGTGCAGTCCTTTATCTTTCCGAAGACAGAAAACCGCTCGCTCAGCTCCATCCTGGTCATCCGGCTGCTGATCTTACCGATGTACACCACTCTCCTCTCCTTCTGCAAAGGTCAAAGACGTTCATTATAAATCAGAAGTCTAAAAAGTAACGCAGCTTGTAGCAATAGTGACAGGAATTATGTACCAGCCTATTTAAAGTTGGGAACCATAATTGAAACTCTAACCCTAACCAAGATCCTATTATCCAGGAAAATGTGTTCTTCATAAAACCTTATTAGTTTATAGGCAAATTCTATTAAATTAGGGGCAGCTGTAAGTGGGAGGTGAACAAAATTTAAAAAGTGGGGGTATCATATTATATCCCTTATATTATATCACACCGAGCCTCTGGCCAGGGATATTGCAGGGGAAACCTTGCTCGTGTGTTGGTGTGGAAGGGCCGACCCACATTGTGTCCCGGGATCTAGTCTCTGGTCTTGACCAGGGATATTCCCGGGACCAATCTGGGTTGGCTGCGGTGTGAAAGAGGGAACCCGGGTTAAGTTTAAAAGCTGGATGCAGAGGACAGCCACAAGGGGAGTGACATGCAGGGCACACACGGGTGCAGCGTAATAGGGGACGACACGGTAATAACCCGGATCCAACGTGCAGTGGGACAGGGGCCTGAGCTGCGGTGTCACAGATTGAAACCGTGTACATTGACCCAGTTCAAACCCGCGATATTGGTCTAAGTCATATACGTAACACTCTCAGCAATGACTGAAGGGCAAACTAGAATACTGCCTCCACCTACACACCAAGTAACAGCGCCGATAACCACGAATAAAATAAATTATATATATATATATATATATATATATATATATATATATATATATATATATAAAAAAAAAAAGTTGAGTTGATGAAATACTGAATGGAGAACTCAATGCCGCATTTATTGCAGAGGACGACGTGTAAGGGCAGCAAATGTGCAGCCATATAGCTGTGACACATCCCTAACAGCCCCACAGCTCCTGTGGTGACAGACTGAAGGCGAGAAACGTTACTCTGCATCACAGGGGAGTGACTGAGCGTTGAAGACACGCCCAGCAGGAACCTCCTCCCTTCACGCCAATGTGTCACCACAGCAGCGACGGAGACCTCATCAGCGCTGCACGCCGCATTACTAGCTGGACAAGTGCTCAGACTTGTCCTGTCCTCCTCTGAAAATAACTGAAGTGTAAGGAGCAGATTGGAGAAGCCATGGAGTCCAGCGCTCCTGGCCTGTGTTGTACAGAATAAAAGGAACACCATGCAATTCTGTCATCTAGATCAGGTTTCAGAAAATAATCCAGCTGCTGTGGAACTACACATCTCAGCATGGCCTGCCAATGTTTTAGTATGCCACCAAAAGCAAAACTGTAGCAGGGCATGCTGGGATGTGTAGTTACACAGCAACCGGAGTGCCGCACGTTGTCTATCCCTGCCATTTACAATCTAAACAGCAACTTGAGAATGTAACAGCACATGTGAATGTCTCTTTACCCCAAACAACACAGTACAGCCACGGGGATACTTACTATCGCTCGTTCTTTATGATAATTTGTCTGCCCTCGGTAAGTGTCTCTGGATTGGCACCTGTGAAAGCAAAGCAGCATTTAACATACGTCCTCTCAAGCACAAGTATACAAGCACATAGTACCGTATGTAATTAGAGGCGAAAACAGGGGAAAAAAAAAAAAAGTTGGAAATGGTTTTACCATATTAGGTCTGATTTTTCGATGGGCGGTATGGATGAGTCAAGTGTTTTAAATATCACATGTGGTCGACGCAGGCGTTTTTTTTTTAAACTGTTTTTAAAATTGTGTTTTTACAACACGAAAATATACTTGCAGCCATTTTAACGTATCCCCCAATTTACGTGGAACAGTAATTTCCTGGGAAAAAAATTGCTATTTTCAAGGGTTTTTTTTTTTTTGCCCAAAATTTGCGCAGTCTTTTTTCGGCAAAGTAAGCAACTTACAATTTTTTTTCCGGGAAATTATCATTAGGAGGGGTGTCCAAAGGGTTCTGAAAGAAATCCCACATTTTTAACCAAAAATAGGGATTTTGCATTTTTTTCCGCCTGATCTGGGATGGAGAAAACTTTTCCCCAGTTTTTTTTCGCCTATTTTTTTTTGGCGAAAAATTTCGCCTTTTTTGGGTGAAAACGGCCGACTTCTCCAATGCTGAAAGAAAACCCCGGCCGTTTTCGCCGCTAATGGTATACGGCCCATAGTGTTCATTCTAGCACCTTGCATCTGTTTCATACCAGTAACCCAACCGACACAATGGAGTATGCTGGTCCTACACATACAGGGGAGATGTACTAAGCTCGTGTTACAGGCTGTGTTTGAAAAATGACAGTTGGGAACCGAGTGGCTGCTGGTTTATCACTCTGCACTTTATCACTTCCTAGAGCTTAGTACATCTGGCCCACAGTCTGAAACAAACAAGTACAGTTTCTGTTTTTATGACTTGCAGATTGATTTTTTTATATATCTAAAAACAAAAAAGGCCAGCCCTCATTGTCAAGTTCCAGCAAATCTATAGCAGTCTATGAAGGAAGTGAGGAGCACCCATGCAGGAAAATTGACAGTTACAATTTAGAACTAAAATCAATTTATCTGAGATATACCAAGCCCACGTACCCTACGCACTGCTCGCTTACCTCCTACTTCTCCTCCGGTACCTCTGCTGGTAGGGTGATCTTGATCGCGATCTAGAGCGGCTGGATGATGAACATGACCGAGAGGAAGATCTGGAAGAGCTACTTGTACCATAACTGGATCTAGAGGACGACCGGTGACGACTTCTTGATCGACACCTGAGTAAAGAGTTTTGGAGATTAAGATAAAAGCCATGTACTGCAGTGGGGAAGTCATATACTGCAAGCTTACAACAGTCCCTTACATGTGTACTGCATACATCAGGTTGTATATGGCAGATGTTTCACATCAATAGAGGCCTGGTCAGGACAGGAAAAGTCGCACAACCCAACGCATCAGGCAAAGAGGTAGCAAGAGGAACAACTCCAAATTTGCGCTTAATCCCGACAGAGGGATAACAAAAACGAAGGGACTGAATTACATAGGTATAAAATATGAGATATGGTAAGAACTTACCCTTGTTATCTCTATTTCTACGAAGTCCATAGGGTTCCACAGGATACCTTGGGGTATAGGTGTGACGTCAGTCGCAGGGCACCAAAGAGTTAAGCTTTCAGCCTCCCAGGATGCACTAGGTCCCCCTCCTATACCCCGCCCCCGGGCCAAGGCACCTCAGTTAGTTACCAAGCCATAGGCCGGAGGAGGAGAAGGAAGAGAGAGAACAAAGATCTGGACACATACAAGAATCACATTCTCACCAGAGGGAGACGGAAAACCGGTGACCAGAGCAAAGCCCATCTGCAGCACAGGTGCGACAGGGCGGGAGTCCTGTGGAACCCTATGGACTTCGTAGAAATAGAGATAACAAGGGTAAGTTCTTACCATATCTCATATTTTCTACTTCAGGGTCCATAGGGTATCCACAGGATACCTTGGGGATGTCCCAAAGCAGTATCCTTTAAGGGTGGGGACGCTCCTGTGCAGAAAGGAGAATCCGCCGCCCGAAGGAAGCATCCTGAGAGGCGAAGGTGTCAAACCTGTAATACCTCACGAAGGTATGGACAGAAGACCACGTAGCAGCCTTGCAGATCTGAACTGCCGAGGCACCACGTCGAGCTGCCCACGAAGGACCCACAGACCTAGTGGAATGAGCCTTCAGAGAAGGAGGGACCGGTAGGCCTTCATGAAGATAAGCTTCAGAAATAGCCATACGGATCCAGGCTGCCAAAGTTTGCTTTGAAGCAGGCCAACCCTTTTTACAGAAGCCATAGAGGACAACAAAGCGTCCGACTTCCTAAACAAAGAAGTGCGGTCCACATAAGTCCTTAAGGCCCGCACAACATCCAAAGAGGCCTCACCCACGGACAGACCCGGTGAGTTAAAGGCCGGAACAACTATTTCCTCGTTAACCTGAAACTGGGAAACAACTTTGGAAAGAAACTCGGGCCGAGTGCGGAGCACTGCCCTGTTCCCATGAAAAACCAAGAAAGGGGGTCTACAAGAAAGAGCCCCTAACTCAGAAACACGTCTGGCTGAAGCAACGGCCAGAAGGAAAACAGTCTTAGCTGTTAGCCATTTAATATCCACTGAGCCCAGTGGTTCAAACGGCGGTCCTTGGAGAGCCCTCAGGACCACAGCCAAATCCCAAGGCGCCACAGGTGGAACAAAGGGCGGCTGAATACGGAGAACACCTTGCATAAAGGTGCGCACATCCGGGATTGTAGCAATCCTACGGTGAAACCAGACAGATAGGGCCGAAACCTGTACCTTCAAAGAAGCAAGGCGAAGCCCATGATCTAGTCCCGCTAGCAGGAAGGCGAGAATCCGAGACAGACGAAACTCCCGCGGTGCATAACCTCTCGGTCGACACCACTGGAAGAACGTATGCCACACGCGATGGTATATCCTCGCGGAAGACGGTTTCCGAGCTCGTAACATGGTACGCACCACAGAGCTGGCAAACCCCCAGGACCTCAGCATGGCCGTCTCAACAGCCACGCCGCCAAAGACAGCCGAGTCAGGTCCGGGTGAAGACAAGGACCCTGAGACCGGAGGGCCGGTCGTAGCGGCAACCGCAGAGGACTGTCCACGGACAGACCCTGAAGGTCTGAGAACCAGTGCCGTCTGGGCCACGCGGGAGCTATCAACAGGAGCGTCCCTCCTTCCTGTTTGAATTTCCGGATTACCCGTGGAAGAAGGGAGACCGGAGGGAACAGGTATGCGAACCTGAACATCCACCGGACGGACAGAGCATCCACCAGAGACGCCCCTTCGTCTCTTGTGCGAGACCCGTACACCGGCAACTTGTTATTGTGCCGGGACGCCATGAGGTCGATTTCTGGAAGACCCCACCTGTCCACCAGTAGTTGAAAAACGTCCGGGTGCAGGGACCATTCCCCTGGATGAACGTCCTGGCGACTTAGAAAGTCCGCCTCCCAATTTAGCACTCCCGGGATGAAGACCGCTGATATGGCCGGAAGATTGCGCTCCGCCCAAACCAGGATCCGAGAGACCTCTACGAGAGCCGCCCGACTGCGAGTTCCTCCTTGCCTGTTTATGTAGGCCACGGTGGTAGCATTGTCCGACTGGACCTGCACCGGGTGACCCTGGAGAAACCGCTGTGCCTGCAGGAGAGCATTGAAGACCGCACGGAGTTCCAAGATATTTATTGGAAGCTCCGCTTCTGTCGGTGTCCACCTGCCCTGAAACAAGTGTGGACCCGAAACTGCTCCCCAGCCCCGAAGACTGGCGTCCGTTGTCAACAGGACCCAATTTGGAACCCAGAACGGACGTCCCTTGTTGAGGTGGGTCATCTTTAACCACCACGCAAGGGACAGGCGAACCTCCGGGGTGAGCACAATCGTCTGGAACTTCAGAGACTGAGGCAGCCCGTTCCACTTGGACAGGATCAGGTGCTGCAGAGGTCTAGAGTGAAACTGGGCGTATTCCACCATGTCGAACACCGACACCATGGAGCCCAGTAAGCTCATCGCCGAGTGTAAGGACACCCGGCGGCTGTGCAGACAACTGCGCACCCTTGACTGTAAAGCAGAGATCTTGTCCTCCGTCACGAAGATCCTTTGCTGTCCCGAGTCCAATAAGGCTCCAAGATGCAGAATCCTCCGAGACGGGATTAGAGTGGACTTCTGCCAGTTAATTAGCCAGCCGTGCCGTTGCAGCAGTGCAATGGTCAGGTCCAAGTGGTGTAACAGGAGCTCTGGAGATCCTGCCACCAATAACAGGTCGTCCAAGTACGGCAACATGCGGACTCCTTGCAGCCGCAGAGAAGCCGCCATGACCGCCATAGCGTCCTGTATGTCCAATGACACCATGTAGTCCCAAGGTTCCAGCGCCAGAATGATGGACCGTAGGGTCTCCATCCGAAACTTCGGGACCCGCAAAGACTTGTTGAGTGCTTTGAGGTTGAGAATCGGACGATATGACCCATTGGGTTTCTGTACCAAAAATAGATTTGAATAGAAACCCTGGCCCCTCTGGGAGAATGGAACAGGCACTATAACTCCAGCCTGGAGCATAGTGTGCAATACCTTCCGCAGCTCCGTAGCCTTGTTCCGGTCTGATGGTAGACCCGTGGTGAAGAATCGAGCCGGGGGTCTGTGCCGGAAGGAGAGGGCGTACCCGTGAGAGACCACCTCCAGAACCCAAGTGTCTGTCGTAGTGAACGACCAACACCGGGAGAACTGCAGCAGGCGGCCTCCCACCCTGGGATCCCCCAAGGGGAGACCCGGACCGTCAGGCCGCAGGCTTGTCATCTGGCTTGGGGGCCGGACGTCTGGTACTCCATGCCTGTTTCCGGGGCTTGACCGATTTCTTAGAGCCAGCCTGTCGAGGAAACGACTGTGGTTTGGGCCTGCCCTGGGCCCTAGATGACCGAAAGGACGATGGTCCAGAACCAGAAGGAGCAGCGGCCGACGGGAGACAAGCAGATTTGGCTGCCGCCAGCGTGGCCACAATCTTATCCAGATCCGGACCGAAGAGAACTTCTCCGGTAAACGGCAACGCTTCCAGACCTTTCTTGGATCTGCGTCCGCCTTCCAGGATCGCAGCCACAAGGTGCGACGAGCAGCTACCGCTGCTGAAGAAATTCTAGACACCAGAGTACTAATGTCTAGAGCCGCCTCGTTGATGTAGGTGGCCGAATCACGGAGATTGCCAATCAACTCCGCTTGTTCGGCCGGACAGTCGGATTCAAAAGAAGCCTCTAATGAATCCGCCCAGCGCTCCATCGCTCTGGCAACCCAGCAAATGGCCATAGCCGGCCGTGCTGCCCCCCCTGCAAGGGAATAAGCGGACTTCAGGCAGATTTCTACCTTGCGGTCCGTAGCATCCTTAAGGGAGGACATGGATGGCATCGGCAATGTGGCACTACGGACAAGACGGGTCACGTGAGAATCCACCTGTGGAGGGGATTCACACTTAGCAAAATAATTATCCGCGAACGGATAAGCCACCGCCAGGCGTCTCTGCGGCTGGTATCTTTTGCCAGGTTGTTTCCACGCCTCCTCTAAATGGTCCACCAACTGACCCGAAAGAGGAAAGACTGTGGCATCGCCCTTCACATCTTTGAAAAAGGCATACTTAGATTTAGCCGCTGGGGGAACTTCGTCCTCAATCACCAAGGCTGTGCGGACCGCCCGAATAAGTCCAGGAATATATACTTTGGACTTAGCATCAGCGTCCTTAGTATGGAAAGGTTCCTGATCGTAAGGATCCAGAATCTCCCCATCATCAGACGTCCCTTCGTCATCCTCATAAGGAGCGGACAGAGACGCCACCGGCCTTTTATGAGGCCGCATCACAGACTCCCCTTGCAACACATCCGACAAGTGCTGTAAAGAACTCGTCAGGGAGTTAACCCACGCTGGCTCCTGAGAACCCGGGAGCGGGGAAATAGGGAGACTGTGTGGTACCACCAATTGTCGTGGGAACCCCTGCCTGGGTGATGACACCACAGGCTGCTGGGACAAACCCATCGGAGTAAACGCGGGCTGCGGAGCTAACTGGCCCACTAAAGCTGTTAACGCCTGAGCGAAACAAGCCCAGGGCGGCTCCTGTACCGGTGCTGTAACCGTAATAGGCCGCGCCATGGACAACACTGCCGGCAAAGGCCCTCCGCGCTACCCTCCCCCTCCGCTAACGGTACTTTGCACGTGGTACACTGTAGCCGGAGGGGAAAATCACTTTCAGACATGATGGCACCACGTATGTGACCTCTCTCACCAATTAAGTATTAAATAGGCGAGAGACCACCCTGCAGCACCGCACCGCAAAGGCTTTAGCAGAAAGAACAGGGACAGTAATAAAGCTGACAGTTTTGAGAAGATAAAGTTACAGGCAGCAGCGCTAGCACAGTCACATACAATGCAGAGAAATAACAATTCCTGCACTAACAGCACTGATCACTCAACTACACAGACACAGGGCCTGGTAGGACACAGCGCTGCATACACAGACCTGAGCCACAGCGGAGGAGAGGTATGCGGGGGGACCCAGACCACGATGCTTCCTTCCAGACTTCCAGCAGCGTTCACCATGCGTTGCAGAGAAGATGGCCGCCGAGGAGCAGAGAGAAGCTGGCCTGGGGGAGGAGCGCTGACACAGGACCAGTCAGCACAGTGCAGAGAGGGCTGTGTGCAGCGGGGGAGGCGCCGGCTGTGAGACAGGGAAGGCGCGCTCCCCTGGCATGCATTTAACCCCTGGGACGCCGCAGCGCTACCGCTCTGCTGCGGTCCGCTGTCCCAGGGGGTAGTGGAAGCGCAGGTTGGTCGCCTGGCTCCACGCTGCAGCCAGTCCCCAGGGAGCCCCCTGCCTGGGGACTTAGGACCATGTGATCAGCGGGGACCCACCGCGGGACCCCGCTGCTTACCTCTGTCCCCCTTGAATCCGGCCATGGTCCGGAGCATCTGGGGTCACCGCTAGCTGTGACCCCAGACGCCCACCAGCATCCCCGGATCAGTACCGGCGTTCTGGTACCGGCGGGGTGTAGGGAAGACAGCATGGACGTCAGGACTGACTGTCCATGCTGTTCATCCAGATATGCAGCCACAGCTGCATGAAGAAAAAGCTTCAGGGGCTCTTCTAGCCCCCACTCCAACAGGTGCACCCGACTCCGGCCGGGCACCAAACTAAACTGAGGTGCCTTGGCCCGGGGGCGGGGTATAGGAGGGGGACCTGGGAGGCTGAAAGCTTAACTCTTTGGTGCCCTGCGACTGACGTCACACCTATACCCCAAGGTATCCTGTGGATACCCTATGGACCCTGAAGTAGAAAAGCCCAATAGCCGGCCACCATCTGTTGCGGAGCACTGTGTGAGGCATACAGGCGTCCTTGCTCATCAATACGACATGCACCACGATATGCCTGGTGTGAGTGCGCTGCCAGGTGCCGTGCTACTCTTCTAGCGTTGGGCGACTTTTTTGCCGAAAATGTGTTCAAGTCGCGATGTGACTAGGACACACCAGCAGACAGTGCTGATTAATTTGATATGCGACTGTGCTACTAAGGGCCGTATTGAATTTGCAGCGAAAACTGACTTTTTTTCGCCATTGGCGAAAACAGCCTTTTTTCGCAAAAACAATCAAGCGAAAACGGAAAACAGACGAAAATGTAAAAAAAAAAAAACTGGAGAAAAGTTCTCCATCCCAGACCAGGAGAAAAATTAAAAATCCCTACTTTTTGGCTAAAAATATGGGGATTTCTTTCAGAACCCTTTGGACAGCCCCCTAATGATAAATGACCAGGAAACAAAATTTGTGCGTTTTGTACTTTGGCGAAAAACGACCAAGCAAATTTTTGGCGGAAAAAAAAAAAAAAAAATTATAGAACGATTTTTTTCCCCAGGAAATTACTGTTCCACGTAAATTGGAGGTACGTTAAAATAGGTGCAAGTATATTTTCGTGTCGTAAGAACGCAATTTTAAAAACCGCTTCGCGCGCCCGTTTTATCCCCATATTCAATATAAAAGCTACGAAAATGGGAACCTGCGAAAAAATAATTAAATTTACCTGGAATAAAATGTAGGACCCCCTAAAACTGTAAAAACATGGGGGAATCACTATGGGTACCCCCGGTTTAGCCTGCAAATGAAAGTCGGGGATTTAAATAGCCGCAGCAGGTGTTTTTTTCCCGACATTGAAGAAGTGATGCAGAAGAGCACTTAGGTTATTTTTTTTTTTTTTTTTTAAGTGGTCCCATCAAATTTGGGGTACATGAAAATGGGTACTAGCATATTTTTATGTCCCTAAATTAATTTAAAAAAAATTCTGCAAATATGCACCTGCCACTAATAACCTAGAAATTCTAGAATACACCTGCCACATACTTGCAGAATAGCCCTGAACCTATTTCCCTATTGTTAAACAGTTTTTTCACCCGAATTTTTACATTTTTTGGGGTATCCCTATTTTTTTTTTTAAACTTTTTTTGACTGTTATTTTTAAAATGTAATTCCCGGGGGTGCAGGCTATTTTTTTTTTTTAAGTCTGCACCCCTAAACCCCAATTCTGCCCTTTTTTTCGCTACCTATTTTCAGTGGTGAAAAGTTATCCCCGGCTTTTCGAACCTGTGAAAAGTCTTTGAAATTGAATACGGTGTAAAACCAAAACCTGCGGAAATGACGTCATCGGTGCGAAAACATCGCAAAAGCTCAGTTTTCGCTCCATACTGAATATCCCTGTAAGTCGCACACAGATGTACAAGTGTCACCTATCAAATTAATCAGCCCAGTCACCTGGTGCGTCCTAGCAGCATCGCATCTTCGATGCATTTTAAGCAAAGGAAAAAAAAGATGCCCGGCGCTAGCAGTCTCTCACAGGAACTGGCACGCCAAGAGGGACTGTTTGGTGCCACTGCAGCAGAGACGAGCGAGGGACACATCTGTGTAACAATACCATCTGGAATGGACGTGTAGCGGACATGACTGTGCCAGGCACTGAACAGAACTATAGAATGAGGTTAATGCCCCACACAAAATCCATCGTACTGTGGCTCTGTATTCTGCACACTCTCTTTCAGCGGTTAGGACATTACACAGGCTTGTAGGACAAAGCGGTGCTTCTTAGTGTGGTCGGTCTTACAGCACTTGTGTCCACTGCAAAGTGCTTATTCTGCCCACGGAATATCCTCCTTGGCATCACGAACACCCCATATCACCTCTGGCAGTAGCGGAATCTCCGACATCTCACCTATGTGGGTCTCATTTATAATGCTCACAGACTGGCCAGATAGTTTGTAAACTTAAAACAATATGGCTGCATACGAAAGATCATGTTACAGTGGAGAGAAAATGCTAAACTTTTACCACAAAAAAACCCTGCTTTCCACAGAAACCACCACAAGGGGGCATCACACTGATGTTTACAGTAAGTACAAATCACTCATTCCATACGTCTCACTTCCTGGTAGGAATCCAGGCTGTGATTCATCTCATCTGGAGCCTGAATTGCCTTTAGACCCAAACTACAAAATCCAAGCAGCATACAGCAATTGCGGATGATGGAAGGACGAGAAGGAGGTTTTATAGATACAGAATCTGACGGCAGATAAGAACCACTTGGCCCAATTAGTCCGAACCCACAAAGCAGTTTGTTCAAAAAAAGGTTATTTGCTCTATTTACCGAAAAAATCCCATATATCTTCAGTACCCATGCAACGACCCGTTCAATCTCAGAGCCACACACAACAGCTGGATTCTGATAGGGAGATGGCAATAGAAGCCTGGCTCGTCTTTCCCTTATAGCAAGTACCATGGTTTGAATGGTCCACATCTAGAGTTTTAGATTTATGGGGATTTTATTGTAATTGTAGGCCTAAATCCCATTAAAATGTCATTTTGTGGGCTAAGCCAATAGTGTATAATGAGCACTGGTACAACACAAATCATTACACAAGGGGCCTGATTCAGCATGGATCGCAATTAGCAACAGCATACGCAGATCGGTCGATGGTGCGTACTGCGCACGCAGTGAAGTGTGCGAGTTAGCATTGCGATCACTCAAGCAGAATGAAAGCCATCGTAGAGTGAGTGACAGGCTGTGAGCGTTTCGGGGGTGGTGACGGGAAAGTGGTTAGTGAAACGCAGGCATGCCTGTCCGTTTGAACGCCGTTGCATGGGCATGCATACATTAGCCACCGAGACGGCATACGCAGCCTGAGTACTCACTGCGTGCAACAAGACTTAGTTTCTGCGGCAGGTCAGACCTCCTGTAATTCTGCGCGAGGGACCGATGTTGCTCGATGTTACTGATGTATACGCAGGACTGCAAGGTATTACGGATGTGAGATAGCAGTAGTGGGTGACTATGCTGGCTGAGCTGTGGCTGATGTTACAGATGTATACACAGGACTGTGAGGTATTACAGATGTGAGATAGCGGTAGTGGGCGTCTATGCTGGCTGAGCTGTGGCTGATGTTACTGATGTGTATGCAGGTCTGAGAGGTATTACAGATGTGAGATAGCAGTAGTGGGTGTCTCTATGCTGGCTGAGCGGTGGCTGATGTTACAGATGTATACGCAGGACTGCAAGGTATTACAGATGTGAGATAGCAGCAGTGGGTGTCTCTATGCTGGCTGTGCTGTGGCCGATGTTACTGATGTATACGCAGGACTGTGAGGTATTACAGATGTGAGATAGCGGTAGTGGGCGTCTCTATGCTGGCTGAGCTGTGGCTGATGTTACAGATGTATACGCAGGACTGTGAGGTATTACAGATGTGAGATAGCGGTAGTGGGTGTCTCTATGCTGGCTGAGCTGTGGCTGATGTTACAGATGTATACACAGGACTGTGAGGTATTACAGATGTGAGATAGCAGTATTGGGTGTATCTATGCTGGCTGAGCTGTGGCCAATGTTACTGATGTATACGCAGGACTGAGGTATTACAGATGTGAGATAGCGGTAGTGGGCGTCTCTATGCTGGCTGAGCTGTGGCCGATGTTACAGATGTATACACAGGACTGTGAGGTATTACAGGTGTGAGATAGCAGCAGTGGGTGTCTCTATGCTGGCTGTGCTGTGGCCGATGTTACTGATGTATACGCAGGACTGTGAGGTATTACGGATGTGAGATAGCGGTAGTGGGCGTCTCTATGCTGCCTCTGCGACAGCATTCATTATAGCATATTTTCGCAACAGACCGTGCGTAATCTCAGCCGGGATCGCAATAGCGATCCATGCTGATTCCGGCCCAAAGACCCCCAGATTGGGTCTCCTTGCATCTCCTTGCCTCAGGTACATGTTACACCATATGTAGAAAGAACAAACCCCTTAGTAATCAGTGCACTAATAAAACAACCACATTGCACACTTAATAAATACAATGATCATCTCCAAAAGGGGACCATAAAGCTGGATGCTCCGCGTGGATTCCGGCAGTGATTGATTCCCTGGATATTATCATCTCTTCTATAATATAGATAACAGCCATGTAGGAAAAACATTTTGGGGAGAATTCAATTCCAGAGGGTGCACACGCATATCAGCCAGTTACTGTACCACAGATATCACACGTTCTCCGGCGCTGCTATGGGGAACGGGCAAAACATGCAACGTGGAGGGATGTGACACTTCATACTGGAACACCACACTGCATTGAATTCCCCCCTTTACGTTGCATTTAACAGGTTATGGAGTGTAAAAAGCCAAAACAACTTACGTTCTTCTCCTCTTTGATGGAGGTGATCTTGAGCGAGACCTTGAAGAGGAGAAGGTTGAACTAGAACGACTACGACTTGACCGCTCGCTCCTTGTAGACTTCTGGGGGCTGGGGGAACGTGTGTACTTCCTATAGCAGCGCAGAGACCTTCGAAACACTGAGGCCTTGTCCCGTTTTACATCCGTTCTGCTCTCTCCACAGTCACTGTGATGAGACAAGGAGTCTGAGGACCTTAATACTGACCTCGGTGGGTTGTTACCTGCAGACTCTGCAGTAACAGGTATCCTATGGTCCAGAGGAGCATTACTATCTTTTTGGATACTTCTATAAGGTGCTTCTGGCTTCACCAAGCCACAGTCCATACTTTGGTTGGGAACAGCTGAAAGTGCACTTGCAACGGGCAGCTTTGGGGGGGCTTTCTTTTGTTGTGTGTTGAACTGCACAATGGGCATTATTGTAATATGTTGATGGTGCTTGACATTCCAGCGAGACCATTCCTCGCGCTGAGCTGGTGGGTTCAGTGCTACAGTGCTTGCCCCGTTACCAGTCGTGACTGGACTCTGGCCATTGCTGGAGGCGGAACGGACACAGTAATCGTGCTCGCCCGATGCCACGTGGACAGGAGGCAATGCCACATGGGGGGCAAACCCATTCCGGTTTCTCAGCCTGCTCCATGGTAGCGGTATTGCCTCAATGAGTTTTGTTGTCTTTAAGGGTGAAGAGCAGGTTCTCACCAGTCCACGCAAAGACTTCGATTTCCCAAGCCTGGGCCCAGATATAACAGGCTTGTAATCAGGACGTGATGGAGCAACACCTGTAAGATAAAATGACCTTTGTATCACAATATGCTGTACAGCCAGGAACGGCTTAGGATATATAATATTCATAAAAATAAAACAAGTGCATTTAGATTCTATAGGAACACTGAATAATTATCTACAGCAGATCTGGGCAGTCTGTGAACCTTCATCCATTGGCCAAAGACCCCAGAAGGGTTACCTAAACTATATTTACCATATGGTATTTGTTTTAAACCAATTAATCTATGTAAGGCTTTATGTATCTATGACAGACTGTACCTACCGGCTGGTTTGGCCAACTCAGGAATCGGGTGTTCATCATGTATCTCCTTCTCCACAGGTTTTCCAGTCCTGCAAAGGAAACAAATATTCATATAAGTACTGACAGAAACCGACAAAACGTTTCAGACGAAAAGAACGCACAAGAAAATGAATAAGCTGCACTGTACGAGGTGAAGGGGTTTGGCTATCACCCTAATCCAGAGGTTTCCAAACTCTGTCCTCAAGGCACCCCAACAATCCAGGTTTTAAGGATATCCATGATTGAGCACAGATGGTTAAATCAAAAACAAATGTCACCTGTGCCCAAGTAAGGTATCCTCAAAACCTGGAGCCTTAGGGTGCCTTTAGGACAGAGTTTGGGAACCTCAGCCCTAACCTCTTTACAGCGGTACAAGTTACACATCACATCTTTCAAAACTATTTCCTCCAATGGAGCAAAATACTTTGTTCAACAAATCAAGAACCGGTGGTTTTAGGAAAAAGCAGAAACCAGAATAGATGGGAAACGCAACCTGCGCTGAGCTCTGCGTTATCTTACTCTGATACAATAATAAGCGGCCGTTAAAAAAAATGTTGTTCCAGCTCAGCTGCTGTTGTAATCACAGATGTCAGTCAAACAAATCATTCAGTACAATGGGACTTCATTAAGGTGACATTTCCCCTTTAAAGTTTACACCCCAAACCAGAGAGTCCCAAACTTTTTTGAATCACGGCGCCCTAGAGTGACAGCATCCTTTTCACGGCACCCCTCAGCCAAACGTTTGTTATTGAGAAATTCAGAAAAAATGTAGTAAAGAGAACTAAACCGTGCTGACCTGTCAACCTTAGGTTCAGTAACGTGGTTGTGGACAGGGTTAAGCTTCTGTTTGTCCACATATTTACATTACAGTAACCGTAAATCATTTGATTTGGTGCTGGACCACCAACCTGAGCGACCCCCGAAAGTGCCCCGAGGGACCCCCGCAAGTGCCCCGAGGGACCCCCGCAAGTGCCCCGAGGGACCCTGGCACAGTTTGGGAACCACTGCCCTAAACAAACCAAACAAACCTGCTTTTTGCCATGCACAGTGAGTCGCAGCTGTAGAGTAACTCACTTACCCAGAGACTCCTACAGCCAAAACAGAAGGACTGGGAGGGGGGCAATCCTCATCTTTAGCTGCAAAGAATCACATTTGTTGTAATACTGTAGTTGAGAGTGTAATAGGCAGCACAAATAGATCACTTTCCACTGCAAATCAGAAGCCTGTGACTATCACTTCAGACCAACTGATTGCATTATTTATATTTACAACAGGAATCAGAAGATGCGACATTTAGAAAATAAAATTAAAATAAATTACAGAACACAATTTGCCTGGAGATGCCAAACGCCTTGTGCTCAAGTAGCCATAAACAGGAAATTAAAAGCTGTCTGTATGGGACGGCTAACAATCCTTAAACCAGCAGAACTTATGCTGGGTACACACCGGCCGACACATTGAGCATTCAATTAAACGGCCGACATATCGTGTGTGCGTTGGCCAGTGTGTACCAGCGACATGTCTGAACGACGTAATTCAGAGACATATCAGGAGGCTGTGCTGCCCGGCCAATGAACAGATATCTGCACTTATTGGGGCACCGTGCTGTGTACGGGCAGTCAGCCGACCTGTACACTTGCAGCACGGGCCGGGGGCGATTGACAGCTCAATAGGGCGGGCCCATGTAAATGCCCGCCCAGTTGCGACGTCAGTCACGACGAATCGGGCAGTCTATGTTCTGCACAGGCTGCAGATATATTTGCTGATCAGTCGATCTGCAGATATATCGGTGAGGTGTGTACCCACCTTTACACGGGTTTCTAAACACGTTGAAGAGGAGAGCGCTCGCTGAGGGGTAAAAATTCTCTCGGCAGACAGTGAATGCTGACGTTGCAAATAAGCATTGGGGTTGCATCAAACAATAAGCATTAAGGCTGCAAAAGGACTGCAATGCTGGGTTAGCCTTAGAGGCATTACAGAGTTCTCACCGGGTGAATTGCTCATACGCAGATTGACTGCTTCGCATGACAGCAGCAAGGCTGCCAGCAGCTGAGAGGAGAAAGCCGCAAAGAAGGAGGACGTCGCTGGACCACGCTGGCGAGGAATCTTAAACGGCATATTTGTTAGTATCACTGAGATTCTACACGAAATATGCCGCTGGTATTAAGATTTGTTATTAAATGAGGCCCTAAATTTTCTTTTTTTTCCTCCCTCATTCACTGAAGTCCCTTCTTAAAGCATGAAGGTGGGTGAGCTGAATAGACATTACACCCTAAGGCTATGGTCACGCTGGGAAAAATAGAAGTGCAAGGGTGGGCGCGCCTAGGCATCACTGATCTCTGTGACAAAAGTAACCAAGGTCACAACTCTTGTTGTGCATTATACTTACCCTCATATTTTTCAAACTGCTCCAGCAAGCTGCTCAGGTCTGACGCCACAATACCTTAATAAAATGGAGAAAGGAGATGAGCCAATGCAGCGGTATAAAATACCAACACACGTTACACTCTCCCATAACACTATCCATCCTCAAAGGTTACCTGACACACAAGTGAAACTCCCCTCCGGTTCCCTGTGATTGGATGATGGTAAAGTGGGCTGGACCCTTTTCCCTGATGCACAGACCTCTTCTGCAGGTAAATGAAGGCCGGACTCTTGGGCTCTTTGGTTGGGGAGGATACAGGCCGTTACAGGGTTACCTTCCACCGCCACTACTGAAGTGTCATATTGGGTGGCTGTAATGTTGACATCAACTTTTGGTTTAACAGGAACAATGGAAGGTTTAGCAGATACAAGTGTTTTTACTTCTTGTGTGCAGACACCAGCAAGCACGGTCTGCTCAGCCTCAGTAGGTTTTAGTGGAGCCACGGGAGAAGATATCTCACCTCCTGGAGGGGTACTTGGCACAGATACAGAGAACGCAAGTGGTGGCTTTATCCGATAGCCAAGCTTTTGAGCAAGCATCGTCTGCTCAGCCTCAGTAGGTTTTAGTGGAGCCACGGGAGAAGATATCTCACCTCCCGGAGAGGTACTTGGCACAGATACAGAGGACGCAAGTGGTGGCTTTATCCGATAGCCAAGCTTTTGAGCCTTTTTTAAGATTTCCATTATTTTGAAGACCGTCTGGTTTGTTAATTGTTTGTCAGGCGCAGTAATATTTGCCTTCATGGAATCTGGTAGAGGTTTAGACTGGACTTTCACGACAGCTTTGCTAGGTGATGACTGTAAAGCAGACTGTTGAAGGTTGGGACATACTTGTGAGCAGAATTTTGATGTAGTCTTTTCCAAGCGCTGAGATGAAGGTTTGGTATGCTCAACACTTTCTAGTGTTTTAATGATTCTGGCCTCTCTTGCACCAATATCGCTATCTTCAAGCTTCTGCACTGGTATTTGGTTTGCTTGACATTTAGCAAGCACAGCATCGTGGTTACTGAGTTCTGTAGGTGGAGCTGGAGTTACTTTGGGCATCTTCTCAGCAGGCAGTTCATTGACACTCGCTGTACTAGAGGGAGCAAAGCTTTCAGCAGAGCTTTGCATATGGCTGTTATCAGGGATCATTGGGGGAACTTGAGGGTTTGACCAGTAAGGTGGTGGCAGCCCCGAAACCCAACTTGTAGGATGTACTGGCCCCACTGCAATAGGTGGTGGGGGAAATGAAGGCCATCCCAGCACTGGTGGAGGTGGTTGCATGGGTATTATGGGTGGCATGCAGTTTGGAAAATGTGGAACTACAGGCAAAGGCGGCATGCCAGGATAATATGCAGGATATGAAGGGACAGTAGGCCAATTGGGTGGATAGAAAGGTGGTGGTATATTTTGTTGAGAAGCTACCAGAGGTGGAGGAACAGTGTCGGCAATATTTCTACAGGGTGCTTCAGTTGGTTTCAGATGTGGAGCCTCCTGACTGGACACAGCCGTTAATGCCAACTTTGATGGGACAGAAGCTAAACTTACAGGAACATTTAGCTCAGAGGAAGAGTCCTCAGCCATATTTGGGACAGATGTGTTTTCCTCCGCTGGGATTTTATTTGATTTTGTTTGTACAATCAAACAAGGGAGTTCTGCCAACTCTGTTGGGGGCTCGGGAATAGATGGCCATTTACTGCAGGACACATTTTCATTCTCTTGCTCTGGGTTTGGTTTGCGGTGTTGAAGACGCTTCCTATACTCACTTAGGCTGAGTGACTTGGGCTTGGCCTCCTTGGTACATAGTGTGGAATCACAATCTTTCAGATATTCGCTTGTCGAGAAATTCATTTCCTCCAAATTTGAGCTCACCTTTAAATGGATATCAGGATCTGCAGAAACAAACATGTCCTGGCCACTTGCCTCATCAGACTTTGTATCACCACTTACAGCAGACACAGGAGTCACATCAGGTCCTGAGCTCTGATCTCCATCAGGTTTTTTGTTACTTTGGCCTACTGCATGGTCCTCTTCTGCAACTGCTTTTATACAATTTGGCTGCTCTTTTTCTGTACAAGTAAATACGTCTTTAGAAGCCTCAGCTGCCATTTTTCGCACAGGTTTGGTACTGTCTAAGCTTGCTCGTGTTCTCACTTTGGTGCGACCCATCTTAGATGAACGAATTTCCATCTGGGAATCCTTTTTCATCTGTTCCAATGTTTTCATTAAACAGTCAGACTCCTGCAACGCAGGGTTACCCAAGCGGCTTGGGGCAGGTTGGGCGGCACTTTGCGGTGTTACCTTATCTGGCACGTCTTGCGATTTGTCTTCACCATCACCTTTATCTTTACTTTTAACTTTTGATTTAGTGGTATTGATTAGTTTATCTTTGCTGGATTTCTTTCCCTTCAATCGCAGCCTTTCCTTGCCGGTAACTGGTACACGGATCATTGGGTCATCCTTCTTCTGAGAATCTGGAATCATTCCCTTCAGGTCTGGGTTACAACCATCGGTGTTGCTTGTATTATCCAAAGGTATATCAACGGTTTCATTAGTAGCCAAAGGTTTAGTGGATATTTCCTCTAGTACAGGCACAACTGCGATCACCTTGTTCAAACACTCATTTCCGTTCATAGAATCCATTGAACTCTCTATACTAGACAAACGTTTTCCATGACTGACGTATTCAGGAACACACTGCTCGGACGAGGATTCGGGTGACAACTGTGTTTTCATAGGCAATTCCCCAGGAGAGTCGGGTGTAGGAAGATCATCTTCTGAAGACATTGGGCTGAGCACATCCCCTGGGTGTTCCACAATTACAGGTACTTTTATACTTTGCCCTTGATCAGACACTATCTCAAGAAACACAGCATCGTCCAAAAGGCTTTCGTCTTCTTCAGGCTCTAGGCACACGGTTATAGCAGGTAGGCAGTAAGGGTGCATGTATTTAACCAAGTCATGTAGGGTAACATTTTCTGTATTAATGATACAAGGAGTGCGCTGCTGCAAGAACCGCTCGCGTTCCAGTTCTCTCATCTCAGCTCCGGTCTCCATGGAAAAGTCTTCGTCAAAAGCTAGTACACTGGGGGTTTTCTCTGGGCTTGGAACCTCTTCATCTTCTCCATCACTTCGTTGATTGCGAGTTAAACATCCTCTTAAACTTTTATGTCTGTTGCGCCTTTTTGGTGTAGAGCTGACCGTGTCTGGAAAGAGGTCCCAGTTTGGGCCGGAGCAGCGGCCGTCCATCTAAGGAAAACCACAAGACATGCATCAGCGCAGCTCTACAAACTTACATGTGCCATATGAAAATGACCCATTCATACATACAGCAAAGTACTTATAATTAAGTTAACCATGCAAAATAACTAAAAAAAACAAACAAAAAACCCCCAAAACTTTTGGTCCATTTCAATTCAGCGCGAATAAATGATTTCTTCTCGGAAAAACCCGACTAAAGTGCCGGCCACGAGGCCGTTTTCCGGCTTAGTGCGGCCGGCACTTTAGTTGGAGAATACCGGTTCTCGCGACTAAACATCCAGATAAAGTAGTGCGAATCGGACTTAACTTGTAACTGTTGAACTAAACACAGCCCTGACCTCAATTGGCCCATTTGTGCAGTATTTCCCAACTCCGGACCCCAAGCGACTTAATAGGGCTCAAGTGCGGACACCCTACAGAACTTAGGGCCTGATTCAGAGCCGGACGCTATTTGCGGTCGATCGTCCAGAAAATAGGGGTGGCTATTCAAATTAACCATTCGCTCTTTGCGGGCTGTTCACGCCTCTATGTCCGAACGAGCGAACAAAACTTGCGTTCGTTTTTTGAAAAAATACGCCCCCTGGCCGCTCGCATCCTACGTCATGTCCGCTATTTATTAGATTAATCGAGTACATCGACCAGCGTATGAACTGCTCACTATTCTTGTGGTTGGTTTTTGCTACCACAATCTTGCGAGCAGTTCTGGCTATAAAATAACCCATTGACGTGGTCAATGACGCTGCTGTATTAATTATGCACACCCTTAAAACGCCCGTTTTGACCTTTAAGCACGCCTGCGTTTGGATCTCCACTCCCCGTTTTCAAGCACCTTCCCCTGTTACCACCCACATACGCCTCCTCCTGTCACTCAAAATAGCAGGCATTCGCTATTTAGCGAACAAACGATTTTCGGCCGCACTGACTGGTTTGCGCATGCGTATTACGATCCGTACGCATGCGCAGTTGGGCAAACATCGCTCGGAGCGAACGAGCGGCCGCTTACAAGCGGCTCTGAATCAGGCCCTTAGTACCACTAGGTGAAGTTAAAGACTTCAATTGGGAGCCATTGCTTTTATGAGAACCACTTTGCAATAAGGAAATCACTTAATCATATTGTGTGAGCGCAGACTAGAAACACGGGCACAGGAACTGTAACCAAGAAGATGATGTAACCCACCCACAGTATCCTGCCTCCTCTACGCCGCTGGAGAGTGCCTACTATTGTATCCCAACACTTCCCTACAGAAAACCATTCATGGGGGCTATTAGAAGTCTACAACCACTGCGAGCAGAGCCCCGTAACTTGCTTTTATATTTTGTTCCCAGTTACACCAGCTTAGTAACCAGCCAGGATCTGGATTGGAAATCTGTAGCCATGAATTAAAAGAACGGCATTCTCACTTCTGGAGCACCAAAACCAACAGAGTTAGCGAGAGCAACTGATTATTCTGTATTGTGAACAAATGAAGCATGAGATACTTCTTACAGATTGGGCAAACAATACTGCATGGCTCCAACTCCAATATTATAGGAGTCTTTAAAGCATGTCATATACACAGTGATATCAGTCAATACTGGGCAACTGGCCAGATATTGGAGAGTGTGATCCAAAACACCGTGACGATGCCAAGAAATTTATATATGAAAGTAAATGGGATCATTATCAGGCAGAGCAGTAAGAGATACCAGAATGCGACCACTATTTGCCTGTATCACAGGCATCTGCTGACCACAGCAAAGACATTTGGATCATTCCCTTGGCTTTACTCCTGGCCAAGTAGAAACGTCAGCATATGGGAGCGATTCAACTCAACAAGATGTGAATAGCGCATGATGTGAATAGCGCTAGGATCAAGAGATATGGTAAGAACTTACCTTTGTTATCTCTGTTTCTACGAAGTCCATAGGGTCCACAGGGTTGACCTTGGGGTATAGCTGGATCTGGATCCACGGGCACCACGCAGTTAAAGCTTTGCTGCTCCCAGGATGCACTTGGGTCCGTCCTCCTCTATACCCCGCCCCGGCCACAGGCACCTCAGTTGGTAAGCAGCTAAGGCCGGAGGAGGAGACTAAACAGAGAGAAGGAAGACTGGAACACACAAGAAACCATACTCACAGAAATGGGAGACGGAAAACCGGTGACCAGCCACACAGCCCATTTGAAGCCAGGTGCGTCAGGGCGGGCGCCCTGTGGACCCTATGGACTTCGTAGAAACAGAGATAAAAAAGGTAAGTTCTTACCATATCTCTTGTTTTCTACTTCAGGGTCCATAGGGGGTCCACAGGGTTGACCTTGGGGATGTCCCAAAGCAGTTCAACTAAGGGCGGGGACGCTCCTGTGCTGAAAGGAGTACCCGGCGCCCAAAGGATGCATCCTGAGAGGCGAAGGTGTCAAACGCATAAAACCTCAAAAACGTCTGAATTGAAGACCAAGTAGCCGCCTTACACAGCTGAACAGCGGAGGCGCCACGTCTAGCAGCCCAAGAGGGACCCACAGAACGAGTGGACTGAGCCTTAACAGAGGCTGGCACAGGTAAACCCTCCTGCGCATAAGCCTCACAAATAACTGAACGAAGCCAACGGGCTAACGTTTGCTTGTTGGCAGGCCAACCCCTCTTGTGAAAACCGAAGAGGACAAACAAAGAATCCGACTTCCTAACCGAAGCAGTCCGGTCCACATCCAAGGAAGCCTCACCAGCAGAAAGATCAGGTGACTGAAAAGCTGGCACAACAAGTTCCTGATTAATGTGGAACTTTGAAACCACTTTGGGCAAAAACTCAGGACGCGTGCGGAGCACTGACCTGTCCTGGTGAAAAATCAGAAAAGGAGGGCGACAGGAAAGCGCCCCCAATTCTGAAACCCTCCTGGCCGAAGCAATTGCCAGGAGAAAAATGGTCTTAAACGTCAGCCACTTGAGCTCCACCGACTCAAGCGGCTCAAAAGGAGGACCCTGCAAGACCCTCAGTACCACCGTCAAGTCCCACGGAGCCACCGGAGGCACGAAGGGAGGCTGGATCCTGAGAACACCTTGGAAAAAGGTGTAAACATCTGGCAGTGTAGCAATCCGTCGCTGAAACCACACGGACAAAGCAGACACATGAACCTTCAGAGAGGCCAGGCGTAAGCCGAGGTCCAAACCCGATTGAAGAAATTCCAAGATTCTGGAAACCCGGAACACCTGCGGATCATAGTTTCTGGATTCACACCACTGAAAATAAGTGCGCCACACCCTGTGGTAAATCCGCGCGGAGGCAGGCTTGCGTGCCCTAAGCATGGTACCAATCACTGAACTGGAGAAACCCCTAGACCTCAAGACGGCTGTCTCAAGAGCCACGCCGTCAAAGACAGCCGACCCAGATCCGGGTAAAGGCAGGGCCCCTGAGACAACAGGTCCCGACGCTGAGGAAGAAGGTACGGAGCGTCGATGGAGAGGCACCTCAGATCGGAGTACCAAGGACGTCTGGGCCACGCCGGAGCCACCAGCACGAGCGTGCCGCCGTCCTGCTTGAATTTCCGCAGAACCCGAGGAAGTAAGGATATCGGAGGAAACAGATACGCCAGGTGAAACGTCCATTTCACCGACAGAGCGTCTACCAGACAGGCGCCTGCGTCTCTTGTCCTTGACCCGTAAACGGGCAACTTGTGATTGTGACGGGAGGCCATCAAGTCCAGCTCCGGCAGCCCCCACCTGTCCACGAGTAGCTGAAACACCTCTGGGTGAAGCGACCATTCCCCGGGATGCACATCGTGACGGCTGAGGAAGTCCGCCTCCCAATTGAGGACTCCGGGAATGAAGACTGCCGAGATCGCTGGAACATGACACTCCGCCCAAGCAAGAATGCGAGACACCTCCGACATTGCTGCCCGACTGCGAGTTCCCCCTTGGTGGTTGATGTACGCCACCGTGGTAGCGTTGTCGGACTGCACCTGAACCGCCCTTCCGTGAAGAGCGGGGCCGGACGACTGCAGGGCCCTGTACACAGCCCGCAGTTCCAGGATGTTGATGGGGAGAAGTGCTTCTTCCGCGGACCAACGACCCTGAAGCGATAATGAGCCGGTCACTGCCCCCCAACCCCGAAGACTGGCATCCGTCGTGAGCAGGACCCAGTCCGGGATCCAAAAGGGGCGCCCCTCGACCAGATGCACCGTCTGAAGCCACCAAGCCAAAGACTGCCGAACCTCCGCGGACAACACCAGCATCTGAGAGCGGATCCGGTGAGGTAACCCGTTCCATTCCGATAGAATCAGCGCCTGCAGGGGCCGGGAATGGAACTGGGCAAATTCCACCATGTCGAATGTCGACACCATGGACCCCAGAACTCTCATAGCTGAATGGACCGACAGGCGGCAACTGCTCAGGCAACTGTGTATCCGCAGCTGCAGGGAGTCAGGAAAATCCGCTACTGACGAGAATCCAGCATGGCTCCCAAATGAACCATCCGCTGTGATGGAATCAGGGAGGACTTCTTCCAGTTTATCAACCACCCGTGTGCTTGAAGACAAGCAATGGTCAGGTGGAGATGTCGAAGAAGCACCTCCGGGGAGCTCGCCAGCAGCAGAAGATCGTCCAGGTACGGCAACAGACGTAGACCCTGACCCCGAAGGTGGGCAGCCATAACCGCCATCACCTTGGTGAACACCCTCGGAGCCGTGGAAAGGCCAAAAGGCAACGCCCGAAATTGGTAGTGATGGTTCAGGATAGCAAACCTCAGATACCGCTGATGTGCCGGTGCTATGGGCACATGGAGATAGGCGTCCTGGATATCGAGGGAGACCATATAATCCCCGGGTTCCATCGCCAGAATGATGGAACGTAACGTTTCCATCCTGAACCTGGGAACTCTGAGGTATCTGTTCAGAGACTTCAAATTCAGGATAGGGCGATGAGAACCATTGGGTTTCTGTACCAGAAACAGAGTAGAATAGTACCCCGTCCCGCGCTGAGACTGCGGAACGGGAACAATGACCCCTGCTTGTAGCAAGGATTCTATAGCTACCTGAATCTGACCAGCTTTGGTCTTGTCCAGAGAAGGACTCGTACAGAAAAACTGGTGGGGCGGCCTGAACCGAAAAGACAGGGCGTACCCCTGAGAGACTACTTCTCGAACCCAGGCATCCGTGGTGGTATTGTGCCAACACTGGGCGAATTGGAGAAGTCGGCCTCCCACTCTGGGGTCCCCCAGAGAGAGGCCCGTCCCATCAGGCAGCAGGCTTATCCTCCTGCTTGGAAGAAGGGCGTCGAGCACTCCATGCCTGCTTCTTGGGCTTGGGTGCGGCCTTGGTCGCCGAATGTCTCGGGAAGGACTGGCCCTTGGCCTTACCCTGAACCCGAAAGGACCGAAAGGCAGAGCTCCTCACTTTAGCCGGCGCAGAGGCCGAAGGGAGAAAAGCCGACTTGGACTTAGCCAAAGTATCCACTATTCTGTCCAAATCCGGACCAAATAGTAAATCACCATTAAAAGGCAAGGCCTCCAGACCCTTTTTTGAATCTGCATCAGCCCTCCAGGACCTCAGCCACAGGGAGCGCCGAGCAGATACCGCTGCAGCCGACACCCTAGAAGTGAGCAGGCTGGCATCCAAAGACGCTTCCCCAATATAGGAAGCTGCATCCCGCATCTGTCCCACTAACGCTCTCTGGATATCCGGAGCCTCATCAGGAAAGGTATCCTCCAAGGCATTGGCCCATGCCTCAATGGCTTTAGCCACCCAGGAGATAGCCATGGACGGGCGAGCCACCGCCCCGGAAAGAGAATAAATGGACTTTAAACAAGTCTCCACCTTCCTGTCCGTGGGATCCTTCAAAGAGGAGATAGACGGCAATGGCAACGTCGCGCTTTTGATCAAGCGGGTAACGTGGGAATCCACCGCCGGCGGAGTTTCCTATTTCCTGCAATGAGCTTCAGGAAAAGGATAGTTCGCCGCCAACCTCTTCTGTGGATGGAACCTCTTACTAGGTAATTGCCAGGCCGCCGCCATATGATCCGATAATTGATCAGACAGGGGGAACACAGTTGAGGTCACCTTGGCCTTTTTAAAATTAGGAAACTTCGACCTAGGAGCCGGCGCATCATCCTCAACATGTAGGATAGCCCGCACCGCCCTAACTAAGGCTGGAACATTAATGGAGGACTTAGCTTCCACCTCCTGCCCCATGACATCAGAGTCAGAGTCCTCATGGATTTCTCCATCATCTGAGGACACTTCCGAGTCCGACAACTGCGCAGCTAGTGAACTCACAACCGGACGTTTAGACACCCTTGGTGGCACATCACCTTGCAACATGGACTGAAACGCCGAGGATGAAGCCGCCAGACTCTGTACGGAGCTGGATAGAACATCCACCCAAGGCGGAGGCTGCAAAGGCACTACAGACTGACACGTCCCTGGGGAAGACTGCACATACACAGGCAGTCCCGAGTAAGGACCCACAGTCTGGGCCCCGGGGGAAGACCGCAACATTTGTGGAACCCTCGGGGAATGGGGGATGGTGGGCTGCGGTAACGCCCTAGAAGGGACCGCTGATGGGACCGATAACCGGTCCGCAATAGACGCCAGCACCTGTGAAAACATCGCCCAAGGAGGGTCCTGTGATACAGGGGGGTTGGAGGGGCCCGGTACCAGCTGGCACCGCCCGCACAGACCATCCTGAGATAAGTCCTCCCCATCAACTCCAGCAGCACAGCGTCTGCAGGAAAATAACACAGGAGCCACAGAGCGCTCAGTCTCCTCATCAGACACGATACCGTAAATCACAAGAAACAGGTATCACGAGAGGAATTACGGTTTTAACACCCGCGCACTCACCAGTATGCGACACAACAGCCCAGATATGGTACTGTGTAGCACACAACAGTATGTGACTGACCCCACAAATACGTGTTTTATATAAGTGAGGGTCTCAGAAAAACGCCCTTCCCCCACACACCTGCCGGGCCGTAGGAGAAGGAAAGGGATAGGTATAAGCTGACAGTAAAGGAGAATAAGTCACAGACAGGCAGCACTAGCAATAGTCACATACAATGCAGAAAAGTTATACTCACTGCACCTTCCGCTACAATCAACCGCCCAGATTCAGTGTCTGGGAGGGCTATAGCGCTGTGTACACTGTCCTTTAGCAGGGGAGAGGTACACAGGGGGACCGGTCCACTTGATACCGCCTGGGAGTCTGCGATGTGCCAGTAAAGATGGCCGCCGGAGACCTCAGAGGAGGAGTGGCCGAGAGATAAGAGCAGCTCAGCGACGCCAGACTCCTAGTTGAAAGGCGCGCTGAGCTGAGGGGAGGAGCCGCTAGACAGGGAAGGCTGCCTCCCCTGGCTAGCAATTAACCCCCGGGTTGCCGGTCCCGCTACCAGCCTGATACCCTGGTGGTCTAGCGGACACGCGGGGTATTCCTCAATTGAGGGGGAGCCCGCCGCCGCCGCTAGCGCCTCCGGTCTGTCCCCAGAGACCGGAGGCTCCTGACGGCATTGAAGTATCCGCGGGCCGCCGCACGCGGCGACCCGCGGCTTACCTGATCCCCGTCGCGTCCGGCAGCAGTCAAGGGAGTCCCCAGAGCCCGGCTAGTACAGGCTCTGGGGTCCCGCCGCGATCCCCAGAGCTGTACTGGCGTCGCGGCGCCAGCGGGGAGAAGGAGCGGCAGCGTGGACGTCCTAAAGGACAGTCTGATGCTGCCGCTCTAACAGTGTAAAAAAAGTAGAAAAAAATAAAAAATTTCTCTTTTAAAATAAAGCTTAGGGGCTGCTCCTGCAGCCCCACTGCGACAGGGTGACCCGACTCTGGCCGGGCACCAACTAAAACTGAGGTGCCTGTGGCCGGGGCGGGGTATAGAGGAGGACGGACCCAAGTGCATCCTGGGAGCAGCAAAGCTTTAACTGCGTGGTGCCCGTGGATCCAGATCCAGCTATACCCCAAGGTCAACCCTGTGGACCCCCTATGGACCCTGAAGTAGAAAGGAGGAGTTCCCAGAGCTATATAATTGTCCCAATCGCGCTATGTACATAGACGGGAGATGCTGCTTACCGCACCTGTTCAGTCGCGCTAACCAGCGTTCTCCGACTAAAGTGCCGGCAGCTACGCTGTTAGCGCAGCGCTAAGCCAGAAAACAGCATCGTGACCGGCGCTTAAGTCGGATTTCTGCTCGCACCTCAGGAGGGTGAGCGCAGAAATTCTGTAGTCGGCCTTAACAGCGCGTCACTTGAATAGCCCCAGGAACTCATTCCCAGTGCTTTCCAAATAGCATTGAATCGCCCCCCTATGTTGGCTGCCCAAAATCGCTCCCAAAAGGTAACTTTTATGCAAGAAATTAAATTCAGGCTAAAACAAAAGCAATACACATTTTTATTTTCTCTGCAGGTTATTATATGAGCAGAAATATTAATACAAAAACCACGACAGACTTACAGAACCAATATCGCGACACCTTGATGACACCAGCAGTTCTGTATCGGGAATCGTGTCGAAGGGGGACATATTCTCATCGTCTGCATTGTCCAGAATCTCCGTCAGAGCAGTGAGAAGACTCAGCTCATTCGCCTCATCCAGGTGGCCTTTGTTCTTCAAGACAGGAAAGTCACTTTTACAAACATGAGCAGATACCGGAAAATTCTACGTTTCATTATAGACTACATCGCTTGCCTTCATGGACTCTACATCTAATCTGTAGTCAAGAACATTTAATGAACATAACTCAAGTAACTTGCGCGAAGGCAAGGGATAAAGAGCGCGTGTCCGAGATATAAATGAAACCATGAAATCAGGTGGGACCATTGACTGTGTCATACCTCGGCCAGGGCACCAGTATCATCAATGATGGAAATGAGTGAGCTGTCAATGTAACCATGGAAGGTTCCCAGTATCCCTCCCGCGTCCAGGGCGAGGTCCGAGAGGCCGTCAGAGGTGTCGTCATCCTCCAGGTCGTGACACTGTAATATAATAGCTCTTGTGGTTAGGAATTAATGTGCAATATTTGAAATGACTACAAGCAGATGCAATTCAGATAGCGGTACAGTGGATTTGATGGGACCCAGCAAAACGGAGGCGAAAAGTGCCGTTAGATTTGGGGAAATTAGCCTGACACCCCCCAAAAGATGCACTAACATTGGGGATCAATCTAGTGGCCCCCCGAACAGCCCTGCTGAAGGTATTTGGGTTACTTAAATGCGCTCAATAGCTGCTAATTAGCGTCTTTGCACAAGTGGTGAAGAATCGCATTTAGCAGGTTTTTTGGGAGAAAAATAGTCCCAGCAAATTTAGGGTACATGAAAACGGGTGCATGGTTAAAAATCGCAAAAGTGAAGTTTTAAAAACGCACCTTCAGCGAGCACCGGCAATCAAAAAAAAAAAAAAAAACCCTCACCCATACTTGCAGACCCCCCAAAATCTTAGTTTGCTAGTTTTTAAGTTTGTACCCCGACTGATTTTTTTTCATCATCATTATTTGGGGGTGTTCATTATTTTTAGTGTTTTTTTAACGCAGTTATGCTTTGGGGGCTGTCCTAAGGGTGCTGAGTGGTTTCCCGACGTTTGCACCCCAAAACCACAATTCTGCACTTTTTTTAACCACCGATTCATAGGCAAATCTTTTTTGCCTACTACATTGCATTTTCGCGTCCATGAAAAGTATGTGGAATTGAATACGGCGATCGGTGAAACTTTGACCGAAAACGGCTTTTCGCGTTTAATTGAATACGGCCCTAAATTTGAATCACATAAAAAAAAAAAAACGTAGAAAACATTGTTCAGGGTTACCCTGGAATTTCTCTGCATTTGTTTATAATTAAACCTAACATCTCATTTCATTACATACAGCGAATGCAAATCTTACACCTTTAGAACCCTGTCCTGGTGGAACCTGATAGAGATTGATAATCTGAAGCTCCTAGGTTACCCTAATGGTGGGTACACACTACACGATATGCTCCCTGAGCGATATCGTGTAGTGTGTCCCCGGCAGGCTGTGCTCAGTGTCGTTCATGACATTGAGCACAGCCGCTGAACGATATCATTAACGATATCGTTCAGCGCCGGGCTCTCTCCCCCATTCCCTGACATGCAGCAACCTGACGAGATCGTCAGGTTGGCCTGCATGTCAGCCCGATGAACGATGACGACGAACGACCCGCGGGAACGCGCGTCGTCGTCATCATTCATCTTTTTGGGCTTAAAAATGGACGATAAAGTGGACGACTGAACGATAACGATATCGTTATCGTTCAGTCGTCCACTTTATCGCCCAGTGTGTACGCACCTTTAAGTGACACATTCATTTAGAAAATATTTGCTACTTAAAAAACGCAATTATGCCAGCTATAAAAATATGCGATGTGGTGATAGGCAGCCTGATCCACTTCGGGGGGCGGATTGAGCAGCCCACTAACTTTAAAAAAGGTCCTTAGGTCACTATTAACAGTAAGTTAATACATCTAAACAATAAAAGATCACCTGTAATAAAAGATCAGCAGGCATTTAAACAAGCATTACAAGCTACAACAGATCCGACAGGGCAAGACAGAGCTGGGGCTGAAAGTGCATATTTGGAGCCTGATGCCCACCATTGGGCTAGAGACACCAAGAAAGTGCCCAAAGAGAAAAGACATACAGACAAGTATGGTATCAAGCACTACAGAACACAACTGTTCCCTGCCGCAGCCCAAGAAATCTTATTACATTAGTCCAGGTGTGTACATCCAATAGCTGAAACAGGTACTACAGGTTACACAGGAAACACAAGAAGTCATGCACCAAATAAATGAGATGTGCTTCACCATCCCATCAGCTAAACAGCTAACATAGAACAGACACAATGGTTCTTTACGCGCCTATAAGCAATGGGCACTGGATTCAATTGTTACTTCAATCTGGAGAGCCGCCCATAACTAATCACGCCGAAATGTATCCAGACACTACGCAGATTTCTGCTCACCACCTCAGGAAGGCGAGAGCAGAAATCTGGGCGCCCGATCGGAGCACCAACTGAAATTACTCAGTCGGGCGCCCATTACGAAAAATTAATTCCACCACATACAAAGGACGACGAGGACTGATGACTTTATCACTGTAAAGGTGGCCATACACGGTGAGATTCAAAGTTGGTAAGATCAGTTGTACGATTTCCCTTGAAATTCTTCATAAGATGTGGTCAAATGGTGTACGATTGATCAGTAAGATCATATGATAAGATGCATAGAAGTGAATCAGGTTGTACTCGAAAGATCATAGGTCTCTCTGCAAAACCATTTGATCTGCGATCCAACTAGACGAAGGCAGGGACGCGCATCGGGGGTTACAGAAGACACAAAATACAGCTATTTTCATAAGATTGGTCTGTCTAACCTGTAATTGCCCAAATCGTGTGAAAAATCGTCCAGTATATGGCCAGCATTAGCTTCTCAAGGGAAACTTGGAAATTTTGTAACAAATCAGTTATTGCTTTCATATCACAGTAGCAAAAGAATCTTCAGTGACATTACAGACACAATCCAGGAGAATATATACATTTCCCAGTGTAAATATTCTAGTAAAGAAAAGATCCATCATGGTTTGTGCTATGGAACGTGGCATACAAGGTCTAGAGCAGTAAAGTCCAGATAAAGAATTTATTTCTCCAGAAATCGTTGGAGAATTCCCTCACATAAAAAGCCACGGATTTGGTGCAGACTGGTTCCCATTTTATTTGTACATTTATATAAATTTCCTAGACCAGCAAGTACTCAACTATCCAAACTAGGGGTGTGCACCGGCCACTTTTCCTGTTTTGGATCTGGATCTTTCTTCGTGTTTTGGATCTGGATTGGTTTTGCCAAAACCACCCTTCCGTGTTTTGGGTTCTGGGTTTTGGATCTGTATTTTTTTGGAAAAAAAAGCATAAAAACAACTAAAATCACAGAATTCGTGGGTTTTTATGTTGCTATGCTATTAACCTCAATAACCTTAATTTCCACTCATTTCCAGTCTATTCTGAACACCTCACAATATTGTTTTTAGGCCAAAAGGTTGCACCGAGGTAGCTGGATGACTATGCTAAGCGACAAGTGGGCGGCACAAACACGTGGCCCATCTAGGAGTGACACTGCAGTGGCAGACAGGATGGCAGTTTGAAAAACTAGGTCCCAAACAGTACATGATGCAAAGAAAAAATAGTTTATGTTGTATAAACAGGACATGCAAACTTTAACAAACCAATCATATCAGCATCAGTGTCTGCCACACGACTGTGGCTGAAATGATTGGTTCGTTTGGGCCCCCACAAAACAAGCTGGCAATTAATCTGTCCCTGCACAAACTGGCTCTACGGAGGCAAAATGTCGTCCTCATCCTCTTCAGTGTTGTGTACATCCTCACAGAGTATTAAGTCGTTCCCGCTGGAAACCAGCACCCCAGGTCCCTCTGTACGTTCTGGAGGCTAGTCTCCCAGGAAGAATTGATAATTCATTTTGATGATCATCTTCTCCACATTTTGTGGAAGCAACCTCCTAAACCTTTAGCTGACAAGGGCCCTCATTCAGAGCCGTACGCTCTGAGCAGAGCGCACGCTCTGAATGAGGGCCGGGCTCCATTTTCATGGAGCGTCCTCCTGGACGTTCGTATAGCTGTGGGTCACCACCCACAGGCTATACGAGCGTGCTTTGTGATGGCCGCGATGGTCGAGACCATCGCGACCATCGAAATTGCGAGCCGGAGCCTGCGGTTGAGGTTTTCAACCGCAAGCTCCGGAGTGATTTTGGCTCTATCAGAGCCAAAATCACTCCCACTGACATCACTAGTGATGTCAGTGGGCCGGCTTCTGACGGGAGGCGTTCCCGTGGGAACGCCCCCGTCAGGGAGGCACGCCCCCGGCACGCCCACCAAAGGGGGCGTGCTGTCAATCAACATTGACAGCACGCCCCCTTTGATCGGACACAACGAGCGAAGGACTTTCCTTCGCTCGTCGCGTCTGGCGCATGCGCACGACGGAGCTCCCTCCATCGGGCGCATGCTCAGTGCATAACATCGACCCACTTGCGAGCGGACAGCCGCTCGCGAGTGGGTCTGAATCAGGCCCAAGGTTCCCAGCTGCACTAAACACTCTTTCGGAGTACACACTGGAGAGGGGGCAACTCAGGTAAAATAGAGCCAGTTTGTACAGGGGCCTCCAAATTGCCTCTTTTTCCTGCCAGTACAGGTACGGACTGTCTGACATGCCTACTTGGATGCTGTCACCGATGTAATCCTCCACCATTCTGTCAATGGTGAAAGTATCATATGCAGTGATAGTAGACATGTCAGAAATTGTTACTAGGTCCTTCAGTCTGGACCAGATGTCCAAACTTGGTCCTGCCTGCCCTGCATCACCGCCAGCGGGTTGCTAAGGATACCTAATTGTTTCCTGGCAGCCCCAGTTGCGGGAGAAAATGAAGGAGCTGTTGACGTGTCACGTTCCGCTTCAGCGTACAGTGTTTTCACCAGCAGGGCATTGCACCTCTGCAGGCTTGTGTCGGCCGGAAAGAGACACCACATAGGCTTTAAACCTAGGATCGAGCACGGTGGCCAAAATGTAGTGGTCTGATTTCAACAGACTGCCCACCCTCGAATCCTGGCAAAGCGAATGAAGGGCTTCATCCACAAGTCCCACATGCCAAGCGGAATCGCTCAGTCTTAGCTCCTCCTTCATTTTCTCCAGCTGCTTCTGCAAAAGCCTGATGAGGGGAATGACCGGACTCAAGCTGGCAGCATCTGAACTGACTTCACGTGTGGCAAGTTCAAAGGGCTGGAGAACCTTGCACAACACGGGAATCATTCTCCACTGCGCTTGAGTCAGGTGCATACCCCCTCCTTTGCCTATGTCACAGGGGGATGTATAGGCTTGAATGGCCTTTTGCTGCTCCTCCATCCTCTGAAGCATATAGAGGGTTGAGTTCCACCGCGTCACAACCTCTTGCTTCATGTGATGGCAGGGCAGGTTCAAGACTGTTTGATCGCGCTCCAGTCCTCGGCACGCAGTCGCTGAATGGCGAAAGTGGGCAGAAACTTTTCGGGCCACACAGAAGCGTCTCCTGCACTCCGTCGTTTTTCAGAAAATTCTGCACCACCAAATTTATTGTATGAGCAAAACATGGGACGTGCTGGAATTTGCCCAGATGTAATGCCCACACAATATTGGTGGCGTTGTCAAATATCACAAATCCCCAGGAGAGTCTAAGTGGGGTAAGCCACTGGGCGATGATTTCCCGCAGTTTCTCTAAGAGGTTGTCAGCGGTGTGCCTCTTACTGAAACCGGTGATACACAGCGTAGCCTGCCTTGGAACGAGCTGGCGTTTCTGAGATGCTGCCACTGGTGACGCTGCTGTTGTTGCTGCGTAAGGTGATACATCTACCCAGTGGGCTGTCACCGTCATATAGTCCTTAGTCTGCCCTGTTCCACCTGTCCACGGTTAAGTGGACATTGGGTACAACCGCATTTTTTTAGGTCACTGAGGACACTTTTTCTGACGTCTCTGTACATTCTCTATCTCCTGCCTAGTGAAGTGGAACCTAGATGGGATTTGGAACCAGGGACACACTACCTCCATCAATTGTCTAAATCCCACTGCACTAATGGCGGATACCGGGCGCACATCTAACAACGACAAAGCTGTCAAGGCCTCAGTTATCCGCTTTGTTTCAGGATGACTGCTGTCGTACTTCATCCTCCTCGCTAAGGACTGTTGGAGGGTCAATTGTTTAGTAAGAGTAGTGGTGTTCCTACTTCCGCTCTGGGATGATGAACGACTCCCAGCAGCAGCGGCAGCAGTAGGCGTAGCAATGCAGGATCCTCCGGAGGAATCCCGGATAGGAGAGTCAGTCATGCCAGTGACATGGCCTGCAGGACTACTCCGATCCTGACTAAGGAGGAAATTGACAAGGAGGGAGTTGACTGTGTGGTTTGCAGGTGCTTGGATACAACAGGACAAAGGGATTTAGGTGTCCCTGGACTGCTTACGGTCTTAGCCAAAGTTTCTGAACTTGACAGTAACTTTTTATGAACGCGCTGCAGGTGACATAAGGGAGGATCTTCCTAGGTGGTTAACGTCCCTACCCCTACTTATTTCACCTTTACATATGGTACATATGGCAAGACAGTTGTTGTCCGGATTATAGGTGGAATGTTTGGTCTTCTGCCCAGGCATGACCGTGATGGGCTTTTTCATCCCACGAACAACAACTGTCTCCCCCGGTGCCTGATTTAAACAAACCACATCACTATCAGAATCCTCCTAGTCAACTTCCTTCTTAGCGCCAGCTACACCAATATCCTCATCCTGTTGTACTTCAACAGTGACATCTTCATTTTGAATATCAGCAAGTGGACTGTGGGTGCTCCTTCCAGCACTTGCAGAGGGCGTGCAAATGGTGGAAAGAGCCACCACTTCCCGTCCAGTGCTGGGAAGGTCAGGCATCGCAACCGCCACCACACTTGGACTCTCCTTGGGGATTTGTGATATCTTCTTAGAACGCACAGTTCTTCGCTGTGCTTTTGCCAGCTTAACTAGTTTGATTTTTGTAGCATGAGGAGGAGGGCTTCCATCGTCATGTGACACTGAACCACTAGTCATGAACATAGGGAAAGACCTTAGCCGTTCCTTGCCACTCCGTGTCGTAAATGGCATATTGGCAAGTTTACGTTTCTCCTCAGATGATTTAAATTAATTTTTTTAAGGTCATTTTCCTGAACTTTGTCATTTGGGATTTTATATGTCCTCTACTGACATTGGGCATAGGCCTTGGCAGATGACGTTGATGGCATTTTATCGTCAATGTCATAACTAGTGGCAGCAGCTTCAGCACTAGGAGGAAGTGGTTCTTGATCTTTCTCTATTTTATTTTTATATCGGACAAATTTTTGCCCTCCATTTATGTGATATTGATATATATGTGTGGCTAAAGAACACACAAAAATTATTTTTTTGGAGTGCACTTTGGGGGTTACACCACCCTTCCGCAGACAAGCTAGCCGGCCCTTTACTTATGACACAGGCGCACGCTTGGCGCTGCTACTTTGTTGATGCATGTGCGGCTACTGCGCACACAATTCACAAACAGAAAAAAAATAATTGTTTTTTTGGCACTTGGGGGGAGCACCCCTGATGGACAGATCACCCCATGGACAACACTACAGCACCCCTTTAGGACTACAGCCTTTATGGCACACTGCACAACACAGCCCAGCCAGCCCCTATGGACAACAGCAGCACAAGACAGCTCAGCCAGCCCCTATGGACAACATCAGCACAACACAGCCCAGCCAACCCCTATGGACAACAGCAGCACAACACAGCCCAGCCAACCCCTATGGACAACAGCAGCACAACACAGCCCAGCCAACCCCTATGGACAACAGCAGCACAACACAGCTCAGCCAGCCCCTATGGACAACAGCAGCACAGCCCAGCCAGCCCCTATGGACAACAGCAGCACAACACAGCCCAGCCAGCCCCTATGGACAACAGCAGCACAACACAGCCCAGCCAGCCCCTATGGACAACATCAGCACAACACAGCCCAGCCAACCCCTATGGACAACATCAGCACAACACAGCCCAGCCAACCCCTATGGACAACATCAGCACAACACAGCCCAGCCAACCCCTATGGACAACATCAGCACAACACAGCCCAGCCAACCCCTATGGACAACATCAGCACAACACAGCCCAGCCAACCCCTATGGACAACATCAGCACAACACAGCCCAGCCAACCCCTATGGACAACATCAGCACAACACAGCCCAGCCAACCCCTATGGACAACATCAGCACAACACAGCCCAGCCAACCCCTATGGACAACATCAGCACAACACAGCCCAGCCAACCCCTATGGACAACATCAGCACAACACAGCCCAGCCAACCCCTATGGACAACATCAGCACAACACAGCCCAGCCAACCCCTATGGACAACATCAGCACAACACAGCCCAGCCAACCCCTATGGACAACATCAGCACAACACAGCCCAGCCAACCCCTATGGACAACATCAGCACAACACAGCCCAGCCAACCCCTATGGACAACATCAGCACAACACAGCCCAGCCAACCCCTATGGACAACATCAGCACAACACAGCCCAGCCAACCCCTATGGACAACATCAGCACAACACAGCCCAGCCAACCCCTATGGACAACATCAGCACAACACAGCCCAGCCAACCCCTATGGACAACATCAGCACAACACAGCCCAGCCAACCCCTATGGACAACATCAGCACAACACAGCCCAGCCAACCCCTATGGACAACATCAGCACAACACAGCCCAGCCAACCCCTATGGACAACATCAGCACAACACAGCCCAGCCAACCCCTATGGACAACATCAGCACAACACAGCCCAGCCAACCCCTATGGACAACATCAGCACAACACAGCCCAGCCAACCCCTATGGACAACATCAGCACAACACAGCCCAGCCAACCCCTATGGACAACATCAGCACAACACAGCCCAGCCAACCCCTATGGACAACATCAGCACAACACAGCCCAGCCAACCCCTATGGACAACAGCAGCACAACACAGCCCATCCAGCCCCTATGGACAACAGCAGCACAACACAGCCCAGCCAGCCCCTATGGACAACAGCAGCACAACACAGCCCAGCCAGCCCCTATGGACAACAGCAGCACAACACAGCTCAGCCAGCCCCTATGGACAACATCAGCACAACACAGCCCAGCCAACCCCTATGGACAACAGCAGCACAACACAGCCCAGCCAGCCCCTATGGACTTTGGAGTGGACACAGCCCCTATGGACAACAGCAGCACAGCACAACACAGCCCAGCCAGCTTTAACTCCCACCCTCCCTCTTCACTGTCCACAGCCGGAGTGAAAAATGGCGTCGACGCAGGGACCTTTTATAGATTCCGAAACCCGCGAGATCCAACAGCGGGATGACGACGTTTTGCCTCGATTTCAAATCCGAGTCAGGTGGGAAAACCTGAGCCTGACTCGGATCCGACTCGGATAGGGGGGGGGGGGGGGGGGTGTCCGGATTCCATAAAACCGAACCCGCTCATCCCTAATCCAAACCAATGGCTACAATTAGACTACCATGGAAGTACCAGTTCCACAACACGCTGAGCCAGAATTTCTCGTATGTTTTGTAAAGTGAAAAAGACCACAGAAAAGTGACATTCCCGTCCAATAAAAGTGTAAGCGACAGTCATTTGGTGGTTGCATATCAATCAGCACAGTTCCCTGGTGTGTCCTAATCACATCGCACTGCGACTTAGGGACGGATTCAATTATAGGCGAAGTGTTCTTTGGAGAAAAGTTTCCGTGGGTTCGGACTTTCCGCCTGTTTTCAAAGTGTCTCCATATTCAATTCCAGGACGATTTTGCTTAAGCGGAAATTCAATGCATTGTAATAGGCGGAAAAGTATCTTCTATGAATAGCAGAGGGAAAAAACTAAAGTGCAAAATCGTTATTTTGGGGTGCAAACATGGGGAAACGACTACGAAGCCTCGGGACAGCCCCCCCAAAGGACAAAACAAATAAAATTACCTCAGACCACCCCAAAAAAGTAATTTCGTTTTGGGGCAAAAAAGTAAAAAGTGGGGGGGACAAGCATAAAAACTAGCGAAATAGACTTCTGCATTTTTATTTTTTTTTAAAGTTCACTTTAGAAACATTAATATACACTAGTACCCCAAATTTCACAGGACTAATTTTTACCAAAAAATATGCTGCTTTATACCATTCTTCACCACCTTTGCAAAGACACTAATAAGCAGCTATTTAAACTACTTAAGTACCCCAAAACTTTTATTAGGGCTATTAGTACACATCTACATTGATCCCCTATGTAAGTGCATCTTTTTTGGGGGTACAGACTGATTTCCCCAATTCTGACTGTACTTTCCCCCTGTTCCCCATTCGCCGCTTTCCATTTTCGCCTGTTTAAGAATAGAATATGGCAAAAAGGCGGGGAAGTGCCCGGAAAGTTTTCGCCTCGGAAGCAGGCGAATGAGGCAGAAAGTCAGACAGGTGAAACTTTTCCGACTTTTCGCCTCTAATTGAATACGGGCCTTAGAGGCATTATCGCCAAAAACAGACACCCGACGCTAGTAGCGTTCCCGCTAGGCTGTTTTAGCGGGGCACCGCGCCATGGCCTGTTTCTGAATGGCAGAAAGCACCCTGCCCTCCAGTGCGGCGCCACACTGAGACAGCCTGCGGGCAGTCCAGCATGTCCGTAAGCGCTGGGCACGCCCCCAGGAGTGACGAAAAGGGGACGCGTGATAAAGACATGCCCCCTTTTCTTTGGTCACGCCCCCTATTCGGGCACGCGCAGAAGTGCCCTAGGTCCGGCGCCCTGCCTGCTGCCGGACCTAGAGTGAACAGCACGCTAGTAGAGCTGCACGGGACCTCACTCACGCCAGGCATATCGCGTCGCATGGCGTACTGAGGCTAGATGAGCAAGGACACATCTGTACTTACAATTCAACAATCTGAGCAGTGACCATACATAAACCAGCCTGCAACACCACACACTACATTATCCTGGAGCAGTGGTTGGCATTGCTGCCTCACTTCATTGGGGTAATTGGTGCAATTCCAACCAGGGTGCTGTCTGTGTGCAGTCTGTATGTTCTCCCTGAGGGTTTCCAATACCCTACACACATCTAAAGCATACTGGTAGGTTAAATGGCTGCTGACTAACAAGGGAGTGCATATGTTTTAGGGAAAATAGACTGGAAGCTCAAAATGAGTATTAAGGTGAAGGTTTAATTATCCCTGTACAACGCTACTGAATATGGATGCGCTATATAAACAGTAACCAGTATATGCCCTCCCACATGTCAGTGCTTTCTTACATTCCACCTTGAAAAAGAAACCCAATGAAATCTACTATTAAAATAATAAAAAATAAAATAATGGCACATTTATTAATCATTGTAAGTGATTCATTGTTTCATGCTGGGCCCTATCCTATTACAAGGAAATGACTCATGAAAGTAAACTGTATTTGAAAGAATAAGCATGTACATTACATTTTATTCTCTAGGTATTAGATAGGAAACAACCGAGATGATGATGATAATCTAACAGACTATGACAACATAACTATCTCCAGTTGTGGAACAATTCTCTGCAACAACAGTGTTTCTCTGATTTAATAGGTACGCCTAAAGGTGCCCAAACATCAGCGATGGATTACCGCGATCCTGCGACCCGGCATCGCAGGAATCCAACATGTTGTTTTTTTCCCGATTTGACGATCGCGATCAAAAAATTATCGTGATTGTCTAATCGGGGACATTTAACATAAAAAGTTTCAGCGATCTTGCGATGGATCGCTGAACGCCGATGGTGGGCGGTCAGCGTTTCTACCCGAAGATCGGCACTTTGGATCGCATCGCTACATCACGACAATCCGTCGCTGATGTATGGGGCCCTTGATACATCTCCCTTGAACATGTAAAGCTGGGTACACATCCTAAATGATATATCTGCAGATGATGGTTGTTCAAACACACTGAACGACAGTCATCTGGCAACGGGTCCCACTGGCCGGGGGGCTCCCTGCGGCCTCCGTTGCAAGTGGTCGGCTGATCACCCATACACACAGCATGATGGACAGATATCTGCAGACATTGCCGAATTAAACATATTGGGGGGGGGGGGGGGGGGGGGAGGGGAATTCAATTGTTTGCTCCGGCAGCTGTCAGTGATGGGCACCCAACTGGGCAATTCAGTTGTTACTCCGTTCGGGCACGATAGTCTCCGGCATTTCTGCTCGCCGTCTCCTGAGGTGGCGAGCAGAAACGTACGATAAGTCCCTGGTATGGGCGCCCTAACCAGGATTTTAAAACTGGTTTAGCAGTTTTACGCAGCTAAACCTGTTCTAATTGGACGCGACAAATGGGATCATTAGTGGGTGCCCAAGAAAATTATTGAACAGTCCCACCTGTGACTTAAATATGCAATGTACCATTTAAACAAAAATAAAAACACATGGGCTACTCGTTTAATACCATAACAAAGCAGCACATTCAGATGTGATAGGCAAGGTTCTTTACTATTACTATATCACTATGAACAGGAAGGCAGGAGACCACAAATAACACCATTTACACAGCTGTCCAGCAATGCACTCACAATGCATATAGAGAAGACCTGCACATCAGCAGTCTGGGGCTTTCAATGAAACATGTAATATACACGTGGAGTTCCCTGGATGCCAATAGGCTGAGCTTCCTCAATGTACCAGACAGGGAGTGTTACGTGACCAGAGCCACTGAGCTCCCTTCGGGCACAATTCCATAAGTGTCAGTTATGCTATAAGTCGTCCTGCAATACAGACCCAGGTAGTATCTATAGCAGGCACTTCCCGGGATCAATAACACAAACACAGCAATGCCAGACAGTGGTCCAGCCCTGCACCATGACATTCTCTCATGACTGCTACCTGATATACAATGCTAGAGGTGACATCAGTAAGAGATTATACTGTAGAAAAGAGAGTACTATAGATAAGGAGGCCGAGATGGAATGATATAGAAATAATACAGAGAAGCAGAACATGGGATGGAATAATACAATGAAAGTATACAGGTAAGAGTTGGAGGCTCGGATGGAATGTTATAATAGGAGCAAGAGGTAAGCCTTGGATGTAGCTCCTAACTGCCATGTCATAGGCTGCTTTTAAAAAAATTAAAGGAGCTGGTTGGCTGGTACTTTATCTCTGTCCAAGGCTTAGTAAATTTACCAAAAATAAAGAGTTGGAGGCTGGGATGGAATGATATAACAGGAGTAATAATACAGATTACAGTCAGAGGCTGGGATGGAATGATATAACAGGAGTAATAATACAGATTACAGTCAGAGGCTGGGATGGAATGATATAACGGAGTAATAATACAGATTACAGTCAGAGGCTGGGATGGAATGATATAACAGGAGTAATAATACAGATTACAGTCAGAGGCTGGGATGGAATGATATAACAGGAGTAATAATACAGATTACAGTCAGAGGCTGGGATGGAATGATATAACAGGAGTAATAACACAGATTACAGTCAGAGGCTGGGATGGAATGATATAACAGGAGTAATAACACAGATTACAGTCAGAGGCTGGGATGGAATGATATAACAGGAGTAATAATACAGATTACAGTCAGAGGCTGGGATGGAATGATATAACAGGAGTAATAACACAGATTACAGTCAGAGGCTGGGATGGAATGATATAACAGGAGTAATAATACAGATTACAGTCAGAGGCTGGGATGGAATGATATAACAGGAGTAATAATACAGATTACAGTCACAGGCTGGGGATGGAATGATTAACAGGAGTAATACAGATTACAGTCACAGGCTGGATGTAATATAAAGATGGGATGATGGGGGCAGTCAGGCAGCAGCTACTCAGGGGCCACATGTTAATTTATTTTTTTATTTTTTTTGGGGGGGTGGAGTGGGATTCCCTGCATTGGGGACCCCCTGTAACTGGAGCAGCAAAGTGGAGGCCCCATACACAATGACCGGGGACCCCAGGGCCGGTGACCGAGCGCTCCCACGGGCGGCTCCTGCACACACGCGTGTCCATGCTATCCACGTGTCACCGGCAGCTAGTGCAGACAGCGCGTCTGGGGGCCCCCATAGCCCGCCCCGGGCCTCGCTCGCCTCGGCCAACATGCGGCAACTGCTGCGATACCTGGTGGCGGCCGCCGGCGGCGAAGTACTCCATTCCCCCGATGGTTAGCGTCTCCTCTCCCGTTCCCCACCGCGCCGCCATCTTGGCCCCCGGCTCTGATACTTTTTTGCCGGCACACGTGGTGCTCGCCGCATGGGAGGGGGCGGGGTTATCAGTGCCAGGAATAGAGCGCGGCCGGGCAAGGCGGCCATCTTGGTGGTGGCCGCAGTAGCCCCAGAGACGACCATCAAAAGTGCTGAGGAACTTTTTTTTCCGGGTAATTGCTGCATAATCCTATATGAAATCTGTGTGTGTAAGCGGCAGCTCCAGGTAACAGACGTCTGTCTGCATTCAGCAGATCTCTCATTATTACCCAGTAACATGCACAATGGTGTAACACTGTTGCTCGACCACACACAGGCAGCTTGTGTCAGTCTACTCTAGGTTCATGGATAAAGGTGCTTTTATAGCTCCAGCGAGCAGGAATCGCCATGTCAGTATGTGTGAGATAATAGTGCATCTGTTACATCTAGTATACAGGTCTCACTGTCATCAGGACCTTACATACTGTGTGGACACTGTATATCCCCCATCTGCACTCACAGCAGCAGCGTATTAGCTATATAATAGATCACTGTGACATGTGACTGCCCGGCTTAGATGGCGCGAAACCTGACTCAGGCTTTCCCGGAATGAGCTGCAGCGAGCGCTGATTGGCTGCTCTCCTCTGTGGCCACGCCCTGACGCCGCTTTTCCCGCGAGTAGCCCCAGCAGTGTGTTTCCCAGGCAGTAGCAGCAGCCAGGGTGTGTGACTGTGTCATCATCAGGGCAGGGGAGGAGGGAGGGAGTGGCCGGGCAGTGGGGACGTGGAGGAGGCAGAGTACAGATAATAGCACATTACACGCTCTCTGTGTGTGATTGGAATCTTACAATGTACTCTGCTGGGGTGTGAGGAGTACCCCAATAATTAACATACTTAGGGCCATATTCAATTTGAAGCGAAAAGCCATTTTTGCGTGTTTTTGGCGAAAACTTTTCGCCGATGACGTCATTTTCGCCTGTTTGGGTTCTACTCCGTATTCAATTTGGAAGACTTTTCGCCTAGGCAGAAAGTCTATGCAATGTAATAGGCGGTAAAGTTTTGCCTATGAATAGGCGGAAAAAAAGTGCAGAATTGGGGTTTTGGGGTGCAACGTTGCAGGAACCCCCGTGCAGCCTTCAGACAGCCCCCCTAAGGTAATCTGCGTCAAAAAAAAAAAATCACTTTGAATTTCGGGGCGAAAAAAACCCATTGGGGGACAAAGTTAAAAACTAGCGAACTTGTCTCTGGGGGGGTCCCCAAGTATGCCCCAGGTGTTTTTTTCATTGCAGGTGGATTCTTCACGATTTTTTTCAACTTTAGCAACTTTTAAATATGCTGACCCCCATTTTCAAGTACCCCAAATTTGCTGGGATAACTTATTTTCTGAAAAAAATACTCCTGAATACTATTCTTCACCACGTATACAAAAACGCTATTTAGCAGCTATTGAGCCCGTTTAAAAACACCAATTACCTTCAGCAAGCCAAATCAGGGGGTACCATAGCTAACCCCCATGTCAGAGCATCTTTTGGGGAGTGTCAGGCTGATTTCCCCAAATCTGACAGTACTTTCCACCTGAAAAAAATAATAAAATAACCCAGAGGAAAAACAAAAATATGGGGGGGGGGGGGGGGACAGCATATAATAATACCGTATTAGAACTCATCCTATACATATAGTACCACCATAGCATTTCTAAAATATAGTATTTGGACAGGCAAGGCATCAAATCCTAGAGACAGTAGTAGTTGAGTAATTAAACCATGGGTCCCATATCTTATTAAATTTATCTGATTGATCTCTAAGAGCAAAGGTAATTTTCTCCATATAAGCAATAAACCAAATCTTGGAGTGCACTAAATGTAATGCAGGGGCGGATGGTTGTTTCCAAGACTTGGCCACAGTACACCTTGCAGCATGTAATATTTGGAGAACCAGTTTATTTGAGAGGGAATTCAGCCCAGATACAGGTAGCCCCAATAGGGCAGTCCATGGGCTTAAAGGGACCGAGATACAGTCAGGTGCATAAATATTGGGACATAGACACAATTGTCATATTTTGACCTCTATTCACCACCACAATGGCTTTGAAATGAAACAAACAAGATGTGCTTTAACTGCAGACTTTCAGATTAAATTTGAGGGTAATTACATCCAAATCAGGTGAACGGTGTAGGAATTACAATGGTTTCTATATGTGCCTCCCACTTTTTAAGGGGCCAAAAGTAATGGGACAAACTAAACAATCCTAAATCTAACTTTCACTTTTTAATACTTTGTTGCAAATCCTTTGCAGGCAATTACAGCCTGAAGTCTGGAATGCATAGACATCACCAGACGCTGGGTTTCATCCCTGGTGATGCTCTGCCAGGCCTCTACTACAAATGTCTTTAGTTCCTGCTTGTTCTTGGGGCATTTTCCCTTCAGTTTTGTCTTCATCAAGTGAAATGCATGCTCAATCGGATTCAGGTCAGGGGATTGACTTGACCATTGCATAACATTCCACTTTATAGCCTTAAAAACCTCTTTGGTTGCTTTTGCAGTATGCTTTGGGTCATTGTCCATCTGCACTGTGAAGCGCCGTCCAATGAGTTCTGAAGCATTTGACTGAATATGAGCATATAATATTGCCCAAAACACTTCAGAATTCATTCTGCTGCTTTTGTCAGCAGTCACATCATCAATAAATACAAGGGAACCAGTTCCATTGGCAGCCATACATGCCCACGCCATGACACTACCACCACCATGCTTCACTGATGAGGTGGTATGTTTTGGATCATGAGCAGTTCCTTTCCTTCTCCATACTCTTCTCTTCCCATCACTCTAGTACAAGTTGATCTTTGTCTCATCTGTCCATAGGATGGTGTTCCAGAACTGTAATGGCTTTTTTAGATGTTGTTTGGCAAACTCTAATCTGGTCTTCCTGTTTTTGTTGCTCACCAATGGTTTACATCTTGTGGTGAACCCTCTATATTCACTCTTGTGAAGTCTTCTCTTGATTACATATACACCTACCTCCTGGAGAGTGTTCTTGATTTGGCCAACTGTTGTGAAGGGGTTTTTCTTCACCAGGGAAATAATTCTTCTGTCATCCACCACAGTTGTTTTCCATGGTCTTCCGGGTCTTTTGGTGTTGCTGAGCTCTCCGGTGCGTTCTTTCTTTTTAAGAATGTTCCAAACAGTTGATTTGGCCACACCTACTGTTTTTGCTATCTCTCTGATGGGTTTATTTTGATTTTTCAGCCTAATGATGGCTTGCTTAACTGATAGTGACAGCTCTTTGGATCTCATATTGAGAGTCGACAGCAACTGATTCCAAATGCAAATGTCACACCAAGAATCAACTCCAGACCTTTTACCTGCTTAATTGATAATGAAATAACGAGGTAATAGCCCACACCTGTCCATGAAATAGCTTTTGAGTTGATAGTCCCATTACTTTTGGCCCCTTAAAAAGTGGGAGGCACATATTGAAACTGGTGTAATTCCTACACCGTTCACCCGATTTGGATGTAATTACCCTCAAATTAAATCTGAAAGTCTGCAGTTAAAGCACATCTTGTTTGTTTCATTTCAAAACCATTGTGGTGGTGAATAGAGGCCAAAATCTGAAAATTCTGTCAATGTCCCAATATTTATGGACCTGACTGTATATCATCAATGATGGATCCATCCATAAATAAATAATTGCCACAGCCTGTCTGAGTTGTTGTGTTGCCCTTATAAATTCCTTTATGGGCAGTCTACCCATCTTCTAATGGCTTCATCCAACAAGGTAACGCGCCATGTCACAAAGCGTACATCTCAAGCTAGTTCCACAAACATGACAAGAACTTCACTGCACTCCCCAGCTATCAGGTCTCTGTACTAGAAGAGGACCGTTGGGATGTGGTGGAACAGGAGAGTCACAGCATGAATGTGCAGCTAACACATCTTCAGCATCTGCGTGATACTATCATGTCTACATGGACCAGAATACCTAAGCAATCTTTCCAGCACATTGATTAATCCAAGCCACAAAGAATGCAGGCTGGTCGGTGAGCGACTACAGGTCCTGCCCTACCCCAGAAATCTGCACCGAAAGTTGGCATCAAGTTTATGTCAGCTCACTGTTGCAAATTAATGTAGTACATAAATAAAATTCAATTAGATTTTTAATAAAACAGAAACTTCAATTAATAAATAAATACACAACAGCATAAAATTAAATAATTTAAAATCATAATGTGCTGCCTGATCTTCCTCAGCTTCCGTCGTTTCTGTTGAGATCAGGAACATATTTTTGAATTTTGATGTATTACATGGAAGAATCCTAGTGTTTACCCCTTTATTTTCGCTATGATTGTGTATTTGAGTTACCCTTTTTTAGGCATTTACAAATGTTTGTATCTTCTGTAAAAAAAAAAAAAAAAAAGGCAAACCATCACTAAGGCACACAAAATAAAACAGGACCCAGGACTGACCCTTGATGTTCTCCTGGTTACCAACCCTTTCTCCAGTGTTTCCCAAATCATAGTTTTCTCCATTACACAGTGTTACAAAACTCAACTTCTACTCTACATCGGTGCACTTACTCCTTTCCCTGCTCTTCAGATTTTAAACTCATGAAATTGTCCTATGAAGTACACTCTTGATGTATCTATTAAACGAGAAACCCCCCCTTCAGCTTTTACGGGTCACTGTCAACGGTAGAAGGCTGTTGACTCTTGCGGTGCCTGCATCACAACTGCCCATTGTGTATGATATAAAAGACCAAAGAAAATTGTGGGGCACTCAAAAGTGATTATTTTAATACAATCCAATTACTGCCTGTCAGCTTGCAGCCAATAAAACTAGTTTTGGCACTTCGCACTAAACAGACCAAATGTAACAGCGCTAGGAGACAGGTGAGTGTTAAAAACTGTTCAAAAATTGCTACTGTGTAAAATACAGGACCCCCCCCCCACCCCCATATGATCCTGAGATTTCAGAAAAAGTTCTAGAAACACTGCATTACCATTGATATAGTTCCTTTTATGTTTTTAGGTTTATCTCCATACTTTAAAACATTGTTTTTATTTTCCAAATTGCAATGTCTTCTATTATGTACTAGCTGTAGTACCCGGCGTTGCCCGGGCAAGTCCATGACCAAACGCCATTAGAACGAAATTGAAAAGAGATTTTGTGTGCAAATATCTGAGTGACTCCTAAGGATTTCCTTGTAATGAAGAGCCACTTTCAAGTTATCAACATTGTGAGGGCTGGCAGCTCTTCGGAATAGAGGGCTTGGACAGTATCTCCACGTTAATTTATGGCTGCAGACTATCATTAACAGCAATCAGAAGACATGACATGTTTATTGTAGCAGACTCCTAAACATTGTGACCGAAGTTGCTAACATACTATAAGTTACAAACATTGTTGATTTTATTATGTGCAGCTACTGTATTCCGAAGTTCTGTGGTAAGCAATTTCAGACTGACTTACTGCTGTGCAGCATATTGCATGAAACCTGTGTATTTGTATATTTTTTGCTTGCGCTTAGTATCTCTATGATACAAACTATCAATTTCATTGTGCTAAATGTTTTTTGGATGTCATTGGAATGTAATGTCCGCGCGAAGGACCAGGGAAGAGATAGGGGAGACCAGGAGCTGCTGGGGATAAAAGAAGAGGAATATACAAGTGAGAATGATAAAAAAGGAAAATTGACAGGTCCAAACAGCGCCCCCTGCCCTGCAGTATGGCACTGGTTGCACCACCCTAGTTACGGCCCTGAAGAACACTACCCGCAAGTGGGCTATTTTAGCTCTGCCTGAACATTTTCTTTTGCATAAAGTACTTTAAAGAGGCCAAGTTGTATATGTCCTTTTTATTTATCCATTACATAGTACCGTGAGCACAATGTAACGCAAAACCCAGATAACAACAAAGACCCAAAACACTTAAAAGGTGTCAATTCAATTAGTAGAGTTTGCAAAAGGAAGTTTCATGAAGCTCGCATACATTGTGTGACTGTACACACCTGAGAAAGGAGAGATTCAAATAGAAAAGCCAACACTAGGTACACGCTGCGAGATTATGTGACTTTTCTACAAGTAGGGACCTGGGAGAAGTGCATAAAAAGTGGGCAAACCATCCTGAAGCCAGAAGTGGCAACAGAGATAGCGGGACCATATATAAGGAAAGCACAGGAGGGCCTAATAAGATATCAAATTACTGATTTTTGCACTTATTAATGGTTGAAAGAGGATAATCAAGTTTTTCAGCAAATGTCTTGCCTGCAATTTGGGAAACAGAAACATTTATTTTGTGTAATTTTTCATACAAGTTTGTTAAAAGTTGGATCAAACTTACCTCTCATTTGCAAGTTCAAATCTCCTCTCCTATCCCTACACCTCGACACACCTGTCCCACAATTACACCTCCACACTCCTGTTCCACATCATTTACACCTCCACACACCTCTCCCACATCGACTCGTGTTTTATTTTTAGTATACGAGGAAGAAGTGTAATCGGAAGAAACCGGTAACGAAGTCGTAAGTCCACGGCACTGTCAGAGCGTTGACCGCCTCCGCCTGTGGATCCAGAGTCCGTGACACGTATAGCGGGAGCTGATGATTTAATCGAGACGCTATAAGATCCGCCCGAGAATGACCCCCAGCACCGTACTAGAGCCTGAAACACGTCTAGGTGAAGCTTCCATCCCCCGGGATGGATAGCCTGACGACTCAGGTAATCTGCTTCCAAGTTGTCTACTCTCGGGAAGTAAACTGCCGACAGGATCGCCGACTGACTCTCAGCCCACCTGAGAATCTGAGTTACTTCTCGCATGGCCATGCAACTACGAGTCCCGCGCAGGCGGTTGATGTATGCAACGGCTGTCGCATTGTCTGACTGAACTCTTACCAGAAGAGATGTCACAACTGTGTTGCTTCTATGAGAGCATTGGAAAACACTCTGAGTTCCAACACCTTTATGGGCCACCGTTGTACCAGAGGAGGCCAACGACCCTGAAATTGATAGCCGAGAACCACTGCTAAGAGATTGCCAGATTGCGTTCACCAGAGGAGAGCTACCCTGGTAGCCGAGTTCAAACGGATCAGTCGATTCAAATTATAGTACCTCGAAGGCAGCTATCATCTTCCCCAAAAGACGCCAAGAAGCATGGACACCTTCTTTGGTCTGAGAATGAACTGAACTAGCAACCGGATATCCCAGGCTCTGTCTTCCGGAAGGAAAATCCTCTGTGATGCCGTATCCAGAATTATCCCCAGAAACAGAAGTCTCTGGGATGGAATGAGATTTGTCCAACCGTGCTGTGATTAGAGTATGATACAGTAAGTCAGTGAGGTGTGGTCCAATAGAAGTAATTCTGATGGAGCTTTGATTAATAGGTCGTCCAAATAAGGAATTATGTTGAGTCCTGATGACCGAAGATGAGCAATCATAACGGACATAATCTTGGTGAAAATGCGTGGAACAGAGGATAATCCGAATGGCAAGGCCCGAAACTGATAGTGATTTGCAATATGGCAAAGCGCAGGAAGGCCCGATGCGGTTCCCAAATTGGAACATGTAGATAGGCATCTTTGATATCCAGGGATATCAGGAACTCCGTTGGTTCTAAGCTTGCTATGACAGACTGAAGAGACTCCATTTTAAAACGATACATCTTCAGGTACCGGTTTAAGGACTTGAAGTTTAAGATGGGTCTGACCGAACCTTCCGGTTTGGGCACTACAAAAAGTTTTGAGTAAAACCCCATCTTGATCCACTGGAACCGGAACTATCACAGCCGATACAATTAGAGACAGGCTGTACTCTTGTAGAACCTTCCGTAGGTATTTCTAAACTCGTAGTGACGAAGTGATCTGGAGGGGAGAATTCAAAGTTTATTTGGTATCTCAGGGAAAGCAGTTTGCGAATCCATGGGTCTGAAGAGGTTTGGTTTCAAACTTGTTGAAAATTCTATAAGCGAGCTCCCACCGCAGGAGACCCCAGGTGGGACGGAAGACCGTCATGCCACCTGTTGCTCAGCTGGTATCGGTTCCCATCTACGTGCAACTGTATGCAGTAGACCTCTACCACCCCTTGTCTGAGTGGGAGCACCTCGGGATCTATCACGAAAGGTCTGTGGCGCACTAAAGGACTGAAACGAGCGTCCTCTGTAAGTTCACCTGGGAACCAGAGCCGTTTAAGGGAGGAAGGCAGACTTACCCCCAGTCACCCAAGATATCAATCTAATGCCGGCCCAAAAAGCATGTCACCAGTGAATGGTAAATCCTTGCATTCTGCGTCGGCCTGCCAAGAACGCAACCAGGTAACGTCGGCCTGCCAAGACTCTGCGGCCAGAAATAGCATAAGCGGATATTGAACTGACTGATATACTTGGATGCTTCTCCTAGATAAACTGCAGACTCACGGATGTGTTCTGCTAGTAGATCCAAACCCGAAATGAACTGATCAGTCCAGCAAACCACAGCCTGGTTAACCCAGGCGGTAATAAGCGTAGGTCTAAACTGAGCCCCTGCTGCAGTATAAATACACCTTAGCTTTGACTCCAACTTATGATCAGAAGGGTCCTTCAGCAATGTAGCCCCCCATACTGGAAGCATAGCCTTTTTAGAGAGACGGGAAACAGACGCATCAACAGGGTAGGGGGTTTCCCACTTTTCCATCATAGATGATGGAAAATAGCTGGACGGGAACAGACGAGGAATTTTGGAACCTCTTATCCTGATGTTTCCAGGCCACTGAAAACTGCTGTTGAAGTTGTTTTGAGAACGGGAAAACTGACGACCTTTTTGGTGGTTCAGTGAATAACTCACACTCCTGGGAAGCAGGAACAATATCCTCAGGTACATTAAGGACCCACCTGCCTCCAGAATTAGATGTTCCACCCCCGTGGAGGTAGATCCTAAGTTTTGACCGACATTCAAAACTTCCTGTAATTCACCTTCCTCGGTATCCTCATGATTGGAGCACGGTTATACGAGGACGCTTCTGAGTAGGAAGTGAAGGGAATAGTAGCAGTGGTATCCATTTTAAGTCTACAGCACCTGGTATCCCCAGGCGGTCTCCCATCCAAGTACTAACCCAACCTGACCCTGCTTAGCTTCCAAGATCAGACGAGATCGGGCGTGTTCAGGGTGGTGTGGCCATAGGCTAACCTGTACCAGGCTGCCTAGAGACTTGGTTAACCCTGCCACCCAGGGGGGGTGAGACTTACGAGCCTCCTTAATTCTGTCATAACACCTACCATGTCAGCAGCCCATGGAGGGGTGGGTGAGTTAGTAATCAGTTAGTCCATAACTAAACAAGCATCACCTAACGTGGAGTCCATAAAATGTGGTTTGTTGCTACACTTGGAACAAACAAACGTCTTTTGAGAAGCCTTAGACATTTATACATCACCCACACAGACAGTGCAGAAATAAGGAGACAGTATACTTGTACAGATGCACAGTATACAGAGACAAGGCTGATTAAGAGAGAAGACACCCTCCCATAGCAATAAATTCCCTGCTCTTTACTAAATGCACCCCAGTAGCACTCACAGCCCTCTTTGTGAAGGATCCTGTAGTCTAGGGATGCCTGGAGCAAGAGAATCCAGCCTTCTGTTACATATGCTGCACACCTCCTGAACCAGGGAGAGATGCAGTAATTCATTGAAGAAAACGGCAGGCACGCTGTTTTACACAGCTGTCTGACGCGTGTAGAGTAGAGCGCGCTGGCTAGGCTCCGCCCCCTTCTACATGCCCTAAGGGCTCCCATTATGGCTATTAGCGGCATTACCTTCCCCCTCCGCGCTACACTGTCGGGCATAAGCGGGGAATGCTAGAGCCGGGAGTCGTGCTGAAGCGCTATTCTAATAACAACAGACACAGCTTATTAAGCTGTGTCAGCGCCGGGCAGCGTGTAGGGGGCCGGGGAATGCGCAGCTGTTAACTCACTGCGTGTCCCTGAAGTCTCTCTCTCCATGCAGCAAAGCCTTCTCTTCTTTAGCTTCATGCTGTGTGAAGGCTTGCTGGGGCGATAAGGAGCTGTCAGGTACTTTTAGAACAAGCCCTGTGCACTCCTTCCTGATTTTTATTTTCATATTAAAAAACCAGGGCGCCCAGTACCCGGACCCCACCTTTGATATAGGTGGCGAAGGGTACCTGTATTGTAAAAGATGCATAAAAAAATAAATAAAAAAAATAAATAAAATTAAATGTATTGCTGGAGCACAGCCTGTAGTGACTAGCTCCTAGGGCACACTTTCTAAACTGAGGGCTGGTGGGGAATAGAGGGGGAGGGGCTTCACACTTTTGAATTAATTAGTGCCAGCTCCAGCTATCCACGCGTAAGCACCTCCAGTGTCCCCTAGTGGATGAAAGAGAAATAAAGTAAATTACTAAATTCTGGGCTGAGCTCAGCCAAAGTGACCGGCTCTCTCGGGCACGATTCTAAATCTGGGGCTTCTGGGGGACAGAGGGGGAGGAGTCACTCACACTTATAAATTTAAAGTGCCAGCTCCACTCATCCACCTGTCTATACCCCAGTTATTGTCCAGCGGGAGCGTGCATCGTTGGTCGTTCATTGCATACACACGCAACAATATATCGTCTCATGTGTATGCCTCTTTACACCTCCACACACCTGTCCACCATTATTGAGCTTTTTAGAGAAAATCACCTGAAAACTGAAGTCTTTATTGTCCAGATTATGCCATTTAAACTCCTCCAAGTGCATGATTATTCACTGAGAGGGGTGCTCCAGAGGTTATGCACTGTGCCCAAACATTTTTACCTTAAAACAAAGATCTTCCCAACATTTTCTCTTGTTCAGTGGGGGTGCGCACAAAAACCCCCCAATAAATTTCCTCTAAAAAATCAATGCAAGTTTGGAATTGAATTGCAAATGCAGTTTGTAGAGCACGTATGCTGTGACAATGGCTCACAGGACCCTAATTGCACCTAACTGAATTGACCCCATATATTGGTTTCTCTCCGTGCAAAAAATACTCCTGGTCAAAAGTGGACACAGAGGAAGCCACTCTATAGGGCAACAGCAGAAATTGTTAATCAGAATATTTAAATACAGATCAAATTAAACTAATCGGCTCAACTGACAGTTCTAATACACAGTTAAAAATAATAAAACGCAACAAAGTAATTTCTAACAAAACAGAAAAAGGAACCAGTGTTTATTTAAATGCTTTATTTAGGTCTGCAGTGATTTTCCTCATCAGATCTGTGCAGTCTATTCCAGAATGCACTTTAGGAGCTGTCAAATAGGTTAGAAAACAAGGTGTCATTTAAAAAAAAAAAATCTAAATGTCTTTAAACCTTTATTTTTTTTGCTTATTTTGTTTGTTAAAAAATTAATAATTCAGCAATTATCCCCGTTACGGGGAATCTCCTGCTTGTATTCACTGAACGGCCTTCTCCAGGGTTTTGAGGTCAATTCTTTTGGACATACATAATTTGGATCTGATGGTTGGGCGTAGCGTTACCGCCGGTGACTTTTCTGCGCCTCTCTCAGTAAAGTTTCAAAGTCTAGTGTTTCAAGTTTACTCCTACCGGGCACCAGGTCAAATTCATTGCGGTTTGAATCTGAAAAGAAATTCAAATTTAAAAACACAAACCGACACAGAAACAAAGGAATTAGAGGGAAGTCACATTCAATTTTAATGATTGCCCTGAACAATTTGGAAAAGGGGTATTACTTACAAACAATACTATTCCATCTAAATCTGCTCAGGGATCGTGGCCATAGTTCTATATAATTTTCCCCTGTCCAAATAAACCGCGCTATTGCCGGGTCTACCCGGTCACGGCTTTGTGTAAGTGGGTCCTTAAAAGATAACCCGGGTCCAGTGACCTAGGAATCCGACCCTGCTGGCTATCAGGGTCGAAACCGGAATGGTCGTAACAGTGCGACGTAAACAGTCATGCCTCAAATGAGCGAAATGGCTGCCTTCAGTAGCGCTTAGAAATTACATCATCTCCACGCTTCCACTGTAACGCTGGAAGACCCGGGTCCGGTGTGAACTGCTGGAGTCCGGAATAACCGGGTCCAGCCGCCGGTGTTGGAGTGTCTCAGGTTGGAGCAAAGGTTTTGGTGGAAAAAGGGGTTTAAGGGGTTGATGTGTGCTTTTGGAGGCTTCAGCGGCCTGCTTTGGTCAACTGTGGTCTCTTTAATAGGCCACTGATGGTAAAACCCAGCCAAATTCCTTGTGACACCGCTGCTGGACAAACTCATGCCCCAGACACCCCCCCAAGTTCTGAATACATCATTGGTATGTTTGGATAAGATGTGTGTGAGAAGCAAAGATGAGTTACAACTTCTTAAACCGCTGAGAACAAACAAGATGATACCAATATGAACTTATCCTCTGTTTAGGAAAGAGATCTTCCATTTACTACACCTGTCCTTAAATAGTCTTGTGACACTAATACCTCTTTTCCACCAAAAACCCAGGTCCGACCTGGGTTTTTGGACATGGTTCCAACCCTGGTCAGACCCATTTATACTGCACCTTTGATCTGGGTTACTCCCAGGTCAGCCCTGTTCACACTGAACTCAGGTCTGCCCTGCTAAACCTGTGAGGTCATAAAAAGTGGGAGGTGAATGCTCCACAACCACCAATCCGCTCATTTTAGGCATGATCCAGGTCAGATAACCCGGGTTGCACCGTTTACACTGCACCATTACCTGAGTCCATCCTGGGTCCAACCCTGGTAGCTACCTGGGTTGGATTGCAGGGTCACTTGACCCGGGTTATTTTTCAGGGACCCTTTTACACTGAGCTGCGACCCGGGTAGACCCAGCAAAAACCCAGGTTTTTGCTCTGGTGTAAAAGGGGTATTAGTGGCCGGGGCTGTTATGCAGGTAGCATACAGACTAGCTTTTGGGGTGATGCACATTTGGCCAGTACCCCTGAATACCCCCCTGCAAAATGAGAGTTCTCATACTGTTAATTATAAGAACGACACAGCTAAATATGCAACACTGAGACTTACCGAGATCTGCATAATTACTTTTACAGAACTGTCTCCTGCCCCCAAAGCAGAGGTCAAAGGCCAGCTCATCCGGATGGCGCAGCTTGTGGCCATTTTCTATAGCGGCAAACGCTTCTTCGGTGCAACTGTACGTCACAAAGCCGTAGTTATCCCTGCAAACACATGCACAATATCACTCACGGCAGATCTGTATTCCCTTAGTAATGACCAGCTCATCACTTTAGAGGTAAGTGACCCAGCGTAAATCAAAGACTGGGGTCCTGGGAATTCTGCAGTTACTACCTCGGACTTTACATAATAATTAAAATGTAACAGATCGTTCAACTTCCACAAACTGAGGGAAACTGGTCTAGCACCATGCAAGAGCTGTATAATGCTGACCGGCCAATCCGCATGCAAAGCTATGGCCAAATTAGAGACCATTTTAACCAGATACAAGAACTAGTAAACGATTGCACAAAGCAGGGGATACAGAGACGAGGACCCAACAGGTCGGCGGTAACCCGCGTCCCTACCAGCGTAACAATAATCCTCACCCCTTCTCTCTAAAGTGAATGGTGCAGTCCTTTATCTTTCCGAAGACAGAAAACCGCTCGCTCAGCTCCATCCTGGTCATCCGGCTGCTGATCTTACCGATGTACACAACTCTCCTCTCCTTCTGTAAAGGTCAAAGACGTTCATTACAATCTGTAGGCAAAAAGTCCTGCAAAGAATGTAGGCAGTAATGGTGGGAATTCTAGCATATTCGAGAAACAGAAAGTGGGAGGTTGATAAATGATCTCCATATTCTATATATAAAACCTTATGTAACCATTTTAGTAGACTGCAGTGACTGATGGGTAAAGTAATACATTGCAATCACCTATACACCACGGAGGAGCAATACCGAGCTGGAAGACACTTTCAGGGGTATTCAATATGGGTGCGATAACATCGTTTTTGCGTTAATATCGCAATTATGACGTCATTATCGCAGGTTTTACTTTTACACCCTATTCAATTTCAAAGACTTAATCGCAGTTTTGACAAGTCTTTGATAAAAAACGGTGATAACTTTTCACCATTGAATAGGTGTCGAAAAAAAGTGCAGAATTGGGGTTTAGGGGTGCAGGCTTAAAAAAAATAGCCTGCACCCCTGAGAATGACATTTAAAAAAGAACTGTCAAAAAAAGTAAAAAAAATAAATAAATAGGGACACCCCAAAAAATGAATGTAAAAATTGTTAAACAATAGGCAAATAGGTTCAGGGCTATTCTGCATGTATGCGGCAGCTGTATTCTAGAATAGAATTATAGCGGCAGGTGCACAAATGCAGAATTTTTAAAAAATTACATTAGGGACACCAAAATATGCTAGTACCCATTTTCATGTACCCCAAATTTGATGGGACCACTTAAAAAAAATGAAAAAAATAACCTAAGTGCTCTTCTGCATCACTTCTTCAATGTCGGGAAAAAAACACCTGCAGCCGCTATTTAAATCCCCGACTTTCAATTAAAGGCTAAAACGGGGGTACCCATAGTGTTCCCCCATGTTTTTACAACTTTAGGGGGGTCCTACAATTATTTTAATGAAAAATTCGTAACTTTACGCAAATCCAACTTCGGAGTTTCCCGTTTTCGTTAATTTTATATTGAATACGGGGATAAGCGGGAGCGCGCACCAGGCTTTAACGCAGAAAAAAACTCCGATATGAAACGTTAACTTCGACAGTGAAGTTAACGTTTCATATTGAATACCCCTATTTGGGTCTTATTTAATCGAGTTTTCATTTACAACTGATAAAACTCGTTGTGTATGCTGATGGTGCTCCAGCCAATCAGCTCCCAACTGTCATTTTTCAAACAGATGACAGTTGGGAGCCGATTATTATCATACGCAACGAGTTTTACCATTCGTCGCGAATGATGAAACTTATTTACACTATATAAACAAGGCTGAGCGGGTTAAGCCGGCCATACACGGCACGATAATCGTGCAAACCAGCCGACCCCAGACAACTAAAATCTAAACTTTTCTGAGAACTGTTCTGGATCGTTTGGTTTGGCTGTCCGATCCGTCTGATGTCGTCCAGCCAACTTCATGCTGTGAAAGGAGATAGATCCATGCATTGTGTAGTATATGGAGGTGCTCAGACTATCGCCTTGTCACTCCTGTCCTCCGTCTCGGCTAGCGGTCCCGCTAGGCTGTTTTAGTGGGGCGGTGCTTCTGGAGGGCAAAAAGCACCCTGCCCTCACAGCCTGCGGGTGCCGTCCCGCGGGTGGGGAAATGTGCGGTGACCCGGCCACCGCCGGTGAATAGACGCTTGGCACATGCACCCGGCATCTATTCTCCCTGTCAGCAGCGCTTGGGGGCTGCCCGGCGTATCCGTAAGTGCCAGGCATGTCCCCAAGAGCGTCGTAAAGGTGACACATCTTATAGACGCCCCCTTTTTGGGTGTGCGTGCACCGAAGTGCATTCTCTAGCTCCGGCCCCCTGCCTACAGCCGGAGCTAGAGTGAACACTGGTCGGCTACACTATTGTCCTGTCTATGGACTGCCTTACTGGCCAATTAGCACCAAGCACAGCTGCATTTATTGTAGAGTCTGTACGAGCAGCTTATGTCTAGGACTGTGTAAGTGGAACGTTCATAACAGACCAATAGCTGCTGTAGTGACAGTGAATGCTGCTCCGCGTTACATGGGAGTGATGGAGCGCAGGTGATGTGCAACACAGCAGCCAGTGAGCTCTTATGAACACTGCACAGTTCTCTAGCTGGACAAGTGCGGTGTTACGGAGCCTGTGCGCCGCCACTCAGATCTTTCTAGTGCTTCACTGAAAATAACGGGTGGGGATACGCAGGTCCCTGTTGTACAGAACTAAGGCAGGAGGCAGATCTGTGCTCCCGATCATAGTCTCCTTACCCCAACACATAATACAGGAAAAACATGGCACCTGGGGGTACTTACTATAGCTTGCTCTTTACGGTAACTCTTCTGCCTGTGATAACTGTCCCGGAATTGGCACCTGTCGAGCCAAAGCAGCATTTACTTTATGTCCTCGTAAGTACAAGATTAGCTGCAATTGTTCTGTGCAGACAACATACAAACCATATCCTGTTTCATTAAAAATTTACATATTGTGAAAATATAATGGATTTCTTTAGAACCAAAGTCTATTATGCGCCGTGAACTGAGTAGTGTTGCAATAGCGGGAAATAAAAAAAGAAAATATTGTCATGTGTGTCTGACTAGCCGAATACCTCCCTATAGGAAAGCTATCCCATACTCTACAGGCGCAGTGGATGGAATCGGTACGATTTACCCCGGCGATTAGAATCCCGACAGCGGCTGCCCGACATGGGTGAAAATCCCGATCGCCCCTAAGGCAAGTATTCACTAACCTAATTCCCTCCCCTAACCCTACTTAGGGGTGCCTAACCCTAACATTCCCCCCAGTGCCTAACCCTAGTCCCCACTCTAAGTGCCTAAACCTAACTCCCCCCTTACCCGCCGCCTAAACCTAAGTCCCCCGGGGGGGGGGGGGGGGGGCCTAACCCTTCCTCCCCCTAGCCTAATCCTAACCTCCCAGGGGGGTGCCTAACTTTAAGTCCCCCATGGGAGCCCTAAACCTAACCCCCCCTTCCCCACCGCCTAAACCCAAGTCCCCCACCCCCAGGGATGTCTAACCCTTAGTCCCCCCCCAGAGGTGCCAAACCCTAACCCTTCCTCCCCCTAGCCTAACCCTAACCTCCCAGGGGGGGTGCCTAACCCTAAGTCCCCCCCGGCTGTCCGCATCCGGCATCCCTTCGATCGGGATGCCGGTCTCCCGGCGTCGATAAAATGACAGGCGTCTAGATTCAGATGCCTGTCATTTAACCCTCGCCGGGATAAAGCAGTCGGGAAGCCAGCTGTCGGGATTAGGTCCATCGGCTTCCCGACTGCATACCCAGTGGCGCCCAGGAAAAATAACAACCAGCCATGCCACTTCTGCAACTAGACAATTTGCCGCAAGTAATGAGGAATCCATTTGCTTTATAATCCAAGCTTGGAACACAAAAGCTTCCAGAATTTGGCGCATTACCGGAAAACTTATCACTACAAATGGATGAAACAAAGAATATGATATTGCAGCATGTAGCACTGATCATTTATATTTCCATACAGATTGGAAGCTTGTGTGCAGGGCCCTCCTACCTCTATTACCCAGCCTTGTTTATTACTTTATTCCAAATTGTAAAGTGCAGCCGGGACTATAACAGAAACTGCTAATAGATAAATTGCCGCCATAGGCAGAAAATGATTGAGGCAGGTCCTACTTTCAGGACAATAAATGTATCAGACAATAATAATAACCAGCTTAAGGTCCTGAAAGAAACAACTCAATTATGTTAAACTTCACCAACCAACCTTCAGAATAATTAACAAATTTCTTCCAACCATAAATGACCAACACCACCTACTGCATGGACACAGCACAAATATTTAACATGGAGACACAAAACTAGAAATGTAATTATATTATTAAAAGCATCAAGCATACAGCTTTAAAGGCACGTTAGCAGTAAGTAGAGTATGAGAAGGAGATTCACAGATGAACAGGAACCAGACTAAAGGCCCCCATACATCAGCAAATAGATTGTGGCAATTCTGCAATTTGCAATCGATTGTGTATAAAAACCTGCAATGTATGGGCTTCACAGATCGCAGATTGCAAACAAAAAGTGATTACAATTGTTAAATCAGATTGTCCAACATGTTGGATTTCACAGATCGATTGACGTTGTAGATTGCTAGTGTATGAACATGATCAGCAGATTTGCAGACCGTTACCAGTAAAATGATGGGCCTTTCAAGATTGGCAGATCTGTGTTTGCTGCAATCGACCTGCAAATCACTGAAAAAGATCTGTAATGTATGGGCGCAGATTGCTTGATTGGGAAATCCTAAGATCGGGCAATAAATCTTCTAATTGTGGTTTTCAGATTGCTGATGTATGGGGGTCTTCAGTTTGTAATTAGCACGATGACGTTCAAACTGGCAAATACTTAATATTTCTAGACAAATACTTCTTACAAATCCAAGGAATAGCAATGGGAACAAAATCTGCCCCAAGCTATAACAAGCATTACATTTCTATGATGGTGGAAGGTCTTATACGCAGAATGCATCAAGCTCTAAAAAGATACAGCAATGATCAGCACTCAACTGGAATGGTTGCAAAACAGCGACTCATACAACCAGTTCAAACTTTTATAAAAAAAGGGTCAGCTCAGACCTGGACACTTACAAAGGAAACGCAAAGACCAGAATACTAAGATTTAAGGAAATTTGATGCAAAAAGAAAAAACTAGTTGGAGGGGAAAAAAAACAAAAACAAAAAACAAACACCAATTTACTGAAGACCGAAACTAAATATGAATATGGTAAATAAAGAAAAGGAGACACCATTTATAAAGTAGTACAACATGGACAGTTATAAAATGGGTTTCGAAAGAAATATTGGAAGATAATGAAAAGTGACAGCATACGTATCTCATTTGAAACAGACTACAAGACCACAATTGGTGCCGAACTTTCTTAAAACCATAATGAATAAGCTCAATAGCAGAAGAGAGAATAAGAGACTAGGGTTGCATTGATTGTAGAGCTTGTGAGAGGACAACCGTAAACCTAAGGGGATCTACTTATTGAAGACAATAGCCTAAAAGTGAATTAAGCACTGGGGGTAAAATTTGCCAAGCGCCGGCTTTTGCAAACTGCCGCTTCTCCGAGTGTATAAGTAATAGGAATAGCTAAACAAGCCGCAGGTATCCATACAAACATGACCGCTCCATAACCTCAATGCTTTAGCCATGGACACCAGAGTGTTTATATTGGCCATTGTATTGCCGAGCCACCAACAGATATGAGCACAAAGGTGGCTGTAAACCAGAAGTCTGGCCCCCAATGGTTATACAGACCGGACCACACCACCAGGCAGTACTCCTAGGCACTACAAGCAGCGCATTAACCACTCAGGTGGGATATACATTTCCTTCAAGTTATATTTTGTTATCTGCTGCACAGATGTAATCTGCATCCAAAAATACAGTCAAACTTTGATTATTATGAAATTGCTTTACTTGGTTTTGCAAATGCCTTTCTGTATAAGGGCAACACTTTGAATTGAAGGTCATACAGGGATATCTGTTGTAACGTAAACTATCACCTTTGAATTGTTATTCGATATTAAAGAACCACAGTGCACAAGACGGCCTGATTGCAAATGTAAGACATCGGGATCAATGGCAAAGGGATGTAAGCAGAGCGCCTGACTTCGATCAAATAACTTAACTTACCTGGAATCTAAGCGTGCAAATCAGGTCAGCATCCCAAGCCCATGTACCCCCTACATAGATCACTTGCCTCCTGCTTCTGCTCAGACGTCTCTGCCGATAGGGTGACCTGGATTGGCTGGATGATGAAGAACGTGATCGTGATGAACGAGAGGAAGATCTAGACGAACTACTTGTACCATCACTGGACCTGGAGGATGACCGTGATCTATGACGGTTTCTAGATCTGTATCTGGGAAAAGGATTTTGAAATAGAGATAAAGATGGGCGGCAATGCTGTACAAAAGGTGCAGGCGTCTGGTTTAAAAGTACCCACCCAAGACAGACTAATCTTCTTTAGGTACCATAGTTAAGTTCAGTGATCACTTTAACAACTGTACAGGTGTCTGCAATGTCTTACAACACTCATGAAGTCTTCAAAACCCTCATTTATTTACACGCATTCTACAATATTATGTTGAAAGAACAAAACAAAAAAATCTCCCTCCAAGCACCACGTCTATTCAGGTCATTCAAACAGGGAAAGATTCACTGGTGACAGACAAGTATCCCACCCATTTGATAACCATGCTTTGGCCAAGTCCAGCCAATCAACACTTTCTTGTAGGGTTTATACCCGATTACATCTGAACAAGCTAGTCCACTTAATGGATGTGAAAGGAATTTCAGGCCATTAGTTGTCAATTTATTAAGACCCCTGGGCTCATCATGAGACTCTTCACAGTGTGCCCGGCTAGGTTCCAGTCTTGAGACCGTATTCACTTAGCGGCGAAAACGGACGTTTTTTCCACCATTGGCGAAAACAGCCATTTTCAACAAAAACACTGAAATTTTCAACAAAAAACAGGCGAAAACAGCAACAGGCGGAAAAAAAAATAAATAAACTGGAGAAAAGTTCTCTCCATCCCAGACCAGGAGAAAAAAAAAAACCAAGAAAAATCCCTATTTTTGGCTAAAAATGTGGGGATTTCTTTCAGAACCCTTTGGACACCCAAAATGATAAATTACTGGAAAAAAAACAAACAAAAACGTAAATTGCGAACGTTGGCAAAAAACGACCGCGCAAATTATGGGCGAAAGAAAAAAATTGTTGAAATGGTTTTAACGTATTAGGTCTGATTTTTCGATGGGAGGTATGGATGCATCAATTGTTTTAAACATTGGACACGAACGCAGCAGGTGGTTTTTTAAAATTGCGTTTTTACGATCCGAAAATATACTTGCACCCACTTTAATGTACCCCCAATTTACGTGGAAGAGTAATTTCCTGGAAAAAAATGGCTTTGTTTCCGCCCAAAATTTACGCGGTCGTTTTTCGCCAAAGCACTTTTTTCCGGTAATTTATCATTAGAGGGGGGTGTCCAATGAGTTCTGAAAGAAATCCCCATATTTTAGCCAAAAAACAGGGATTTTGCATTTTTTTTTTTTCCTCGTCTGCGATGGAGAAAACTTCTCCAGTTTTTTTTGCACCTGTTGCCGTTTTTGCCTGTTTTTTGGCGAAAATCTCGCAGTTTTTTTGGCGAAAAAAGGCTATTTTCGCTAATAGCGGAGAAAACGTTAGTTTTCGCCGCTAATTGAATACGGCGCATGGATGGCATAAGGGCAGTGACTGCTGGAAGCCCCACTGTAGCTTGTGAACACAATATCTGTCTGGGAACCATCAATTTGCTGACCCCTATTCTACAAGGTGTGTCGCTCGCTGTTGGACCCAAAGATTTCCTTATGATTTTTAAAGAAATTGACGTAATTCAGTGAAATTTGACACAGCCCCACCTCGTGTCTATGTGCCGTTATGAACCGGTACACAGATAACCAACGCGTATTTATTGTCCAACTGAGACGATAAAAGGTTTATATCAGCACGTAACACAGACACGATGAATGTGGACGCCACAGTACACACCACCACTGTCAGAAGCAGGAATACCTACTAACTAGCCGTGGCGGCTCCAGAGGGGGGCTGTAGCGCAGTGCAAAATTCAAATAGAGGAACCGCAACCAACTGCCACCCTCACTGGTTATATCCTCACTGGCAGTTGGTGTGTCTTCCCTATTTGAATTTTGGACTGCGCTGTTGACTAGGGTGGTGAACAGCTGCCTTCACTTCCCACATATGTGAACAGCTGGCTTGGATGCCAACGGTGAACACTTTCATCACTTGCTATGGCTTCCTCATGTTTCCCATAGACCAAGGTATGTCTGCGTCACATTTCACTAAATTACGTCAATTTCTTCAAAAGTTCTAAGTAAAAACTTTAGGGCCAATAGCGAGTGAAACACCCTGTACATCAGCAATACTTCACCATTTTAGGTCAGATTCAAGTTCACCCAAGTAACTATGAAACCAAATCGAAAAACTTAATATAAAACACAGGTAACATTCAGCAACCATTATATAAAAAGGTATAAAGTAGCAGGCAACAGTAATATATTGATGGGAAAAGTCAGCAAGAACACACTGTTCATTAGTGTATTACATATCCATGGTGGATATTCCAAAACCATATTCACTTTTCTAGTGACAAAGGATCTATTTACTAAGCTTTGGATGGAGATTAAGTGGATGGAAATAAATGTACCAGCCAACCAGTTCCTGTCATTTTTCAAATACAGCCTGTGACATGGCACTTATCTCCATCCAAGGCTTAGTAAATAGATCCCAAAGCCTACTGACTTCAACAGCATTTTTAAAGGGGTTTAAAAAAAAAAACCCACAACCAAACAAGCAAAATACAACCAAACAAATAGCAAAAACACAACACATCCAAACAAGCAAAATACAACAAGAACAAAAATATAACCAAACAATAAGCATAAAGAGGGGCAGTATGAGCCCGTTCTAACCGCTATGTTAAGTTTTCTGAAGACCAATAAGTAAATTCAGACAAGTATTTCCCACGGGAAGGGATGTGTACACAGTTCTATCTTTTGCAGTAATGAAGAGAGAAGTACTACATCTGCCTTCTGTTCTAGCACAAACATGAAATGTAACGTCATCTGACGCACAATAATGTACCAACCTGATCTCCAATAGCATTTAAAGTTTTGAGCGTAACATTTTCATCCAGAGCCATAAAACTGTACTCAGTTAAAACAAGGCCAACATACCAGAAGTCAAAACCATTGGGGTGCTTGGAATCTATATAATAACCGGCTTAGGTCTGTCCCGTCTTCGACATGCGCAGTGGGGACTAGGGTGCGCAACTCCCTGCCCCCAATAGCGCACACTGCAGCGACAGGACAGACTAACTGGAAGGAGGGAGGACCACCATGTGCCAGCAACAATGGGTAAGTACAGAGCGTGGACGAGGTGGGAGAGATGCGGCCAGACCTAGGTAATCTGTTATATGCCAGATTAACATACATACAATTTCCTTTCAGCTTTGCACATGATGCTCAAAAAAGGTAAATGGTGATCAAGGAAAACCTAATATTCAGTCAGTGTGATAATGGTAGTAAAGGCCTACCCCCTGATAATCCATCTTTATTTGCAAACTACTAGGCTTTTCTGTACTGCGTCAGAGAAGGTCCAATTTATAAAGTTTAAGACTACAAACAGCAGAACTATAAAACATAAAACAAAATTTTCTAAACCAACCTAAAAGTGATAAATAGGTTAAAAAAATAAACTGATAAATGCTTAGATTTAATTAGACATTCTTGCTATTTGTAAATAGATGACCATGTGCCTTAATATGAAATGCGAATGGAAAAAAAAATAAAAAAAAAATTTATACATTAAAACTCTTGTAGGAAAAGCAATACTAGGTGCGCCCTATGACAGGCTAGCTGGCTAGCTATTGTCTTACACGTGGAAGTGGGATGTGATGGAATTCCAAACAATAATATTCATTACACCGTGTTATATGGGAGATCTTTGGCTTCACCGTTTATTATGACAGCAAACCCACGGTATTCTGACTACATAGCAATTTCCAATTCCACAGTTCCGTTGTCCCACATGTTGAACTTCAATTAGGAATGAATGTTGTACAAATATAAGGGGCAATTCAATTCAGTGCTATTTGCATAGCGCCATTAATTATCCTCCATCGTGCCCTGTAACCTGCATTGTCCATCTTAAGTGCCGGCCGCGATGCTGTTAGTGCGTGCAGAAATCCTCTAGTCGGGAGTTTACAACGCAGCCAATTGAATAGCCCTGGGTACTCCTTCCCAGCTCTATTCAAATCACGCTGGATTGAATCGCCACCGATAGAACATGCTGTTACGGAGAATTCAGACTGCATGGACAAGGTAAAAGTACGGAGAGCTTTAGGCATTTGGGGGGGGGAAGGGGGGGGGGGGGTGAGTGCATTGAAATAAATATTTTGCCTTTGCAAGATACCTTACATGTCCACCATCCTAAAGGGCTCCATACATCTGCCAGCTGATTCCCAGATCAGAACCGGCGATCCGTTAGTCGGATATGCCCATTTGTGGTCACTGATTATCACCGATCCATCTGGGAAGCCGTGAAATACTTCATGTTAAAAATCACAGATTTGCTTAACAAATCAGTGAAATCCAACATGTTGCATTTCACACATGCCTCAGCAGATGGGGGATCGTGAAATTGGCCCAATACATTGCAGATGTATGGGGACCTTTAGCAGCAGGGAAGCATGTAAACAAAATCTTAACCTCTACTGGTCACTGTTCTACTGGCCACCTAAACAACAAGACCTACATAATAACTGATAGGTTACACTTAGTCTCTTCTAAAAACAAGCATTTATATTTTATAGGAAGATCAAATCCTCCTCTAATACATAAAATAGCCATGCATAACATCTTCAGTGATCATCATCAAAGTAATTGTGTTGATGAATTGGCTACCTGACTCCTAGGATTTGGTCAGATATGCAAAGGACTGGCATTAGAGCAACATCTATGTACGTTCTCTCAGTAATGTGGTCCGGGAACAATTATGCAAAGGCTTTCCACCCAACCACACTCTTATACAAGGATTAAAATAAAAAATAAAATAAAAAACTAATGTAGATGTAACATAAAAGGGCTCTTCACAGGTATAAAAGCCTAGAAATGGAATGATTGCTGACAGGGATGTGCAGTCAGGGTAGACTATACAGGAGAGGCAGAGCCTCACATCATGCCTGAGATTTTATATAAAAAGGATTAGAATAATAAAAAGATATTTATAACTTATACACATCTTTGTTTATTGCAATCATTTTTATAGTTAACACTCACCAGCTTTGTGGAGCTCCCTGGGACTGCAGGGAGACGAGAGACGAGGCAGCAAAAGCTCAGCCTCGCATCTGTATAGTCAGACACGGCTTGCAGCTTACTGTCCGCCGCGTGGCCCCGCCCCCAGCGGGGCCACACCACGGACAGTAAGCTGTACACAAAGCTAATAAAGGTATGCCTCTATAAACGGGGAAGTGTGCCTTGAGCACTGATGGACACCTTGGAAGTGTCATGTGACCAGGAAGTGCACTGCAGTGTTTAGAGTTCAGAGCTCAGTCAGCAGCAGCAAAGACAGTGATGCAGGTAGGAGAATCACAAGACACTGAAGCTTAGTGTAGTGAGGGGAGAGATACAGTGAGTAGGGGGTGAGACAGGCTCCCAGCACTCAGACCCATCTCCATGTGTGCCTCCCCAGCCATTGACCTTACTGCACGTTACTGATTGCTCTATATAGATTCATACAGATTAATTGCATAATATCAAGGTAAACCGGGCTCTTCTACGCTACAGGAGGAAGTAGAACAAAGCATGAATATATGTTTTAAATAGATATTTAACAAATTATTACTAGCGACTTACGTTCTTCTCCTCTTTGATGGAGGTGATCTTGAGCGAGACCTTGAAGAGGAGAAGGTTGAACTAGAACGACTTCGACTTGACCGCTCGCTCCTTGTAGACTTCTGGGGGCTGGGGGAACGTGTGTACTTCCTATAGCAGCGCAGAGACCTCCGAGACACTGAGGCCTTGTCCCGTTTTACATCCGTTCTGCTCTCTCCACAGTCACTGTGATGAGACAAGGAGTCTGAGGACCTTAATACTGACCCCGGTGGGTTGTTACCTGCAGATTCTGCTGTAACAGGTATCCTATGGTCGAGAGGAGCATTACTATCTTTTTGGATACTTCTATAAGGTGCTTCTGGCTTCACCAAGCCACAGTCCATACTTTGGTTGGGAACAACTGAAGGTGAACTTGAAACTGGCGGCTTTGGGGGATCTTTCTTTCGGCGTGTGTTGAACTGCACAATGGGCATTATTGTAATATGTTGATGGTGCTTGACGTTCCAGCGAGACCCTTCATCGCATTGAGCTGGTGGGTCCAATGCTACAGTGGTTGCCGAGTTACCATCAGTGACTGGACTCTGCTCATGGCTGGAGGAGGAAAGGGCGCAGTAATCGTGTTCGCCCGATGCCACGTGGACAGAAAGCAATGCCACATGTGGGGCAGACCCATTGCGGTTTCTCATTCTGCTCTGTGGTAGCGGTATCGCCTCAATGAGTTTTGTTGCCTTCAAGGGTGAAGAGCAGGTCCTCACCGGTCCACGCAAAAACTTGGATTTCCCAAGCCTGGGCCCAGAAATAACAGGCTTGTAATCAGGACGTGATGGAGCTGCAGGAGGAGAGACACCTGTTGAGATAAAATTACCTTGAATCACAATATGCTATACAACCAGGAAGGAACAGCATGCATCTATAAAAATAAAAAACTGCAACTGGTCGAAAAAACTGGGGAAAAGTTTTCTCCATTCCAGACCAGGAGAAAAAACAAACAAACAAACAAATTTTGGGCATATATAAAAAAAAAAAAAAAAAAAAAATAGTTGAGAAAATAAAAAAATAGATAGAAAGCTATTTTTTTCCCAGAAAATTACTGTTCCACGTAAATTGGGGGTACGTTAAAATGGGTGCAAGTACATTTTCGTGTCGTAAAACAAGAGATATGGTAAGAACTTACCTTTGTTATCTCTGTTTCTACGAAGTCCATAGGGTCCACAGGGTTGACCTTGGGGTATAGGTTGGGAACCAAATCCGGGCACCACGCAGTTAAAGCTTTTAGCTCCCAGGATGCACTGGGTCCACTCTCCCTATAACCCCACCCCCAAGCCAGAGGCACCTCAGTTTGTAAGTAGCCAAAGGCCGGAGGAGGAGAGAAAACTGGAACACTCAATAACCATACTCACCGAAATGGGAGACGGAAAACCGGTGACCAGCCACACAGCCCATATGAAGCCAGGTGCGTCAGGGCGGGCGCCCTGTGGACCCTATGGACTTCGTAGAAACAGAGATAACAAAGGTAAGTTCTTACCATATCTCTTGTTTTCTACTTCAGGGTCCATAGGGGGTCCACAGGGTTGACCTTGGGGATGTCCCAAAGCAGTTCAACCAAGGGTGGGGACGCTCCTGTGCTGAGAGGAGAATCCGTCGCCAAAAAGGAAGCATCCTGAGAGGCAAAGGAAACCAATGCCTAGAACCTTAAAAAGGTGTGGACAGAAGACCACGTGGCCACCTAGTAAGGCAAAACAGCCGAGGCGCCACAGCGAGCCGCACACGAGGGTCACATGGCCCGAGAAAAAACAAGCATCAACAACAGGAAGGCCTACCCATGGGTAGGCCCCTGAGGAAGACCTACGAGGCCATCCAGCCAACATTTGGTTATAGGCCGGCCATCCTTTCCTGTGAAAACCAGAAATCTCAGACCACCAATAAGGAGTCCGATTTCCGTAAGGAACCTGAACGGATCACATAAATCCAAAGAGGCCAGACCACAGTCAATGAGGCCACACCAGCCGAGAGGACTGGGGACAGAATGGCCGTACCATAAGTTCCAGAATAATATGGAACCTGAAAACCACTAAGAAGAAACACAGGGCGAGAGCAACTCCCACCCTGACATGATGCCCTCCAGAAGAGGGAGCCACATGAGAACGCTCCCAATTCAGACACTCTCCTGGTTGATATAAACACCCTGAGAGAAAGAGAGAGCCTAAGCAATAGACCATGTAATGGCTATCACAACCAGCGGTTCCATTGACTGTCCCCGGAGGTAACGAAGAACCACTACTTACTCCCAAGGAGTCCCTAGGGAGGACAAATGGAGGCATAATCAAGAAAACACTCCAAAGGATGAACTGGATACCAGAGTGGAGCAATTCCATATCTTAACCATACTGACAGTGTAGAGATCCGCACTGTCAGGAAGACCAGGCCAAGTGTGAAACCCAAGCCAGCCGGAAGGAATGCCAGAATATCTGGAAATCCTGGACACCGGAGGATTGTATCGACAGGTACAATACCATAAGATTTATGGCTGCCACAGTTTGTGGTAGGTCCCAGCAAAAGCTGATCCATGTGCTCTAATCATTCCAACGATGACAAAGCCAGGGAAGCCGTAAGACCACTGTAAGGACACAGTCAAAGACAAACGACCCAGGTCCAAGGCAAAACCAAGGACCCTGAGACAACAGGTCCGGGCAGTGAAGCATCAGGGATGGAGTATCGATGTAGAGACTCCGAAGATCCAAGTACCCCTGACATCTGGGGCAATCAGGAGCCACCAGCAGGAAAGCATCTCCGTCTCGATTGAAAACACTTCCAAAGACCTCGAGGAAGAAGGGAGACCGGAGAACACAGGTACACAAAGTGGAAGGACCACTTCACCGACAAAGAGTCGCTGAAGTTTGCTTCAGAATCCCCAGAGCTGAACTGTAACACCCTAGTGTGATAAAGTCAGAAGGCCATGAGGGTCACCTCAGGGGGGCCCCCCCTGCTCACCAGGAGATGAAACCTCTCTTGGGGAAGAGACTAGTCCCCGGGATGCACGTCGTGACGGCTGAGGACTCCCGCTTCCCAATGGAGAGCTCCTGAAATGAACGCTGCCGAGATGGTCGGGAGGAGACCCTCGGACTATGTCCGAATATGTGACATACCTGTCATTGCCACCCAACGAACAGTGTTGCTAAAAAGGAAGCCACTGTCCTGACCCTGTCGGACTGAACCTTTTCAGGTTCACCGGGAAACAAGAGTTATGCCAGAGTAAGTTAATTGACAGGGTGGAATCGACAGACGTCCAACTGCACTGAAAAGGATTCGGTCCAGACACTGTCCCTAGCAAAGAAAACCCTGGACGAGATGGCCATAGCCACCCGGACAGGGACCGACTTGCCTCCGGAGAGAGCATCATCGTTTGAACAGTTATCCGACAGAAAAAACTCATTCCATCTGGAGATGAGCCAATTATGGAAAGGCCTGGAATGGAACTGAGCCCATTCCACCATGCATCCCAGAGTGTAAAGACATCTGTCGACTGCGCAGACAACCATGTACTCCTAATGGAAGAGAGGAGATTCCGTCTTACGCCAGAAGAATTCTCAGATTCTGAGAATCCAGCAGGGATCCTAGATGAAGAATACCCAGAGAGGGATGTAGGGAGGACTTTTTCCCCGTTGATTAAACGTCTGCACCCTGAAGAAGCCAGAGTCATCCTGACCTGGCCGTAAAGTACCCCGGTGATCCCGCTAAGAGCAGGAGGCCGTCCAGGTACAGGAGCATTGGGATATACTGAACAGAAGAACTGTCAGAAAATCCAAAACGCTGGTAAACCCCTGTGGGGCTGAGGACAGTCCCAACAGGCAGAGCCCGAAAAATTGTAAGTGTTGCTGTGATACAGCAAACCTCAGCCCATGCTGAGGAAAGGTCTCTGTAAGTACCCGTAGGCACGCGTCCTGTATATCCAGTGATACCCTAAAGTCCCCAGGTTCCAAACATAGTATGATGGAGCATAGGGATTTCCTCCTGAGCCCAGGTAGCTTTAGGAACTGGTTCAGGGAATTGAGACAGAGAACAGGCCAAAGAGGACCATTCAGCCACCGCACCAGAAAGAAAACAGAACAACCAGTCCCTCACTGAGATAGTGGGGATGGCCCAATTAGCTCCGCTTACCGCAACAACTGCATAGCTTTCTGGATCTGTAAGGCCCTTGTAAAGAGGGCGTACCCTCCTACCCACGTAGCCGCGGCAACTTGACACTAATACCGGGCGAACTGAGAAAATCGGTATCTCCCAGTTGTAGGCCTGTCCCGTCAGACTGAAGAGATATCCGTAGGTTCAGAAGCAGGATCGGCTGGCAGTCCAGGCCTGCTCGGTACTGGATATGTCGGCCCTTGTAGATGCCGACAGTCTACGAAGAAACAGACCTTTAGGCTGACCGAGAGGACAAAAAAGACTTAACAGACTTAGTCTGAGGCCTTGTAGTGTGCATAGCTGAAAGCGGTAAACTTGTCGTTAGTAATACTGCCAATGTTACTACAATCTTGTCAAGGTCAGGACCAAACAATATCAACCCTAAAGATGGTATCTGCACCTCTGCATTCTCAGAGCGCAGCCATAGGGTATTACGGAGGATACAGTCGCAGCCGGAACTCTGAAAGTTAGGAGACTGGTATCCAATATAGGCATGTCCACCTATGACAACTGCATATATTACATGAGCGACCAAATACATTTGAACCCCCGACGTGTTGGAGGGGAAAAAAACGTTACAAATGCATCAACCCAATATGCAATAGTATTAACCAACCATGCTATAGCCATGGTAGGATGGGTAACAACTCCCGAAAGCAAGTATACTGATTTCAGGCAGAGTTACCACCTACGGATCCGAAGAATCCGACCACGCAGGAATGGGAGGCGTAGTAACGTCTGTAATCAGACGAGTAACACGCCCATCCCCCCCAGGAGGGGCTCGTGATGACCCTCAGGGAATTTGGGACAGGAGGCCAAACACTGTTGTAACACCTCCTATCTGGCAACAGCCAGAGTCCCGCTATGCGATCCACCCGCTAGTCAGCAACAGGTAACCCGAAGGCACGCAATACTGAGGGTGTATGATACAGGTGCAGGTCAACATTCACTCTAACCAGAATGGACCTGCTACCAGCCCTAAAGCAGGGATAATAATACCTGAAATAGGCTTCCCCCCGTGTAAGAGGGAAAGAGCCCCGAACAGTACCCAGTTCACGGCAGAGCCAACTGGGAAGTAACCACAGGGCGTCAACCACGCCAATTAGCGTTTCGTAGAAAACGACATCCACCCAGGGTGGCTGTTGTGGTAATCCCTGCAAGGGGAATGACAGACTATTGTGGCACCAGGGGGAATTCATATACTGCAAAAAACCCCTGCAGGGAGCGGTAGTCTGTGTCACAGGGGAAGAGTGCAAGAAGCTGCGAGATACCCTGAGATGAAAAGGGCAGTATGGTGAAGTAACCCCAAGTGAGGTACAACAATGGGGCCCGCCCGGCGATCCGCAATTGAGAGGATCCCGAGAAAACAAACCGCCCAAGGAGGTCGTGAAAGAGGCCGGCACCAGATGACGCCACATACAGAACCCTTTATGAGTCAAATCCTCCGCACTAACACCTGCAGCACATGACTTGCAGGATAGTAAAAATGGGTGCAGTATAACGCTCTATCTCCTGGTCAGACATATCTGACCCATCTTGGCGGAAATATTAAGCAGCACTATACTGGTCCTGACTGATGCCAAAAATAGCTGCAGGGACCCATTTTCAGCGTATGCAGCACACAGTTCCATCTAAAATATGGCAACGTGCAGCACGCCACAGTATGTGACAAACCACACAAATATTAACAAGTATATAAATGTGAGGTCTCAGAACCACCCTAAGTACAGCTGTATTAGGGCAGATAAAGAAAAGGGATAGATATACACTGACAGGTGAGAGAATAAAGTACAGTCAGCACTAGCATAAGTCACATACAATGCAGATATATACATATATACATAAACATGTCATATAATATACTGCACTATTACACTGCATTCAACTGCCCAGATTCAGTGTCTGGGAAGGCTACAGCGCTGTGTACACTGACCTGATGGTGAGGTACGCAGGGGGACTGGACTCACTGCCATCCTGAGAGATTTCTGCTGCACCACAGAGATAAAATGGCCGCTGGAGACCTCAGAGGAAGCGTGGCCCGCGGAGGAAGCAGCTCAGCGACGCCAGACTATGGATACTGAAAGGCGCGCTGAGCTGAGGGGAGGAGCCGCTGTAACAGGGAAGGCTGCCTCCCCTGGCCGGCTATTAACCCCCGGGACGCCGGCTCCCTGCACCGACCGTTAAGTCCCTGGTGGTCTAGTGGACACACGGGGTATGGGGGGCCCGCCGCCACTGCCGGCGCCTCCGGTCTGTCCCCTGAGACCGGAGGCACAGGACTGCATTTGAAATGCGCGGATCACCGCAAGCGGTGATCCGCGACCTTACCTGCTCCCCGTGGATCCGGCAGCAGTCCTGGGCGCCCGCAGAGTCCGGCTAGTACAGACTCTGGGGTCCCGCTGAGATCCCCAGATCTGTACTGGCGTCTCAGCGCCAGCGGGGTGACGGAGCGGCAGCTTAGACGTCCTATGGACAGTCCGACGCTGCCGCTCTGAAGAGTCCAAAGTCCATAAAAAAACTTTGTCCCTAAAAAAAAAAAAAAAATAAGCTTAGGGGCTGCTAATCAGCTCCCCCTGCGCTAACGGTGACCCGACTCCGGCCGGGCACCAACTTAAACTGAGGTGCCTCTGGCTTGGGGGTGGGGTTATAGGGAGAGTGGACCCAGTGCATCCTGGGAGCTAAAAGCTTTAACTGCGTGGTGCCCGGATTTGGTTCCCAACCTATACCCCAAGGTCAACCCTGTGGACCCCCTATGGACCCTGAAGTAGAAAAACGCAGTTTTAAAAACGGTTGCAAAACTGCCTGCTGCGACCGCGTGCGATGTTTAAAACACTTGACTCATCCATACCGCCCTCTGAAAAATCAGACCCAATACGTTAAAATCATTTTCAAGGATTTTTTTCCGCCCAAAATTTGCGCAGCCGTTTTTCGTCAAAGTACGCAACTTGCAATTTTTTTTTCTGGTAATTTAACCTTTGGGGAAGGGGGTGTTTGGGTGTCCAATGGGTTCTAAACAAATTCCCACATTTTTAGCCAAAAATAGGGATTTTGCTTTTTTTCCTCTCCTGGTCTGGGATGGAGAAAACTTCTCCAGTTTTTTTCCGCCTGTTGCCGTTTTGCGGCAACAGTTTTGCAGGTTTTTTTTGTTGAAAAACAGCCATTTTCGCCAAGGGCGAAAAAAACGTCCGTTTTCGTCGCTAATTGAATACGGCCCTATGACGTGTAATATGTCAGCGACTGTACATACCGGCTGTATTTGCCAGCTCAGGTGTCGGGTGTTCATCATGCATCTCCTTCTCCACAGGTTTTCCAGTCCTGCAAAGAAAACAAATATTCATATATCAAATCCTATTCACAGAACAAGTACTGACCGAAGCCGAAACAAAGAGTTCCAGACTTAAAAAAGAAACTCATAAGCCGCTGTGTACAAAAGTGAAGGGGGTTTAGATTTTACCCTAATCCCTTTACATAGACGCATGTTACGGTTCACGCATTTCAAGGATGTTTTCCTCCAATGGAGCAAAATACATTATTCAGCAACTGCAAGAACTGGTGTATTCTCAAAAAGCAGCTGCCTGAGAGAGATTAGGAGGTGCAGACATTTCCAGAACTTTCTAGATTGTCGTGGACCTTAGTTTTCATTTAGAAGACATAACACCATTTAATTCATGCGCAGACCCATATAGCACATACTGAATCTAAGTCCCAATTGTTTCCCATCTCAGAGTTAAATACTCTTCATGTTGGTTGGTAAGAGTAAAATTTAAAAAACTGCTCAAAAACATTTTCCGCTCTGTGCGCAGAAAGAAGAATTAAGTGAATGTTTGTTGGAAAACACTGCAGACCAAAAATATGTCCAAAACACACACAGATTTAAGCTGCGTACACACAGACTGTCGGCACGCTAAGTCGTTTCCGGCTGAATCGGAAAGACATATTGGCCATGTCGCTCAGTGCGTAAGGCCGATATGCGCACTGCCGCGGTCGCATGCGGCATTGTCCGATCTGCCGTGCTGCACGTCCAACTGGACGATATCGCATAAGACCCCGTTACAGGTAATGAAGGAGGGATCGTTCATTACCTCGTTCTAATGTGTACATCGCTCAGTGTGTACCACGCTTTAAACCAGCGGTTTTCAAACGCTGTGCCACGGCACAACAGTGTGCCGCCGGCGGTGGTTTAGCGTGCCGCCGCCGATCAGGCTGCTTCAGTGCAATCAGTGAGGCCCGGGTAGCGCTGCCGCTGAGCTCTTCTGGGAAACCCAGGCGCACCCGAGCCGTAACCTCTGCAGGAGCGGCGGCGTGACATCACAGGTCACGCCTGCCCGCTCCGCCAGTCATCCCGCCCGCTGGCCTGCCCGCTAAGCCAGCCGTCCTGCCCTCTCCACCCGCAGTCTGCTGTGCTGACAGCTCTGCACTGTCAGCCGATGAGGCACAGGTAGGTGCCAAAAAAAATTATATTTATTCTTGTGTGCGGCAATGTGACTAGCTGGTTTTTTTTTTTTTTTGGGGTGGGGGGGGGGCGGAGGCAATGTGGGAGCAATGTGGGTTTTTTGTGTAGGGGTCAGTCAGTTTTGTTTTTGTGTGGGGAGCAATGTGGGTTATAATTATTCTGTGTGGCCAGCCAATGCGATTACTTTTCCTGTGGGGCAATGTTTTTTTTTCTGAGGGGGCCAGCCAATGTTATATTTTTCTGTGGGGGGGAAATTATGTGTTTTATTCCTGTGGGGGCCAATGTATGTGTGTTTTATCCCTGCGGAGGCCAATGTATGTGTGTTTTATTTCTCTGGGGCCAATGTAGTGTGTTTTACTCCCGCGGAGGCCAATGTAGTGTGTTTTTTTTATGTGGGAGCCAATGTGCATGTTTTTTCATCGGCAACGAACGCCGCATCGCCGGATGGTGTGCCTTGGCAATTTAAAAATCTTGCACTGTGTGCCTCCAATTGAAAATCACTGCTTTATGGAGCGTACACACGGTCAGATTTGTCAGACTTGTCAGATTTGTCAGATGAACGACTGAACGATTAAATGATCTGAACGATTTGAACGATTTGACCAAAGTTTTGAACGATTTGAACGATTGAACGATTTTTGACTGCATTAAAATGAATGGAATCGTCCAAGTCTGACTGCAAACCCATCAGATGTCAGATATCGTTATCTGACAAACGGGAACGCGCATCGTTGATCGTCCATCGTTCAGGCATGTCAGATATGAACGATTTTCCTTCAGATATGAACGACTGAACGATTTTTAAATCGTTATCGTCCATATCTGAAGAAAAAATCTGATCGTGTGTATGCACCATTAGACTGTAATCAGCCAACTCTGCTTAAAGGGACAGCTCAGCCTTTACTGAAAACTTGACTAGGCAGATTTAGCCTTCCCTTGAATATGACAATAAGCAGCTCAGATCTGTGCATTAAATACCATTTTGTTCATGCAGATCAGACGTTGTAATCCAACGTACCAAACGAACAAAAACTCCCAGCACAACTGAATTTCATTTAGAATACACTAAAAACTGCTTTTCTACTAACTTACCCAGAGTTTCCTACAGCCAATTTATCGGGACTGGGACATTCCTCATCTTTAGCTGCAAAGAAAAAAATTTGGTGAAATACTGCATGTAAGGGATTGTACTACACAGAACACATCTCACCACCGCAAATCAGAAACCTGTGACTACCACTGGTAGGCTCAAACTGTATCAGATTACTTATTTTTATATTACGACAAGGTCTTCAATGGTCACGAATCAGTTCTTATATTTAACGAAAATCACACAGTTTGCCTAAGGCTGCCCAAGGCATTGCGTTAAGGCATGAAACATAATTAAGACTGAGGTACAAGTGTAGGGGTCTGAAGATTTCCGAGAGGCACTAAAGGGAGTTTCCCTGCAGATGAAAGTAATTGAGTTGGCACCGGTAGGTTGTTTTACACCCTGCAGTCAGTGTAATATTTGAAGCGTGTGACTAGTGAACCACATACATGGTGCGAAAATGTGGTCAAAAGAGGACCAGTGTCAGCCAAATTGTGCAATCATTATACCACCACATGAACAGGCTACTGGGAAAGCCAGAAGTGATCATGAAAGTTATTGTTGAACTATTCGTGTGTGGCCTAAACCAATGACCCCAGCACTCTGGTTGAGAGGAAAAACATGGGCAACCATACGCAGTAAAGCCCTCTAGTCTTATCAATAGCAACACATTCACACCAATCATTGTGGTAAGCTATTTCGCCAAACATGTAAAGGGACAATGGACTTGATTCAATTCAGCGCCATGCTGAACAGCCCTGGGAGAGAGCTCCCAGGGCTATTCAATTCACCGCATTGTTTGGTCCGACTAAAGGATTCTTCACTCACCCCCCCAAGGGTGCGTGGAGAAATCCGACTAAAGTGCCGGCCATGCGGCTCTTGTCCGGCTTAGCGAGGTTGTTGGAGCAGCGCAGCCAGCACTTTAGTTGGAGAATGCCGGTTCTCCTGACTAAACACCCACGTTAAGTGGACAGAACCGGCATTCTTCGACTTACTTGGCAACTGTCGGACCAAACAGCGCGTGAATTGAAGGAAGGAAGTCCTCTCTTGTAGCATGAACGTGGGAGAACTTAACACATGTTGTACTCTATGGCTATGTTCACCCTTGGCAAAATGGGAGCACGAGGTGGAACCAATTACAACAGCTGTCACTAGAACATCAAATGATCTATGGCAGAGTTTCCCAAACTCCACCATTACAGTCCAGGTTGTATGGAGTCCAGACAGTTAAATCAAATTGACTGAGGTACTAAGTTTTCTGTGCTCAAGCATGCATATCCTCAAAACCTGGACTGTAGTGGCAGAGTCTGGGAAACATTGATATATGGTAAAAGTGACCTCCGTACTCACCAAGACACCTGAAATGCAACTCACTATAGAGCTCAATAATGCTCTCTGAAGGCTTTTATCATGCTGGTCTGTAATCCAGTATCTTGGAGAACAGCTCGGTGTCTGAGTATGTATATCAATATTGTGCAAGTGCAACCAAGTACATCCCCCGTGTCATGGTACTTCCTGAAAGCAGAATAGGAGAACAGTTGTGCATTATCTGCTTACCCACATATTGTTCAAACTGTTCCAGCAGGCTGCTTAGGTCTGATGCCACAATACCTTAATAAAAGGAGAAAAGAGATGAGCCAATGTAGCGGCAACATAAACACACATGCTACACTCTCCCATAACACTATCCACCCTCAAGTTACCTGACACACAAGTGAAACTCTCCTCCGGTCCCTCGTGATTGGATAATGGTAAAGTGGGTTGGACCTTTTTCCCTGATGCACAAACCTCTTCTGCAGGTGGATGAAGGCCGGACTCTTGGGCTATTTGGTTGAGGAGGATACAGGCCGTTACAGGGTTACCTTCCACTGCCACTCTTGAAGTGTCACATTGGGTGGCTTTAATGTTGACATCAAGTTTTGGTTTAACAACAGGAACAATGGAAGGTTTAGCAGCTACAAGTGTTTTTACTTCTTGTGTGCAGACACCAGCAAGTACGGTCTGCTCAGGCTCAGCAGGTTTTAATGTAGTCACAGGTGGAGATTTCTTACCTTCCGCAGGGGTACTTGGCACAGAAGCAGAGGACACAAGTGGTGGCTTTATCCGATAGCCAAGCTTTTGAGCCTTTTTTAAGATTTCCATTATCTTGAAGACTGTTTGGTTTGTAGATTGTTGGTCAGAAGCAGTAACATTTGCCTTCATGGAAACTAGTGGAAGTTTAGATTGGACTTTCTCTACAGCTTTGCTAGGTGATGACTGTAATTGAGACTTAAGGTTGGGGCAAACATTTGATGATGCCTTATCTAATAGCTGAAATGTAGGTTTGGCATGCTCAACACTTACTAGTGGTTCTACGATTCTGTATTCTCCTGTACCAATCCCATTATGCCCTGGCTTCTGCACTGGTATTTGGTTTATTTGACCTTTAGCAAGAACAGCATCCTGGTTACAGAGTTCTGTAGGTGGAACTGGAGTGACTTTGGGCATCTCCTCAGCAGGCAGTACATTTACACTTGGTGCATTAAAGAGAAGAGAGTTTTCAGCAGAGCTTTGCATGCATCTGTTATCAGGCATCATTGGGGGAACATGAGGGTTTGGCCAGTAAGGTGGTGGCAGCCCAGAAACCCAACCAGTGGGATTCACTGGCCCCACTGGAATAGGTGGTGGGGGAAATGAAGGCCATCCCAGCACTGGTGGAGGTGGATGCATGGGTATTATAGGTGGCATGAAGTTTGGAAAACGCGGAACTACTGGCAAAGGCGGCATGCCAGGATAATATGCAGGATATGAAGGGACAGTAGGCCAATTGGGTGGATAGAAAGGTGGTGGTATATTTGGTTGGGAAGCTACCACAAGTGGAGGAGCAATGTCGGCAATAATTCTACAGGGTGCTTCAGTTGGTTTCAGTTGCGGAGCCTCCTGACTGGACACAGCCATTAATGCTAACTTTGATGGGACAGAAGCTAAACTTACAGCAACATTTAGCTCAGAGGAAGAGTCCTCAGCTTTATTTGGGACAGATGTTTTTTCCTCCGCTGGGGTTTTATTTACGTTTGTTGGTACAATCAAACAAGGAAGTTCTGCCAACTCTGTTGGGGGCTCAGGAATAGATGGCCATTTACTGCAAGACACAGTTTCATTCTCTTGCTCAGGGTTTGGTTTGCGGTGTTGAAGACGCTTCCTATACTCACTTAGGCTGAGTGACTTGGGCTTGACCTCCTTGGTACATAGTGTGGAATCACAATTTTTCAGATCTTCGCTTGTCGAGAGACTCAAATTCTCTATATTTGAGCTCACCTTTAAATGGATATCAGGATCTGCAGAAACCAACATGTCTTGGCCACTTGCCTCATCGGACTTTGTATCACCACTTACAGACGACACTGGAGTCACATCAGGGCCTGAGCTCTGATCTCCATTAAGTTTTATGTTACTTTGCCCTACTGCACAATCCTCTTCAGCAACTGCTTTTATACAATTTGGCTGCTCTTTTTCCATACAAGTAAATACGTCTTTAGAAGCCTCAGCTGCCATTTTTCGCACAGGTTTGGTACTGTCCAAGCTTGCTCGTGTTCTCACTTTGGTGCGACCCATCTTAGATGAACGAATTTCCATCTGGGAATCCTTTTTCATCTGTTCCAATGTTTTCATTAAACAGTCAGACTCCTGCAACGCAGGGTTACCCAAGCAGCTTGGGGCAGGTTGAGTGGCACTTTGCGGTGTTACCATATCTGGCACATCCTGTGATTTATCTTCACCATCACCTTTATTTTTACTTTTAACTTTTGACTTAGTTGTATTGATTATTTTATCTTTGCTGAATTTCTTTCCCTTCAATCGCAGCCTTTCCTTGCTGGTAACTGGTACACGGATCACTGGTTCATCATTCTTCTGAGAATCTGGAATCATTCCCTCCAGGTCTCGATTACAACCATCAGTATTGCTTATATTATCCAAAAGTATATCAACAGTTTCATTAGTAGCCAAAGGTTTAGTGGATATTTCGTCTAGTACAGGCACAACTGCGATCACCTTGTTCAAACACTCATTTCCGTTCATAGAATCCATTGAATTCTCTATACTAGACAAACGTTTTCCATGACTGACGTATTCAGGAACACACTGCTCGGACGAGGATTCGGGTGACAACTGTGTTTTCATAGGCAATTCCCCGGGAGAGTCGGGTGTAGGAAGATCATCTTCTGAAGACATTGGGCTGAGCACATCCCCTGGGTGTTCCACAATTACAGGTACTTTTATACTTTGCCCTTGATCAGACACTATCTCAAGAAACACAGCATCGTTCAGAAGGCTTTCATTGTCTTCTGGCTCTAGGCACACGGTTATAGCAGGTAGGCAGTAAGGGTGCATGTATTTAACCAAGTCATGTAGGGTAACATTTTCTGTATTAATGATACAAGGAGTGCGCTGCTGCAAGAAACGCTCGCGTTCCAGTTCTCTCATCTCAGCTCCGGTCTCCATGGAAAAGTCTTCGTCAAAAGCTAGTACACTGGGGGTTTTCTCTGGGCTTGGAACCTCTTCATCTTCTCCATCACTTCGCTGTCGGGTTGGCTCTGTTCTTCGTTCTCTGCGAGGTAAACATCCTCTTATGCTTCTGTTTTTCGTGCGCCTTTTTGATGTAGAACTGACAGTGTCCGGAAAAAGGTCCCAGTTTGGGCCAGAGCAGCGGTCGTCCATCTTTAAAAGGAAAGCCACAAGTTATATGCATCAGCAATTAGAATATATTATACTTTAATGTACAAGGATCAAAACCTCTATCTCAAGAGTCTAGGATTACAGGATAACCAGTTTTGAGTACATGCAACTTCCCTTGTGCTCAATAACCTATGCGCAAGTGGATAGACTTTAAAACATGTACAGTTTGGGGAATTGAAGGACCCCTCTTACATGCGACTCACTTTACCACTATTAGTTCGATGCTTGTTATTCCGGAATACCAGAAATGTCTCACTCATGGGGTGCAGATTAGGAACACTATACTAGGAATTACAAGAAAGGGGGTAGGGGACATAAAACATATGGATAAACCCTTGTCCATGGTACCTGGCATATCTAGATCTTCATTTAAACGAGGCCAGACAACCTGTTCTCACACCATGGTTCTCTCCCGACTGGCAGAACACTGGCTCTTGCTAGGCTTTACCTTCTGGTACCCTTAGATGTGATGCTCCTTATGCGTTCAGAAAATATCAGGCTGATCTTCATAGCGCACCTAACCCTTACACCCCCAACCACCCGACTGCTGCCCCTCTCTGAGGATGACCGACTTGGACTATCTGCTGATAGGTGTGCACTTCTTCCAAAGCACCTCCAGATTATGGGCCCAATTCGGAGATGTACGTTAATGCTGCCGCAGCTGAGATTTTGGACACAACGGCTGTGCGAAAATATGCAAATGTCGCAGCCGAGGGGAATTGTATTGAGACGCCTATTGGCGGCTTCGGAAATCCAAGAATCTGCGTACAAACACGCAGATCAGTTGATTAACGTACTTCTGAGTAACCCTGTGGTCACGGTACAATGGCCGCCGGAATGGAGCTGCCGGAGTCCTTTTCACTACGTACGAGATTGCAGTCACAGCCAGAAACATGCCCCGAAAATGGTCACAACACGCCTGCTTTTGAGTTGCCACCCTCCCCCCCTCAAACGGACACTGGGTGACAATTACTTTGCGCATAAATCCTTATTACGAGCGTTCTCAATGACACTTGAAGCATTCACAGAGCACAGATAATCGCTCAACTACGCAAACATCTCTGAATTCATTCGCATCCACTAGAATCAAGACACTATCCCTACGTCGAATGGGGGGCAAGATAAATCCGTAAGGTGTGCAACAGTTAAAAGACGTAGCGCAGCAAACGCTGTAGACGTGGACAATCGCGGGAAAGCCGCAACAACTATATCTTGGTTCAAGCGAAATAACCTTCACTTGGATAGAAAGTTTTGTACGCAAGACCACTGAAACAAAATGAAAAAGAAATAAAAATCATGAACTGACAGGACATAGCCACCGATTCCGAAACACTCCTGTCATAAGCGAAGGCCAGAAGTTAAGGCACTTTCACGGATTTAAAAGTCTCGAAAGGGGGCATTCTAAGGAGCCACCAACAGTAAATGAAGATCACACAGAGGAACATAAGGAGGCTGGATCAGAAACACCAATTGCAGGAAGATCTGCACATCTGGAACCATCGCCAATCACTTCTGGAAGAAGATAGACAGCGCCAACACCTGAGCCTTCAATGAAGAAAGGCGAATGCCTTTACGCAAACCCTCCTGAAGAAAGGACAAAAAATTAGCAGCTGGGATATCCTGCCGCTCGCAACAAAGGATGTAGGTTATCCAGACACTATGGTAAATTCTGGAAGCGACTGGTTTACGAGCGTGAAGCATAGTATGCACCACCTGCGAGCCCTCAGGACCTGGGTCTCAAATACCACGTCAAAAGCCAGCCGTGTGTTCTACTGAATACAGATGAAGATACCGAGTCTCCCATATCCAAAACGCTTGGGATATCGGAATATTCCGTATTTTAGAATACTTGCATACCATCATGAGATATCTTGGGAATGGGACCCAGATCTAAACACAGAATACATTTATGTTTTATATACACCTTATACTCACAGCCTGCAGGTCATTTTATACAATATTTTCAATAATTTTGTGCCTTAAAAAAAAAAAGTTTGTGTACTTTGGACCATCAAAAAGCAAAAGGTTTCACTAGCTCAGTCATGCTAAAAAATATATTCTGTATTTCGGAATATTTGGATATGGGAGACAACCTGTATTTCAATAGAACACACGGTTGTCATATTATCAAGTGCCAACATAACCATCTGCTGCAACCTGACATTTGGGACAATCATATGCAATACGTTTGATATCTGCGTATATACTTTGAACATGGATTATTACTTGGCACTATCATCTTATATATGAACACTAATATAGGTTTAACTTAGGACCTACCCTGAATGCCATAGAGCGCCCAAGTACTGTACTTTTTTTTATATTTTAGGAGAAAAGGGCACCCAAAATTGTAAGCGGCTGCTAAGGAGATTCAGATTCTTATACCTATTGAGCGCCGTATAATCAATTTTATATCATGGTTGGGAATTGCAAAAAGGTCAGCCAGAAAGTACAATTTGCCTAAGTCAATGTTCTTTCTACCATACTACCAGATTACATTAAAACAGATTCTGTGTGTGGCACCTCAAGAGTGCTTCCAAATGGGCAAGTTTGAAATATGCTTGATGTTCAAGAGTGGAATTCAACTTGGACTTAAATAATGTAATTTCAAGGTTTGTTGCCACTTAACACTTCTTTCTGAACAGCAATAACCGGTATAAAAGAACGACAGACTTACTGAGCTAGTATCTCGACCCTTGGATGACACCAGCAGTTCTGTATCGGGAAGCGTGTCGAAGGGGGACATATTCTCATCGTCTGTATTGTCCAGTATCTCTGTTAGAGCAGTAAGAAGAGTCAGTTCATCCTCCTCATTAAGAAGATCTTTGTTCTGGGGAATAAAAAAACAAGAGATATGGTAAGAACTTACCTTTGTTATCTCTGTTTCTACGAAGTCCATAGGGTCCACAGGGTTGATCTTGGGGGTATAGGTTGGGAACCAAATCCGGGCACCACGCAGTTAAAGCTTTTAGCTCCCAGGATGCACTTGGGTCCACTCTCCCTATAACCCCGCCCCCCAGCCAGAGGCACCTCAGATTGTAAGTAGCCAAAGGCCGGAGGAGGAGAGAAAAAGAGAGAGAAAACTGGAACACTCTAGAACCATACTCACAGAAAAGGAGACGGGAAGCCGGTGACCAGTAACACAGCCCATATGAAGCCAGGTGCGTCAGGGCGGGCGCCCTGTGGACCCTATGGACTTCGTAGAAACAGAGATAACAAAGGTAAGTTCTTACCATATCTCTTGTTTTCTACTTCAGGGTCCATAGGGGGTCCACAGGGTTGACCTTGGGGATGTCCCAAAGCAGTTCAACCAAGGGTGGGGACGCTCCTGTGCTGAGAGGAGAATCCGTCGCCAAAAAGGAAGCATCCTGAGAGGCAAAGGAAACCAATGCCTAGAACCTTAAAAAAGGTATGGACAGAAGACCACGTGGACACCTAGTAAGGCAAAACAGCCGAGGCGCCACGACGAGCCGCCCACGAGGGTTACACGGCCCGAGAAAAAAACAAGCCTCAACGACAGAAATGCCCACCCATGGGTAGGCCCCTGAGGAAGACATACGAGGCCATCCAGTCAACATTTCATTATAGGCCGGCCATCGTTTCCTGTTAAAACCAGAAACCGCAGACCACCAATAAGGAGTCCGCTTACCATAAGGAACTTGAACGGATCACATAAAGCCAAAGAGGCCGGACCACAGTCCATGAGGCCACAACAGCCGAGAGGACTGGGAACTGAATGGCCATACCATAAGTTCCAGAATAATATGGAACCTAAAAACCACTTTAAGAAGAAACACAGGGCGAGAGCAACTCACACCCTGACATGATGCCCTCCAGAAGAGGGAGCCACATGAGAACGCTCCCCATTCAGACACTCTCCTGGTTGATTTAAACACCCTGAGAGAGAGAGAGAGAGAGAGCTTAAACAATAGACCATGTAATGGCTATCACAACCAGCGGTTCCATTGACTGTCCCCGGAGGGAACAAAGAACCACTACTAACTCCCCAGGAGTCCCTAGGGAGGACAAGTGGAGACATAATCCAGAAAACACTCCAAAGGATGAACTGGATACCAGAGCGGAGCAATTCCATATCTTAACCATACCGACAGTGTAGAGATCCGCACTGTCAGGAAGGCCAGGCCAAGGGTGAAACCCAAGCCAGCTGGAAGGAATGCCAGAATATCTGGAAATCCTGGACACCGGAGGATCGTATCGACAGGTACGATACCATAAGAATTATGTATGCCACAGTCCGTGGCAGATCCCAGCAAAGTCTGGCCTATCTGCTCTAAACATCTCAATGAAGACAGAGCCAGGGAAGCCCGAGGACCACAGTAGGGGCGCAGTTAAAGACAAGCGATCCAGATCCAGGGAAAAACAAGGACCCTGAGACAACAGGTCCAGATAGTGAAGCAGTAGGAACGGAGCATCGAGGAGGAGACTCCGAAAATCTTAGTACCAGTGATGTCTGGGACGACCTGGAGCCCCCAGAAGGAAAGCCCCTCCGTCTCGAATTAAACTTCCGAAGACCTCGAGGAAGAAGGGAGACCGGAGGACACAGGTACACAAAGTGGAAGGACCACTTCACTGACAAAGAGTCACTGAAGGTAGCTTCAGTACTCCTAGAGCTGGACTGTAACACCGGTAATGTGTGATCGAGTCAGAAGGCCATGGGGATCAATCCCCTCAGGGAGGCCCCCTCTGCTCACCAGGAGTTGAAACCTCTCTTGGAGAAGAGACTAGTCCCCGGGATGCACGCCGTGACGGCTGAGGAAGCCCGCTTCCCAATGGAGAGCTCCGGGAATAAACACCGCAGAGTTGGCCAGGAGAAGACCCTTGGACTATGTCAGAATGGGTGACATTCCTAACATTGCCACCCAACTACCAGTGTTGCCTAGATGGAAGCCACTGTTGTGACACTGTCGGACTGAACCTATTCAGGTTTACCGTGACAAATGGGTTAGGCCAGAGTGAAAGTCCAAGACAGCTTAAAGTATCAACAAGGTAAGTGGCAGGGCAGAAGCGACAGACGTCCAACTGCCCCGAAATGAATGCGGACCAGACACTGTCTTTAGCAAAGAACACCTTGGACGAGATGGCCATAGCCACCCGGACAGAGACCAACTCGCCTCCGTAGAAAGTATCATCGTTCGAACAGCGATCCGATGGAAAAAACTCGATCCATCTGGAGGGGAGTCAATTATGGCAAGGCCTGGAATGGAACTGAGCACATTCCACCCTACCAAAAGGTAGACACTCTGGTAGACCGCGCATCACAAAGAGTAATGACATATGTCGACTGCGTAGATATCCGCACCCTCGAAGTTGAAGAGTGGAGATCTTGTCTTACGCCAGAAAAATTCTCAGATTCTGAGAATCCAGCAGTGCTCCCAGATGAAGAAAACCCTGTGAGGGATGCAGGGAGGACTTTTCTGTGACGAGAAGAAGCCCCGGTTATCCTGACCTGGCGGTAAAGTACCTTGGTGATCCTGCTAAAAGTAGGAGACCGTCCAGAGAAAGGAGCATTCGGATACACTGAACAGGTGAACTGTCAGAAAATCCATAAAGCTGGTAAACCCCGGTGGAGTTGAGGACAGCCCCAAAAGGCAGAGCCCGAAACTTACAAGTGTTGCTGTGGCACAGCAAACCTGAACCCATGCTGATGAGAGGGCTCTGTATGTACCCGTAGGTACGTATCCTGAATACTCGGATATACCATAAAATCCCCAGGTTCCAAACATCGGATGATGGAGCATGGACGATTCCACCTGAGTCAAGGCACCGTTGGAATCTGATTCAGGGATTTGAGACAGAGTATAGGCAAAGGAGGACCAGTCGGTCACCGCCCCAAAAAGAAAGTAGAACAACCAGTCCCTCACTGAGATAGTGAGGTTGGCCGAAATAGCTCTGCTTACCACAAAGACTGTATAGCTTTCTGGGATTGTAAGGCCCTGATCAGTTCTGAAGAAGGGCCCGTGTAACAATGCCTGTGAGGAGGCTGCATGAGCAATGAGAGGCCGTTGAGAATCAGTACCTCACTCTGGAAATTCCCCAGATGTAGACCTGTCCCGTCAGGCTGAGGGTATATCCTCAGGTGTAGAAACAGGGTCGTCCGGAAGTCCAGGACTGCTCGGTACTGGATATGGTGGCCCCCGTGGAGGCCGACAGCCTAGGAAAAAACAGGCCTTTAGGCTGACCCTGAGGACAAAAAGACTTAACAGAGTTAGTCCGAATGTAGTGGGAGTAGCTAAAGACGGTATCTCCCCATTAGTGATACTGCCAATGATGCAACGATCTTGTCAAGGTCAGGACCAAACAAGAACTTCCCCCTGGAAGGAGTGTGCACCTCTGCTTTCCCATAACGCAGCCATAGGGTACTGCGGCGGATACAGACGCCGCCGAAACCCTGAAAGTTAGAAGACCGGCATCCCATGAGGTAATCCCACATATGACCACTGCATATTTTGTGAGCGGCAAAAAGATATTTGAACCTCAGACGTGTTGGAGGGGAAAAACGTCACAAAAGCATCACCATGCGATGGCCATGGTAGGACGGGCAACAGGCCCTGAAAACGAGTACATTGATTTCAGGCAAAGTTACCACCTACGGATCCGTAAAATTCGTCCAGGCCGGGATGGGAGGCGTATTAATGCCTGTAACCCGATGATTAACATACAAATCCATCCCAGAAGGGGATTTCCATTACTTGTGAGGACCCTCAGGGAATGGGAAACAGGAGGCCTTTGTGACTCCTCCTATCTGGGGACAGCCAGACTCCCGCTATGAGATCCACCCGCTGGGCAGAAAACGGGAGATGTATGATACTGGTGCAGGATCGACATTCTCTATATCCAGAATGAGCCTGGCTACCAGCCCCAAAGCAGGGATAATAATACTTGAGATCGGCTCCCCCCCATGTGAGAGGGAAAGAGCCGAATATACCATCCAGTTCACGGCAGAGCCACTGGTCAGTAACCACAGGGCGTATATCACGCCAATTAGTATTTCGTATAAAACGACATCCACCAGGGTGGCCGTTGTGGTAATCCCTGCAAGGGGAATGACAGACCGATGTGGTATCGGAGGTAATTCATATACTGTGAAAAACCCCGGCAGGGAGCGATAGTCTGTGACACAGGGGTAAATTGCAAGAAATTGCGAGATACCCCGAGTTCAAAAGGGCAGTATGGTGAAGTAACTCCAAGCGAGTGACAATGGGGCCCGCCCAGCGATCCTCAAAGGAGAGGATCCTGAGAAACAACGCCCTTTAAGGGGGTCGTGCCCTTTCTGAGTTAAAATCCTCCGCACTAATTCCTGCAGGCTATGACTTGCAGGATAGCAATAATGGGTGCAGTATCGTGTGCAATCTCCTGGTCAGATATATCTGACTATCTTGACGGAAATATTAAGCAGCGCCATACCGGTCCTGACTGACGCTCAGATTAGCTGCAGGAACCCATTATCAGCGTACGCAACTCACAGTTCCATCTAAAATATGGCAACGTGCAGCACGCAACAGTATGTGACAAACCTCACAGATATTAACAAATATATATATGTGAGGTCTCAGAACCACCCCAGGTACACCTGTATTAGGGCAGATAAAGAAAAGGGATAGATATACACTGACAGGTGAGAGAAAAAGCAGACAGTCAGCACTAGCATAAGTCACATACAATGCAGAAAAATATATATACATACATAAGCATGACATATAATATACTGCACAATGTCGCTACATTCAACTGCCCAGATTCAGTGTCTGGGAAGGCTATAGCGCTGTGTACACTGACCTGATGGTGAGGTACGCAGGGGGACTGGGCTCACTGACATCCTAAGAGTTCTGCAGCACCACAGAGAGAAAATGGCCGCTGGAGACCTCAGAAGAAGCGTGGCCCGCGGAGGAAGCAGCTCAGCGACGCCAGACTGTTATTGAAAGGCGCGCTGAGCTGAGGGGAGGAGCCGCTAGACAGGGAAGACTTCCTCCCCTGGCTAGCAATTAACCCCCCGGGATGCCGGCTCCCGCTGCCGCTATAATCCCTGGTGGGCTGTGGACACGCGGGGTATGCCTCCATGGAGGGGGAGCCCGCCGCCACCGCTAGCGCCTCCGGTCTGTCCCCAGAGACCGGAGGCATAAGGCTGCATGTACACGCGGGTCACCGCAAGCGGTGACCACGCGACTTACCTGTCCCCGTCGATCCGGCAGCAGCCCAGGGATTCCTCCAGAGCCCGGCTAGTACAGACTCTGGGGTCCCGCTGCGATCCCCAGATCTGTACTGGCGTCGCAGCGCCGGCGGGGTGTAGGAGCGGCAGCTCAGACGTCCATTGGACAGTCTGATGCTGCCGCTCTGAAGAGTAGTAAAAAAATAATAAAATAAAACTCTTTTAAGCTTAGGGGCTGCTAAGCAGCCCCCCTGCAGTAACGGTGACCCGACTCCGGCCGGGCACCAACTTAAACTGAGGTGCCTCTGGCTGGGGGGCGGGGTTATAGGGAGAGTGGACCCAAGTGCATCCTGGGAGCTAAAAGCTTTAACTGCGTGGTGCCCGGATTTGGTTCCCAACCTATACCCCCAAGGTCAACCCTGTGGACCCCCTATGGACCCTGAAGTAGAAAATAAAAAATGTTAAACCCATGTGGGCTGATGGGGAACCCTTCAAAAGAACATTAGAACTTTCCTTTATTCAAACAGATGTCATGAACAAGACTCAAGCCATCAGGGATATAGATAAAGCTGACTGGCTAAGCGTTTTGGGTATAAAATGGATCATTCAATCAGACGACCCCATGGATCTTGGAGAGTGTGGTTATACCTCTGAATGGGAACCAGTATCATCAAGGATGGAAATGATAGAATTGTCAATGTATCCTTGGAAGGTCCCCAGTACCCCTCCGTTATCCATGGATGACAGAGTGAGTTCCGAGAGGTCATCACAAGTCACATCTTCCTCCAGGCCATGGCACTGCAATATAATTGAGGATATCGGACATCACTGTAATGTGGTAACAAATTTCATCTAGTGCGAAGACAGCAAAGTTTCACATATGCCATGAATACAGATGTGAGCTCAGAGCCATTAATGAATAAAATATCTGAGACACGCAGAGAGCAACAACAATCTCCCTGAACTGCAAGCAGTATTTGCTCTGGAACCCCCCTCCCCAAAAAATTAGGAGTGCCCATACCAAAAGAGCACTCAAAATGCTGAAAATGAGTTTCAAGAATGGCAAATACATCCCAGTCTGTGCATGGCTATAAAGCAAAACTACATTGTGGCTTGCATGACATAAAAGGAACATGGGGACTTAGTGCACAAATAATCATATTACACTGCTCTAAGAAATGTTTGCTACATATCGTCACATGAAAAGCACGGTGTATATATAGTGTTTTTCCTGCATACCCTTGTGAGTGACTAGGTAAAATTGGATCTGTAAGGTGCCGATCGTCTCAACGCCCCTTTGTGTACATCACAGGGAAATTAACATACATTATGTAGAGAAAATATCTGTTTATCAACGGTCTGTGGAGTTGAATGAAGCAGCACTGTATTACAGTAGTTACAAATATGTCCTCATTCACCTAGCAGTTTTTGCATCATATGTCGTGAGACGCCCGGCGCGACTTGAAGTCTCCTGCCAGAGTTTTTTACCTATGTTATAGACTTAGGGCCATATTCAGTTAGCGGCAAAAACAGATATTTTCCGCAAATAGCAGTTTGTCGCTAAAAAAAAAGGCAAATTTTTTTGCCAATAAACTAGCGAGAATGGAGAAAAGAAAAACTGGAGAAAAGTTCTCCATCCCAGACCAGGAGGAAAAAATAAATTAAAAAAAGCAAAATTCCTATTTTTGGCTAAAAATGTTGAGTTTTCTTTCAGAACCCTATGGACACCATAAAAAAAAAATAAAAAAAATTAACCCACATTATTTTCATCAATTTCTCACTTTAGCGAAACAGCCACGCACATTTTGGGCGAAAAAATAATAAAAATAATAGGAAAAGGTTTTAATGTATTGGGTCTAATTTTTCAGGGGCGGTATGGATGAGTCAAGTGTTTTAAACATCGCACGTAGTCGCAGAAGGTGGTTATTTAATGGTTTTTAAAATTGCATTTTATTTTTTTTTACAACACAAAAAGTATACTTGCACCCATTTTAATGTACCCCCAGTTTACGTAAAAGTTATTTCCGTGAAAAAAAAAAAATTGCTTTCTAAAATTTTCAACAGTTTTTATATATCGCACCACACAGTACATGGGCACCTTTATACAGATTACAGTCAGAGGCTGGGATGGAACTATATGATATAACAGGAGTAATACAGATTACAGTCAGAGTAATATAAAGATGGGATGTTGGGGGCAATCAGGCAGCAGCTGGCAGTTACTCAGGGGCCACATGTTACAGGTATTTTTTTTTTATTTTTTTTTGGGGGGGGGGGAATTCCCCTGTATTGGGGACCCCCTGTGACTGGAGCTGCACAGTGGAGGCCCCATACACAATGGCCGGGGGCCCCAGGGCCAGTGACCGGGCGCTCTCACGGGCGGCTCCTGCACACACGCGTGTCCATGCTATCCACGTGTCACCGGCAGCTAGTGCAGACAGCGCGTCTGGGGTCCCCCATAGCCCGCCCCGGGCCTCGCTCGCCTCGGTAACTGCTACGGTACCTGGTGGCGGCCACCGGCGGCGAAGAACTCCATTCCCCCGATGGTTAGCGTCTCCTCTCCCGTTCCCCACCGCGCTGCCATCTTGGCCCCCCCGGCTCTGATACTTTTTTGCCGGCACACGTGGTGCTCGCCGCATGGGAGGGGGCGGGGTTATCAGTGCCAGGAATAGAGCGCGGCCGGGCAAGGCGGCCATCTTGGTGGTGGCACAACGTCCCAAGTGTTGAGGAGCTTCTTCAGGTACAGTAGCTCATGTTTTTGTCTCAGTCACTCTCAGCAGGTAGTTTATTTCTACATATTCTACCAACAAACATAATGAATCAATGATGCCGTAGCTGCCAGCCCTTGACTATAAGGGCCCAAGGTATTTTTCAAGATTTGTGCCAAGAAATGTCAATATTGATCAAGTGGGTTGTAACATTCGTCTTTTATCTGCAGGGTAGGTGTTATTGTTACCACGTAGTTCCTATTCACTTGTCTTTGTAAGCTGATATTTGTTCAGTAGGTATATTAAAAATCCAAATCCCCCCCCCCACAAAAAAAAAAAATAATTAAATAATAATATGCTAGGTATATTAGGTTTACACTTAGGTTTAGAAAGTATTGCATGTACTCCAACTGTTTGATCACTGTCCCGCCATCCCACCCATGGGCTTCACTGTCTCGGGAGGCACTCTCGCACCATTGCTCCAGAACCTCCAACATGACCCGTTCCATTAGGTACAAAATGCTCTGCTCCTGGACTTCCCTCTTAATGTATGATTGCAGTCACCTGTGCTGAAACACCTGTCTCATCAATTACCCAGTTCAGCACAGGTGCACACACCGACACTTAGCCCGGGAGCAGTGGCTAATCCCGGGAAAAAGTGGAGATCGCAGGAAGTAATAGAATAGCTCCCTTCACTTAGCCCGGGAGTTAAATTCCCGCAAATTAATTGAATTGCCCCATAGAGTGCTGAACTGCTTTTCCCTTACTGTGACTCTTATCTTGTTTGTCAAGATACAGGACCTCATTCAGAGGCGGTCGTTGGTTGCAAGGGGTCGCACTGAATCAGGGCGGCCGCTTGCATCCTGAACGACCGCCTCCTTGTCGATTGCTAAGCTGTGGGTTAACACCCACAGCTCTAGCGACCGACATGGGTGATGGTCGCGATGGTCAAGACCATCGGGGCTTACGACCAGACCCTAAGGTTGGGTCTGGGCACTCGTAAGCCCCAGGGAGCTTCCTGCTCTGATCGAGCAGGAAGCTCCCCACTGACATCAGCAATGATGTCAGTGGGGCCGCCCCCAAACGGCAAGCGTTCCGGCGGGAACGCCTCCGTTTGGGCAGGCACGCCCCCTGCCCGCCTCCCAAACGGGGCCAGCTGTCACTCACCATCGACAGCTCACCCCGTCTGCTGCGAGACCCCTAGCGATGGATCCCAGTGGGGCAACATCGAGTCGGTTGCGGGCGCTCAGCGCTTGCGACCGACTCTGAATGACCCCCACAGTGAGTTACACATCTTTCTCCCTTGTCCATGTCCTCCCTCTTTTGTCAGTTTATTACTCTGTTTCAAACCTATTACTTATTGCTCCAAAGTCAACATACATTTAATGTGCCATCAATATGTCAGTTATTCTGTTACTGGTTTATTCCCTGTACAGCACTGCAGTAACTATGTGCAGGAGAAGGTGGATTTTGCGCCCTGTGCTGCTCCACCCTCAAACACAATGTCTTGGCGTCACTCCGGGGGGGTAAAGCTGCCGGCACTAGGAATAACAGGACTGCCCTGGGCATCCTTAGGGCGCTACAGGAGGCTGTTGAGGCTGCAGGTGCATGCCCTGAGCGTCCAAACTAAGCAGGATTTGCTGGTATTTCTAGTTCCACAGTTGCAGGAGAGACACCGCCTCCTTCCTTGTTCTACATAATATGTACATATAAGGTAGATTTTACAGAGCTGCAGTTTGTCTGTCTGTGCTCTGCCAAGTGCTGCTGAACATCACTGCAATATCTGCCCGCTTATTGCAGTAAGAATCTTTGCTCATTTTCCCGGGCACTGTTCCGGAAGGCACTCCGCTGAGATTTGAATCACCCCCATAGTAGTGTTCAGAATAAGAGGAAGTGCATATCCATCCATACAGAGTGATTTTGTTTTCCCTTAAGACAGGGCTTGACAAATTTTTCTAAAATCTAGGAGCCAGGATGAAAGTGTAGGAGCCAGACCACCGCCACCCCAAAAAATTACAGGAGTGAGTGAGGAGCACAGCTCTGTGTGTTATGCAGCTGTTATACACACTATACGAGTCCACAAAATGGTCGTAGTTGAATGGATACAGTAACATGGAGGCCCCCTCACTGCTCTGCACAGCTCCTCTGCTCCACCCCCCACGCCCCAGTAATAACGGACCACATTTCACATAAAACAATGGTGCCAGAAAGTACAACAGAACCCCCCTCCCCTCATGGTCACACCACTATCCCTCTGAAACCGCTCCGCAATCCCTGGCCACGCGTAGACCCTACTACCGGAGGGCTCTATGCAGCCAGAGATAGGAGACAGTAGACAGCCGGGATGTACAGGAGGATCAGTGTAGATTGTGACAGACAGCAGGGATCAGAGCAGCCAGGATGGAGAGGAGTCGTCAGTGCAGGCCGGGACGGACACGGGCACAGCAGTCGCCACAGGCAACACTCAGCACATGCACTCCTGTGCGTGATATGAACACCGCAATACTATAGGCACGAATCATCCGCCAGAGCTGATGAGGATCTGCTTCCTCCCTCACTGCAAAATCTGGTAGCCAGGCAGCAAAATCTGGTAGCCATGGCCACCTGGCCCCTGGGATTTGTCGAGCCCTGCCTTAAGAAAAAGATCCTATAAATCAGTTACACAAAGCCACAACAGCACGCAACACTAAAATATTATTATCCAGCTTAGACATAATCAAACCAAATTTAACAACAGTCGTTTAATATTGACGCAAGTTTGTTTGTTTTTATTTACAGGATAAAGTAAACAAAACAAAAATAAAACATTTGAGAGGTGGTTGATGGAGCACCTGCCAAGTGCTGTCATGTAACTAAAGCATTTGCTAGAGGACATCTCTACACTTTCAGCTGTCAGTCACCATTCCAGTGCGTGCCAAACAGAACCGTGATTATTGCTAGTGTCCCCAGGAATACCGTATGTGCGGCAGCTGTGGTCTGCAGCTTCCCATGCTGTCATGGGCAAGTGACAATCTTACAGTCCTCCAATAGTAGCACAAGAAAGGGGTAACAAACTGCTAAAAAAAGCTGTATGAGATAGTGATTTACTGTGAAAAGTGAGGTGGGTACAAATAAATGACTCCCTGGACTCATAGCAATCTACTCTGCAGTCCTCTTATACCCATTTTCCACCAAAATCCCGGGTCTGTCCCACGATTTGGAACACAGGACCCGATTCAGACCCGCTCGCTAGATGCGTTCGTTCGCTAGATGCGTATGCAAATTCAGCAAGGCAAGCGATCACATGGCAAGGCATTTGCACACCTACTATGTCTTAGCGTGCGATCGCTTTGTGTATGCAGACGCCCACCAGCCTGTCTTAAGACGCCCACTTGCGCACGTCATCTCCAGGAAGTGTATGCAACCCTCGGTAACATCGAGTACCATCGGATGCATACGCAGCACTTGTGGCTGACCATACCCTGCCGCAAGCACTGCGAGCGCTTCAGTGTAAAATACAGCCAGGTGACGTGTACTATGATGCTGCCTCTCAATGATGCACGCCTCTGAAACGGCGTTAGGACGCTCAGGCACGCCTACGTTCGCACCTCCACTCTTCCGTTTCTGTCGCCCCAATCCATGTCACCACCCACAAACTGCTTCCCTTGTCACTCACTCAGACTGGCTGTCTATGCGCAGCGAGCATGCGCTTCCCGATCGCTCGCACTGGTTCGTGCACGTGCATTGCAATGCGTACACATGCGCAGAATGCAAACAGTCGGCTGGCTGCGTGCGAACGCATCCTAGTGAGCGGATCTGAATCAAACCCACAGTTCCAAGCCGGATCAGACCCGGGATTTACCCCGTTTCCACTGCCGTGCCGAATAGGGTCAGCGCCGTTCACAATGCACGCAGGTGCAGTGCCGGCGCTTGTAGATATCATCACCAAGCGCCAGAAACTCCAGCTCTCCCCTGAACGCCACACCGGAGCGGACCGACAACCAGGGGAGGGGGTCCTTTCCAGGGGGGGTGTCAATCAGAAGGCTGACTGAAGTCACAGCTGTCACCGGGGAGACGGGCAGGGAGAGATTACAGACCCCCCGTAGGAAGCGGGGGTGGGGTAAAAACCAGAACGGTCCGGACCATACAGGGAGGCTGTAATCTCTCCCTCCCTGGTGACCGCTGTCACAGACAGCTTCCAAATACCACCCAATCATCTGTCCCGGGTCGGAAGACCCAGGTTACCCCTTTCCACTGAGCCTGACCAGGGTAAAACCCTGCTTGAGACCTGGTAACAAATGCCAGGTCAATCGACACAGGATTTTTTCCTAGGAGCCTTTCCCACTGAGCCGCTAGCTGGGTTGACAACGCCAATAACCCGGGTACTTTGGCCAGTGGAAAAGGGAAAAAGTGGATTGTGTATCCTAGCAGCTTTATTGAGGAGATTGATAATTCATCCTTCTCAGAAACCAATGCTAACGTTGACAATAGATGACAGTAGCAGATATATAGAATATCAGGACAGCGCTGTATAGTGCTACATAAAACCTTTAGAGGTTTTTTTTTTATTAAATGTAAAATTTTATCCTGGAAGGGCTCAGATGATTTTCTGATAGCTTGCAATAAAATATTCCTTAATATCTTCAAAACGGTGCACAACTATTTCCTAAAGAGCAATTTATTATAAAACTCATGTACATATACTGTGGAAATAAAAAGCAGATTTAACAACATCTAAGTAAATAGGCATCGAGGAGAACATGATAATATAGATATCTAGGGCAGCAGGGTGGTGGATTGATTAGCTTGCTGCCTCACAGGATTGAGGTCTTCTCCCCCTAACCCCACTACTTACAGAGGTTCTGTTTGGAAGGACAAAATAAACAGGTTAAGCCCAATTAAATTAGAATAAATGGTAACAATATAATAATATAACATCTGCTGCTTACCATGTTCTTACAGACATCCCAGCACTGATTATAGCATGCACCGTAGCACATAGCTTCCTAGGTTATGTTTGATGGAGTGCCTGATTTTCATCTTCCTCAGGCTCTAACACACAACACTGTGCTGTGGCAGTACAGTACATCATACAGATCTTACAGTGTCTTATGTGTCAATATTGTCTGCGATTTTTTTTCTTTTTCAGCGATCTATGTTGCACATTCTAAGTGAGTGACTCTCACTTTGTTAGATTGCACGCAGGTTGAGGAGGATTACTGGTTCCCGGAATGTGGTTAAATGATCTGCACAGGTGTTGCTAATGAACACATCAGTGAATGAGCCACGCCTCAATAAGTGATTATAGTGAGACTTCACCTAGCAGTCAGTGCTAGGTGATTGATCTGCTTTCTGCCTTCATCACTGTTTACTGACCTCATTAATCACCTGAATTCTCTCTGCAAAATTCCACCTACCTGTTTGGATGCTGGTGTCAATGCTGCTACACACTGTTACTAATGATCTAAATGTTGGTTACTGATCTGATTGCCACACACAATGCGAGCGTCTGGAAACTACAAGACAGGTGAGCAACATGGATAAAGAGATCTATGTTATTGTTGCTCACTGAAGAAGTGTCCCTGCGATAGGAGTTCTACTCAGGTAAAGGTAACGGGTTACAATTGCCTGTGACATTAATTTCTCCAACTTATCACATTTCATCCAACTACCAGATAAAACATGGTGTTATCCATGTTCCCACTAGGTGGCAGCATACACAACATAAACACTATAGCAGAGTTTCCCAGCCTTATTTATCATACCATCGGGTTTACTTACATATCTGAACCAGGCCCGATATTTGTAGAGACAGGTGCGTGTCACTGTTTTGAAGGCGTGGCTGGGGGCATGACAGCGAAATCGCGTCATTGCGACACCGTCCCTGGCATACAGTGCCGAGATTCACCAACGAATCACATCATCAGCTGCCCTCGGACCAGGTACTGTATTAATGGTAGGAGAGGGCACCGGTGAGTGTTGCAGCTAGGGCGGCGCCGGCTGGGAGACTTGCCCAGTCTTCCAGGAGCGACACCCGGAGGAGCGACACCCGGAGGCTCCCGACCATTTCGGGAGAGTAGGCAAGTATGGGTTCGGGTCTGGAGCAAATTATAATATTATGTCATGTGGTGATGGGGTCTCGGGCATATTATTGAGGGGGGGGTGGGATCAGGAGAACATTATTATATTATTATGTCATGTAATTGTTATATGCACTTACTTTGCAAGCTAACTGCCTGCAATTTTTATAATGTTATATTGATTGAACCTTTCAAAATTGCATACAAGACTTTTTTTTTCTTGCGGTCCACACACTCTTAGACCTGAATATATGGCCCGGTTGGGATTTTCAATTTGACACGCCTGAGCTAAGGTGACAATTGAATCTTTGATTTCCATCATTTTCTGTGTGTTACGCAGAGAGAGCCTACTTATATCTCTTACAGAAACATGGCTGCTCTCTCTCCATGGACCTGGACTTTGCATTATCTTTTATGGGGGAATTCAATTAGCCCTGATTCTTTTTTTCCGGGCAATTTAATTAGATCCCGCTTTCTTCCCCCCCCCCAAAATTTTCTGGAGAAAACACATTGCCTCCGTGATAAGTTCACGGACCTATGTGTTTTCAGCGCCACGGGCTAGCTATCACAGATTTTTTTGTCGGACCCTGCTGACCCCCAATAATAACTGCGGCTGGACTGACTTCAGGGCTAATTGGCTAGCCCTAGGGGATCAATTAGCGCGCAGTAAAATATCGCGCCTAATTGAATTCCCCCCTTAGTCTCTGTTTAAACTCCTGCCTCCTTTGAACAATAAAAAAGTGGATTACTAAAATATGTCACTCAAGTAAGTAAGTCAGTTTCTCCTCCTGGTTTTTTTGTGCGTCTTTTGTAAAAAAAAAAAAAAAACTATAGAAAAACATTTGTAGACTTTTTTTTATGTGGATTTAACAGCAAATTTATTAAGTGTTTATTTCAACTGATAAAAATATAGAAAATACGGGAGATGATCTGCGGTTGAGTATGACCAGACTCATTACACAGTGTAGAACAGGGATGGGGAACCTCAGGCCCTGGGGCCGTATAAGGCCCTCAGAGTCATTTGGTCAGGCCCTCTGAGCTTTTTTCTGCTAGCCTCGTCTGGCTAGCAGGGTGCCTAGAATGGCACCCTGCAGCCAGAGTCTATGCAGCAGTGCCCTCTGGATGCTTCAGACGGTCACACCACTGCCCTTACAGCTCCCTGGAGCATCCTCAGGATGCTCCAGGCATTGCTGTAATCACCTTTGATTGTGACCCCGCCCCTTGTGACATCTTACGGAGAGGGGGCGTCTGCACCAGGCCCGCGAATAATGTTATATATATCAAAATGGCCCTCGGCAGAAAAAAGGTTCCTCACCCCTGGTGTAGAACATTCCATGTTGTTTGGAGAGATTAAGTTGTCTTTTTAGTGGGGCTCGACTTGAGTCAGACTGAGCACAGTATCTTCAAAATGTTAAATAAAATTCTGTCAAAGCAACCAGTATGCACTCCCAGGGCTATCATGCGCCCTAGTATTTGATGCATGTATCCGCCATCTTACTGAAGACTGTTATGTGATCCATGGCTGCGTGAGACTGCCCACATCTCAGGTAGCCAATCAGCGTGCAGATTACTCGGCCAACTCATGACCATTCTCTCATGAGCTCTGCAGCTTCACCAAGAAGGATGGATGAGGAGTTAAGGCTGGCGGTGACCAATGCTTTCAAACTGGAAGGATGGGTACTTGGGTATGATATCCCGACACTCGGGATGCCGGCTATCATAACAGCGGCATCCCGATGGCTAGAATCCCCAAGAGCCGGTATTCCGGTTGTAGGCATAGTAACTACATCCCGCCTGCAGAACTGTTTGGTGGCACATATGTTGGGAGCTGGGATTCTGGCATGCCATCATCCATTTGGAGAGGCACTGGAGTGACCTTCGGCGCGGGCAGCTGTAACTCCCCTAGCGGATCCGCCGCAGGATTGGTAGGCAAAATTCTGCATAACTGTCATTATAAATACAAAATATGTTTCTTTTAAGAATGCATGGGGATCCGGGAGGGGGCTGGCAGGTCTGTCCAGCAGAGAGGGTGAGGGCGGTTCAAGTAGGTGGAGCGGGGGCGTGCCAACGCGATCTGTCATAGTGGCCCCTCCCCCCGCTTTATAATGCCAATATTACTGGCATTATAAGGCAGGGGGCTGGGCTGTGATGACGCGATTCATCACGAATCGCGTCATCGCACCCTCGGACCGCCCACTTTTGCGGTGGGCGTGGGGGTTTGCAGGGTGCCGGCGGCTATTCCGGAGAATTTGCCTAGTCTTGCGGGGTGTCGGGAGCGGCACCCGATTTTCGGGAGGCTTCCAACAGTCCCGGGAGAGAAGGCAAGTATGGCTAATGTACATGAATTAGAAGTTAGCATACAGGGCAGCACTAGCCACCACACAAATAGCTCCAGCATTGCCCATTGATTATAACCTCATACACTACTTGACTCTGAACACTGGGCCTCCTTCAGACCCGGATGCTATTTGCGTCCGCTTGCTGGCTAAAAGGGTCCAGCTATTTAAATCATGTGCTCGCACTGCGTCACGTAAAGCCGCCCACTAAGTAATAGCGAGCGGCCGAACTATGTATAAAGATGCCTCTTTGCCACTCGCAACACACGTCATCTCCGGCAGTTGTAGGATTAATTGGGAACATCGAGAGCCATCGGAGCTGCTCGCAGCGCTTGTGGTAGCCTTTTCCCACCACAACATTGCGAGCAGTCCAGGCTAAAATACAACCCAGTCACGTGTGCAATGATGCGACTTTGCTAATTATGCACACCCATTAAACGCCATTCTGACGGTCGGGCATGCCTGCGTTCGCACATCCACACCCCCGTTTACAAGCACCTTCCCCTGTTACCACCCACAAACGGCACTATCTGTCACTCAAAATAGCGGCCCAACTGCGGGCTACGGGCGAGCACTTTCCCATCACAATAGCTGGTTCGCGCATGCGCATTGCGAATCATATGCATGCGCAGATTGCAAAAAATTGATGAATGCGAGCGAGCGCAGCATAGCGTCTGGGTCTGAATCAGGTCCACTATTTCCAAATCCTGTTACATTTAAAAAACATATCGAAAATACCCCCATATTTTATGGCCCGTACACATGGAGCGATCAGACAACGATCAGATATCATTGTTTGATCGTCCTGCATGTGCTGGATGTAACCTAACGGTGTTGATTGCGGGTCCCTATAGTAACCAGGCTAACCTGGTTACTATATTGACCAGGTTGGCTTGCATGCATGGGCGATGGTAGATATCGACCATCCGTGCCAGCGCATAGACCATCGTTTGGAGGTTGGTAGGGGCCCAAAACCAGGATGATATGCTCGATAACGATATGTGTACGCACCATAACACAAAACACTGCAAAAACTGTAATCCATGCACTCATTACCTCCCACATTGATTATTGCAATAGTCTCCATACTGGTCTTCCCCAAAACAGACTCTCACATTTTACAATCCATTTTGAATGCAGCTGCGAGGCTGATCTTCCTCACTAAAGGTGGGTACACACTGCACAGATATATCTGCAAATGATGGACGTTCATACACTGAATCGCCATCATCTGCTCTGGCCGATGGGCACCCGATATATTGACCAATCAATTGATCGGCCAATATATCTGTCAGTGTGTACCCAGAATAATGTTCATCATTTGCTGCTCTACCAAATTCAATATAAGATACTTTTACCGAACATAAGGCTATTAACCAAACCACGCCAACATACATCTCTTTGCTTATCTCATAATATCTTCCAACCCGACCTCTCCGCTCAGCACAAGATCTGCGTCTCTCATCCCCACGCATTACTTGCTCCTATTCACAGGTACAGGACTTTTTTGGGGGGCTGCACCCACTCTGTGTAATGCTCTCCCATGCACAATAAGGGACATATTTACTAAAGTGCGGGTTTATAGAAGTGGAGATGATGCCCACAGCAACCAATCAGATTCTACTTATCATTTACAGTATCTAGCACCTTCTAGAAGATAATAGCTAAAATCTAATTGGTTGCTATGGGCAACACCTCCACTTTTAAAAACCTGCACTTTAGTAAATTTACCCATAAGACTTTCCTCTAGTCTCCAAACCTTCAAGCGTTCCCTGAAAATGCCCCTCTTAAGGCAGCTTATCAAGTCCCAGAATCACATAACCTCCATAAGCTAGCCTACCCAATTACATCCCCACTATACAGGCCACAAATGACTCAACATACTTTAAGCTCTTTCTTCACTTTCACATCCTGTGTGTGACTGCCCACCAAGAACCACTGCAGTCTGACTGGACCAATATGCAAAATGTAGCACTTATAATTGTGTTTCAATGACAATGGGTGGGATGGTACTATGGCTGAAATGCTGTCAAAGCTCCAAATAACCCATTTACGGAGTTTAGGCCACATTCCCCACATGAACAACGGCTTCTTACTGCAGTGTGCTGTGACAGGGATCCAATCGGCTCCCTCTCAGCATCCCTCAAGGCGCTTGCATCATACGACACATGCACAGAGGGACTTCTGATTCATAAACTCCGGAAATTCTCTCTACTCAAAGGACATCCCGAACATCTCTTTTCGGTAGAGCTGTCCTTAGTCGGTAGAGCTGTCCTTTGTCGGTAGGGCAGCACAGACAGTGTAATGGTTAGCGTTACTGCCTCACAGCACTGAGGTCATGGGTTCGATTCCCACTACGGCCCTAACTGTGTGGAGTTTCTATATTCTCCCTGTACCTGCGTGGGTTTCCTCCGGGTACTCCTGTTTCCTCCCACACTCCAAAAATATACTGGTAGGTTTATTGGCTCCCCTCAAAATTTACCATAGTGTGTATGTTTGCGAGCATGTGGTAGGGAATATAGAGTGTAAGCACCACTGGGGCAGGGACTGATGTGAATTATAAGATATTCTCTGTAAAGTGCTGCGGAATATGTGTGTGCTATATAAATAACTGGTAATAAATAAATAAATAAATAGAGCTGTCCTTAGTTGGTAGTGCTGTCCTTTGTGATTGTAATCGCATTTCTAGGTACATACCGGCGTTATTAATGCTGATGTGTTCATGATATATGGTGGAATGTACCGCATCTGCGATGCTTAGTACATCCCGCCCTATTTCCCTATAGATTGTAAGCCTACGAACAGGGCCCTCTTACCTCTTTTATCTGTCTGTTATTACCCAGTTTTGTTTTACTACATTTTTTTTGTTCCCGAATGTAAAGCGCAGAATATATTGGCGCTATATAAGTATCTGGTAATAAATAGATAAATATTCAACACTGTAAATAAGAGGAGGCATTAAATTGCTTAGGGCATAGTTTTGAGATCCATCTGTTGTAACTTGTGAAAAATGTTATCAAATCTCAATTATGCCCCTTTTATTTTATTGATGTAGGTATCCTATTAGGATAAAATATTTTATATTTTTTAATTTATGTTGTGTTTAAACAAGCAGGACCAGGAGTAGAAAAATCAAGAGAAGGGGAAGAGGAAGTTGAATGCCAGTCATCTGTCCCCTACTGTGTCCAGTCCCCTGTGCTTTCCCATGCCCCCTCTCCTGCCCATCCCCGTTCTCTCCTATGTCCCCTCTCCTGACCAGTCCCCTGTCCTCTCCCATGTCCCCTCTCCTGATCAGTCCCATGTCCTCTCCCATGTCCCCATTCATGCCCAGTCCCATGTCTTCTCCCATGTCCCCTCTCCTGACCAGTCCCCTGTCCTCTCCCATGTCCCCTCTCCCGATCAGTCCCCTGTGCTTTGCCATGTCTCCTCTCCTGACCAGTCCTGTCCTCTCCTATGTCCCCTCTCCTGACCAGTCACCTGACCTCTCCCATGTCCCTTCTCCTGACCAGTCCCCTGTCCTCTCCCATGTCCCCTACCGTGCCCAGTCCCCTGTGCTTCCCATGTCTCCTCTAGGTGTGTGGTTAATAGTTTCAATTCCCGAAACGGAAATCTCTTGAGGGTCACAATTGTGATGTTCGACAAAATGTCGGGATACACTATGAGTCATGAGTCCTTTAAGAATATTAGTACGGTGTTCTCTAAACCTCTCTTTGAGAGGCCTTGTGGTACGTCCAATATAGTGTTTTGGGCAAGTACATTTGAGTACATAAATAATATATTCTGTTTGACAATTAATAAAGTTCTTGATAGTGAATTCAATATTATTAGTTATTGAAGAAAATGTCTGTACTCTAAGCCAGGTAAAATTGGTATCATGAGTTGGTTTTAAAGTTTTAAGCATACTAGGTGCCAAAGAGCTTCCCAAGTTGCGATTGTTTTTGAATACAATTTTAGGTGTGGGTTTAATGCATTTAGATAAAACTGGGTCATTAAGTAAAAGTGTATAGGTTTTTGTTTATAATTGATCGTATCCGTCTTGACTCATTGTTAAATTGTGAGGTGAACAAGAGTGAGGGATCTATCTTTGTATTCTCGGATTCTATATTTCCATTTGTTACGATAGAATTAGTATTCACATCATTGGTAGACTTGTTAATAGTTCTTCCTCTCTCTATTGCATGTATTCTACCTTCATTTATAAGAGTAGGGGGATATCCTCTATCTAATAAGCTAGTTGTTAATTCATTAGCATGAATTTAAAAATCTGCTATTTTCGTACAGTTCCTCATGATAAGGCCCATCTGACTTTTTGGTATATTATTAACCCATGGACGGTGGTGTCCACTCCTATAATGCAAATAGGAGCAACAATCCACCGTTTTTGTAAACAAAGTAGAGATGATCCTATTCTCAACGGAGAGAGTGACATCAAGAAAATCAACTGAAGTAGAACTAAAAGTAAAAGTAGAAGTGAAGTGAAGATTCATACTGTTATTGTTAAGGTGTTCAGTGAAGTGTACAACAGAATCGTGATCCCCATCCCAAATAAAAATCAAATCATCGATGTATCTGCCATAGAAAACCAGATTTGCCCCGAATGGTCCATTCCATACATATTGATCTTGAAATGCACCCATATAAAGATTTGCAAAGCTCGGGCAAATCTGGTTCCCATGGCAGTACCAAGAACCTGGAGGAAATAAGTGGAATCAAACAAAAAATAATTGTGAGTTAATATAAACCATATTGAATCCAAAAGAAAATTACGTTGTCTCTCAGAGACCGCAACATTTAACATGTGTATTTTCCATGGCTAAAATGCCTCCCTCATGTGGGATATTTGTATATAGGTCCAGGGTGAGAAACCCATACCCCGGACGCCAGTGAATACTCTCTAATTTATTGAGAAGATGGTGTCTCTGATGTGTGATCTCAGAGAGACAACATAACCCTGAAGAAAGTGATCTACATAAAGTGATAAATTAGATGTGAGAGACTTAATACCAGAAATAATAGGGCAACCAGGAGGTGTAGTGAGGGATTTGTGAATCTTTGGTAAATAATAAAAGATGGTAAGAAGAGGAGATATGGGAAAGCACAGGGGACTGGGCATGGTAGGGGACATGGGAGAGGACAGGGGACTGGTCAGGAGAGGGGACATGGGAGAGGACAGGACTGGTCAGGAGAGGAGACATGGGAAAGCACAGGGGACTGGGCACCGTCCTCTCCCATGTCCCCATTCATGCCCAGTTTTGGTCCTCTCCCATGTACCATCTTCTGATCAGTCCCCTGTCCTCTCCCATGTACCCTCTCCTGACCAGTCCCCTGTCCTCTCCCATGTCCCCTACCGTGCCCAGTCCCCTGTGCTTTGCCATGTCTCCTCTCCTGACCAGTCCTGTCCTATGTCCCCTCTCCTGACCAGTCCCCTGTCCTCTCCCATGTCCCCTCTCCTGACCAGTCCCCTGTCCTCTCCCATGTCCCCATTCATGCCCAGTTTCGGTCCTTTCCCATGTACCATCTCCTGATCAGTCCCCTGTCCTCTCCCATGTCCCCTACCGTGCCCAGTCCCCTGTGCTTTCCCATGTCTCCTCTCCTGACCAGTCCTGTCCTCTCCTATGTCCCCTCTCCTGACCTGTCCCCTGTCCTCTCCCATGTCCCCTCTCCTGACCAGTCCCCTGTCCTCTCCCATGTCCCCCACCGTGCCCAGTCCCCTGTGCTTTCCCATGTCTCCTCTCCTGACCAGTCCTGTCCTATGTCCCCTCTCCTGACCAGTCCCCTGTCCTCTCCCATGTCCCCTCTCCTGACCAGTCCCCTGTCCTCTCCCATGTCCCCATTCATGCCCAGTTTCGGTCCTTTCCCATGTACCATCTCCTGATCAGTCCCCTGTCCTCTCCCATGTCCCCTACCGTGCCCAGTCCCCTGTGCTTTCCCATGTCTCCTCTCCTGACCAGTCCTGTCCTCTCCCATGTCCCCTCTCCTGACCAGTCCCCTGTCCTCTCCCATGTCCCCTCCTGATCAGTCCCCTGTCCTCTCCCATGTCCCCTCTCCTGACCAGTCCCCTGTCCTCTCCCATGTCCCCTCTCCTGATCAGTCCCCAGTCCTCTCCCATGTCCCCTCTCCTGACCAGTCCCCTGTCCTCTCCCATGTCCCCATTCATGCCCAATTTCGGTCCTCTCCTATGTACCATCTCCTGATCAGTCCCCTGTCCTCTCCCATGTACCCTCTCCTGATCAGTCCCCTGTCCTCTCCCATGTCCCCTACCGTGCCCAGTCCCCTGTGCTTTCCCATATCTCCTCTCCTGACCAGTCCTGTCCTCTCCTATGTCCCCTCTCCTGACCAGTCCCCTGACCTCTCCCATGTCCCTTCTCCTGACCAGTCGCCTGTCCTCTCCCATGTCCCCTACCGTGCCCAGTCCCCTGTGCTTTCCCATGTCTCCTCTTCTGACCAGTCCCCTGTCCTCTCCCATGTCCCCTCTCCTGACCAGTCCCCAGTCCTCTCCCATGTCCCCTCCTGATCAGTCCCCTGTCCTCTCCCATGTCCCCTGCCATGCCCAGTCCCATGTCTTCTACCATGTCCCCTCTCCTGACCAGTCCCCTGTCCTCTCCCATGTCCCCTCTCCTGATCAGTCCCCTGTCCTCTCCCATGTCCCCTCTCCTGACCAGTCCCTTGTCCTCTCCCATGTCCCCATTCATGCCCAATTTCGGTCCTCTCCCATGTACCCTCTCCTGATCAGTCCCCTGTCCTCTCCCATGTACCCTCTCCTGATCAGTCCCCTGTCCTCTCCCATGTCCCCTACTGTGCCCAGTCTCCTGTGCTTTCCCATGTCTCCTCTCCTGACCAGTCCTGTCCTCTCCTATGTCCCCTCTCCTGACCAGTCCCCTGACCTCTCCCATGTCCCTTCTCCTGATCAGTCCCCTGTCCTCTCCCATGTCCCCTACCGTGCCCTGTCCCCTGTGCTTTCCCATGTCTCCTCTTCTGACCAGTCCCCCGTCCTCTCCCATGTCCCTCTCCTGACCAGTCCCCAGTCCTCTCCCATGTTCCCTACCATGCCCAGTCCCATGTCTTCTCCCATGTCCCCTCTCTTGACCAGTCCCCTGTCCCCTCCCATGTCCCCTCTCCTGTCCGGTCCATTGTCCTTTCCTCTCCCAAACCCAGTCCACCTCCCATGCCCAGGCCCTCATGGCTCTGACAAATGCAGTTGAAGAGGTGGATGCTCCATCGGGTAAATGTTTGTTATCCCAGAGGAGTGTACTCATGAAATCAGAGTCACCAAGGGTAATACATTTGTGGTATTACTGTAATTCTGTCTATATACACTGGTGGGCAAAATTGCGGACACATTTTGAAATTTTAATGTTTTTCAACTTTGAATGCTTATAAAAACGGTTTCACTTCACGCAGTGCAATGATTCATATATCAAATGAAAGAAATTTTAATGCTGAATTCAACACAATAAACAGAGGTCAAATATTTGCATTTCAAGTGAAGTTATGCTACTTTCAGTCAGACAAAGAAGCACAACAGCTGTTGATGATAGGAGAATAAAATTAATTTGCTTCAGGGACAGATGGATATCATCTGCGGCCATTAGCAGTGAACTGAGTACAACTGGTGTTTTTGTCAGTGCAAGAACGGTATGGAGAAGACTAACGGAGGTTGGCCTAAAATGTAGGATTCCCCGAAAAAAGCCATTGCTGAATAAAAAGCAGCGGCAGAAACGAATACAGTGGGCAAAAGAACATATTGCATGGACAGAAGGTCAGTGGAAACAAGTGATATGGAGTGACGAAACTAAGATATCGATATTTGGTAGTGATGGGGGAAAATATGTGAGACGTCACATCGGGGAAGAGGTACATCCAGATTGCATTCAAGCAACAACAAAGAATCCTAAAGTGTTATGATCTGGAAATGTATGACAGCAGATGCTGTAGGCCGCCTTTATGACACCATCCTACAAGTGTTATGATCTGGGCATGTATGACAGCAGATGCTGTAGGCCGCCTTTATGTCATAGATGGCACACTGAACAACAGAAAGTACATTGACACCATCCTACAACCAAAACTTCTACCTTCTATCAGGGATCTTTGTCCAGATAATGCCCCATTTTTTTTCCAGCAGGATTTAGCTCCCTGCCACACTGCATGGATATGCAAACAGTGGTTCATGGAGAATGACATACAGGTGCTGGGATGGCCAAGAAACAGCCCAGACCTGAACCCCATAGAACATTTGTGGTTCCGTTTGAAAAAACTGGTACATCTGAGGCGTCCATCCAATAAAAGACAATTAATTGAGGCTTTAATTTTCTCATGGCACCACATAATAAAGAAGGAAGAGCTACAAACATTGGTTGGCTCAATGACACGTTGCTGTGCTGCTGTCTTGAAAAATAAAGGATACCCAACAAAATACTGATAGGACAGTAACATCATAAGTACACAGGGATTTTCACCCTAAGTGTTGTTTTCACTGCATAACTTCCCTTGTACTGCAAATATTTGACCTCTGTTTATTGTGTTGAATTCAGCATTACATTTCCTTTCATTTGATATATAAATCATTGCACTGCATGAAGTGTAACAGTTTTTATAAGCATTCGAAGTTGAAAAACATTAAAATCTCAAAAAGTGTCCGCAATTTTGGCCACAACTGTATATCGCTTCGGTTATAATTATGATGTACCTATATATAGATACATTTATAGTAAAATTGCATGTGGTTACGCAATACACCATCACACCAATCAAGATTTCTGGAGCATATTGTATCTGTGAGATCAATATTTGTATTAAATAGGCAGTAATACAGCTGTATCAGCTCTTTTGTGTGTGTGTTCTCACCTGAGAGGATGAAGCAAAGCATTTCTGACTTTGGTGGTCCTTGCTGGCACTGGTGATGGTGGGATTAAGACGTGATGAACATAGGTCTCTGTTGATCTTACATTACATATGTTTTCTAGCACACCTATCCCTTTTGCTCCACATGGTGCTGTTATGAGCCGTTGTGATAGCTCATATCTAATGCAGGATCCGGCAAGAGCTGAGAGGGTTAACAATCAAAGACAGCCACAGTGAGGTTTTGTTCAGGCTGATTGCTCCCAGCTGGAAAGCCTCTGTGAACATGCAGCACTCAGCTGCTCATAGTGGTAATTACCAGAGGCTGGTCTCGTTTGCTCACACGGGATTGGCTCTGACTTCTTTTATAGGACAGCCAGCCCATTCCTGCCTTGCCGGAGATAGTTTCTTGTGGAAGTCGTGCCATCCAGTCCCTGTATCTGCTGTTTGGTATTCCTGGTTCTTGTTTTAAAGCTGGCCACACACTAGACCAACTTACATCCAACCAGCCGACTAGTTGATTGGTTGGAATGAAAACATGGTAAGGTATGAAAGTAAATGACAATCAGCAATTTGCTCCCAAACGCTGGAAAATCGACAAAAACTGTTGTTTGAACAAATTGTTTAGATCAAACATTTAACAAACTTGTCTGACGACCATTTTCATCTGTTTTCTGGCATTTAGGAGCAAATTGCTGATCATCAATTACTCCCATACGTTACCAGATTTTCATTCCAACCAATCAACTAGTTGGCTGGTTGGACAGATAATCTTCAGATGTGTACCCAGCTTAACTCTGCCTTGCATTACCGGTACATGTTGCCAGTATACCTGGAACATTAATTGTGCTGCAGATCCACTCCGCAAGCCATTGGTGTTGTGTACTTTTGCTTTTCCATCCTGCAATATATGTACATATCACTTGCTGCTATTATACTCTGCAAAACACACACTGGTTAATATATTGCTATTCCATTCTGAATTATATGTTATGCTGCAATTCCATCCTGCCAGCTACATCTGTGTCTGAGTTTATTGCTGTACCACCTTGCCATATACAGTCAGGTCCATAAATATTGGGACATTGACAGAATTTTCATATTTTGGCCTCTATTCACCACCACAATGGTTTTGAAATGAAACAAACAAGATGTGCTTTAACTGCAGACTTTCAGATTTAATTTGAGGGTAATTACATCCAAATCGGGTGAACGGTGTAGGAATTACACCAGTTTCAATATGTGCCTCCCATTTTTTAAGGGGCCAAAAGTAATGGGACTATCAACTCAAAAGCTGTTTCATGGACTGGTGTGGGCTATTCCCTCATTATTTCATTAAGCAGGTAAAAGGTCTGGAGTTGATTCTAGGTGTGACATTTGCATTTGGAATTTTTGCTGTCAACTCTCCATATGAGATCCAAAGAGCTGTCACTATCAGTGAAGCAAGCCATCATTAGGCTGAAAAATCAAAACAAACCCATCAGAGAGATAGCAAAAACATTAGGTGTGGCCAAATCAACTGTTTGGAACATTCTTAAAAAGAAAGAACGCATCGGAGAGCTTAGCAACACAAAAGACCTGGAAGACCACGGAAAACAACTGTGGTGGATGGCAAAATAATTATTTCCCTGGTGAAGAAAAACCCCTTCACAACAGTTGGCCAAATCAAGAACACTCTCCAGGAGGTAGATGTATATGTGTCAAAGTCAACAATCAAGAGAAGACTTCACAAGAGTGAATATAGAGGGTTCACTACAAGATGCAAACCATTGGTGAGCCACAAAAACAGGAAGACCAGATTAGAGTTTGCCAAACAACATCTAAAAAAGCCATTACAGATCTGGAACAACATCCTATTGAAAGGAACTGCTCATGATTCAAAACATACCACCTCATCAGTGAAGTATGGTGGTGGTAGTGTCATGGTGTGGGCATGTATGGCTGCCAATGGAACTAGTTCCCTTGTATTTATTGATGATGTGACTGCTGACAAAAGCAGCAGAATGAATTCTGAAGTGTTTCGGGCAATATTATCTGCTCATATTCAGTCAAATGCTTCAGAACTCATTGGACAGCGCTTCACGGTGCAGATGGACAATGACCCGAAGCATACTGCAAAAGCAACCAAAGAGTTTTTTAAGGCTAAAAAGTGGAATGTTGTGCAATGGCCAAGTCAATCCCCTGACCTGAATCCGATTGAGCAAGCATTTCACTTGATGAAGACAAAACTGAAGGGAAAATGCCCCAAGAACAAGCAGGAACTGAAGACATTTGCAGTAGAGGCCTGGCAGAGCATCACCAGGGATGAAACCCAGCGTCTGGTGATGTCTATGTTCCAGACTTCAGGCTGTAAGTGTCTGTAAAGGATTTGCAACAAAGTATTAAAAAGTGAAAGTTAGATTTAGGATTGTAATGTTTGTCCCATTACTTTTGGCCCCTTAAAAAGTGGGAGGCACATATAGAAACCGTTGTAATTCCTACACCATTCACCTGATTTGGATGTAATTACCCTCAAAATAAATCTGAAAGTCTGCAGTTAAAGCACATCTTTGTTTGTTTCATTTCAAAGCCATTGTGGTGGTGAATAGAGGCCAAAATATGAAAATTCTGTCAATGTCCCAATATTTATGCACCTGACTGTATCTGTTGTTTGTGATTGCCACTACTTTATGTAGTTGTGTTTATGTGCAATCATATTCTGTTATTGTGTGCAGTGGCCCTGATTCAGAGCCGGACGCTCTGACAGAGCGCTCGCTCTGAATCAGGGCCGTCGCTCTTACTTTTTGGAGCGGCCTCCTGGCCGCTCGCATAGCTGTGGGTCACCACCCACAGCTATAGCGAGCGGCCAAAATGATGGTCGCAATGGTCAAGACCATCGGGCTTGCGACGAGACCCTGCGGTAGGGTCTCGCTGCCGTAAGCCCTGGAGTGCTTTTGGCTCTATCAGAGCCAAAAACACTCCCACTGACATCACTAGTGATGTCAGTGGGGCCGGCCCCAGACGGTAGGCGTTCCCATGGGAACGCCTCCGTCTGGGCAGCCACGCCCCCGGCACGCCCACCAAAGGGGGCGTGCTGTCAATCACCATCGACAGCACGCCCCCTTTGGTGCGAGACCCATAACGACGGCTTGGCCGTCGTTATTCGGGTCTCGCACATGCGCACGATGGAGCCGCCTCTGTCGTGCGTATGCGCACTTGGGCAACATCGACCCGCTTGCGAGTGCTCGCGAGCGGGTCTGAATCAGGCCCAGTGCACGCTGCTCTGTGGTAATTAACCTGCGATATTATTAGTTAGTATTGCTGATATTCATGCTACCTGTTATTATTGTGCATTCTACCTTGCTTGTGTCCACAGCTGCAGGCTGCTACGTGGTTAATATTACCTGTGCACTACTACTCCTGCTGTTTGCATAAGCCCCTACTGTCTGGAGGTTAAGACCTGGCGACATCCTATAGTAGCAACAGGCGGTTGTTATAGGCAGAAGCGCTCCCTTGAGTGACTCTAGGGGACTTATGCAAATACAGGGGAGATTAATTACAGGTGCAAGATAAATGGCGTGACTTAAACACTCCGCCATAGGTGGCGATTCCCAGACTGTCATACTTATTTCTTCATTTAGTGTCTCTGTCGCAACGTAGCTGCATCCAAAGTGGGCACTCAGGTCTAGTATTTTCGCTGTAATGGAGTTGGTATGAAATCGCAGAATGTGTGGCATGGCGCGGCTCACTCATATTGGTCCTCAGTAATTTGCCTTTTTACTCAGTTTAGCGCCCTAGTTCACACAGCAGCTGCATGTAATTGCCAAGGCCAGTATGCAGGGTACCCGTGCACTGTATAATTTGTTGGGTATATGATATATGTCATCTACATACATCCACACCCCTAAAAAAATACAATCATGAATTCTGGTATAATCGATTTATAGTTGTACTAATCACAAGTGGTGGTTATTGATTTATGAGCTCAATTGAGTTTAATTGGTGCTTTGTAATATAGGGACTGACTCAGAGGTGGACGGTAAAGCATTTGCAGCCGTTACTGCGAACTTATGCTAATGCCGCAGCAAAGTTTGTAAAGGCTTAAAAATGTACAATGCCGTCTGGGAATCGAACTACATCCCTTCCTTTGTTGAATTTCTCTTTAAAAATGGACACGATCTTCCTGGTTTACATGTGGAGGGATAGCGATTGCAGACCATGTATTGTTGCAATTCTTATGTGAAGGCACGTCATTTATCCTATCCACCCTCATCTGTGTTAAGTGGCTGCCGGAGGGTATTAATAAAGTTTCTCTACATTTGAACCAAATACAATACCATTGTTTACTACAGGAGCTAGTTTTGGTTTATACGCTGCAGCGGCTGGTTGTCTAGTGTGAGTATTGTCTTTGTTATGAGAAATATTTAAAAATGGAGTGAAAGCTTTACACATCAGTAAATTCGACAACTTGTTTTTTTGCTGTAATTGTGGATATTTTACGGTGAAGTCACAACAGCGGTCAATCACGCAGAAGCTAATTCAAGCTTATTTATGTTTATTTTGGCTGCCATGCAGTGGTGGATCCAGGGGGGGGAGGATGTATGTATGTATGTGTGTGTGTGTGTGTGTGTGTGTATGTGTGTGTGTGTATATATATATATATATATATATATATGTACAGTCAGGTGCATAAATATTGGGACATTGACAGAATTTTCATATTTTGGCCTCTTTTAACCACCACAATGGCTTTGAAATGAAACAAACAAGATGTGATTTAACTGCAGATTTTCAGATTTAATTTGAAGGTAATTATGTCCAAATCAGGTGAACGGTGTAGGAATTACAACTGTTTCTATATGTGCCTCCCACTTTTTAAGGGGCCAAAAGTAACGGGACAAACTAAACAATCCTAAATCTAACTTTCACTTTTTAATACTTTGTTGCAAATCCTTTGCAGGCAATTACAGCCTGAAGTCTGGAGCACATAGACATCACCAGACGCTGGGTTACATCCCTGGTGATGCTCTGCCAGGCCTCTACTGCAAATGTCTTCGGTTCCTGCTTGCTCTTGGGGCATTTTCCCTTCAGTTTTGTCTTCATCAAGTGAAATGCATGCTCAATCGGATTCAGGTCAGGGGATTGACTTGGCCATTGCATAACATTCCACTTTTTAACCTTAAAAAACTCTTTGGTTGCTTTTTCAGTATGCTTCGGGTCATTGTCCATCTGCGCTGTGAAGCGCCGTCCAATGAGTTCTGAAGCATTTGACTGAATATGAGCATATAATATTGCCCGAAAACACTTCAGAATTCTTTCTACTGCTTTTGTCAGCAGTCACATCATCAATAAATACAAGGGAACCAGTTCCATTGGCAGCCATACATGCCCACGCCATGACACTACCACCACCATGCTTCACTGATGAGGTGGTATGGTTTGGATCATGAGCAGTTCCTTTCCTTCTCTATACTCTTCTCTTCCCATCACTCTGGTACAAGTTGATCTTTGTATCATCTGTCCATAGGATGTTGTTCCAGAACTGTAATGGCTTTTTTAGATGTTGTTTGGCAAACTCTAATCTGGTCTTCCTGTTTTTGAGGCTCACCAATGTTTTACATCTTGTGGTGAACCCTCTATATTCACCCTTGTGAAGTCTTTTCTTGATTGTTGCCTTTGACACATATACACCTACCTCCTGGAGAGTGTTCTTGATTTGGCCAACTGTTGTGAAGGGGTTTTTCTTCACCAGGGAAATAATTCTTCTGTCATCCAGCACAGTTGTTTTCCGTGGTCTTCTGGGTCTTTTGGTGTTGCTGAGCTCTCCGGTGAGTTCTTTCTTTTTAAGAATGTTCCAAACAGTTGATTTGGCCACACCTAATGTTTGTTTTTGCTATCTCTCTGATGGGTTTGTTTTGATTTTTCAGCCTAATGATGGCTTGCTTCACTGATAGTGACAGCTCTTTGGATCTCATATTGAGAGTCGACAGCAACTGATTCCAAATGCAAATGTCACACCTAGAATCAACTCCAGACCTTTTACCTGCTTAATTGATAATGAAATAACGAGGGAATAGCCCACACCTGTCCATGAGATAGCTTTTGAGTTGATAGTCCCATTACTTTTGGCCCCTTAAAAAGTGGGAGGCACATATAGAAACCGTTGTAATTCCTACATCGTTCACCTGATTTGGATGTAATACCCTCAAATTAAATCTGAAAGTCTGCAGTTAAAGCACATCTTGTTTGTTTCATTTCAAAGCCATTGTGGTGGTGAATAGAGGCCAAAATATGAAAATTCTGTCAATGTCCCAATATTTATGCACCTGACTGTATATATTATTACACGGATATATTATTTGGTTTTAAACTCTGTATCTTATGGCCAACTGGGTGCATTCTTGGCCATAGTCTGACATGGTTGCTGTGAGATGATGGCTTCCTGGATGTCTCAATTTGGGGCACAAAACTAGTTAATGTATGTAGCGAATATTGGTTGAATACAGACAGTTCTGCAGTCCCAACATAGGGACCTTGTCAAAGTAATAATTTGAAACGATGCAGTGCCTGCTTGTATGCCTGCGGGCACATATTTCATTGATTGATGTGCTTGTTGGTCTCAGCACATTCAATTGAAGAAGCCAGGACTGGAAGTGGGAGGAGTAATGCTTAGAGAGGGGAGGAGTCAGGAATAATTCTTAATCCACCCCCGCTAAAAGAAAAGTCTAGATCCGCCCCTGTGAGTGATCAGGACTAAAGTTGGGCGCCACTTATGTGCTGTATAAGGTGCTACGTAAGTCGGATGAAATGGATGAAGGGGAAGAAGAGAGTAGCATGGCTTTTACTGTTCCAATGGTCTGGGGAAAAACAACCCGTCAATTAGAAGCTTGTTATCTCTGTCTTTACAAAAACTGAGGGATCCGCAAAAAGACCAGTGCCACATCCATCTAATTGGGAGGAATTTACCATTCCGGAAGAGGAGCAAGAGTCACTGGTGCCCGCTGCTTGTCCCGCTACGATCCCAGTTACAGTCCCGGGCATGAGAATAAAACCACACTGAATTGAGCAAAGTGAGCTAAATGATTTAGGGACAGGCAATGCCAGTGTTTATGGATTTGAGCAATTATCAGTACACCATGCATGCGTTTTAAGTCGAGGTACATTACCGTAGTGGTACGCAGCAACTTTTTACTCGCAGTGTGATTGACAGGGAGCGTATGGGGGGAGGTAATGGGGAGTGTCGGCAAAGAACGCAGGCATGCCACAACCATTTTAGGGGACGTTGCACCTTGCATCTGCGATCTCATATGCAAGAAATATGGCTCAGACGTCTCAGTTCTGCCAGGCCCCAGGCTCACTCAGGAATTCAATAATCGAATGATCTGCAATCGATGCCGCTCCTTTGTACGCAGATGCTTGCTTTGCATGCTGCCGGTGGGCGGCTCAATACATCTCCCGGCGTCTGCGACATTTGCATATTTTCTCATAGCCGCGTAGCAGCTGCGGCATTAGCGTACAACTGTGAATCAGGCCCTTAGGAATTTTAAAAGCAACAGGCCAAAATATTAGGATCCATTTTGTTCCAATGGAATTTTCTTGCTAAAGACACGAGGATTTCTGTGTTCAGAAAATGGCATGAAAACCTGGCATGTTACTATGAAATGTAATGTTCCCTTTGCATATCCGAATATGTAAATGGATTGATGGATGAACCAGGGTTTCAGCATAAGCCTGAAGATTGGAGATTCTTCATTATTTTTTTCTAAACTGAGTTTTAAAAGCCGAATTATTACATAATGCAGGACTCGACAAATCCCGGGGGCCAGGTCGCCATGGCTACCAGATTTTGCTGCCTGGCTACTAGATTTTGCAGTGAGGAAGGAAGCAGATTCTCATCAGCTCCGGCGGATGATTCATGCCTGTAGTATTGCAGTGTTCATGTCATGCACAGGAGTGCATGTGCTGAGTGTCGCCTGCGGTGACTGCTGTGCCTCTGTCCGTCCCGGCCTGCACTGACGACTCCTCTCCATCCTGGCCTGCTCTGATCCCTGCTGTCTACGCTGATCCTCCTGTACGTCCCGGCTGTCTACTATCTCCTATCTCCAGCTGCTTAGAACTCTCCAGTAGTAGGGTCTCTGCGTGGCCAGGGATTGCGGTGCGGATTCACAGGGATAGCGGTGTGACCTCGAGGGGAGAGGGGTTTTGTTGTACTTTCTGGCACCATTATTTTATGTGAAATGTGGTCCGTTATTACTAGAGGGTGGGGGGTGGAGCAGGGGAGCTGTGCAGAGCAGTGAGAGGGCCTCCATTTTACTATATCCATTCAACTGCGACCATTTTGTGGACTAGTATAGTGTGTATAACAGCTGCATAACACACAGAGCTGTGCTCCTCACTCACTCCTGTAATTTGGGGGGGACGGTGGTCTGTCTCCTACACTTTCATCCTGGCTCCTAGATTTTAGAAAAATTTGTCAACCCCTGACATAATGGGAACACTAAACCATCTGTACCAATGGCTCATTCGGTAGCTACAGTAAGAAAGGAACTTGCCATATCAGTCTTGTTACATGCCATCAACTCAGGGGCTGGCTGGCAACTTTTAGCCTGGGGGGCAAGTCCAGAGGACTGGCCCATAAGTAACGACCCATACACACACACACACACATACATACATACATACATACATACATACATATATATATATATATATTAGGGATGTGCAGGCTCGGATAGGTTCGAGTTTGCACGTGGAGTTCGGATTTTTCCCTCCAAAAAAACGGAACTCAGAAAGAGGCAAAACGTCATCTTACATGGACGAACATCATCATTCCTGGACTTTTGAATTTCCAAAGGTGCGGCACTCCAGGCTAATGTACAAATAGACTCAGACACGTGAGGATAATTTCAAAGTTTCAAACTTATTTAGATTGTCATCAGGAAATTAGCCTGGAGTGCCACACCTTTGGAAATTCTTATTGTTATTATTTGTGGAGGCATCGGGCGCAGTTACAGCAGTACATGAGTGCCGGCCCATATATGGCTTTATATATATATATATATATATATACATACACACACACACACACACACACACGGCCTGATCCAGCAGCGGACACAGATTGAGCAATTATTTCAAATCTCGCATGCGTATAATCCGTACTGTGCATGCACAGCAATCGTATTGCAATAACAGACACGCAGAAGAATCCATCGCAAAATGAGTGACAGGCTGTCAGCATTTTGAGGGTGGTGATGAAAAAACGCAGGCGTGTCTGTCTGTTTGAACGCCGTTTCATGGGTGTGCATAAATTAGCTATTTCGATTACATACGCAGCAAGAGAGCTCATGAGACTTGCAGTGTTTGCGGCAGATCAGATTTGTTGTAAATGCTGGGGACTAGCTGATGTGGATCAATGGTACCGATGTTTACGCAGAAGAACGACATTGGACGGATATGAGAAAGCAGCAGTGGGCCTTTAAGCCGGCTGAGCTTTGGCAGGTATTAGCATATTTTCGCACCTGCGTTCTGTTTGAAATTGCAGCTGCGGTCCCATTAGCGTCCTCTGCTGAATCAGACCCAAAATTTTCAAAAAGCCATGCAGGTGGAAAGTGGAAGATCTTCATAATGCGCTGCCACAAGTAGAGACTCTGCTGCTCTTCCCTGTAATCTGCTGTGCATGTGGAGCGCACAGGCTGTGCTGACATACTGGGCGGGCAGGCTATGCAGCACCAGGCCAGCACCATCCCTTACTGGGAGGAGCTTTACCAGGGGAGGGAGGGAAAGATCTGGCCCTGGAATTAACAATGACACTGCTGCAATAATAATGTCAATACAGCGCTGCCCGAGCTTAATTCTGCAAGGAAGGGCAGAGGGGCTTTCTGATTGACGCGGCCGCTAGTTATAGTGTGGCCGTGTCACTAATATATATCGCTAACTGCTCGCCAGGCCCCCTCCTGCTTGTGGCTGTGCACTGAGCATTGAGTACAGCCGCAGCACACAGCTCAAGCAGTTGCCCTCCAGTCTCTCCACTGTGATACGTCCACCTATGCGCGGCCGTATCACAGCCTGGTTTGTCTCTAACTTTGACCCTTACAGGGCTTCCGTATAAAGTAACTGGAAGCTGCCGCCGGTTATGTTACTGGAATTCATCGCGTGGCCGTAAATGCAAACAGACACAGTGAGTCGGATCTCGGCCGCGGCCACATGAACCACTTCACCACCAGAGTTTATCCGCTGAGGAGGCGGCCCGGGACACCAAGTGACGGTGCGGCCTGGGGGGCACATGGCACCCTGCCCTCCGGCCCAGCCCGCCACTGCATCAACTACAATATATTTTGCTGACAAATCTAATTTAAAAGTCATTGGCCCTCATTCAGAGCCGTACGCTATTTGCGGTCGTTCGTTTAAAAACAAGGGGTGGCTATTCAAATGATCCGTACGCACATTGCAGTCTGTTCACACCTCTAAGTCTGAACGAGCGAGCAAAACATACGCTCGTTTATTTCTTAAAAACGCCCCCTGGCCGCTCGCATCCTACGTCATGTCCGCTATTTATTAGATTAATCGAGTACATCGACCAGCGTATGAACTGCTCGCTATTCTTGTGGTTGGTGTTTGCTACCACAAATTTGCGTGCAGTTCTGGCTATAAAATAACCCAGTGACGTGGTCAATGACGCTGCTGTTTTAAATATACACACCCATAAAACGCCCGTTTTGACCTTTAAGCACGCCTGCGTTCGGATCTCCACTCCCCATTTTCAAGCACCTTCCCCTGTTACCACCCACATACGCCTCATTCTGTCACTCAAAATAGCAGGCACTCGCTATATAGCGTACAAAGGATTTTCGGCCGCACTGACTGGTTCGCGCATGCGTACTAAAAAGCGTACGCATGCGCAGATGTGCAAACATCGCTCGGAACGAGCGTACTGCCGCTAACGAGCGGCTCTGAATGAGGGCCATTGTTTTGTTGTTTGGACTGCAGGGTGGTTTTTCTAAGTATTGATGTTTTCTGTGCATATGGCACAGTTGCACAACACAGCAGCATTACATTATGAAGGACTGGCCCATCAGAGAGGAGCGTGTCCCTGAAAAACACAATATTAAGTATGCACCTTTGATGAAACCTGAAATGGTGTTTCTCTCTCCATTACATAATAAGTTAGGTCTCAGGAAAAAGTTTGTAAAGGCTATAGACTGAAATGGTGACGGTTTTGTGTATTTAAAAGGTCAGACTACTTTTAAAATACAAAACCTTAACGCGACAGAATTAGCTGTATGGCAATCCTTCGCAACGTTGTCACTAACCTTTGTCACACCAGGGCCCTCATTCAGAGGCGCTCGCAAAAAGCGAGCGCTCGCTCTGAATCAGGGTGGCCACTTTTCTTTTTTTGTTAAACCTGGCCACTTGCTAAGCTGTGGGTGACCATCCACAGCTTTTGCGAGCGGCCAGGTGATGGTCGCGATTATCGCGACCATCGGGCTTGCGACGAGACCCTTGTGGTAGGGTCTCGTCTGCCGCAAGCCCCAGTGAGCTTCCTGCTCAAATAGAGCAGGAAGCTCACTACTGACATCACGAGTGATGTCAGTAGGGCCGTCCACAAACGGCAGGCGTTCCTTCAGGAACGCCTCCATTTGTCCAGCCAACCCACCTCCCCGCCTACAAAACGGGGCGAGCTGCCGATCAACATCGACTGCCGCCCAGTTTGTAACGAGCCCCGGAGCGAGTGAATTTCTCACTCGCTACAGGGCTTGCGCACACGTGGTGCGTGCAGTGCCCCACCATCGACCTGCTCGCGAGCGGGTCTGAATGAGGTCCCAGGTGCGGTGGTCAGGGATCCAAGCTCTCACGCGCCGAGGGGGGCATTGCCTCGTGTCACGAAGCCATGCCCACTCATGTGTGCCACTCTTGGGGTCGTGACCGCATGTCACGCTCCAGTTGTTGGCACTCAATTGGCTTAGATGGAGGGGAGAGGCTGGGGGCTGCCTATTAGCTTCTGTGCTGCCCCGCTGAGTAAGACCAGCTTACTGCAGTGTGGCATCTCGGTGACACCATCCGAGAGGGTGACACCAATATAGCAGAGCAGCTCTGGTGTCACCCGGTGTGGCCCGCACCCCCCTTGTGATGCCAGTGATCCTTCGGAATTGTGGTTAGTGTGTTTTTAGGAAATAAGCAGAAAACTGTAAAGAGCTGAATTACTAAATGACTACAAAAAGTTAGGATGCCATATGTAGTTGAAGATACCTCTCTTACATTCGCACCTGGACTTCTTTCCGGACAATTTGGGAGCTGTGAGTAATGAGCAGGGGGAACACTTCAGTCAAGTTATTCGCACAATAGAGCAACAGTATCAAGGAATATGGACTCCAACGATGAAGGGTGATTATTGCTGGTGTTCGATAAGGGAAGACCAAACTTCTCATAAGCACAAACAATAACGGTAAGTAGTACATTTTCTGAAAGTATGTCTTACACAGGCTTTTTGTTATCAAATGTCACAATGTTTCCAGTATAATCCCAGCTATGAGCCATTCAGTTTAATCTACATTGGTAAAATAATTACATTATTTAAAACAAAACAGAACACTATAATAAAACCGTGATGTGTTGTAATCTATTTACTGCCAAATTCGTCATTTGTATTGTACTCATGTTGAAAAAAAAAAAGATTGAAATTGTGTGTAATCTTTTAGATGTGTGGCTAGTTTTACACTAAATATCCGCTGGTGGACTTAAGAGCATACGCACATACAGGTACGCATGTCTACATATTGATCTGTGTTTTGGGACATGCCAAAGCTGTGTGTACGCTTTCGATTCCTGCTGTGGGATCACATTAGCATATTAAATTCATTATGTTGTATAGGAAGCTTTCATATAGCGCCCAACTCAGAATCAGTGGGCATGATTTAGAGGCAGTCGCAGCTGTATATTTTGCCCGCGCCGTGACTGCATCTTTTGCCGCAGTCTTTGTACTAATGCCGTGGCCGATGGTCTTCATACTGTGACGCCAACTGTCTGCCACACTAATCCATCACTGTCCATATTAAGACGCGATAGAGGTCACGCCATTGATTGCACCAGCTCTATGGAGGCACAGATTCTCCGGCTGGATATGGCCGACTGTGTTTGTGCAACTGCATCTTTAGACAAGATATAAGTGATTTGTTTTTGCTGTAAAATTACACACACGAACTTGGGGTTTCCGAGTGGATCCGTGGCCCTGCTTGGGTCTTCCTGCCAAGTCCGGATCTATAAATGAGGATAAATGTAATTTTACCAGGAATCTCATGTCTTGCATAAGTTGGATTGCGTATAAGAGTCTCTCCCTCGTGATCAGGCGCCATGTCACACACGAGAGTGTATGGAGAGGGTGTGGGCAGTAGTTATTCTGCAGATAGATGTCATTAGAGACACCATGAGAGGGAGGTGTAGGTAGATGGAGAGGGTGGGAAGGGTGATTGTGACATCTTTATCACTGTGTAATGTGTCAGACACATTAGCTAACAGCAACTGCAATCCAGTGCAAACTGCAAACAGACTACTGTCACTGCGTGCTTGTTTGTCCGACACTAGTTACATCTGCAATCTAGTGCTAACAGACTTGTGTAAACAGTGAACTTGCTCTTGTTTTTCATAAGTATATCTATCTACACTGCAGTACATATTGTCACTTATGTATGAGGGCAGCAATAGTATGATTATTTTCAATCGTATTTGTCCAAAAAATACTGTGCTGTGTCTTATTGAGCTGCACCCCAAAGAATGTAAAGAAGACCTATTTTCCTGTCTTCTTTTATACTGTACTTTCTCTGGGTGTGGTGGTGTCCCGGTCAGCTGGGCCCCAAAATAATAATTGCAGAAGAGAAAAATCTACAGTCTTCTTTTATAATTTAATTTAAATTGTATTTCAAGAGAGTGATTTTGAGAGGCAGTGTATGTTGCTATATTTACTCTGGGTGTGGTCAGCGACTAGAGGAACAGCGACAAGCCATCATGACATACACATCAAGCTATGACATAGGGAGAAGGGGGGACATGTTACCATTTTACTGCAGCACAGTGGAGAATACTCTGTTTTATGCAAGCTACTATAACATTTTGAAATTGTAACCCATTAAGTAAATTCAGACACTGCCAGCATGAGTCAGGTTATACCCTTAATTAAACTACTGGAAGAGCAGCTAGTGAAATTGAAGGCTCTTTATTCGCTTTGCAAGGACCAAAGGGTTTGAAATATCTTGTAATTGGATCAGTACATTTTGGCAAGCGTGCTTGATCCTAGGTTTAAGTCCTATGTAATGTCTTCCTTTCCAACTGACACAATCTTGAAAGATGCAAAAAGTTCTCTGCGAGCAAATTATCAGCTCAAGTGGCACATGACACGTCTTTTGCTTCAGTTTCTCCTGCAAATGCTGCTGCCACTCCACTCCACTGTGCTGCAGTAAAATGGTAACATGTCCCCTCTTCACCCTATGTCATAGCTTGATGTGTATGTCATGATGGCTTGTCGCTGTTCCTCTAGTCGCTGACCACACCCAGAGTAAATATAGCAATATACACTGCCTCTCAAAATCACTCTCTTGAAATACAATTTAAATTAAATTATAAAAGAAGACTGTAGATTTTTCTTTTCTGCAATTATTATTTTGGGGCCCAGCTGACCGAGACACCACCACACCCAGAGAAAGTACAGTATAAAAGAAGACAGGAAAATATGTCTTCTTTACATTCTTTGGGGTGCAGCTCAATAAGACACAGCACAGTATTTTTTGGACAAATACGATTGAAAATAATCACACTATCGCTGCCCTCATACATAAGTGACAATATGAGAAATCTGACCTTTTCCAAGAGACCCATTGGTGATTATGATGAGTCAATTCAGCACACCAGAGTGAAACATTAGGACACCTGGTCAGGCTTAAAAGAATTGCCCACATATATTGACACATGTGACTCTGGTACAGTAAGCATAAATAGAACGGTGGAGGATTATTTTAATGATAATGTACAAATTACCATCTCACACAGTCACTTTGAATACTGGGTGGTAATTTGGAGCCCCTTGTACAGATATGGTTTACTTAAGATGCCCCCCTTCCAGTGTGTACTCTGAAAGAGTGTTTAGCACAGATGGGAACCTTATTGCAATTGGCATAGCAGGCTACTTCCAAAATATGGAAAAACTGTTGTTTATCAAAATTGAACTACACATTCTATGAGGAAGACCTTTGCCACCATTTACAACAAACATACTGTAATGATGGATTCCAGTCAGAATGAGCTAATATTGGTGTTGATATTAAAACAGTGATGAGGATGATGACATCTTCCAATTGTGAGAATGATTAAAACTGTTAACCTTAAACACATTGGTAGCTTGATTTAACCAAACCACCAATATATTTTTCTTTTGTGGGGGCCCAAACAAACCAAGCACTTCAGCAAAAAAAGTGGCAGCCCCTGTTGCTGAAGTGCTTGGTTAAACTCTGCATGTCATTTTTTATACACTACATAATTTGGGCCCAATAGACTATGTCAGCTACCACCACTTTTTATTGTGGGCTTTGCCAAGATCGTGTGTGTTTGACAGGCAGTCTATATTATTATTACTGGATGTTTTGACCCTGAAACAAAATTAGATTAGATTAATGCAAAGTAAAATTCTGGCCACATGGAGACAAGGTTACAAGTCTCCACGCGATTATCACCACTATGGTCCAGTACAATTAATGTGAATAGTGATTGTGACAGTTTCAATATGTGTAAACTATGGATTATCTCAGCAAAACCGAATTTAAGGAAATACTAATGAGCACCCACTGGTAATGAGACTCTTCTATTTCCCCTAATTGACTATGAGAAGTACAGCTTGTCCGAGTTGCTCATTTCAGCTTTTCTTCCTAATACCCCATTTACACCGGAGCTAAAACCCGGGTTTTTGAAGGGTTAACCCGGGCAGCTCCCTGGTGTAAAAGGGGAGAGGGTTGGATCGCCGGGTCAAGTGACCCGGCAACCCAACCCAGGTAACTAGCAGGGTTTAACATGGGCCTAGCCCGTGAAACCCTGCTGTGAAAACAGCGCACTCCGGGTCACGGTGACCTGCAGTGCGCCGCAAGCCGGCCGATTGGTCCGGTTTCAGTGGCGCTTGGAGATGACGTCATCTCCAAGCGATCACTTTCACTCCACAAAAGCCGGGTCTATGCAGACCCGACTGCGGTGTGAGCGGCGCTGACTCGGGAATATCCCGAGTCGGCGCCAGCAAATTTCCGGGTCTGATCCGGATAGGAACTTTGTTCAAACTCCGGGTCAGACCCGGAATTTAGGTGGAAAAGGGGTATTAGTAGATGTTGAACTATAAGCTCCAGCTTCTCAACTCTCTTCTAGAGGTCACGGCAGCAGCATATATTGGTCTGGACAGTCACAGGCATTGATGTTCTGTATCTTGTATCTGTATGATTTTATTTAATTTGATTTGATTAGGCCTGTGATTTGCTGCTTTGAGAAGTTTATTAACTTATTATCAATTTCTACTTACTACAATGATCAATTTCTAATCGCCTGAGGCCTGTGATTTGTTGGTTGTAGAAGTTTATTAATTATCACTTTCTACAATTTTCAGTTTCTATTGGCCTGAGGCCTGTGATCTTCTACTATATAATTAAAAGCCTAGTACAATCCAAAATATAATAGATAATTAGTTCTTGATTAATTTAAACATTCTATAGGGTCATATAGTTTATTAAACTGCCATACTGCCTGCCGCTGCTGTGCCACTATGTTTCCTAGCCGTGCTATATTTGAAACTACATGTGTTTGTGCCACCGCTGTTGCTTAGTTTAGCTCGCTGCAGCCTTTGGCCAACATTGATGAAAACAATATTGTGAGCTGTGAGGTGGTCAAAATTTACTGGAAATTAATGTTACTGATGTCAATGATACTGTATGTACAAGTCCAAGTTACAGATGGGTCCACATACATCTAGCCTCCTTGCGTGTTAAACAGCCCCTCTAGTCACGCCATGCCGTGGCGTGACTCCGTAGCGTCGAGCGTCTTTTTGTGCGTCTTTTTTACCTTCAAATGCGTCTTATTTGCACAACTATGTGACTAGATAGCACAAGCAGCTTCTGCTGATTAAAATGATATGCAGCATGCCTATGTTCTGTGAGCGAATGCGGGTGTATCTGCATGTGAAATGCTACGTTACAGTGTCAGCGGCTGTAACACTGTAACGTAGTGTTTAGCATGCAGATACACCCACAGTCACACACAGAACATAGGCATGCCGCATAGCACAAGCAGCTTCTGCTGATTAAAATGATATCTAGTAGCATCGTTGTGCGAATGACGCATTTAAAGGTAAAAAGACGCACAAAAAGAAGCTCTGCGCTACCGAGTCACACTGAGCTCCTGCGTTGTGTGGAGCGACTTGTAGGGCACAGAGGATAGATGTATGTGGGCACATCTGTACAGGATTTTAGCTGTTTTTATAAAGAAATCCAGATCCCAAACCAAAACACGACAATTATTTAGAATCAAAACACTGGGGTCTGTGTACATCTCTATTTTAGACTCAGTCGCTGGCTGCAACTCGCCAACAACACACCCACATCTGGTTATCCCCTGTTACCACCCATAAATGCCCATCGAAATTCCATCTTTCTGCGTTCAATATTGATCTGTGTCTTATAGCTGTAACCATCGGGACGCACGTGCAGACTGAAAACATTGGCCGCTTTCATCTGACCTTTCCTCTAAAGGGGCCTATCCATTAACCGACTTTGTGAACAATCTGACCAAAACCAGGAGGTTTTGGTCGCATTGTTCCCAAAGTCGGGTAATGGATAGCCGGCAAGGACCAGCGATGCGCGTGCACGCTGGGTTCTTGCCGACCCCGACTATCAACCTGACGATGCTCGTCAGGTTCTGTTTAGAGATAGGAGGTCGGGCTCCTTCACTGAATGACGTTCAGTGAACGCCGTTCGGTGCAGACACCGCACCTCGGTGACCTGAAGGTCTGAACGCTAGACGTTCAGACTTTCAGGTTGCCTAATGGATAGGCCCCTTGAATCAGACCCCATGTGTGCAAATTTATTCAAAGCGCCCCCTAATCAGAGTACATTTATAAGAACTCCCACCTTTTTAATGTTTTAAAAATATATCTTCTCTTTAATTGTGCGTATTTTTAGAATTCCCTAGTTTTTTGTTATATATGGCACTCTGAGCTGCCCATTTAGTCTATATTTGACTTCCTCATTTATTAATAATTGTCAATACAATATTCCCTTGTGTATGTGACACTTCATTACATTACTGTATTCTGTGCAAATATAGGGCCTGTTTCCGAGATTTACACTAATGCAATTGCAACAGTGATCTCTTATCATGTCCACCCGACGACGTACAAAAGCGTAAGCACCGGTAACATTGCCGCAGATCGGGCAGCCACACAGCTTGTAAGTCAAGTCTGACCTGGCCCAAATACTGCGGCTCTCCTGACACACTGAGGGCCTGATTCAGAGCCGGACGCTATTTGCGCTCGCTCGTTCAGAAAAAGGGGCCGGATATTTAAATAGAGCGCTTGCTCTTTGCGGTCTGTTGACGCCTCTATGTCTGAACGAGCGAACGAAACATTCGATCGCTATTTTGTAAAGATGCCCACTGGCCGCTCTCATCATACGTCATCTCCGCTATTTATTTGATTAATCGAGTACATCGAAAGTAGGGATGTGCAGGCTCGGATAGGTTCGAGTTTGCACGTGGAGTTCGGATTTTTCCCTCCAAAAAAACGGAACTCAGAACGAGGCAAAACGTCATCTTACATGGACGAACATCATCATTCCTGGTCTTTTGTCCAGGAATGATGATGTTCGTCCATGTAAGATGACGTTTTGCCTCGTTCTGAGTTCCGTTTTTTTGGAGGGAAAAATCCGAACTCCACGTGCAAACTCGAACCTATCCGAGCCTGCACATCCCTAATCGAAAGGCGTATGAACTGCTCGCAGTGCTTGTGGTAGCATTTTCCTACCGCAATCATGCGAGCAGTTCAGGCTAAAAGACAACCAAGTGACGTGGTCGATGACGCTGCTTTGTTAATTATGCACACCCTTAAAACACCCGTTTTGACCGTTTGGAACGCCTGCGTTCGGATCTCCACTCCCCGTTTTCAAGCACCTTCCCCTGTTACCACCCACATACACCTCATCCTGTCACTCAAATTAGCAAGCACTCGCTATTTTGCGAGCACACGATTTCCGACCGCACTGACTGGTTGGCGCATGCGCATTACAACCCATACGCGTGCACAGATGTGCGAACATCGCTCGGAGCGAACGAGCGGCCGCTTACGAGCGGCTCTGAATCAGGCCCTGAGAGCTCTGATGCTGCTAAGGAGATCACAATGGCTAATTTAGGCGCATTCATGAAACGGTCCTGACGCGCCTGCGTTTGCCTACTCACCCCTGTTACCTCCCCCCAAATGCTGATCACCCGACTACTTTGCGAGTGAATACTCTGTGTGAACGTGATCGCAGTACAATCACGTGTGCATGCGCAGTGTGGTATTTGCCCGTGCGCAATGCTTAAAAATCGCTGGATCTGCGTAAATATCGGCATTGCATAAATCTCGGAATCGGGCCAATAATGTGAAAGTTGCTTTTATCTCTCACTGAAGCGGAAGCTCTATGTTTTTTTATGCTGCCGTGTAAGTGTATACACTTGTTACTCCTGATATCTGATATATACAAGCACTTGTTCACATGTACGGTCAGATTTACGCGTGGACCACAGTTTTTCCATAGGAATACTTCCCAATGCTGAAAGTGTAAGAAGCCACATCTGTAAATATACAGCCTCTGTTGCTCTCTGGGTCCCCGAGCTGTTAGTAGTGTAGAAATTGCTCTGTAAATAAACGCCTGCACTAAGAACGTGCCTCGGGTCTTTAGTTACATATATAAAATATAATTTGGTAAAATGGATTAGTGAGAGATCTCCTATGCCTGCTGTTACAGTACATACCTGGAGCAGCCTGGTAACACAATTATGTCATGCGCTTTTATGTCACACTGTTGTATGCACAAGCCAAGCATTGACACTTTATTAGTGAAGGATTAATAGCACTGAATGTGATTCTCTACCAGAATCTATGAGACATGTGTCGTCCAGCTGCCAGAATGGCAGGGCACTAAGCTATGGGCCTGATTCAGAGCCACACGTAAGCGACCGCTCGTTCGCACATCTGTGCACGCGTATGGGTCGTAATGCGCATGCGCTAACCAGTCAGTGCGGTCGGAAATAGTGTGCTCGCAAAATAGCGAATGCCTGCTAATTTGAGTGACAGAGGGAGGCGTTTGTGGGTGGTAACAGTGGAAGGTGCTTGGAAACGGGGAGTGGAGATCCGAACGCAGGCGTGCCAGACGGTCAAAACGGGCGTTTTAAGGGTGTGCATAATTAACAAAGCAGCGTCATCGACCACGTCACTTGGTTGTCTTTTAGCCTGAACTGCTCGCATGATTGCGGTAGGAAAATGCTACCACAAAAATAGCGAGCAGTTCATACGCCTTTCGATGTACTCGATTAATCTAATAAATAGCGGAAATGACGTATGATGCGAGCGGCCAAGGGGCGTCTTTACAAAATAGCGAGCACATGTTTCGTTCGCTCGCTCAGACATAGAGGCGTCAACAGACCGCAAAGAGCGAGCGCTCAATTTAAATAGCCAGCCCCTTTTTCTGAACGAGCGAGCGCAAATAGCGTCCGGCTCTGAATCAGGCCCTATGTCCCTTAAGCAGATAGTGGGCCTGATTCAGAGAGGGATACAGTTAAGATACCGCTGCCCGGAATGCCGCACGTCGTAATCCCCACGCCTAGCTTTAGCCCCACGCCGAAATCCCCACGCCAGGCATCCCGAACAAAGATAAGCCGGAGCTTTCTAGCTGTGGGGGGGGGGGGTGTTAGGTTTAGGCACCCCCCGGGGGACAGGGTTAGGCGCCCCCCCATGGAGGGTTAGGCTAGGAGAAGGGGTTAGCATTAGGCACCACTGGGGGGTGGGTTAAGGTTAGCCCCCCCCGGAGGGTTAGGTTTAGGGTGCGGGAATGGGGGGTTAGGGTTAGGCACCACTGGGGGGAGGTTAGGGTTTGGCACCCCCTGGGTAGGTTAGGGTTAGACACCACTAAGGGAGGGTTAGGGGAGGAGAGGGGACTGTCCGGGCTTCCAGTGTCGGTATTTGGTCCGCCGGGAATAGACCTGGCGGCATTACATACCGATTCCATCAGAGATACACGTTAAGTACATGCAATGCTGATGCTGTCACTGTGGAGCGATTTTTTTTTTTGCTACTGCACATGCACAAAATATCCCGGACACCCCTACGGCGCATGCATTACCCTGAGTGCACGTACAAATGCTCTGTTGATGGATGTTCCTGGGCGGTTACTGGGAGGTGGTTTAGCGCATGCACGGAGGTGGGCGTGTTGCAGGTGTGCCAGGGAAAGTGTTGGCGCTCTCTGATGCTCAGTTCTCACATAGGAGGCCATACTTGGATGGAGAAAATGCATTTGCTATAGGGCTGGTGCAAGTCTCAATGCTGCGTCTAAAGATGCACCGATTGGTATTTCAGCGTCTACGGGCACTGAAAGAGGGCGTCTGAGTCCTTGCACATTCAGACGACAGATGTAAACAAGGGAAGGACTTTGCAGCGGCATTTGCATTAAATCGCAGATGGGCAACCGCCATGGCCGTTTCTGCATCCACCTTTGAATCTGGCCCATGAACTCTAATGCGCTGCTTCCGCTGTTTAATAATTAATCTAAATTAAAAAAAAAATGTTTTACTCCTTCAGTGATTTTAATATAATAAAAGTGTTTGCGTTCCTATGAAGGTAGCCTCTGTCTGAACATAGGGCTGATTCAGACCCGGACGCTATGCTGCGCTCGCTGACATTGAGCGATTTTTCGCAATCTGCGTATGAGTCGCAGTGCGCGAACCAGTCATTGTAATGGGAAAGTGCTCGCCTGCAGTCAGGCTGCTATTTTGAGTGACCGTGCCATTTGTGGGTGGTAACAGGGGAAGGTGCTTGAAAACGGGGGTGTGGATGTGCGAGCGCAGGCGTGCCCGACCATCAGAACGGCCTTTAATGCATATATATATTTGTGGTAGAAGCACTGGAGAAGTCTGGGGTGGCATATATGTGTGTCCCAGATTCCTATCGTATGTGTTTTAAAAATTACAGGAAAAATCTGTTATGCCAAACAGACCAGAAGTGTCGGCTTTTGGTAAAAGCCGGATAATGGGTCCTAGGGGTGTGGATGTGAGAAGAGAAGGGAGGGCTCCATCCACAGGCCAATTCAGGTGTTGGGCCTTTCAGTCTGAGAGCGGGCTGATTAGTAGTTGCACCTGCAAGTGCTTCATATAGCTGTGTTAAGGTTTTGGTTGAGTGTCTCACATACCCTGGGGGAGAACAGACACTGAGGTTTGTTCAGAGACACTGTGTTATTTGGAAGTGCTGTGTTTGTGTTTGTGGTAAGGCAGTAGGCCCTGCCACTTGTAGAGAGGGAATAACCTGTCTAGTTAGTGCCCAGACGGGCTAGGATTTATTTTTATGTTTTGTTTATTTTGTTGTTTATATTGCACAATAAAACTAGTTCCGACCAGCTTGCAGGATAACCCTGGGCCTGGTGTGCTGTTTCCTGGCTGTTGTGTGTAAGGAGGTGTCCATCTACCCCAGGAGAGGGACCTCCCTACCCCGACTATATCACAATATATATAATATATATATAATAGTGTGTATATGTGTGTGTGTATGTGTGTGTATATATATATATATATATATATATATATATATATGCACGATGTGGCGCCCCCTTTTTGTGCTCTAATATTATATATATATGTATATATATATATATATTTCTCCTTGATGCAGCACTCACATTATCGATGTTAGCAACAGAGGGGTGCACTGCAGCTAGTAAATGTATAGAACACATCCAGCATATCCAGTACTAAGAAGGCTGGCATTCATCATTAGATGCAGCTATGGATATCTTTTCAGTCCATGCTTATGTTTATAGCAGCAGTTAGGTAGCGGCAGCAGCGTTTCGGTTATATTCACAAACCTTTGTCAAGCCTTGCAACAACCAGCAGCAGAAGCTTCGGGTGTAGTATGTATTAATCCCGACAGTGGAAGCCTGGCAGAGGTGAAGATCCCGATCGCTAATTAGGTAAGTATAGCTAGCCCTATTTTCCTCCCCAACCCTCCCTTAGGGGTGCCTAAACCTAACCCCCCCTTCCCCGCAGCCTAACCCTAAGTCTCCCGGGGGGGGGCTAACCATAACCTCCCCCCAGGGGTGCATAACACCAGCCTTATTGTTATTTACATCATTATTTATGCTTGCGGTGGTTCTAGACCGCCTACTTTGGTATGCACACTGACCTGGAGTTTGTCTTTTATGTAATAAATTCTTTGTTTATATTTGATGCACGATGTGGCGTCCTCTAATATTTCAGATTTCTACCCATTCGGTTCTGGGTCTGTGTGGGGGGAAGACGCCGGCTGACTTGCTGTGGCTGCTGACCTGTGCACTGCTAAAGTTTCAATTGAGACCAAAAAGACATTTGAATATGTTTGTGAAATCATTTCGGGGCTGTGGTATCCTGCTTTATTTGATTTATTATTGTGTACTAGTGCACTGACTTTCTTTGATGAGAGATATATATGAAAAGCACAAATTGTCCACACTCACGTCAATAACATCCAATGCTGGGGTAGCTGACCCAAACAAGGTAAACACCTTGCTAAAACTATTTCCAAAGGGTAGGGGTGCACTCACCAGACTTCATAAGTTTTTCATGAAAATATTGATTTTATTTTAAATCATCATGATGGCTGTACTTTTACTATGATGATTTAAAATAAAATCAATATTTCATGAAAAACTTATGAAGTCTGGTGAGTGCACCCCTACCTTTTGGAAATAGTTTTAGCAAGGTGTTTACCTTGTTTGGGTCAGCTACCCCAGCATTGGATCTTATTGACGTGAGTGTGGACAATTTGTGCTTTTTATATATATCTCTCATCAAAGAAAGTCAGTGCACTAGTACACAATAATAAATCAGGATACCACAGTCCTACCCTACCCATGTCTTAAAGTAATGATGGACTGTCGTTTCTCTTTACTGAGTTGAGTGGTTGGTGCTATAATATGGATTACACAGTAGTCAAATAGTGGTGTCCACTGTGTACTAACCCTACCTCTGCACAACACAACTGATGGTCTCAAACACATTAAGAAGGCAAGTAATTCCACAGATTGACTCTTGACAAGGCACACCTGTTAATTCAAAACCATTCCAGGAGACTACCTCATGAAGCTGACTAAGAAAATACCAAGACTGTGCAAAGCTGTCATCAAAGCAAAAGGGGGCTACTTTGAGGAATTTAAAATATAAAATATATTTTGATTTGTTTAACACTTTTTTGTTTACAACATAATTCCATATGTGTTCTTTCATAGTTTTGATGTCTTCAGTATTAATCTACTATGTTGAAAATAATTTAAATAAACAAAAAACATGTGTGTCCAAACTTTTGACTGGTACTGTGTATGTGTATGTGTATGTGTGTATATATGTATGTGTGTGCGTGTATGTATATATATAATATATATATATATATATAAGAGATGCGCGCCGACTACCGTGTTTTTGATTTGTATCTCCTCATGTTTTGGATCTGGATTTGGTTGTGCCAAAACTGCCCCTTGTGTGTTTTGGTTTTGCATCTGTATTTTTAATTCTTTTAAAAAATTGATAAAAACTGCTAAAATCACATTATTTGTTGTTGGGTTTTTTTGTGTACCTACAGTATTATTAACCTCAATAACATTAATTTCCACTCGTTGCCAGTCAATTTTGACCATCTCACAGCTCCCAATATTGTTTTCATCCGGTTTAGGCCCAAATTTTGCACCAAGCTAGCTAGCTGGCTGGCTAAGCTAAGCAGCAGCAGTGGGCGACAAAAACATGTGGCAGTTCAACTTCCAACATGGCACATAAGGAAACATATGTTTTCATTAATCAAGAGGCCTGAGGGAGTTGGAGTATGTATGTAGTTGAAGGCAGGGACAGGAAGGGTTGATAGTAAATTTAATTTAATCTTTTTATTCCGCAGCAAATTGGAGGAGGGGAGAGCATGGATAAACAATATGTCCCATGTTTTGCCCACAAAATCAACTTGGTTGTTCAGAATATTTTTTTTAAATTAAAGGGGCATGCAGGAAATGCTGTGTCTGGCCTTAAACATTTTTGGAAATTTTTGGCATTCAACAACCGCATGTCAAAGATTGCAGCAGCAGTGGTAGTTCAACTTCCAACATGGCACATCAGGAAACAAATGTTTTTATTATTCAAGAGGCCTCAGGGAGTTGGAGAATGTATGTAGTTGAAGGTAGAGAAAGGACGATTTGATTAGTAGTAAATTTAATATAGTTTTTTGATTCCAAAGCAAATTTATGAGGGAGGAGGGGAGGCATTTACAAAAACTATTTAAATAATTCACATCAGTCCTTCCCCCAGAAGAATCATTGAGTACTATGCCTGCTGCTGCTGCTCCTGCTGCTGGGATTGGATTTTCATCCCAGAAGGGGACCATGAAAACTACTAGCAGTACTTTAAAAAACAATTGACTGTTAAACAATCCTTTGCAAGGGGGAGCAAGTATGACAGCAGGCACCCAGTTGCATAGCGGATCACTGACACCATAACATCTATGCTGGTATTAGATGTGCATCCAATATCCACCAATAATGTAGTGGGTTTTAGTTAGTTAATTGAGGTCCTGTGTCCCCGCTGCCAAATCCAATCAAGATTCCACTTCACTAGAAAAGCAATTCCCAACCTGTACAGGGACATAAAAAAAAAACGTAATTAGTGGCCTACAAAATGTTGTTGTACCCACTGTCCACTTAACCACAGATATGTGGACAAGCTGAACAGAGCAAACGCAAGATTTAAGATACAAGGTTTAAGTCATACGTTCTGTCTTTCTTCCCAACAGACACAGACAGATCTGAAGAGATGCAAAGAGATGTTGGTAAGCAAATTGTCAGCTCAAGTGGCACGTGATGCAGCGATGGCATCTCCTTCACTTTCTCCAGCAAGTGCATCTGCTGAGAAAAAACTAAACTTTCCCATAAGTCCCACTGGTGATGCAGATGAATAAACACAAAATACAAACTTTTTGGATGGATGCGCTTCAGATGAAGTAACAGGTAGGAGATTCCTAGATGGTTAAGGTACCGACCTCTGCTTACTCTGGCTTTACAAAGGGTACAGATAACTTGACAATTGTTGTCCGGATTTGGGTAGAAATAATTCCACACATAAGAAGTGGATTTTTTTGTCTTGTGCCCAGGCATGACAATGGGCTTTTCCTTATCATGGGCAATACCTGTTTCTTCCAGGGGTGCCTGATGTACATAAACAACATCCTCATAAACAACATCCTTATTAGTGTCAGCTACACAAATATCCTGCTCATCCTGGTGCACTTCCACAGAAGCATCCTCGATTTCTTTGTCAGCATGTTCACTTATGCTTACATCATCGTAAGAGGCAGAACCACCAGTCATTCCTTGCCACTTCATATGGTGAAAGGCATATTGCCAATTTTATGTCTTTCTGCAGCTAGCTTTCCCTTTTGATGTTTTTTTCTTTACCACTGTAAAAGATTGGTTCTTGATTTTAGATGCCCTGACTTAAGCCCTGTATGCCGTTGGGCATCGGCTTTAGTAGATGATGTAGATTGACTAGTATTGTCATGACTGGTGGCACTGGTAGCAGCTCAAACACTAGTATGTGGTTCCTGCTCTCCTCTCAACTGATCGTTCTCCATATCAACAAACACGAATGAAGTGGGGTACAGCACACACGTCAATTTGTGCCAATTTTAAATATTACATTGTGGTATCAATGACCTACAATGTCACAAGATTTTTTCGGAATAAGAAATGAATAACACACTGCGCTGCCACTTAGTGTCATAATATTATTTATGAATACGAATACACGCTGCGATACCACTTACAGTGTCACAAGATTATTTATAAATAAGAAAAGAATAACACTGCGATACCATTTACAGTGATATCATTATGTTTTATATAACGCATGTTATTTAGCACTTTGTTGTGGTCTTGTAGTTGGCGTGTAGACTAATAATTTATTCACGATTGATGAAAGAAGTGAAAAGTTGAATATTAGAGTGCGCTACCACTTACAGTGTCACAAGCTTATTTATGAATAAGAAAAGAATAACACACTGCGCTATCACTTAGTGTTACAAGATTATTTATGAATAAGAATAACACACTGCGATACCACTTACAGTGTCACAAGATTTTTTATGAATAAGAAAAGAATAACACACTGCGCTACCACTTAGTGTCACAAGATTATTTATGAATAAGAATAACTCATTGCGATACCACTTGCAGTGTCACAAGATTTTTTATGAATAAGAAAAGAATAACACACTGCGCTACCACTTAGTGTTACAAGATTATTTATGAATAAGAATAACACACTGCGATACCACTTAGTGTCACAAGATTTTTTATCAATAAGAAAAGAATAACACACTGCGCTACCACTTACAGCGATGTCATTATGTTTTATATAACGCATGTTATTTAGCACTTTGTTGTGGTCTTGTTCTTGTAGTCGGCGTGTAGGCTAATCATTTATTCACGATTGAGGAAAGAAGTGAAAAGTTGAATATTAGACTGCGCAGCCACTTACAGTGTCACAAGTTTTTTATGAGTAAAACACTGCGCTACCACTTACAGTGTCACAAGATTTTTTATGAATAAGAATAACACACTGCGCTACGACTTATTGTGTCACAATATGTTAACACACACACTGAGTGACTGACCGTGACTGACTACACGCCTGCTAGCTTCTCTCTCCACAGCCGGAGTGAAAATGGCGCCGATCACGTGGACCTTTATATAATCCAAAACCCGTGAGAATCCGACAGCGGGAGGATGACGTTTTGCCTCGTTTTGAGATCCGAGTCACGTGGGAAACCTCGAGCCGCGTTCGGATCTCGGTCCGGATCTCAAAGTTCATAGAACAGGTCCCGCTAGTCTCTAATATTAATATAAATATATATAATTAAATCCCTGGATAGCCTGGCACTCCAGATGAATTGGCCAGCATTAGGGTGCCTTCCTAAAGTAATTCATACAGTAATCCAAAGTCCTCCTATAAAGAACAAGGCGGCATTCCACATCACAATGTAGAAAAAAGTAGTTGTATTCAAAACATTACAGTGATTACATAGACATCATCAGATTATGTCCATATAATCACTGTGAATACAACTACTTTTTTCTACATTGTGAATTGGAGTGCCGCCTTGTTCTTTATTGGAGGACTTTGGATTACGAGAGAGAAAGAGAATATTTATATACATACATGCACACAATCTTCCATTCATGAATGGTTTTTTTTGAGCACTGTGCATGCTCCATGCCCAGACATACGTATGTATGACTGAAGCCAGGTTGTAAGCATCTCCAATTATTGGTGGCAATACCAGTCTCTTCCTCCAGATGGCAGCCTTGTTGGTGAAAGATCTGTTTAACTGTGTCAGGTTTGCTGCAGTTACCTAGCACTCATCATTTTTCCTGCAATTGGATGTAATTTGTGAAAGTGCAAAAATACCGCCCCATGGGTGTGGGGGCGTTGTATCATACATTAACATTGTAAGAATGTCGACATGATCATAATGTCGACATTGACCATCTCAACATTCATTGAAGTTTTGCATGACATGGCATATTGATGGGAGTAGGTGCAAATAGTGGAATATAATGACAGTGACCAGCACTAACGAACCACTGATTGAGAATAACCTGCTAACGCTGACTGGTGATTTGTCAGTCGGACGTGTATTATACTTTTGTGTGTTGTAGCAAAGCTCTTTTTGTTTTTGTGCATGTGATGGTGTGCTGGTTTATTCTTCATTCTAGCACTGAGCACCTGTCACAACCATCAGAATATCAGCAGTTTGGTGCATCAGCCGAGTGTGCTAGAAGCACCAGAGCAGAGTGTGACACCCCAGGCAGGAAAGATGAACTACACTGGTTGTGATAGGTGCAGGGCGCTAGAATGAACACTACCGTTTCTGCTGAATTACAGAGGTTTTCTTTAGTGACGCATAACAGAGAAAGTATTTGTTGTACATAATGCAATTATTTCAAACATATACATTATTTAAAGCTTGGATTTAATACAAGTCAGCTGTCGAGGGTATGTACTGTATTTTATTATAGTTCTTTTTCATATATTTCATTCGCTATATAAAACCATGGTTTCTGCCATATCCATAAGCCTGCTGTGGCACACTGGTAGATTGGCCAGGGCCACTTGTGTTTTATATATAAGCCCTTATACAGTGCCCCCAGTAGTGCCCCCCCCCCCTATGCAGTGCCCCCAGTAGTGCCAGCAGTAGTGGTCCCCCCTATGCAATGCCCCCAGTAGTGGTCCCCCCATGCAGTGCCCCCAATATGGTCCCCCCTATGCAGTGCCCCCAGTAGTGCCAGCAGTAGTGGTCCCCCCATGCAGTGCCCCCAATATGGTCCCTCCTATGCAGTGCCCCCAGTAGTGGCCCCCCTATGCAGTGCCCCCAGTAGTGGCCCCCCTATGCAGTGCCCCCAGTAGTGCCAGCAGTAGTGGTCCCCCCTATGCAATGTCCCCAGTAGTGGTCCCCCCATGCAGTGCCCCCAATATGGTCCCCCCTATGCAGTGCCCCCAGTAGTGCCAGCAGTAGTGGTCCCCCCATGCAGTGCCCCCAATATGGTCCCTCCTATGCAGTGCCCCCAGTAGTGGCCCCCCTATGCAGTGCCCCCAGTAGTAGTCCCCCACCAGTGCAGTGCCCCTTATACAGTGCCCCCAGTAGTAATCCCCCCCTATGTAGTGTCCCAAGTAGTAGTTCCCCCAGCAGTGCCCCCAGTAGTGTCCCCCCCTATGCAGTGCCCCCAGTAGTGCCAGCAGTAGTGGTCCCCCCTATGCAATGCCCCCAATATGGTCCCCCCTATGCAGTGCCCCCAGTAGTGCCAGCAGTAGTGCCCCCAGTAGCCGTCCCACCCCCAGTAGTGTCCCCAGTAGTAGTCCTCCCGGCAGTACCCCTAGTAGTAATCCCCCTGTAGGCAGTGCCCCCAGTAGTGGTCCCACCAGTGTGCAGTGCCCACAGTAGTCCCCCCAGCAAGGCCCGTAGTAGTGGTAGTAGTCCCCCCCCACCACCACCACCCCCGGCCACACACACACAAAAACTCCACTTAACTCCCGCTCTGGCATCTGCTCCTCCGTCTGACGTCCTCCCAGTCCGGCCTGCTCTTCACGATGGGAGAGACGTCATGACGTCTCTCCCATCACCCACTGCGGGAGCCGGAAAATGGATCTCATGAGTGAGCTCCACCCGGGCTCCTACAGTGGGCGCAGCAGCTGATGAGAGTCTATCTGACTCTCATCCGCTGCTAAAACAAACACACAGCTGCCGGCGCGGGCGGCTGTGTGTTTGTTACTAGTAATGTAGTGCAGACTGTACTTATGTGTGGTCGACACTACACATCAAGCCAGCGGCGCCCTGCAGTGGCCGGCGCTCTTAGTCAGCTGCCTAAGTTTGCCTAGCGGTAACGCCGGCCCTGATGCTAGGGGAAGTATTCGCTTCCTTCGCTCATTTCCCGGCTACTCCACTGCAGTCTGCCTAGTGTGATATAGGGGAGGGGGGTAATATAATGATGGACCTTTATTATCCAATAATACAGGAAGCCTAATGATGTCAGCGGCATGCTGCAGTGCCCTTTGAATCTCTGTGAGGTACCCCTGGGAGAGCAAGTACCACAGGGTGAAAACCCATACCCCAAGCAGATATTTTGCGGAAAGAGGTCTAGATTGATTCTATTTAGCATATTACACCATAGTCCAACTATTTAATTTAGCATGTCAATCCAAGGGGGACCTTTATCGAAGGGCAAAAAGCCATAGATATAGATCTTTTTCTACATTTCATCCTATACAAAGAAATTGGTTATTGCAGAAGATAACAGTGCTGTTACCAGCTGTAACTCCCAGAGGTTTGTTTATTTCAGTAAAACACACTTAAATCCTAGCATATCTACTAAAGCAGCAAAGTACAATGTCAACTCTCTGATGACTGGGCAGTAAAGACAATTCCATAAGAAGAACGATCCGTTGATGGGTAACAGCAAAGATGTTTAGTTAAGCTGAAGCTGATCTGTGACTGCCATGGTCCCCATTGTTATTGCCTCTAAAAGCTTGGTCTGGACGAAGCAACATGTCCACTCAGTCGCACATTATGCCGTTGATTTCCGGACTTGCAGCAGAGACTGGATGGACCTCGCTGTTCTCCTCAAACATACATGATGACCTAATTTAGATCACGGCCCAATTTTATAATAATAGATATGAAATAATGCTGTATTCACCATACACACCATCAAGTATACGGTTAGAGTCCTAAAACCCAAATGATAAATGCAAATGCTATAAAATAGGCTTTTCGCATTAGACACTACATCAATACAAACCATACTTGCCGACATTCAGCTCCCTCCTTCCGGGAGGGAGCTGAATGCCTGCATTGTGTGGGGGGGGGGTGGCCGGGCTATGATGCCGTTTTGGGGGCGGGGCCGGGGCGTGACCGCACGATCGCGTCATCGTGACCCCACCCCCTCTTCACAATGCCGGAAAAAAGGCATTGTGAAGCAGGGGGTGGAGCCACGATGATGCGATTCAGCGCGAATCGCGTCATCGGGCCCCCCGCCAGCGGGGGTTTTTACTATTAGTCTGGGGGGGTAGGCGGCACCCGGGAGGCTTGCCTGCCTTTCCGGGGGGTCGGGAGCGGCACCCGATATTCGGGAGGCTCCCGACCAAATCGGGAGGGTAGGCAAGCCAGATACAAACAGACATGAATTAGGCACTCATCTAATGGTAAGGTGTCTTACACAGGTGAACACAGAACAGGTTACTGACAGCATGTGAGAGAGAGGGTAATATACAGTATTTGTACCTCCTGCTGAGACCTGTTAGGCTTCTGATTCATTATTTAGGATTCTATCAGCCTCATTTCTGTTTTTCTCTTTCTCGTCTAGATTTGTTCTCACAATTTATGCCTGCACGGATCGCGCTGTCAGTCAGGGCTGCATTATTCAAAAAGTTTCTTTGGAAACATCTGGTTCTCCAAAAGGACACCCCAAAACCTGACTGCTCTAAAACCAGGCAGGGAACTTGTACAGGTGTAATCTGGTCATCCTAATGTGTGTAAAAATATCATAAAGCATATTTGATGCATACATGCCTACTCTCCCAGAACAGAGGGCCTGATTCAGACCCGCTCGCAAGCGAGTCGATGGTGGGCGAGTGCGCATGTGCGAGCCCCGGAGCGAGCGCAAAAAGCACTCGCTCCGTAGCTCACTACAAAAGGGGCGGCTGTCGATGTTGATCAACAGTATACGGGAAGGTTTCTGGACTGCACAACCTGACTATATATGTAATGGGAGGTGCTACCTGATGAGACTAATTTCACAGAAACAGACAAATCTCAGGTGCACAACTCCAAATTATTAATAATATATATATATATATATATATATATATAGGCAATAATATTTTGCAATCAATAAAGGTTTTTAGCATAATCATGGCCAAGGTTATGGGCCTACCCACCATATCCAGGTAACCTCTTTCGGGTAGGTCCCTAACATACTAGGGTTCAAATCCAGAGCGCAGGACCCCCCAAAAACTGGCCTAGCCAAGCTGCCCCAGGGCACCACCATAGTAAGAAAAGTGCAGTGTAAAGAGATAGTTAGGAGCAGCTGCTGCTGCATATAAAGAATGAAAATAAAAAAGTGAAGTGCATATATATTAAACACAGTGAAGGGTTAAAATGTGTTATAAAGGAAAATGTGTTATAATGCAGTGCCCTGAGACAGATCAACCAATACAATCCAGGGGGACCCACGCCCCAAAAATGAACCAAAGCTGCACTACAGTATATAACTTGTAGGACTTACCTAGAATTGTGCCTAATACCAGTGTGCATATACATTACCAGCCTCCATGCTTTGAAACCAATAAGGAAGGGTGCTAATCCAGAATGACCATCGCGACCATCATCCTGGCCGCTCGCAATAGCTGTGGGTGGTCAGGAGGCCGCAACTAAAACCAGCACCCGCCCTGATTCAGAGCGAGCGCTCGCTTTTTGTGAGCGCCTCTGAATCAGGCCCAAATACTACAAAATTTTGGAGAGTCACCACGGACTCCCACTAGAACGAGGCCACCTTTCGGCATCCTGTCCACTACCTAGTGAAATGGACACGATTGAGCATAATGACGCAGTTTGCCCCTCACAGTGGTTTTGTTATCCTGTGCTCTGGGAGATACAGAGGGCCTGATTCAGACCCGCTCCGACGTGCGCATGCACGAGACCCGGCTAGCGACGGGCGCTCCGTCACTCCGGGTCTCGCACCAAAAGGGGGCGGCTGTCGATGTTGATCGCACGCTCGCCCTGTTTTGGAGGCGGGCAGGGGGGGGTGGCTGGCCAAACGGAGGCGTTCACAACGGAACACCTGCCGTTTGGGGGCGGCCCCACTGATATCACGAGTGTTGTCAGTGGGGAGCTTCCGGCTCTATTGAGAGCCAGAAGCTCACTGGGGCTTGCGGGAACGAGACCCTACCGCAAGGGTCTCGTCGCAAGCCCCGATGGTCGCGATGGTCGAGACCATCACCTGGCCGCACGCAATAGCTGTGGGTGGTCACGGCTCTGAATCAGGCCCAGAGGCCAGGACGATAAAGCCAGCATGGGAGACACAAATTATTATTTTTTTGTGCCCCATCTCTCTGTGGGCGTGGCCAGGGCTGAATGAAGGTCCACTTAGGCCTGGGGCTGAAAATGGTCGAGGGCCTATTCTGAGAAGGGAAGGAGGTGTGACTAGTACTATGTGGGTGTGGCCAGTGCCATGTGCGTGTGTACACCCCCTACACTATCAGCCCCAGTGTCTCCCTACATACAGAAAAACTGCATCATTTTGTGAGAAAAATAAAAATACAGTTTTAATACTTTTGATTTATAGCCAGTTGTGTGCCAGCTAGACAGCTGGTCATCACCATGATGCTATGATGATGGACCTATTTTCTTGTGGAGGCCTGGAGCTATAGCTCCAAACGCCCCAATGTTAAACTGGCCCTGGCATGACAATGTGCTACACATAACCTCAGGCCTCCAGCACTGCACCGATGCTTTTGGCAATCTCACACCGTGGTCAGCAAGCTTTAATGATGTGATAAGTGTCATTACGTCCTAATACCAGCCTGCTTCTCCTGCCCCAGGGTAGACTGACTCCTACGAGTCAGCGTGTAAGCTGTAAATAACATCTGTATACTCATCGCTTAGGCCTGTGCTTTTATATGGTTCACATAATTCTAATATCAATATAATTTATAATAAAAAGTTTATTATCCCATACTGTACTATCAGAACATCATGACGTAACCTGATTACCTGAGATCTCGGGGGTTACTCATGAAAGCTTGGAGAGTGATAAACTTGTGAAAGATAAAGCACCAACCTATAAGCTCCTAACTGTCATTTATCAAACACAGCCTGTAAAGCCGCACATCCACATGCCGACTAGGGAAAGACCGTACGATGATGACATCGTAATCTTACCGTCGTTCCCCATCCCCTGCAGTTCCTACACAGAACAATCAGTCATTCAGTGTAGGCACCCCCCATCATCCCCGAACATGGCCAATCTGTCGTTATCGGCAGATTGGCCGGCATGTTCGGGCGATGATTGATGTCGGAAACGACCAGCGGGAGCGCGCATCGCTGGTCGTTTCTGACATTACAGTGCATGATTAATGAGCGATTGCATGATTACGATGTCGTAATCGTGCAATCGCTCATTAATATTGCCTAGTGGATGTACCCCTTAACATGACAGTTGGGAGCAGACTGGTTGGTACTTTATCTCTCACAACTTTATCACTCTACAAGCTTTCATGAATAACCCCCTTTGTTATGATGTCATCACCTGAAACTTGTGTGTTATAAAGAATAACGCAGCCGCTGCTGCACCACGTTATGTCCGTCACCTCGGATTCCCCTGATATTTCTGTTTCCATGGTGCTACTTGTTCCCTTATAATGTCCTTATCACTTACAGAAGGCGTGTATCATCCCTAACACAGTCTGTCCTTTCTGAAACCCCAAACGTGTCACACTTGGTAGTTTTTCTAATTTTAAAGTACAGGGTGTTTCGCTATTAGCCCCAAAGTTTTTCTTATAACTTTTAAAGTAATTGACGTAATTTAGTAAAATCTGACACAGAAACATGAGGGAGTCCCTGCAAGTGTTGAAAGCGTTCGCTTCTGGCATTTTCGGACGACCTCCTCCATAGACATCCAATAATGTTCCAGTGGTTTCCAGTTTTAAATGGTGGATTTTGCCGGGGGTTTCTGATCTCCAAACTGCTCAATAAATTGTCTTTGGCAGGCCTTTATCCACTCAGCGTTCCATACGTCTGGACAATAAATACTCGTCGTTCAGCTGTGTACCGGTTCATATCGGCACGTAACACACAGACACGATGAATGTGACCGCCACAGTACACAGTAACACCACTGTCAGAGGCAGGAATACCTACTGATCGCACTGAGCACAAAAAATTGTGGGTACCAGGGACCCCTCACTTTCATAAAATGGGTGGCCTACTCCATGGTTTCTGGGTCCCATCACATATTGTGAGGGATGAAGGCAGGCAGCAGATGGGACAGCGCTGGGGGGGGGCAAGGAGGGGGTTAAGGGTAGGGAGTATTGGGCTTAGGGAGGGGGTAAGGGTAGATAGCAGCCAGTGCAGTACTGGGGGCAAGGAGGGGCTTAGTGGCAAGCAGTACTGGGGATAGGGAAGAGGTAAGGATAGATAGCAGCTGGGGCGGTACTGGGGGGGCAAGTGGGAAGTTAAGGGCAGGCAGTACTGGGGTTAGGGAGGGGGTAAGGGTAGATAGCAGCTGGGGCAGTACTGGGGGCAAGGAGAGGGGGCTAGCGGCAGGCAGTACTGGAGGTAGGGAGGAGGTAAGGCTAGACAGCAGCTGAGGGGCAAGGGGGGATTAAGGGCAGGCAGTACTGGGGTTAGGGAGGGGGTAAGGGTAGATAGCAGCTGGGGCAGTACTGGGGGCAAGGATGGGGTTAGCAGCAGGCAGTACTAGGGGTAGGGAGGGGGTAAGGAAAGATAGCAGCTGGGGCAGTACTGGGGGGGCAAGGAGGGGGTTAGCTGCTTTTGAGTGATGTCCCATGGACTGTGGGGAGACGTCATCATGCTGGAAAGTCTGTAGCCTGAGAGTCAGCACATAATGGACGGAGGGGCGCAAATGGCGGCAGCCAGACAATGGAACTTGAAGCTGCAGGGCAGATGGAGGTAGAGTGGGTTGGGCAGTGGCGCACTGACAGGGTCACCTGCCCTGGACCCCGGTGCTGTTGCCGATGGCTGGGGTTCAGCAGACAAGGTCTCAGTGGCGGCTGCCCTGTGTGACCAGACAATGCAGGGCCAATTATAATGCAGTCCCCTCAGAGAGTCAGCTTACTGGAGAGAGGCAGCAGTGCCAACAATCTCAAGTGGCTGACTGCAATAATATCCCAGCGGCCCCCTGGGGAGGGGGGGTTCAGACTGGAGGCAGAGTAGGCTGGCGAGTGGCACCTGCCCCAGACCACGTGGCTATTGTCAGCGGCGGGGGGGGGGGGGAGTCATCACAAGTGAAGTGCCCAGGTGCATCCGCGCTGGAACAGCCGTCAAACTGGCCCTGCGTAACCAGACACTGCAGTGCCGATTTCAATGCAGCTGCGGGTCATACAGGCAGTCCCCTGCCAGAGTTAGCTTACCGGAGAGGAGAGAGGCAGCAGTCACCAGCGCTAGCCCACGGTAACATCTTGGCACTGCAGCCACTGGGAAAGAGGGGGGTGTAGGAGGTAGAGGGGGTGGCCGGCAGGGCTCAGGCGGCATTTGGACGAGAAAACTGCCGGCTGTAATTGGTTGGGAAAACTTTGAGGACTGTTATTGGCTGCTGCGGTGAGCACAAGTCAGTGACTGCGCAACCCGCTCATTTTTAAAAACAGTCCCACAGTACCTGTAGCGAGTAAAAACGCGTATTTTGCGATCACTGTGCAGTGACGGATTCCAGAGGTGGGGCTGCAGCGCAGTCCAACATTGAAATATGGGAACCACACCAACTGCCATCCTTACTGCCATGCTAGCTGGCATCCTCACTGGCAGTTGGTGTGGCCCAGATAATAGGGTGGCCCATCTCCCTTGTCAAAATTACATTTGTTATATACATTTTTCGTCATTAAGTGGTACATAGGGGCCCTTACAAACTTTGCTATGGTGCTTTCAAAATACTTATTTACACCCCTGGGGATGGCTCCCCAATTTGAATTATGTACTGCGCTGCTGACTAGGGTGGTGACCAGCTGCCTTCACTTCCCGAATACGTGATCAGCCGGCCTGGATGCTAACGGCGAACACTTTCATCACTTGCTATGGCTTCCTCGTGTCTCATAGACCAAGGTATCTCTGTGTCACATATCATTAAATTACGTCCATTACTTTAAAAGTTATAAGAAAAACTTTGGGGACAATAGCGAGTGAAACACCCTGTATAATACATAACAAAGGCCAACACTGGCTGATCTTCCTTTTCTATGGTTTATTAGCACATTAGATATAGTTTATATAACATGACGGCCGTTTGATCCAGGACTTTAATCTCTATCATTATATCTGTCCCTTCCTCACTCTTGCAAGCCTCGTATTGTGTGCACGAAGGGGAGGTGAATTCAGCAGCGTAGACATGATCGCAAACACACTGGAGGCAGCCATATTGGGCGGAACCAATGTCACTGTCCTTGAGACACTTTGGATTCCATTGATGTTACTTGTTTCCAGTCCTTTTTGATTTTGAATTATTTAAATTTTTAAAAACTCTTAACATTACTAGCACAGGCTAATTGTGCAGTATGGTTATTAACGCACGTACCGTTATTGAGAAAAATCCGCTATAAAACTAATGTCCTCACTATTCCTGAAACCGGCTGTACATGTTCAAATCTAATTTTAAAATCAGATTTATTTTTTTAATTCCGTGGTAATAAAATGTGGGCTGACGATATATTAAATTTGATCAGTTGTAGAATTGATCGATAATACAATAGGGAATAGTAGAAAATTGAAAGGATTAATTTAATGGTTTGTATATTCTAATCAATAAAAGGGGGTGATTCAATTGTTTTAGCCACGGCTATTTCTTTTGGACGCCCGATGGAGCAATCCAATTGTTGCTCTATTCAGGCGCGAACAGCCAAGGCTTGTACACATTTCTGCTCGCAGCCCTCCGGGGTGGTGAGCAGAAATGTGCAATAAGCCGGCTGTTGGGGTGCCAAAAGCAGGACTTTAGATGGGATTAGCTGCTATACGTGGCTAAACCGCCGTGATTTTGGTTATGCACATGTGGCTCTGGTGCCCGCAGGACAAACAACTGCATTGCTCTGTAGGGCGCCCATTGTTTTTGGGCACCCAAAAAACACTTGCGTCTTCCCCCTATGAACTTTTAAAGGGCAGTAGTGAAGCAGGAGACATGGTACCTCATTCAGAGCCGCTCGCAAAATGCGAGCGCTCGCTCTGAATGAGGGCGGCCGCATCTCTAAAAAGAACTGGCCTCCTGGCCGCTGGCTAAGCTGTGGGTGACCACCCACAGCTTTAGCGAGCGGCCAGGTTGATGGTCACGATGGTCAAGACCATCGGGGCTTGCAACGAGACCCTTGTGATAGGGTCTCGTCTGCCGCAAGCCCTGGAGAGCTTCCGGCTCTAAAAGAGCCGGAAGCTCTCCCACTGACATCACTGGTGATGTCAGTGGGTCCGCCCACAAACGGCAGGCGTTCGTTTGGGAACGCCCCCATTTGTGAAGCCACCCCCCCGCCACGCCTACAAAACGGGGTGAGCTGTCGATCACCATCGACAGCCGCCCCTTTTGTAGTGAGACCCGGAGCGAGAGAGTTCAACATCGACCCGCTTGCGAGCGCTCAAGCACTTGCGAGCGAGTCTGAATGAGACCCATAGTGCAATTGAAAGCCCAAATCTGGTTCACGCAATTACACGTCTGTAAAGATTAGCCCAGCGAAGCAGCTAGTTAACCCGCTCCTTGGGCACTATTGCCAAGACAGCGATTTAACGCTCAGCTGCTCCTGTGTTTTTTTTTTTGTTTTTTTTTGTAAATTACAGTGACAAAAGAATTATACTCATAGCCAGGGCTGAAGCATTTACCTTAAAAAAGGGGCTTGTGCGTTTTCATCTAGTGTTCATTCTAACACCCTGCACCTGTCACAATCAGTGCAGTTCCCCTTTCCTGCCTGGGGTGTCGCTCTCTCCCCTCTGGTGCTTCTAGCACATTCTGATCTGTATCTCAGTAGATTGTTGCATCAGCTGAGTGAGCTAGAAGCACCAGAGCAGAGAGTGCCACCCCAGGCAGGAAAGAGGAACTGCACGGGTTGTGACAGGTGCTAGAATGAACACTATCCACCTCCACTTTTAGCAGTACCTGGGCTCTGATGAAGTAATTTCTAATGCAAATAAGACTGTTTTAGGGGTTTATGTATTAAGTAGTGCAAAGCTTGGAGACGTGGACTAGTGGAGAAGTTTCCCATAGCAACCACTCAGCTCCTACCTATTATTATATAGATTGTACTTGATAAATTCTACTTCAAAGCTGATTGGTTGCTATGGGCAACTTCTCAACTGTTCTACTGCTCCACGCTTTTCACTGCTTGATACATAAACACCTTAGTGCAGGCCTGGCCAACCTGTGGCTCTCCAGCTGTTGTAAGACTACAAGTCCCAGCATGCCCTGCCACCGTTTTAACATTTTCTAATAGCAAAACCGTGGCAGGGCATGCTGGGACTTGTAGTTTCACAACAGCTGGAGAGCCTCAGGTTGGCCAGGCCTGCCTTAGTGGTTGGCACTAGAAAGATGATTTTGTGATCTGAATGGCTTGAACTCATTCTAGAGATGCCAAAGATAGTAAGGACTTTAATAGTGAGGGGGACTGATAACCGAGGAAAGATCAAAGATTAGAGGGGGCAGTCTTGCCTGGTGCCACCAGATAGTGCGTGTTGAGCGGAAGTCACACCATTTGCACAATATATTGCTGAGAGGTTGTGGTGTAGATTGGTCACTGGGCCTGATTCATTAAGGATCGCTATTGCGATCGCAGCTCCGTAACCGCACGCAGATTTGCTGCGAAAATATGCTAATGAGTGCTATCGCAATGCCGTCACACTGCCAGCATAGAGAGACGCCCACTGCCTTCCACTACCGCTATCTCACATCTGTAATACCGGGCAAACCTCCATAAACATCGGTAACAGAATGACAGCAGCCCTGACCTTACTTAGAAATTGCTAACCACGTTGCACGCAGGGAGTACTCAAGCTGCGTATGCAATCACACTGGCTAATTTATGCACGCCAACGCAACGACGTCCAAACGGACAGGCATGCGATGGCTCTGCGTGGTCTACTTGATCACATTGCGATCGCAGTGGTGCCTTCGCGCACTGCGATGCATGCGCAGTACGCAACAATCGGACAACTGCGAATGCAGTTGCAGTTGCGATCCATAATTGATCATGCCCACTGAGTATAATTTTCATTCCAAGTATGCACTCAAATGTGTTTTTGGGCAGTGATATCATCACCAAATAGGAAAGAATAAGGTGCGCCAGTCAGCCAATAATACAATGCTTCCAAACTGGCAGCTCCTAACAAGCAGGATCTGCTACCTGCTAAAAACTGATGTAGCAAAAAAAGAGGAATGTAGGAGCGCTTGTTTGTGAAGGTAGACGATAAATTGTGTAATAAAACAGATATTTAATATCAATATATAATGCAATAAATAACAGCAATATCAAAAAATGAGCACATTGGCTCTGTGCAAAGTTCAGACCGTCCTTAACTAGATACTTTAATGGATGTGAATGTCCATTTCATATGGAAACACTGTTCCAAAAGAATAAATTAAATCCTGATATTGATATGAATTAAAAAAAACAATGTATCTTCTTAACATGTAACAGCACCAGTACTAGTGGAGTGACTGCCACAGGGAGCCGCTAGCCAAACCGAAACAAATTAACTGTCCCGCAAATATACAATCCAATTCTAGAATGTTAATATTACTTGTATGAGCCTCTGTGTGTTTAATGCTACATTTTGCTGACATATGAATGCTACTTCCAGTTAAACTTCGGATTAACCCCGATTCTCAATACATATTAATTGTATATTTCTACTTCAGGGTCCATAGGGGGTCCACAAGGTTGACCTTGGGGTATAGGTTGGGAACCAAATCCGGGCACCACGCAGTTAAAGCTTTTAGCTCCCAGGATGTACTTGGGTACACTCTCCCTATAACCCCGCCCCCCAGCCAGAGGCACCTCAGTTTAAGTTGGTGCCCGGCCGGAGTCGGGTCAACGTTTAGTGCAGTGGGGAGCTGATTAGCAGCCCCTAAGCTTTATTTTTTCTAAAGGACAAAGTTTTTTATTTTTACTTTGGATTCTTCAGAGCGGCAGCGTCGGACTGTCCATAGGACGTCTAAGCTGCCGCTCCGTCACCCCGCTGGCGCTGAGACGCCAGTACAGATCTGGGGATCTCAGCGGGGCCCCAGAGTCTGTACTAGCCGGACTCTGCGGACGCCCAGGACTGCTGCCGGATCCACGGGGAGCAGGTAAGGCGCGGGTCACCGCTTGCAGTGATCTGTGCATTTGAAATGCAGTCCTGTGCCTCCGGTCTCTGGGGACAGACCGGAGGCGCCGGCAGTGGCGGCGGGCCCCCCCCATACCCCGTGTGTCCACTAGACCACCAGGGACTTAGTGTTCGGTGCAGGGAGCCGGCGTCCCGGGGGTTAATAGCCGGCCAGGAGAGGCAGCCTTCCCAGTTACAGCGGCTCCTCCCCTCAGCTCAGCGCGCCTTTCAGTACCATAGTCTGGCATCGCTGAGCTGCTTCCTCCGCGGGCCACGCTTCTTCTGAGGTCTCCAGCGGCCATTTCTTTGTGGTGCAGCAGAAATCTCCGGAGATAGCAGTTGGTCCAGTCCCCCTGCGTACCTCACCCTTAGGTCAGTGTACACAGCGCTGTAGCCTTCCCAGACACTGAATCTGGGTAAGCTGCATGCAGTGTAATAGTGCAGTATATTATATGACATGTTTATGTATATATGTATATATCTGCATTGTATGTGACTTATGCTAGTGCTGACTGTCTGTACTTTATTCTCTCACCTGTCAGTGTATATCTATCCCTTTTCTTTATCTGCCCTAATACAGCTGTGCTTGGGGTGGTTCTGAGACCTCACATTTATATACTTGTTAATATTTATGAGGTTTGTCACATACTGTTGCGTGCTGCACGTTGCCATATTTTGAGTGGAACTGTGTGTTGCATACGCTGAAAATGGATCCCTGCAGCTAATTTTTAGTATCAGTCAGGACCAGTATAGCGCTGCTTGATCACCAGGGTTGGTCAGATATGTCTGACCAGGAGATAGAGCGTTATACAGCACCCATTTTTACTATACTGCAAGCCATGTGCTGCAGGTGTTAGTGCGGAGGATTTAACTCTAAAAGGGTTCTGTATGTGGCGTCACGGGGTGCCGGCCCCTTTCACGACCCCCTTGGGCGGTTTGTTTTCTCGGGATCCTCTCAATTGCGGATCGCCGGGCGGGCCCTATTGTTGTACCTCACCTGGGGGTTACTTCACCATACTGCCCTTTTCATCTCAGGGTATCTTGCAGTTTCTTGCACTCTTCCCCTGTGACACAGACTATAGCTCCCTGCAGGGTTTTTTTTTGAGTATATGAATTCTCCCTGGTGCCACAATAGTCTGACATTCCCCTTGCAGGGATTACCACAACAGCCACCCTGGGTGGATGTCGTTTTTCTACGAAACGCAAATTGGCGTGGTTGATGCCCTGTGGTTACTTCCCAGTTGGCTCTAAAGCCGTGAACTGGATACTGTTTTGGGCTCTTTCCCTCTTACACGGGGGGGAAGCCTATTTCAGGTATTATTATCCCTGCTTTAGGGCGGGTAGCAGGTCCATTCTGGTTAGAGTGAATGTTGACCTGCACCTGTATCATACACCCTCAGTATTACGTGCCTTCTGGTTCCCTGTTGCTGATTAGCGGGTGGATCGCATGGCGGGACTCTGGCTGTTGCCAGATACGAGGTATTACAACAGTGTTTGGCCTCCTGTCCCAAATTCCCTGAGGGTCATCACGAGCCCCTCCTGGGGTGGATGGGCGTGTTACTCGTTACTACGAATCCCATTCCTGCGTGGTCGGATTCTTTCGATCCGTAGGTGGTAACTCTGCCTGAAATCAGTATACTCGCTTTCAGGGGTTGTTACCCATCCTACCATGGCTATAGCATGGTTGGTTAATACTATTGCATACTGAGCTGATGCATTTGTAATGTTTTTTTCCCCTCCAACACGTCTGGGGTTCAAATGTATTTGGTCGCTCACGTAATATATGCAGTTGTCATAGGTGGAAATGCCTATATTGGATACCAGTCTCCTAACTTTCAGAGTTCCGGCTGCGACTGTATCCTCCGTAATACCCTATGGCTGTGCTCTGGGAATGCAGAGGTGCAGATACCATCTATAGGGTAGATCTTGTTGGGTCCTGACCTTGACAGTGGCAGTACAAATTTACTGCCTTCAGCTATGCCCACTACAGGGCCTCAGACTAAGTCTATTAAGTCTTTTTGTCCTCTGGGTCAGCCTAAAGGTCTGTTTCTTCATAGACTGTCGGCCTTTACAAGGGCCGACATATCCAGTACCGAGCAGGCCTGGACTACCTGCCGATCCTGCTTCTGAACCTACGGATATATCTTCAGCCTGACGAGACAGGCCTACCACTGGGTGATGGCGATTTTCTCAGTTCGCCAGGTACTAGTGTCAAGTTGCAGCGGCTACGTGGGTAGGAGGGTACGCCCTCTCTTTGCTCAGGCGGCCTATTTCCATGTGATGGTACGCAGGCCCTTATTCGGACCCGAACAGGGCCTTACTAATCCAGAAAGCTATACAGTTGTTGCGGTAAGCGGAGCTAATTGAGCCATCACCACTTTCTCAGCGAGGGACTGGTTGTTCTGCTTTCTTTCTGGTGCGGTGGCTGAATGGTCCTCTTTGGCCTATTCTCTGTCTCAATTCCCTGAACCAGTTCCTAAAGCTACCTGGGCTCAGGAGGCAATCCCTATGCTCCATCATACTATGTTTGGAACCTGGGGACTTTATGGTATCACTGGATATACAGGACGCGTGCCTACGGGTACTTACAGAGACCTTGCCTCAGTCTGGATTGAGGTTTGCTGTATCACAGCACTTACAATTTTTCGGGCTCTGCCTGTTGGGATTGTCCTCAGCCCCACAGGGGTTTACCAGCGTTTTGGATTTTCTGACAGTTCTTCTGTTCAGTATATCCCAATGCTCCTGTACCTGGACGGCCTCCTGCTCTTAGCAGGATCACCGGGGTACTTTACAGCCGGGTCAGGTTGACTGTGGCTTCTTCAGGGTGCAGACATTTAATCAACAGGGAAAAAGTCCTCCCTGCATCCCTCTCTGGGTATTCTTCACCTAGGAGCCCTGCTGGATTCTCAGAATCTGAGAATTCTCCTGGCGTAAGACGGCATCTCCACTCTTCCATTAGGAGTACGTGGATGTCTGCGCAGTCGACATATGTCTTTACACTCTGGGATGCATGGTCCACTATTCAGTGTCTGCCTTTGGAAGGGTGGAATGGGCTTAGTTCCATTCCAGGCCTTTCCATAATTGGCTTATCTCCAGATGGAACAAGTTTTTTCTGTCTGATCACTGTTCAAACGATGATGCTCTCCCCGGAGGCAAGTCGGTCCCTTTTCGGGTGGCTATGGCCATCTCCTCCAGGGTATTCTTTGCTAAGGACAGTGTCTAGTTCGCATCCATTTCAGTGCAGTTGGATGTCTGTCGATTCCACACTGTCAATTAACTTGTTGGAACTTTAGCCTGTCTTGGGCCTTCACTCTGGCTTAGCTCTTGTTTCCCGGTGAACCTGAAAAAGTTCAGTCTGACAGGGTCAGAACAGTGGCTTCCTTTTTAGCAATGCTGTTCGTTGGGTGGCAATGTCAGGTATGTCATACATTCGGACATTGTCCGAGGGTCTCCTCCCGACCATCTCGACAGCGTTCATTTCAGGTGCTCTCCATTGGGAAGCGGGAGTCCTCAGCCGTCACGACGTGCATCCCAGGGACTAGTCTCTTCCCCAAGAGAGGTTTCATCTCCTGGTGAGCAGGGGAGGCCCTCCTGAGGTGATCCTCATGGCCTTCTGACTTTATCACTCTATGGTGTTACAGTCCAACTCTGGGGATTCTGAAGCAACCTTCAGTGACTCTTTGTCGGTGAAGTGGTCCTTCCAACTTGCGTACCTGTGTTCTCCGGTCTCCCTTCTTCCTCGAGGGAAGTTTTCAATCAAGACGGAGATGCTTTCCTGCTTGTGGCTCCTAATTGCCCCAGATGTCAGGGGTACTTGGATTTTCGGAGTCTCTCCACCGATACTCCATTCCTGATGCTTCACTGCCCGGACCTGTTGTCTCAGGGTCCTGGGTTTGCCTTGGACCTGGGTCGTTTGTCTTTGACTGCGTCCCTACAGTGGTCTTACGGCTTCCCTGGCTTTGTCATCGTTGGAATGATTAGAGCACATGGATCAGCTTTTGCTGGGACCTACCATAAACTGTGGCAGCCATAATTCTTATGGTATTGTAGCTGTCGATACGATCCTCCGGTGTACAGGATTTCCAGATATTCTGGCATTCCTTCCGGCTGGCTTGGGTTTCACCCTCGGCCTGGCCTTCCTGACAGTGCGGATCTCTACAGTGTCAGTATGATTAAGATATGGAATTGCTCCGCTCTGGTATCCAGTTCATCCTTTGGAGTGTTTTCTGGATTATGCCTCCATTTGTCCTCCCTAGGGACTCCTTGGGAGTTAGTAGTGGTTCTTCATTCCCTCCGGAGACAGTCAATGGAACCGCTGGTTCTGATAGCCATTACATGGTCTATTGCTTTGGCTCTCTCTCTTTCTCTCAGGGTGTTTATATCGGCCAGGTTAGTTTCGGAATTGGGAGCGTTCTCATGTGGCTCCCTCTTCTGGAGGGCATCATGTCAGGGTGTGCGTTGCTCTCGCCCTGTGTTTCTTCTTAGTAATATTTAGGTTCCATATTACTCTGGAACTTATGGTACGGCCGTTCAGTCCCCAGTCCTCTCAGCTGGTGTGGCCTCATTGACTGTGGTCCGGCCTCTGTGGCTTTATGTGATCCGTTCAAGTTCCTTACGGAAATCGTACTCCTTATTGGTGGTCTGAGATTTCTGGTTTTAACAGGAAAGGATGGCCGGCCTATAGCCAAATGTTGGCTGGATGGCCTCGTATGCCTTCTTCAGGGGCCTACCCATGGGTAGGCCTTTCTGTTGTTGATGCTTGTTTTTTCTCGGGCCATGTAACCCTCGTGGGCGGCTCGATGTGGCGCCTCGGCTGTTTTGCCTTACTATGTTGCCACGTGGTCTTCTGCCCACACCTTTTTAAGGTTCTAGGCATTGGTTTCCTTTGCCTCTCAGGATGCTTCCTTTTTGGCGACGGATTCTCCTCTCAGCACAGGAGCGTCCCCACCCTTGGTTGAACTGCTTTGGGACATCCCCAAGGTCAACCCCGTGGACCCCCTATGGACCCTGAAGTAGAAAACAAGAGATATGGTAAGAACTTACCTTTGTTATCTCTGTTTCTACGAAGTCCATAGGGTCCACAGGGCGCCCGCCCTGACGCACCTGGCTTCATATGGGCTGTGTGGCTGGTCACCGGTTTTCCGTCTCCCATTTCTGTGAGTATGGTTATTGAGTGTTCCAGTTTTCTCTCTCTTTTTCTCTCCTCCTCTGGCCTTTGGCTACTTACAAACTGAGGTGCCTCTGGCTTGGGGGTGGGGTTATAGGGAGAGTGGACCCAAGTGCATCCTGGGAGCTAAAAGCTTTAACTGCGTGGTGCCCGGATTTGGTTCCCAACCTATACCCCAAGGTCAACCGTGTGGACCCTATGGACTTCGTAGAAACAGAGATAACAAAGGTAAGTTCTTACCATATCTCTTGCTATATCATGTACTGTGTAGGGTTAGCCCCTCATTGTATCCGCCAGTTCCGAGAAAAACACGACCTGTGAAGATAAGAGTTCATTTGGTGAGATTATAGATTCATTTATCACACGGTTGCCAGTTATTTTGTTTATATCTTGTATAGCGAACCTTTCGTTACTTTATACAATAGTGCATTATAAATATTTTTATCTAGGTTTGATTGTTAGTTTTTGAGTTCAGTTTTATATTATTTCTCTGATTGGAGTTTATATTTGTCGGGTATACTATTATGTATTAAGCACCTATACCCCTCCGATTAGTTACATATGTAAAGTGGATTTTAGAATGCTTATATTGTCTGTATCATTTTCTGTGCGTTCATTGTCCATATGTTCCTTACATACGAAATTTAGTTAAACTCTGGATCAACCTCAATTTCTGTTATATATTAATTGTGTGTGTGTGTGTATGTATATATATGTATATATATATATATATATATATATATATATATTATGTACTGTATATTCTGATTACTTATTATTTTTTATTTTTATCTTATCATATTCATATTATTATTTTATTTCTATTTTTTTATTTACCTATTCCCTATTCTCACTTATATATGCATATTGATATATCTACAGTATATCATTTTTCTGACCCCATATTAGAAATAAGTATTAAAATGGATATATGGATAAATGGAGTAACACATAGACTTTCTTTTCAATAATTTTATCAGAATTTGTTATGTATAAATAATGTGCAGATTACAAAGTATATGAATATTATAACCATGGGGAAATGCCTGTTTTTCCTTGTCTATAAGTACTCAGCAGTCCTAAAACAAGGATTAAACAGCTGAATAAAATTAAAACAGCTGAAAAACATCTTTTAATGAAAACCAATGAGCACAGCTATTTAAAAACCATGTGGAATAGCGGATGTCACACCTTCTGAGGAAACCGGGTATTCTTTTAGCCCGGAGAAACGCGTCAAGAAAAATCCTGGCGGCTCCGTCGTGCGCATGCGCGATACCCGAATAACGACGGCCAAGCCGTCGTTATGGGTCTCGTACCACAGGGGGCATGCTGTCGATGGTGATTGACAGCACACCCCCCTTTGGTGGGCGTGCCGGGGGCGTGGCTGCCCAGATGGAGGCGTTCCCATGGGAACGCCTACCGTCTGGGGCCGGCCCCACTGACATCACTAGTGATGTCAGTGGGAGTGCTTTTGGTTCTGATAGAGCCAAAAGCACTCCAGGGCTTGTGGCAACGAGACCCTACCGCAAGGGTCTCGTCGCAAGCCCGATGGTCGCGATGGTCTTGACCATCGCAACCATCATTTTGGCCGCTCGCTATAGCTGTGGGTGGTCACCCACAGCTATGCGAGCGGCCAGGAGGCTGCTCTTAAATTCAGAGGGACGGCCCTGATTCAGAGCGAGCGCTCTGTTAGAGCGTCCAGCTCTGAATCAGGGCCAGTGTTTCCATATGAAATGGACATTCGCATCCATTAAAGTATCTAGTTAAAGACGATCTGAACTTTGCACAGAGCCAATGGGCTCATTTTTTGATATTGCTGTAATTTATTGCATTATATATTGATATTAAATATCTGTTTTATTATACAATTTATTGTCTACCTTCACAAACAAGCGCTCATCACCAAATATGGCCAAACTTTGGGGTGAAACTTTAAGTAGGGTGTTTGGTAATAAATAGTTGTCCAATTTGTCATCAAGGATCTTCTGTGGGGGTTGGGATTTTGGAATATTGTAGAGTTGAAAAATCTATGAAATTACACTACTTTAGGTAAAAGACTTGTCGAGCTGTCATTATTTTTTGCAATTGCTGAAGCATTTTTTGATGAAGTCTATATTGTCACATTTATCCATCTTAAAATAGAAGCTCTGTTGTTTTCTAAGGGTGCTTTTTGGAGAGCAGGCCATGCCTAAGGGCCCTATTTCATTTTAAACTAGCTGTTGCGTGAGCAGAAGTTCCTATGGCGCTGACCTTGTGATCATTCAGAGCCAATGTGCTGGAAGCTGGCAGTTTGATGATGTCACAGAGAGTCTCTCCGTAAGAACGCAAATGTCATTCATTCCCAGTGATGGGCTGCATGCTCATGGATATAGGTGCAGCCCACAATATGGCTTCCTCCAAATTAAGATGCTTCCCAGAACCTGAGCTCAAATTAGAGGAATAACAAGGTAATTACTAAACTTAAAAAAAAAAAAAAATGTTTTTGCCGAGAGGTCAAATCCTTATTTGACTTTCAAATAATCTGGTGTATAAGAAGATACTCTATATAACAATAGTATGAATAATAACCTGTCTGCATTTCTTTCCAAAATTGTACTAAAAAAGTAAAAATAAAGTTAGAATCTGATTAGTCTGTTAATAATATTACACCGATATAGTCACAAGCAGACAGGCATAAATAACATTCTAAATGCGACAATTGCAATTATTCCTAAAACATGTAATCCATTTTATTTTACCTAAGCATACATGTGTTCTATTTCCCCTGTGTGAGAATATTGATTGTTAGTGAAAGGGTTTGCTATCAGCAAATGGATGTTTATATTATGTTGGTATAAAAGATTACACCAAACTCCACCGATTAGCTTGTGGGCAGGTTATCAACTAGGCAGCTGGGAGCAGTTCTGTGGTGTAATTATACATCAGACTTCTATAAGATAAATCAAATATCTTAGAACCAGGCGGCCGCCATGGAATCCTAGTATAAGCCCCGTCGGTAAAAATTTGCCCATATGATGTAGAGAGGGACGCTAATGCGATCGCAGTTGCAATTTCGTACGGTACGCAGTTGCGAAAATGTGCGAATGGTTCCAGAACTTACCCCGAGCATAGTGATGCCCACCGCTGCCTTCTCATCTGCGTCTGATGTTGCGTACCAGCATAAATATCTGTAACATCGGCGCACGTCGACCAGCCATGCAGCCCTTGCGCAAGGTCTGACCTGTCTAAAATACAGCGGCTCTCCTGACGGGATTGGTATGGAATACCGTCGGACGCATGTTCTAATCCCGATAGCGGAAGACCAGCAGTGAAGATCCCGACACGTAAGTATATTAACTATTTACTAACCTAGCCCTCCCTTAGGGGTGCCTAACCCTAATCTCCCCCCTGTAAGTACCTAAACCTAACCGCCCCTTCCCCGCAGCCTAACCCTAAGTCTCCCGGGGGGTGCCTAACCCTAACCTTCCTTCCCCTAGCCTAACCCTCCCGGGGGGTGCCTAACCCTAATCTCCCCCCTGTAAGTACCTAAACCTAACCGCCGCTTCCCCGCAGCCTAACCCTAAGTCTCCCGGGGGGTGCCTAACCCTAACTTTCCTTCCCCTAGCCTAACCCTCTCGGGGGGTGCCTAACCCTAAGTCCCCTCCGGGAGCCCTAAGCTAACACTCTGCATTTGGACCGTTGGCATCCTGACTGCCACCCCTCCTGACACGCAGAGCGCTCTCATGCTGCGTAGGAGATTTCAATGGCTAATTTATGCACGCCCATGTAACCACTCCCCCAGCTGGTAAACAGCCCATTTGGAGCACCACCATTGTTCCTTTTCTCTTTTCCAGAATTAGACAATTTTCATGCTAAAACTTTATCCCCACCGCCTCCATCTGCACCTCTGCCCTTCCATTGGAGTAGTGTATTCTCTTTTCGCCATGTGCTTAGCGTGGAGAAGGGAGAGAGCACCCGGGAGCTCCAGGAACCATTGATGGATAAAAACAGACCATAGTTTCCACATTTTTCTGCCCACAACATAAAAAAAAACAAAAAACATTTAAATAGTAATTGCAGGTTGTGATGAATGAAGTCGTGGTTGGGGGCCTTAACCATGAATTAATAAAATAAATAAATATGAAAACATAAATACACTCTCCCCAAAAGAGAAGTGCCTGTGAAATCTCTGTGTGTTCATGGCCAGCCAACTACTATGAGTACAAAGACCCAAAAACTGTAGCCATGTGTATTGCTATGGGATTCCAAAGAGTATTATTCATAATTGTTACGTGTTTGAACGTATGTACATGGTTCTGCTCTTTAATGTTAGGGCCTTTTACATATGTCACATTTAATGACTGTAATAGCTACAATATAGAAATAAAGTATAATATAATAAATATTTTTAAAACCTATTTTGTACTACATGTACATAGAACAACATCAAAGACATAAGGGGGGTATCCACTAGGCGATTTTGGCAAGCTATTGCACGATAACGACGTCGTTATCGTGCAATCGCTTGTAAATCGTGCATGCATCGGGCATGTTTTGGTAGGAAGCAACCAGCGATGCGCGTAAACGCTGGTCAGTTCCGACATCTATCATCGCCCGTACATGCTGGTCAACCTGACGATCCCGTCAGGTTCAGCATGTGCGGGAATGAGGGATGTGCCTGGACTGAACGAGTGAACAATGACATTAGGCAATGACACACATGAAGGCAATAAATGACAATATCTGATAACAATCAATTGGCCGCAATTCAATTCAATATGATGTTGAATAGCCCCGTGAGGGAGCTCCTGGAGCTATTCAATTCAGCGCACTGTTAAGTCAGAGAATGCCGGTTCATGCAACTTAACCTGGGTGTTTAGTTGCGAGCACCGGCATTCTCCGACTAAAGTGCCGGCCCGCGAGGATGTTAGCGCAACGATAAGCCGGAAACAGCCGCACGGCCGGCACTTTTGTCGGATTTCTCCTCGCCTCCCCAGGAGGGTGCGAGAAGAAATCCTTTAGTCCGACAAAACATGGCGTAGAATTGAATAGCTTCGGGAGCTCCCTCCCGGGGCCATTCAACACTGCATCAAATTGAATCGCGGCCAATGGAAGAACACTGGTGACCGTTTAGGTATAAGACTCTCTCAAGGGTTTTTTATTAAGGCTTAACATTGTAGGATCAACTGTTGTATCAAGAGAAACAGACGAGTCGTCGGCATCAGGGGCATATTAATCAATAGCCAGCTGTGTAGAGGAATTTGAGTAATGTGCCCCTGTTGGAAGTGCACCGTCGCCTGTATCTTCGCCACTGTGGGGGGATGGGGATCCTTTCATTCTTTTGGCCTAGGGCAGCACAAGCTGTGATAAGAATATGGTGTAGCGCTTATGTATGGTGTTTAGGAAGTTGGGGTGGGAGGGATTCAGGTATGGCATTAATGAATGCACAGTTAGGAATAGCAATATATTCTAGGCGTGTAGACTGTGATAGTGTATCATTACCATGCTACTTACTTTTCAAAGATCATGGACTAAGGTGGGTGTTAACAAAAGGCATGACTTACATACTGTATATCTACAGGTAGGATGTAAGTGACAGATACAATGAGGCCGGTTTCACCTGCTAAATATACATTCTGGGCTATAAATATCACTGAATGGGAGGAACATAAAGTAGTAAAATACATTGCTGCAACCTTTGTATTGTTGATGTAGGTAATAACTAGGAGTAATAATGGTGTCTCCAGTAAAGATGATGAAGACGGCATCTCTCAGAAGAAGATATGGGAAGCCTACTCAGCTAATATAATCACTGCAGGTTAAAACCAAGAAGTACTGTCCCCTGAACAAGAATAGAGATAAGAAAGTGCAATGGAAAAAGGCAGAGTATTTCCCTGGACAGTAAGGATGAGGGGTGGAGTAGTTCCGGCGGTCTAGGGTCACGGAATAGGGATGGACATCGGAAGACCAGCATCGAATGCTTGACTAGCTTCTGACATCAAATCCAGGAATGCGATGGCAACTAGTCATCGCATCGCAACCATTAGATACTATAACCATCGCGATGGTTATGCTTGCATCCGAAAAGGGGGGGTGGAGTTTCTGAGAAAGGGGCAAAGCCTTGCTGTACCCCCCATCCACATTACAGTGGGGGCGTGCCTAGCACTCTCCGAGATGCTGGGCTGCCCCCAGGCTCCCTCCTACACTGATGTCATGTGCACGGCATCTATTCTACTGCTGTTTACCCACATTTAGCTGAGCCACGTACACCACTTCCCGGTGTCCGCAGATGAACAAAATCTCCAGACATAAGATTGGCATCGGAAAGCTGCATCCAATGGCTGGAAATCATCAAATGCTTGGTATTCGATAAAAGAAATACTTCCATGGAATAGGAAACATCGAACAGCTTCCAATGTTCATCCCTACCACAGAATAGCTTGTACTGGCAATTAGTTCAGTGAATGGTATTGTGCAATATAAGGCAGATTACACAGTTTTGCAGCAGACACTGACCAGGTCTGGACACCTGGAGGGCTCTTTTATGTATGAAAGTTCTGGCTGGTTTTCCAGTGACTCTACTCTTTGTTGTTATAGTTGTAGTATAAGCAACAGTCATAGCAGGAACCTGGAGCAATGGGAAGGGAACAGGACAATCTGCAGACAACTGGAAATGGATCTATGGACTGGACTTGGACTCGCTCTGTTTATCTAGGGCAGTGTTGGCTAACCTTGACACTCCAGCTGTTGTGGAACTATATATCTCAGCATGTCCTGCCTCAGTTTTAGCATGCCCTAATAGCAAAACTGTAGCAGTGCATGCTGGGTTATGTAGTTCCATAACAACTGGAGTGTCAAGGTTAGCCAACACTGATCTAGGGGCTAGCTTCAATTAGATGCAGTATTTTACCGTGCCGGGAAAAGGGCTTTAATGCCCGGGGCTATGCAATTACAGCCCCTTTTCCTCGCGTATTAAATTATCTGCTAACGCGCTTTAACTAGCGTTCCCGCTAGGCTGTTTTAGCGGGGCGTCGCGCCCTGCCCTATTTCTGAAGGGCAGAACGCATCCTGCCCTCCAACGCGGCACCCTGCTGAGACAGCCTGCGGATTCTGTCTCCACCCGTGGGTCACAGTGTCCCGCGAGTGGTCAAAATGGCGGCGCAGCGGTCACCACCGGTGAATGGATGCCGGGCGCATGCGCCAGGCATCCATTCACTGTGACGCAGCACTCGGGGGCCGCCCGGCATGTCCGTAAGTGCCGGGCACACCTCCAGGAGTGACGAAAAGGGGGCTCATCATAAAGACGCACCTTTTCTTTGGCGAGCGCAGAAGTGCCCTGTCTCTAGGTCCGGCACCCTGCCTGCTGCCGGAGCTACAGTGAACACTATTAACGTATAGGATCCAGAATAAGTTCCCGGCCGGAGCTATGGGTTAACCCGTTCGCCAGAGCACCTGCGATCAGGGCATTCAACGTGGATTTCTGTTCGAGCCTACTCAGGCTAAAACTGAAATCTGTGTTAACTGCAGATCGCGGGCTGTAATTGAATAGCCCTGGCAGATCAATAAGCCCGCATTCATTAACCACGGCTAATTGAAACTGGCCCTAAGTTGGACCAGAATTCTTCGTGGATCCCAAAGCGGAGCTGGATTCCCATGGTATCTCTGTAAGCTTGTACAGTATCTGGCATCTTACTCTTATGTGTTGAGTAGTTTGTTTTAAGGAATGCTCCATCTCTTTTGATAAAAGCTGTACAATATTTGGGGAAATATGTGCTGGTTCCCCCATACATTAGTTCATGTTTTCTTATTGAATACGGCAGGTTCATTATATTCAGAATCCACCATTCTTGTGAGTGTGATGCCAACTACACGCACTGTAAGGATGACGATAAAGGTATTTTGACGCTGACTAGTGATGAGTGACAAAAGCATATCTGTAGTGCCCAGGGGATGAGTGCCTGGCAGACCGGGCATGCTCTGGTCATCTGGAGAATTTTACAAGTTTTCTGATTTCCCACACAGAAAGAATTTTGTCTGTAGACGTAAACTAAATTCAATGGCACAGACTGTATCCTCTTTCACAGTAGCCCGTATAAAATGATGGCAGCTTCAGGAAAAAATGCACACTTCATTTACTCCAGCATTAAAGTGAATTGTTGCTGTTCAGTACTCGTGCCTCCCGTTGGCGCTTGATAAATGACCCCCCACTATGTGTTTTTTATCTGCAGTCCCTTCTTTCTCGGCATCCCAGTCTCCATGGTTACTGGGATCTGATACCCACAAGGAGCTTTCTGTAATTGTTAACACTTTCTGTGCTGGAGCACCTGACATGCATTTGTCTGCTACATCCAATATTATCCTTGCTATGGTCATACAATGAAGAGTCTAATCTGACAACAAAGGGGCTTTTCATTTAAATAGATCAATATACCTTATATGTCATTTATATTTTTGTTTGTATAGGTACAGAAACAAGTTGCATAGTAGAAGCATGCTGTGGGTGCCGTAGTGTATCTGGCTTTGTTGTAGTGCCTTTTGTTAAGGGGTCCTATTTCGGGCATCCCTGTAGACTAATGCTGGGTACACACTTGCAGATATATTGGCTGATCAATTGATCGGCTAATACATCGGATGTCCGTCGGCCAGTGTGTACCAGCGATATGTCTGTGAAAGACGTCGTCTGTCCATCGTGCTTTGTGTACGGGCGATCAGCCAACCACCCATACACTTGCAGCGGCAGCCGCGGGGAGGGGGAAGATGATGGTTGTTCAGTGTGTATGAACAACCATCCAGCACCTTAAGCAAAATTAAATATACTCAGTGTGTAGCAAAACTGATAGCCACTGCTTGTCAGATTAAATAAGCAATATGAAGAAATGATTCTATAGACTAGCCCACTAATTTAGTAGAAGACCGGGTACACACTAGACCAGGGGTGGCCAACCAGTGAGATTCAAAGAGCCCAAAATATCTGTAGGTATATCAAAGAGCCGAGATCATGCGCGCGCCGAAGACGCACATGCAAAAATGGGTGTGGCCTTGTGCCAGCTAGGCCACGCCCCTGGTACGATTTTTGTAGGAATATGTAAAAGCACATGCACACAATCACCGTGGAGGTAACTATTAAAGGGAAAGAAAAAGCCAGAACAATATTAAAAAAAAAAAAACATAAAATACACTGAAACAAGCTAGTTACACATAAAATACACTGAAAAATCCTCATCCACATAAAATACACTGAAAAAGCCACTTCCACATAAAATACATTGGACAAAAAAAACAGGTTCACATAATGCAATTATTATTATTATCATTTTTTTATATGACGCCACATAGTACATAGAACTAACAAGTGAACAAGAAACAAGTAACTTACAGTACATTACAGTGCAGGACAAGGACACGACTTATATACATTGCTGCAATAGCAGTTAGACACTCACAATAAGCTGCCGGGAGTTGGCAGTCACGTGTTAGGTGCCCTAATGGGGAGAAAAGAGTCGAAGAAAATGTAAAGAGAAGCACATGAGGGAAGAGGTCCCTGCTCGTGAGAGCTTACATTCTGAAGGGGAGGGGCAGACAGACAAGCGTGACACAGAAGGGGAAGATAGGGAGGAAAGAGCATGAGGTGGACAATTCAGCCTCAACAGCAGCCTCTCCTTGTGTAACTCCAGCGGCCCTTGATGTGTCACAACAGAAGCCTGTCCATGTGTCACTCCAGCAGTCAGGGCCTCATTCAGAGGCGGTCGGAGGATGCAAGCGGTCGCTCAGAAACTGGGCGGCTGCTTGCATCCTGACCGCCCGCCTCTGTTTCGGTCGTTAGGGTGATGGTCGCGATGGTCATTGACCATCGCAACCATCGGGGCTTACGACGAGACCCTAGGGTAGGGTCTCACTTGTCGTAAGCCCCGGAGAGCTTCTGGCTCTGTCAGAGCCGGAAGCTCTCCACTGACATCACTAGTGATGTCAGTGGGGCCTCCCCCAAACGGCAGGCGTTCCCATGGGAACGCCTCCGTTTGGGCTGCCACCCCCCAGGCCCGCCTTCCAAATGGGGCGAGCTGTCAATCAACATCGACAGCTTGCCCTCTTTGGAAAAGAGACCTGCTACGACCGGCGCTGTCAGTCATAGCGGGTCTCACGCATGCGCACGAAGGAGCCGGCTCCCTCGTGCGCATGCGCACTAGACAAACATCGAGGCGGTCGTAGACCGTACGGCCGCCTCTGAATAAAGCCCTAAGTGTCAGTCAAGAGAGCCGCATCAGGACAATGGAAGAGCCGCATGTGGCTTAAGAGCCACAGGTTGGCCACCGCTGCACTAGACGTTATGTCGTCCGATCCGGCACATCATCTAGTGTGTACCCACTATGACGCTGATGATGCACGGTTCCGCGCCAAATACAGCATGTCCCCCGGCATCATCAAGTGTGTACGCACTTGCCGATGCCGGCACGCCACCGGGTCCCGTCGTTGACGAGGTCGGTACACACAGTAGACATCACCTTAACTCTCACAAATCAAAAGTTTGTATGCTTCTGTAATAAGCATTCCAGTTGAAATAAAAAAACAGTGTCCTAAGAACATCAGGACACACTGAGACCCTGCTGTGCATTAAATACAGTAACATTATTGAGTAGACCGCTATAGAGGAAAACCATGTAATACATGATGCAAGGCCATAACCAATCTTCTGTTAGAGATATTTTGATATAACCAAACCTTGGCCGACAGTACAAATTGCACTTTTATCTCAGAATTTTGCCATTTTAATATGTCCTGGAAAAGCAGATTATTTTGTCATGTCATTCTTTTGTTCATAGATAGGAATCGTGTGGCACAACTGGAAAGTTTTAGGTCCCAGAGCAATCTAGTATGCCCGTGGTGAACATTTCGCCAATTTGAACACAGAACATACATACGGAAAATGCTTAGCTCGATGATATGTTAATACGATGGAATCGGGTAATAAAAGATGTATGTGAAACATAATCGGCTAAGCCACGCCCTTTTATGGTTTTTGGGGATTTTTTTAGTGTAACATCTCGCCACTTTGTACGTGCGATGAAATATTTGGCCATGGACTCTGAAGCAAAATGAGCCGTTTCCAGGGGGTATTGCAAACTCAGCCCCTATAGATGCACATGATAATGTACTGTTACTCTGCCTTACCGTCTCCCAGCCTCCCGCCAATCAGCAGCGTCCGGCAGCTCTCGTGGAAAGCAGAGAAAATAGGCGTTGCTTTCGAGGCACAAACCTGGTGCTGATTAGCTGGGAGTTGCGAGCCGGGAATCGAAATGTTGGCAGCAGCCTCACGTGTTGTACCGCCCACTCTCCCTCCCTCATTATGTAATAGCTGCGTCACGCGGCCAATCAGGAACCGAACCGGGCAGAACGTAAGCACAGTGGACCTGATTCAGAGCCGCTTTAAAGCGGCCCGATGGTATGCATGCGCATGCTTCGTTCTGCGTGTGCTCGCTCGCCCAGCAAAGGCAGCCCAGGGTAATGAGTGATAGGAGAGGCCGTTTGTGGATGGTAACAGGGGCAGGACACTAATAACAGGGGAGTGGAGGTGCGAACGCAGGTGTGCCTGGGTGTTTCAACGCCATTTTTAAGGCATGCACAATTAATAGGCAGCGTCATAGTACACGTCACATGCCTGTTTTTTACACTGAAATCCTCGCAGTGCTTGCGGTAGGGTAAGGCAATCACAAGTGCTGCGATCACATCCGATGGTGCTCGATGTACCAATGTTTTAAAAAACACTTCCTGGAGACGACGTGCGCTAGTGGGCGTCTCTACATACGCTAATGGGTGTCTGCATAAACAGAGCGATCACTCGCACAGCCAAAGCGGGTGTGCTTATGCCTTGGCGAGCGAGCAACAAATTTGCATACGCTGGATGCGAGCGATCGCATCTAGCGAACGGCTCTGAATCAGGTCCAGTGTCCGCACATGGCTCGGGCGCCGTGTCCACATGAGAGCACCAACCACCATTACCTACCCCGCTTCCCCCGGGTCACTGTGCCGGCTCTGGTAGTTTTCACCCCAAAAGAATCACATTAATATCTTATTTAGTCTTTTGAGATATTCAAACTCATAGAGTGTTCCAGACAAAGGGACTGATTCAGAGCCGCTCGTTCGCTCCGAGCGATGTTTGCCCAACTGCGCATGCGTACGGATCGTAATACGCATGCGCGAACCAGTAAGTGCGGCCGAAAATCGTTTGTTCGCTAAATAGCGAATGCCTGCTATTTTGAGTGACAGAATGAGGCGTATGTGGGTGGTAACAGGGGAAGGTGCTTGAAAACGGGGAGTGGAGATCAGAACGCAGGCGTGCTTAAAGGTCAAAACGGGCGTTTTATGGGTGTGCATAATTAATACAGCAGCGTCATTGACCACGTCACTGGGTTATTTTATAGCCAGAACTGCTCGCAAGATTGTGGTAGCAAAAACCAACCCCAAGAATAGCGAGCAGTTCATACGCTGGTCGATGTACTCGATTAATCTAATAAATAGTGGACATGACGTAGGATGCGAGCGGCCAGGGGGCGTATTTTTTAAAAAAACGACCGCAAGTTTTGTTCGCTCATTCAGACCTAGAGGCGTGAACAGACCGCAAAGAGCGAACGGTTCATTTGAATAGCCACCCCTATTTTCTGGACGAACGACCGTAAATAGCGTCCGGCTCTGAATCAGGCCCTAAGCTTTTAGTTGGTAATTTTAACATATCTCTGCTTTGCTCTTATAAATTCACTGTCCATAGGCAATTTTTCTGTTTAGTTCATTAACTAGGAATTTGAGCATTCATATGCTTTTTAATGGAAAAATAAAATAAACAAAAATATTGATTTCCTGTGAACATGATGGGGTATTGTGTTTATTTGTTTAAATGTTATCACTTACCTATTCTGATTATACCATATCTCAGTAGTTCCCAAACCTGGGGTGCCACAGGTTGGTCGTTCAGTACCAATTCAAATTATTTATGGTCAATATGATAGGCAAAACCAGTGCTGGTGACTGGCAGTCATAGAATTCTTGGACAAACAGAAGTGCAACCCTGTGCAGCACCACACAACTAAACCTAAGGATGACCGCAAAACTCAAGTTTATTATTCTTTTTCTATTTTGTCGACTTTCTCAAAAATAAACTTTTGGCCTAGAGGTGCCGTGAAAAATTGCTGATACTTTAGGGTGCTATGGTACAAGAAAGTTTGGGAGTCACTACCATATCTCATAGCTTTTCAAAAGAACACTATAAACTTATTTCCATAGCTCCCAGTCCCCCCAGAAAATGCCATGTAATTTTAAGTCTGGATCTTTCATTTAAACGCGTTGTAAATTCCTAGGTATCCGGTTGTTTGATCGACCTAACTGAGATCGACAATACATACATAGACCACAGTACATCGACTCCAACTAGTTCGACAGGAACAATTGCTCGACAAACCAAAGATTGACCAGACCCCTAGATCGACCACCAGAAGATCGACACGGACATGAGATCGACACAACATAAGATCGAAACAAAGCAGATCAACACAACATAAGATCGAAACAAAGCATATCGATGATATGCAGATCGACAACAAACAAGACAGAATAACAGATCGAAGCCAAATAGGTAGACAGTTAATAAATCAACAGATCAAAGATTGACTAGTCCTATATCGATGCCAACTAGGTCGACAGTTAATAGATCGACAGATAAAAGATCGACCCGTTACTTTTAGACAATACAAAAAGGTATACATATCCTATACGCTGCCCGCTAATAGCGCATCCCCCGACGCTACTTTCAACCGTGGAACTACTGGTCCCAGCCAGCCCTATTATTCCTGCAAGTGCTCCTGGCCATGCTAGCCCCCTACATCCACCCTGCAACCCTTGTCCCTAATTGCTGGGCACCCCCATGCGCTGCAGTGCATCCCTTCATCAACCCCCTATGCTCCACACTATCCTGGACGTCTGGACATGGGTGCATCCATCCAGCTTAAGACGCTGCCAGCTAATAGTGCATCCCCCGACGCTACTTTCAGCCGTGGAACTACAGGTCCCAGCCAGCCCTTTCATCCATGCAAGTGCTTCTGGCAATGCTAGCCCCGACGTACACCTTGCAAGCCTTGTCCCTAATTGCTGGGCACGCCCATGCGCTGCAGTGCACCCCTTCATCAACCCTCCCCCTCCCCCCCCCCCCCGTTGGTCCCTGCTGTTTCTGGGTTCACCTTCACCCCGGCAATAACAAGTCATCTAGATTGAGATGCTGCCATCTATCTTAAGACGCTGCCCGCTAGTAGTGGGGCTGCGTCTTAAGCTAGACGGCTTGTTATTGCAAGGGAGAAGATGTGCCCAGGTCCTGGCGTCCAGGCTGCCGTCTAGCTTAACTGTCAATCTATTAACTGTCTACCTATTTGGTTTAGAACTTGGAACATTGTCTATCTATTAGTTGTCGATCTACATTGTGTCGCCCTTATATACCTTTCGATCTTACATATTCCATATATTACATATCGATCTAGTGTCCCGTTCGACTATATTACTGACTATTGTTACTGTCGATCTATACTTTGTCTATCTAAACTACATGGCGAACTACCGTGGTCGACCATTTAATGGTCGAACAAGACGCGTCCAATCTAATAATCCACATCCAAATTCCTAAATGTTTTTATCAACTGCCCACATTTGAAAATTGCAAGACATCCAGGTATTATAAATGAGATGCTGTCAATATTTTGACCACTGGGATTCCGGCCGGTGCCTGAATCCCAACACCTGTCAGAATTCTGGTGTCGGCATACCGACCGCCAGAATCCCGAAGGTAATTAGCGGGGTTAGAGGGAGGGTTAAGAGTTAGTGTTAGGCACTCGCTGGAGGGTTAGAGTTAGGCACTAAGGTGGGGGGGGTTAAGTTTAGGGTGCGAAGAGGGGGAGGTTAGGTTTAGGCATTAGAAGGAGAGGTTAGGTTCAGGCATCAGGAAGGGAGGGTTAGGATACTTACCAACAGGTGTCAGGGATGCCAGGGTCGTGATTCTGACCGCCGGGATCTCGATCAGTTTGGTGACCCACTCTTCAAACCGACATCAAGATCTTTGTAGCAGCACAGCATCAGAATTTGAGGGTTTTCTTGACTCTGAGTTGGATCCGAGGGATAGTTGTGGCTGGAGGCTGTATGAAAGAAATGGAGGCTTAATGAGGTTTCTCCTCATATGTAGCACAGGCCTAGATGCTGGAATATGAATTAGCAAGAATCTGGGAGTGCACTGTACTAGTCAGACAGCGCGGGTGCTGGTAATATATCAGGAACAGGGTACTGCAGAGAGTCACTACTGATGGTCGCTCACTAGGAGTTACAGCTGGCAGGTATAGGCATAGCGGACACACAGCAGGGAGAGATTTATATAGGGCGCTCTAGCAGTTGATGGGTTGCTGAAGTCATGTGTAAAAGAACTGACACAGGATTGGTTGGGAAGCGATCAGCTGTCTGAAACTAAGATGTCCATGCTCTGACGGCAGGGGGTCCAAATGTGCCATCAGACAGTTTTCGTTAGCAGAATGGCGCAGGCACATCCAGGCGTCCAATTGTAATGCCAGAAGGTAAGATAGTGGGAGACCACACAATCTGGCGTGTGACACAGTTTATGTAATGGTGTGCATTACTGCTTCACGGCGCTGAGGTCTTCTGTTCAATTCCCACCAAATCCCTATGTCTATGAAGTTTGTATGTTCACCCTGTGTTTGCATGGGTTTCCTTCTAAAACCATACTGGTAGGTTGATTGGATATTGACAAAAAATTTTATTCTTGTGTATGTGCATGTGGAAGGGAATAGATTGTAAGCACCACTGGTGCACGGATTGATATGAAGAGGTAAACATTCTCTCTATAAAGTGCTGCAAAATATGTGTGCACTTTGGGGCTAATTCAGAGATGTGTGCTAATCCGATGGTTAGCCACATCTCCGATTGTGGCGTTCTGTGTTGGCGCAAGACCTGTGCTGCGCATGTGCAGTACGGGTCCTGCATGATCGCATGCAGAGCGGCAGCAGTCTATCAGTGGTTGACAAGTCTACTGCCATTTCTGGGTGGGGAGGGGGCGGCGACGGCCTCTGTTGGGGAGGGAAGAGGCCAGGATCTCCTTCAGCTGACGGAGATTTCCTGGTCTCTTTTAAGCAACCGCGTTCGCCGACTTGATTGACCCCATGGTCACTCAAGCTGGCAGAGGATAACGCAGATATTCCGATGCTGAGTACATAGACGTCACTGATGCTTTCTGTACCATTTGGTGGTCACTGATGCTCTCTGTACTATATGGTGGTCACTAAGGCTCTCTGTACTACATGACATTACTGATGCTCTCTTTATTATATGGCAGTCACTGATGCTTTCTGTATTATATGATGGTCACTGCAATGTTCTTTGTATTATATGGCAGTCACTGATGCTCTCTTTATTGTATGGCAGTCACAGATGCTCTCTGTAATGTATTGTGTTCACTGATGCGCTTTGTATTATATGACGGTCAATGCAATGCTCTGAATAGTATGGTAGCCACTGTGATGCTCTTTGGTGGGTGAGGTAGTGTTGTACAGACACTAAAACAGTCTTAAAACAGCAGTACGAGCCACAGAATAATTGCAGCAGGCACTGGCACCTCGATGTAACGGGTTTATTTAGTTAGTTTACAATGTTGACATATGTATTCAAGCAAGCTAAGGGTGACTACTTGAGCTGAGTCTTCACCCTGAGTGACAGAAACCCTAGCGTCACCCCAGAGTGCCATATCTTGTCACTGGTTTCTGAGCCGTGAAACCTCTGTGTTTTACCTCCCGTAGCTGGTATGCATAACAGTTACTCACCAGGGGCAGTTTCATATTTCCATTGATCAGCCATTGTTTTTGTGGTATTGCATCCTCCGGGCTTTAGCCCGACAGTATGTCACACTGACTCCGTTAATATACTGTACCAACTCTGGAAAGCATTCTGTCATAACGGAGATACAAACTGCCCCATTTCTTCTGCTTCTCACCCAACTATATGAGCAAACAGAAAGTCTCAGAACAGTATGTGAGGTGTTACATCTATGAATAATAGTCCCGAGTGCATTGCACCCTCTAATGTCCTTGAAATCATTATTCCAGTCACAGAATGATTGCGACTTTTCCTCCTCATGGAGAATGCCAAATGACTCTCATGTCTTTCTCATAAAACCAGCCAAACATTTTTGTCTTTTCAGCTAGAAACTTAAGGCCTCCACCCGTTCTAAGTCCTGTATCTGTTTCCATGCTGTTGCTTTCCTGGATTCAGGAGCAGATGGTAATTTTATTAAAAGGAGAATGGAAGAGATTTAGGTACTGCGAAAGGAACAGATATTCTTTTTCAATTGCGCCACCAGCTGAATGCCTGGAACTATCCTTCTCATGGGCTCGTGTGCATAAACCAAACCCATATTAGAATGCTGTATATTAAGGAGACGAGAAAAGGGGATTCATAAACAGATCATCATTATTGTTTATGTATGTCAGTGTGCAGATTGGGTCCTGCTAAATTGCACGCATGTTCTTGTATGCCTGTCTGTGGTTGGCAGGGCAGGTGGAACCCCCTCCTACTTCTCTCTTACCATATATTGACTACAGTGGCTTAAACAAAATGACCATAAAGAGTCGCTCTTCCTTTAATCTCAGTTATTATATTGACTTTGTGAAGCTATTCACTTTTTAGAATTGTAATTTCAGAGCGTACAGATGTAGTATTATTATTATTATTAATAATAATAAATTGTATTAATAGGGCGCCACAAGTGGTCAGCAGCGCCGTACTTACAGTACAGGGTGCGCAGAAACTTACTTTACAATACAGTAACCAAAATATAAACAGAGCACAAGTAACAATTAGCAACACAATTCTCCATACACAATACAGCTGGGAAGGTGGAGGCTGTCATTGAAGTGCTAGAGAAGAAGGCTGTGAGACAGTAGGGAGGAGGACCCTGCTCCTAGGAGCTTACAATCTAGGGGAGAAAGGAAACGGACAGACATGAGGCATGAGTGTGTAGATGGGGACCTGAGTAGAGGAAGTAGGCGAGGTAGAGATGGCTGAGGCAGGAGGGAGAGCGACCTGGTGACACTGTTATGTGGTGGAAGGGTATGCTTTGATGAACAGGTGGGTTTTCAGTGCACATTTGAAGCTCTACAAGTTCGGCGAGAGCCTGATCGAGCGAGGGAGCTCATTCCAGTGTATCCACATACACCCAAATAGCCCCAGGCTGCTACTTAGCCATGCCAAATCACTATACCTAAGTACCTAGTACTATTTTGTAAACTAAGATGCGAAATTGAGGAAAAAGTAGCCAAGTTGAGGAAAAAGTATACAGGACAGGTCCGATACGAGTGACCCTCGCCATGCATCATTTTGCTTAATCTGTGATTTCATACAAATTACTTTGCAACAATAAACCTAGTATACTGTTTGCAAGATTAAGGAAAAAAGGATTCTGCTTTCTGACCCATGCCTGCCCCTGCCCTCTGTCTGTTTACTAAACATTGCTCTTGATTCCTGCCTGCACCTGATTTCAGTTTGTTTACAGGACATTGCTTTTGATTGCTGCCTGCCCTGACCGCATCTTGTTTACTGAACATTGCTTTTGATCACTGTCTGCCCTCATCTTGTTTTCTGGACATTGCTTTTGACTACTGCCAACCAGTGACCTTGGGCAGTTTTAAAGACTTCCCCCTGCATTACTGTTACCTCCTGAACTCTGGATGTTCTTCGTCAGTACCCTGTGATCACTTTTTACTGTCTTATCTGCCTCCTTCTTGTTCAATGTATCATGACTACTCTGCAGTAGCAGTAAAATAACTGTGAGCATATAGCACTCTACTGGAGAGGCAGCTTGCTATAAGAGAAGACCTTCTGAGCAGTTCTAGAGATCTCATTAGCTCCACATGTATTTGTCAGGGTTCAGCCTGGGATCGGCTGTTACTCACCATGGCACCGGCTTCTCCTGACTAGCAGTGCAGTCAGACGCATGGTGCGGCAGCGGGTGACACGCTGAGTATTCTGTCTGGGGCCCAGGTGACTTCCACGCAATCCTCCTTATTGGAGTTCCTGCGGCGGCGGTCATGGGCGCAGCCATGTTTGTTTGTATCACTTGACAGTCTCTAATCCAACGGTCTCCTTGGCAGCTCAGCTGACTCTGTCCTCCAGTGGACAGCTACCTAAGGGTATATAGCCGGACTCCAGAAACAGGAAGTTGCCTGAACAACTTCGCTACTTCCAGTGACTGTTTGCTGTGGCATCGTTCCAGGCTCCACGCTGTTTACTCCCACGATATTCACTAATGTTTACTCCCGTGTCATTTCCTAAGTACTTTCTCTAGTGTTACTCTGATGCTATTCTGATGATTCTTCAGTACATACTTCAATACATACTCTGAGTGTGATTCCTAGTGTTCCACTCTGACGCTATCCTGCTTCTGGTTCATCAGTGTATACTCCAGCTAGTCCTCAGTGCTAGGTCTGTGAGCTGATCTCCAAGACTTCACTCCAGTACTTATTCTGCGTCTGGATACCCCAGCTACACATCAGTGCATAGTCTGTGAGCCAGTCTCCAAGATTCCGGTAGCTGTTCCTCCGAAATCTCGCCTTCAGCTGGCTCCTCCCGAACACTTTGATGGGGACCCTAGATATTGCCATGGATTTATCAACCAGTGTGAGGTCCAGTTTGAATGTTTGGCTCAAAATTTCCCTACCCAAAGGTCAAAGGTGGCATATATAATTTCTTTGCTTTCTGAAACCGCCTCGGAATGGGTTTCTCCATTGTGGGAGCATGCCAATACTTTGGTTTCTAATTATGAGGAGTACATAGAAGCTTTCAAGAGGATTTTCAATGAGCCAGGCCAGTCCGCCTCAGCCTCTTCTGATCTCCTTTGAGCCCGTCAAGTATCACGTACTGTGGGTCAGTACGTGGTTCAGTTTCAGACTATGGCTTCTGAACTAAAATGGAATGATGAAACTCTTAGGGCAGCATTTCTTTATGGTTTGTCTGAAAAGCTGAAAGATGAACTGGCCCCTCGAGACTTGCCCGAATGCCCCTCGGAATTGATTTCTCTTTGTATTAAGATTGAGCTACATCACTGAGAACAGCAATCCAGTAAATGGCGAGAGGATCGTTATAGAAGACTATCTTTGCCTGGCCATCCATCTTCCCCCTCTACCTAAAGAGGAACCTATGCAGGTCAACAGATCCCGCTTAACTTCTGAGCGAACTCGCCACTTTCAAAATAAGCTCTGTATTGTGCAGCATCTGGACATTTCCTCATTGCCTGCCCTCACCTTCATTTCCCTGATTGCCTGCCCTCACCTTCGGGAACTCAAAACCCTAACCCGTTATGGGAGCATCTGGTTGGGTTTATTTTCTAACTCTTCACAGCTCCCAGATTGCCTGCTACCTGTCGAGATTCGTTCTGGGACTCATACCAAGAGCATTAAAGCGCTAGTGGATGCTGGAGCTGCTAGGAATTTTATTTCTGAATCATTGACACAGGAACTTAAGATTCCAGTCGACCCCTTCCTCGTAAATTGGCTCTTTCTGGGCTGGATGGCAGTACCCTCCTCGGAAGTGCCATTTCCTCAGTTTCACTACCAATTTCACTCTGTATAGGAGCTCTACAAAGATTGAGATTTTAGTTTTACCCAAGACTTCTAATGCTCTTGTGTTGGGTCTACCTTGGCTTTAAACTCACAATCCTACTCTGGATTGGTCCACCATGCATGTACTGGCTTGGGGCTCTGATTGTCATCTCAAATGTCTCTCCCGAATAGTTCCTGTACGAACTCAACAAATCTCTCCGGAGACTCCTGTTTCCAGTGTATCTTCTGTGTTTGTCAATGCTAGTTCTAAACAAGATCATCATGTACCTGAGCCTTATCAAAATTTTAGTATAGTTTTCTGCAAGCAAGCTGCTGATAAGTTACCCCCCCATCGGCCTTGGGTTTGCGGCATTGATCTATTTTCTGGGAAGGCACCAGCCCGTGGCCGCATCTATCCACTCTTGGTTCTGGAAACAGCAGCTATGTCCAATTACATCATGGAAAATTTGGCCAAAGGGTTCATTAGACCATATACCTCTCACGCCGGAGCGGGATTCTTCTTTGTAGAAAAGAAAGATGGGTCTTAGGGCCTGATTCAGAGCCGAACGCTCTAACCAGAGCGCTCGCTCTGAATCAGTGTCCTCCGCCATGAAAATGGAGCGACCTCCTGGCCGCTCGCATAGCTGTGGGTGACCACCCACAGCATATTCGAGCGTCCATGATGATGGTCGCGATGGTCTTGACCATCGCGACCATCGGGCTTGCGACGGAGACCCTGCGGTAGGGCCTCGCTGCCGCAAGCAACATCGACAGCACGCCCCCTTTGGTGTGAGACCCGGAGCGATGGAGAGCCCGTCGCTCGCCGGGTCTCACGCATGCGCACGACGGAGCACCCTCCGTCGTGCGCATGCGCAGTGGGGGAACATGGACCCGCTTGCGAGCGTTCAGCTCGCGAGCAGGTCTGAATGACCCCCTTAGACCATGTATAGACTATTGTGGTCTGAATGAGATAATGGTAAAAAACAGATATCCCTTCCTTTCATCTCTGAACTTATTGATAAAGTTTGTGGATCCACCGTCTTCACCAAATTAGACCTTCGAGGAGCCTACAATTTAATCTGCATAAAAGCGGGAGATGAGTGGAAAACTGCGTTTAATACGCGCGATGGACATTACGAGTACTTAGTTATGCCCTTCGGTCTGTGTAACGCCCCAGCAGTTTTTCAGGGCTACGTGAACAAGGGCCCTCATTCAGAGCCGTACGCTCTGAGCAGAGCGCACACTCTGAATGAGGGCCGGCCTCCATGAAAATGGAGCGTCCTCCTGGACGCTCGTATAGCTGTGGGTCACCACCCACAGGCTATACGAGCGTGCAGTTTGATGGCCGCGATGGTCTTGACCATCGCGACCATCGAAACTGCGAGCCGGAGCCTGTGGTTGAGGTTTTCAACCGCAAGCTCCGGAGTGATTTTGGCTCTATCAGAGCCAAAATCACTTCCACTGACATCACTAGTGATGTCAGTGGGCCGGCTTCTGACGGGAGGCGTTCCCGTGGGAACGCCCCCGTCAGGGAGGCACGCCCACCAAAGGGGGCGTGCTGTCAGTCAACATCGACAGCACGCCCCCTTTGAAGAGACACTACGAGCGAAGGAAAATCCTTCGCTCGTCGCGTCTGGCGCATGCACACGACGGAGCTCCCTCCGTTGTGCGCATGCTCAGTCCAGAACATCGACCCACTTGCGAGCGGACAGCCGCTCGCGAGTGGGTCTGAATCAGGCCCAAAGATTTTTCGAGATATCCTCTACTGTTATTTCGTAGTCTACCTGGATGACATCCTGATTTTTTCCCGGGAACCTTCAGTCCCATCGTCAACATGTTAGAGAGGTCCTCTCTTGTCTTCATACTGGACCTGTCTTTTGACTGTTTAATGTAAATTATGCACATTTTCCCTAACTTTGCCACTTTTTCCTGAACTTTGTTACTTGTTAATCAACTTCGCATCTTAGTTCGATTATACTGTTATTTACTTAGGATTAATGTTTTGGCTAAGTATCAAAGTATGTGGCACGCTAAACGGGGCTATTTGGCGCCATTTGAACATACAGTAGTGGGTAGATTTAATAAAGTAAACTGACAAGTGGCGGTGTTGCCCATAGCATCCTATCAGATTCTGTCTATCATTTTTTAGAATGCAGTAGAGAAATGATGGCTACAATCTGATTGGTTGCTACCTCCACTTTTCATTTTTAGAAGTTTTAGTAAATCTACCCCTAGGTAGGTGTACACATCCGATGCAAACCTCCGGCCTTCTATGTTTACTGACCCGATGGTTAGCGCACATCTCCGATGTTTGCAGGACTGCACATGCGCAGCAGGTGTACTGCTCATGTGCAGCCCTCCGACTGCGAGCCCGCTCACAGTGTGTTCCAGCCACAGCCTGATTGACAGGCTGCGGCATTTGGGAGGCGGAGCGGGGGCGTTCCCTGGCAGTGTTCCCGGAAACCGGGAGGGACGCAGACGCACAGGGTGCACGCAGACTTCCTGGCCTCGCAACCTGCCAGGACCTGGCCAGGCTGCGGGAAGCTTTAGCTCCCGCAGCCTGGCCGCTGGAACATCGACAACAATTGCGACCGATGGTCGCAATTGTTTTGATGGTGACCCCAGGCTGCGCCCTGGTTCGCAACGCTGGGATGACGCTTGTGTGCGGCTGTGCAATTCCGTCCATCTCTGAATCAGGCCCTGTGCTCAGACTACATTGACATAATGATTGTTGAACTGCCACTTGTATTCCTACTGTCCCCATAGAAAGTAACGGCTTAATTGAATTCAGTGGAAATACTCCCCCTCCCCCCAGATATTTATAGGTTGCAATTGGCCTGTACAGGTAAGTTATAAAGGTAGAACAGGGTAAATGGGCTTCTCCTTTTCGTAAAATAGGTCCTTTAGCCTCTTTAAAATGTAACTTAGGTGGATAAAAACATTATTTTCTAGATTTTAAAAAAACAACACTTCTAAAAACCCTGCACTTTAGTAAATATACCCCTTAGTGTAAGTTGTATTATAAGTTTATTTACCTTTCTCTGGAATGGGATGTAGCCAGCATCCCAACGGTCAGAATCCCGACAGATTGCAGAGTATTAGGGTCAGGGGAATATTTAGGGTTAAGCTGGGTACAAACTAGATGATATATTGGATGATTTGTCATTTTGAGACGAATTGGAACGACAAATCGTCCACATCATCCAGTGTGTATGCACTGTCGGCGCTCCCGTGCGTCGTTTATATCGCACCTTCAGATCTGCAGATGCAAGATACATATCATTCGGTCGTTTGAAGGATTGCACACTGTGGGCCTGATTCAGAGCCACTCGTAAGCGGCCGCTCGTTCGCTCCGAGCGATGTTTGCCCAACTGCGCATGCGTACGGATCGTTATATGCATGCGCGAACCAGTCAGTGCGGACGAAATTCATGTGCTCGCAAAATAGCAAATGCCTGCTAATTTGAGTGACAGAGTGAGGCGTATGTTGGTGGTAACAGGGGAAGGTGGTTGAAAACGGGGAGTGGAGATCCGAACGCAGGCGTGCTTAAAGGTCAAAACGGGCGTTTTATGGGTGTGCATAATTAAAACAGCAGCGTCATTGACCACGTCACTGGGTTATTTTATAGCCAGAACTGCTCACAAAATTGTGGTAGCAAAAACCAACCACAAGAATAGCGAGCAGTTCATATCCTGGTCGATGTACTCGATTAATCTAATAAATAACGGACATGACGTAAGATGCGAGCAGCCAGGGGGCGTAGTTTCCCAAAAAACGACTGCAAGTTTTGTTCGCTCGTTCAGACCTAGAGGCATGAACAGACCGCAAACAGTGAACGGTTCATTTGAATAGCCACCCCTATTTTCAGGACGAGCGAGCGCTAATTGCGTCCGGCTCTGAATCAGGCCCAGTGTATGCACTGTAGGCCTGATTCGGAGTAGAACGCTATGCCGATTTTCACGCAGTTGAGCAATTATCGATGGTTTTGGCATGCGTCATAGCCGCATTGCCTACACACAGCAAAATAATTGCAATGGAGCTCACTGTGACGATTCACTTGTGATTGACAGGGAGAGACCGTTTTGTGGGTGGTTAGGGGAAACGCGGCCCATTTCCTGGGCATGTACTAGCCAGCGTCTGCGATCGCACTCGCAGAGAATAAAGCTCCAGCATCTCAGTTACCATGTCCTTTCTGAGTGACCATAGACTCACTCGAGGAGTCGATGTTTCGAGGGTCTGCGTCCAATGTGCGTTTGTGCACCCAGTTGCGGGCAGCTGCGAGGGCTTCGGTGGGTGTCCCAATACAAAATCCACCACCTGAAGGGGTTGATTAAGGGGAAGGTTATAATACTTAGACAAATATTTCTGGACTCCGACTGTCAGGATCCTGTACCAAACCCCTCTGGAACAAATAGGTTTTATGAGGGTAAATGGATGATACATAGGTACATATGTACATATATATGTAACTAACGCACCTCTGACCTCTCCTCTACAACCTCTAAGCAGATGAGAAACCTCTGTGCTGCCACATTTGTACCTGAGGGAAACAAAATATCATTGTCTCTTGCCCTCTCCTTAGAACACATGCTGCACTATTGCATTCAGACACATATTAGACATTGGGTAATTGGGCAGCACTAATATATTTGCCCTGATGCCACTTATATTGTAAATCAACCCATAGGATCTGGCCTGTTTTTCTAGGGCGTGCTGGAATCTGTAGTTGAGAGTCACAGAATACACCTCAGGGGCCGAAACATGGCCTAAATGCCCCCTGTGCTGGTCCAGCCCCCTTAGGGCCCAGCGCCATGACGTCAGACACGTGACATCATTATGTCGCGCGGCAGAGGTGGAGGCGACAGCACTGGTAAGTGCAGAGCTGACTTGGAGCCTCCTGATCAACTACACTCACTGCAAGGTGCCGCAGCAGTGAGCCTGGCTGCAGGGTGCCATTCCAGGCACCCTGGTAGCCAGGAGCAAGGGCCGTGGGGTGGCAATGGTGCCACCTTCCCAGAGCCCTGCGCTGTGTGCGGTGGATTCGGTCGCACACACCCCTAATTATGGCCCTGATACCTACAGTTTAAGAGCAACACTATCCAAGTTCCACCTATTGTGTGTGACTGTTGTGCTACACTCATACTCTGTAGCCTATTAACTTTTAATTAGCATTTTGGAAGCACCTGTTTATGCACAGAGAAGCGCTCCCCGCACATAGCACAGCATCTGCTTTAAGACATATGTGCTCTTCATCCATGAGTACTGTCTTATGCCGCATCAATGAGCATCTTCCGAGCCTAGTCTGATGCCCGCTCCATTATCCGCACATTCCCCCTTCTAATCGTTCGTCGCGAGAATGACAAGAGCTCCTGTCTTTTGTGTCAGGAAGCTCCCTCTGCTGCGTCCTTCTGCTGCCTCCCTCCGTCAGATCTCTGTGTGCTCTACGCCAGTTAAAACAGGTCACTGGACACAGTTTTGCTCTAATTCTCTCAATCTTTCTCAAAAGCCTTTGCTGTCAGATGCAAACCACCAGCGGATTGCCATCGAAGCCTTCCCTCTGACAGTAAAAGGGTCAATTATAGACAACACAAATATATATATATATCTCATCTTATAAGTGCTTAGCATCTCCTTGCCAGACCCCTTCCTGATGAGAATGACTAATTGTGGCAGAATTTGGGCACTGCTGTCCCAGTCTGCAGCATTTATTTGCTCCAGTGTTTTAATGCCATTGATGACAATAATAAAAAAAAACAAAGCGAATGCTAGATACTTATTTGACACATTGACAGATAAATGTATCTGCATTTCTCTTGTTCCTGTAATTGCTCTCATGAGATGAAGGAGGGGAAAAACATTGCCCAGAAGATCTCATTGGTTTCAAGCAGCAAGCTCACCTCTAAGCTGTTCCCTCTGTCTCAAAGAAGCAGCGGGGGAGTTAGAAAATAATTAGCCCTGCCTTTTCCCAATGAGATAGCAAGGCAGAGGGTGCCTTTAGGGACTTACTGAGGTGGCTGACTATAACACAAAGCACTGGCAGCCAACTGCAGATGTTCAGAGTTATCAGTCCAGCCAGTTTCTTTTTTTTTTTTGTCCTTGCATAGTCCATCTTTATGCAGTTTGCGCAGGAATGTAATGTTTTCAGCAGCTCAGCACGCAGCTCCATTCCCGTAGCCAGATCTGCTGAAGTATGTAGCCACGGAGGAGTCGGGTTTCAAGAGTTTAGGAACTGGGAGGTTCCACTGAGTCAGAATCTAAGTATTTATTCTTTTTTTTTTCCTTTTATAAGAACTGAGCAAAGTCCGTAGAGTTGATCTTCAAAATCCATGCAATGCTACTGGCTTACTTAATGCACGTTTCACAAGCACGCCACGGGACTAAGGCAGAGATGGACGCAATTGCGCCCCAAGTCGCAGTTATTTTATTATTGACATATAGCACCAGTAATTGGGAACGAAATTAAGAAAACAAGACTGGGTAATAACATACAAAAGAGGGCCCTGCTCGCAGGCTGTTGATATATAGGTTAAAAGGAGTTCGCCAAAAGAGCCACATTTGCCCTTCACTAGTGCTTGCAATCATCATTGTGCATTTACACTGCCCTTGAATACCTGCAAATGGTACGGCTTTCACAGAAGTATATGTGTCTATCTGCATGTGTCCGCAATTGCGCAATCACGTCTTTAGTGTGCTCTGCTTATGCTAACACCCCATCCCTCCCTAATCTGCCTGTCAAGGTGCAGGCAGATGTAAATGATGTAAATGCCAGAATCGGGCAAATCTGGTGGCCAGTTTTCTGGTCTGGTGCTGAATGGTTTTACCCTACGCAACCTGGTGTAAGACTTACTCTTCTCCAGCCCCACAATGTAGTTTCAGAGAATAGACGGGAGAGTGGTTATTGTAAGCTCCTTTGGCTACAATGTATGGCCTAAGGATCTTACAAATTGGGCATATGGGTGCAGGGTGTGCAGGGCACACGGGCCCACACCGCACACCCTGCACCGATAGGTTATTATACTTACCTCTCCGCCGATTCCCGAAGTGCTGCTCCGCAGCGCCAGACCGGCGCTATAGAGCAGCAAACACTCACTGGGAAAATTGGCGGTGGCCATTTTCCCAGTGATCTGCGCATGCGCAGAAAAGATGCCTCCGGGAAAGTAGGCGCGGGCACCATTTTCCCGGAGACCCACGCATGCGCTGTAGATTCTGGCATGAAGCCAGAATCTGCAGCACTCAGGACCTCATTCAGAGTCGGTCGAAGCGGCCGCACGGTCGTACGGAAAAAGGGGCCGGATATGCAAATGATTCCCTCGCAAGTTGTGTCCCTAAGTTCGGATCGGTAGTTGGCCGACCAAGGGGAGGAAGCGGTCGGAAGACAAAAAAATACGCCCCCTTCTCGTACGCATTGCACGTCATCTCCGGGCATATAAGGATTAATCGAGACCATCGGGAACCATCGGAACTGGTCGTAGAGTTTAAGGTTGACCATACCCTCTCTTAGGCTCTACGATCATGTCAGTGTAAAAACCTCCCATGTCACATGTGCCATGACGCTACTTTGTTAATTATGCACTCCCATAAACCGTATGCACTCCCATAAAACGCCGTTCGCATAATGAGGTACGCCTGCGTTCGGATCTCCACTCCCCCGTTTTCAAGCACCTTCCCCTGTTACCACCCAAAAACGCCTCCATCTGTCACTCAAACTACCGACCTGGCTGTGTTCAAGGAGAGAGAAATTCCTGATCGTAACGGGTAGTTTGCGCACGCGCATTGCGAACTTTACGCATGCGCAGTATAGCGAACATCAGTGGCGTACAACCGTGCGGCCGCAACGACCGACTCTGAATGAGGTCCTCAGTGCAGCTGAGCCGCCGTCAGAGAGGAGGGGGCCCAAATGGAGGCTGCACATGGGCCCCCTCCTCTCTTAAAACACCCCTGCGTACAATGTAGTCTAGTTAAAGACCCCTATACACCTATCTCCGGATCCTGCGATTGGAAACTCTGATCCACCGGTTGGAAATGCCGACCGGCGGCCATCGATGTTCCACGATCCGTCGGAGGATCGGTGGGATTCTCCATGTTGCATTTAACCAATTTGCTAATCATCATATTCTGATCGTAATCGGCAAATCAGTCAAATCCAACAATTTGGCACTGCAGGGGAAGAGGAACGACTGTACGATTACAATGTTGTAATCATATTGTCGTTCCACTACCTGCCAAGGTTACGCATGATGTTGCTAAAGACTCAGTAGTTAGCAACCTCTCTATCAAGTTGCAGCAACAGTGTGTTTCTTTACTTTCAGCAGGTGATTTCAGGCAGAAGCCCTAGGTCAAGTGAAAATGGCCACAGATCCAAGAGGACTGAAATCTGAGGAGGGAAAATTCAGAAAATAGCATTTAGCAGCTGCTGATTCACAAGGAAAAGGAAAATTTCTACCTCTACTGTATAAATGCTTTCATTATAATTATTATTTATATTTTACAACTGCAATTCAGTAAAACATCATGATATACTTTTTTTTTAAAAGAGTATTTGTTTGTTGTAACAAGTAATTTTACTGTGCTTGAGAAATGGATAAAAGAGTGGTAACTGCATTTGTAGAGAGATAATTCCAGTCAGCGTATTTGTATCGGAGGTACAGATTTGGCTTTTGTCATTTCAGACAACTGTATGTCAATCGTTTAGCCAGGCAGCAAGTAAAGGGGCCCATCTGCGAAGGATTGCCGCAATTCCCCGATCTGCCGATGGCGAGATCAGAGAATCTGGGATATTCATGTTGAAAAATTTAGATCCCTGATCCTGACCTGGTAATGTCAGAATCAGTGAGTTGGGTATTTTTTTACATGTTAAATTTCCCTGATCCGCCGACGGATCGCCGATTACCAATGGCCACTGATCTGCATATCTGGTTGGACCGGCAGAACTTTGAATCGGAGCCATAAATGTATGGGCCCCTGACGGCTAGCAGATTTCTTTGCTGCATAGACTGGAGGATTAACCGTAAAGAGATGGAGACTTTGATTCCACTGTACAGATATTTATCTATATCTTACTTAGATATTTCCGTTTCTGTTTCATGTTAGAAAGTAATTGGTGCAGTAGGAAAAATTCCAGCGGCTGGTTTCAAACTTGATGAATGAACTTAAAAGGTAACTACAGCCAAACCTGAAAATTCAGTTTTGATTGGAGGTCCATAAGTTATACCAAGTGCAGGTAATGTGTGGAACTCCAGCTGCTGTGGAACTATATATACCTGCCATAGTTTTAGCATGTCCTAAAAGCAAAACTGTGTCCAGGCATCCTGGCATGTGTAGTTCCACAGCGGCTGGAGTGCCACCGGTTGCCTACCCCAGAGTTATACACTTACTGTATATTGCTCATCTATTATTTCACCCTGTTTGGTCGGTCCCGGTCCAGCCATTTTCTTATTCATTAATCTTAGGGCCTGATTCAGAGCCGCTCGCTAGATGCGGTCGCTCGCTCCCAGCGTATGCAAATCCACCGCACGCCCAGCAAGGCAGGCGATCGCACGCCAAGGTATTAGCACACCTACTATGTCTTGTCGTGCGATCACTTTGTGTATGCAGATGCCCACTAGCCATTCATAAGATGCCCACTTGAGCACGTCATCTCCTAGAAGTGCTCGAAAACATTGGTACATCGAGCACCATCGGATGTGCTCTCAGCGCTTGAGGTTGACTATACCCTGCCGCAAGCACTGCGATCACTTCAGTGTGAAATACAACCAGGTGACGTGTACAATGACGCTGCCTGTTAATTAGGCACGCCTGCGTACGTACCTTCACACCCCGCTTTCTAGTGGCCTGCCCCTGTCACCACCCACAAACGGCCTCTCCTGTCACTCATTCAACTGGGCTGTCTATGCTGGGCGAGCGAGCGCTTCCCAATCTTCCGCAGTGGTTCACGCACGCGCATTGTGATGGATACGAATGCGCAGAATGTAAATATCGGCAGCTACGAGTGATCGCATGCTAGCGAGTGGGTCTGAGGACCTCATTCAGAGCCGCTCGTAAGCGGCCGCTCGTTCGTTCCGAGCGATGTTCGCACATCTGCGCATGCGTGCGGGTTTTAGTACGCATGCGCGAACCAGTCAGTGCGGTCGAATTTTGTGTGCTCGCAAAATAGCGAATGCCTGCTAATTTGAGTGACAGGAGGAGGCGTTTGTGGGTGGTAACAGGGGAAGGTGCTTGAAAACGGGGAGTGGAGATCTGAATGCAGGCGTGCCAGAAGGTCAAAACGGGCGTTTTAAGGGTGTGCATAATTAACAAAGCAGCGTCATCGACCACGTCAGTTGGGTGTCTTTTAGCCAGAACTGCTCGCATGATTGCGGTAGGAAAATGCAACCACAAGAATAGCGAGCAGTTCATACGCCGTTCGATGTACTCGATTAATCAAATAAATAGCGGATATGACGTATGATGCGAGCGGCCAGGGGGCTTTTTTTTCAAAATAACGTCCGCAAGTTTTGTACGCTCGTTCAGACATAGAGGCGTCAACAGACCGCAAAGAGCGAACGGTCAATTTAAATAGCTGGCCCCTTTTTCTGAACGAGCGAGCGCAAATAGCGTCCGGCTCTGAATCAGGCCCTTTAGTCTTAATAGTTGATCATCCACACAAAGCTTGCCTAAAAAACAGACATGGAGGTGGAGGCATCGTGGCCATGGCTAGAAAGCAGCAGGCGTCAGGGGACCTGCTAGGTCCCGGTGGCATGCCTGACTTTATTATTATCACTATTGTTAGAATCAGGCCCTGCAGGTGGTAATGCAACTTGAAGTACAGTATATAAAAGTGTTCAGCATATTTCAGGTTGGGAGTATAAGTTGAGCTCTGGTATAAAGGAGACACTGGGACAAAGTTAATGGTAATAAAAAAAAAAAGAGCAAACAATAAGCAATGTCAGGGGTACAAATGCCTTCATCTCTTTGCACGCTGGTGAAAATACCGGCCGCTTTTGCATATAGCGAGCATTACTGAGCAGTTTTGTGTTGACACTGACCTTTAGAATGAAGTTAGGAGATTCCCTTTTCCAATTTTTAAATCTCTGGGCCGGATTCCGATGTGGCCGGTTTTGTCCATGCATCTGCGATCCGTCCATAGACGCTGCTTCGGATCACCATTGCGACCAACGGTTGCCGCCCTTGGCCAGTGTGCGTAAACCGAAGCTTACTCAGCCTGCCCGTCGACCCCTCTTCCAGTTCCAGGAAGTCTGCGTCCAACGGCGCAGACCCTGGGCTCGGCACGCCTACAGAACAGGGATTACATTCTGGTCACCAACTCCGCTCCGCTCCCCCCAGCATGTCAATCCTGCTGCGTCATGCGTAGACCCACGCCAATCAGATGTGAACGTAAGCTATCGGGTTTACTACACATCTGAATCGTACCCTCTATACTCACTTTACAGATATCCCCGTGAGCCCTATCCTCCCGATTCGGCCGGGAGCCTCCTAAAGCCCCCCCGGCCCTCGGTGATGTGTCCGACTCCCCCCGCAGTTAAAAGTATAAAGCCAGGCAGCGCGGGGGGGGGGGCGGTGACTCGATTTGCGTCATCGTGGCTCCTCCCCCTGCTGCACAATGCCATTAATCTCGGCATGATGACGCGATCGCGCTGTCACGCCCCCATGCTCCGCCCCAATGATGCGTCAGCAGCCAGGCCCCTTCCCCTTTGACAGTGTCACGCCCCCCGCTGTGTAAGTCCGACAGGTCCCTCCTGGGAGGACGGAGCTAAATGTCAGCAAGCCTGCCTATCATGCTACTATTGCCGCTAATTGGTAGCAATGAAAGGTTGCCGTGGGGATTGAGTTCGCGCATGCGCACTGCCGGTGAGGGGCGGTGGGTTCCCTCCTCGCAACCACGGACCTCCTTATCATTGGAAAGGAACAGGGCTCCAGGAACTAACTCCATCTGAATATGACGTCAATCAAACTGATGAATGGGAATCGGTATGCGGCTGGTGGTTCGATTCCCGGCAGAGGCAGCACGACAGATGGACAGATCCCGGCAGCGGCAGCTCGACAGCGCTGAATATCCCGATCGTCCTCAGGTAAGTATATACTAACCTAACCCCCATAACCCTAACCCTCCTTAGGGGTGCCTAACCCTAACCTCCCCCCTAAGTGCCTAACCCTAATCCCCCCTGTAAGTGCCTAACCCCCCCCTTCCCCGCTGCCTTACCCTAAGTCCCCCCCGGGAGCCCTAAACCTGACCCTACCCCCCCGCGGCTGTCTGCTCGCGGTGCCCGGCATCGGGATGCCGGGCGTCTGTCTCCCGTCGTCGGGAAAATGACAGGCGTCTAGATAAAGACGCCTCTCTTTTAACCCACGCCAGGATAAAGCAATCGGGAAGCCGGCTGTCGGGATCACGTCAGCCGGTTTCCCGATTACATCCCAATGAATGTAGGTCCCCATACACAGCGGGCCACATCGGAATAAATGCCGAATGGGTCCATTACTAAATCAAAATCCCCGTCTCTTTCAGCATGTATAATGGACCTATTAATTTAAAACCAATTGTTTTAATCAGAAAACCTGAATATCAATGTATATTAATGGTTCCTAAAAGTTTAAAGATAGAGGGCCTGATTCAGCAGCATACGAAATTGCGATGGCAGCTGCGATTTCCTATGGAACGCAGCTGCTATAATATGCGAATGCCAGCCACAGCTCAGCCAGCATAAAGACGCCCACTGCCGCTTTCTCATATCCGTCTAACCTCGCACTCTTACGTATATATATCGCTACCATCGACGCACATCGACCCGTGACGCAGCATTTACACCAGGTCTGACCAGCCGCAGAAACTGCAAAATAAATCATTAACCTCGGCGCTAATAAACCGCACTATAATGGTAATCCAACACTCGTGTAATTAACTTCATTGTTAACCAGCTGCAGATCCTATTGTTGGGGCCTGTGAACACCCATAAAAATCCCCAAAAAATACTAAAAAGAAAAAGAGAGGAAACTGCGCTAATAATATTCTGATTGTAAATTGTGAGGTAGCAGAAAATTAAACAGTCATGGCTCCGTACATTAAAAAATATATTTGTATTTAATCGCATAAAAACCATCTGCATACACACACAACGATTTAGTAAATTAACGATATTAGTAAACGATTTTCGTTCATTTTTTCAAGGGAAAAATGAACGAAAATCGTTTACTAAAATCGTTCATTTACTAAATGTAATGAACGATTTTTATGAACTACAAACGATTTTTGCATATTCCCTTACTGAAATTCGTTGAGTTGGTCAGTCTGACTGAACTAGAAACGTGAACGCGCATGAACGATACTCGTTCATCGTTTTAACTCAGAAAGTGAACGATTTTTGTGCAACGATTGAACGATAAACGATATCGTTATCGATAATTGTTCAAAAAATCGTTGTGTGTGTATGCACCTTAAGCAATAGCATACAGTAAAATATAATTTGTTGAATATCAGTAATTAGTTATTTATAAAACATTTTAATGCATATTCCTCTGAAAAATCCCCTAAAAGGATTTCAGTATGGTGATGTTGGGTCCAGTTCAGTAAAATACTGCAACACTGTCCATATGTATCATATGAATAGAACAGGCTGTTAAGTCACAAAGAAGGGTGATGCATAGTACCTACGGACAATTGTAGTCAGTGTACCTTGGACAAATGACGCCAGAAGATGGATTTAAGGTGCGCACACACTGGGCGATAAAGTGGACGACTGAACGGTAACGATATCGTTAAGTCGTCCACTTTATCGTCCATTTTTAACCCCAAAAAGATGAACGATGACGACGACGCGCGTTCCCGCGGGTCGTTCGTCATCATCGTTCATCAGGCTGACATGCAGGCCAACCTGACGATCTCGTCAGGTTGCTGCATGTCAGGGAATGGGGGAGAGAGCCCAGCGCTGAACGATATCGTTAATGATATCGTTCAGCGGCTGTGCTCAATGTCATGAACGACATTGAGCACAGCCTGCCGGGGACAACACTAGACGATATCGCTCAGGGAGCATATCGTGTAGTGTGTACCCACCAATAGTCTCCAATATGTCTTTCAGCCACGCTGCACCAGCAGTCTATCTGTGTCCCGTGCTTATCAGCTGTAGAGGCCGTAATTCAAATGACGGAGCAGTTTGCAAAGTCCACCTTGTTGTAATTTGACTGCAAGATGTCCATTCCCCTTTGTACTAGTGGGAATCTCCAAGGTCACTTGTCGCACACTAGGGGTGCAGTCAATCAAGGGGGTCCTCTGACTAGTTTTGCCTCTAGTTTCACAAATGACAGTTAGGAGCTGATTAGCTGGATCACCATCTAAGATTAGTAGCGAGTGGTAACAAGAATATTACTCGTTGATAAATCTGGGCCATAAACATCTAAACAATAGTATTGTGCTACAGGAATGCCATAACAATGGCTCACGGATATTATGACCTAGGTTTACCAGGGCTGAAGACCTTTAGCCAGCTGAAATGTTTTATAAGCCTGCAGTGAGTAGCATCATACATTCTGGGGAGATGTCCTTAGTCTTCCCGTGAAGTCTAGCTCTACAAGTTCATATACATCTTCTGTGCCAGGCAACATAGTCACTTTGCTGCAAGGCACGTGCCCGCCTCAAGAGATAAACATTTTTGGTTATGCTGTAGGTGATGCCAATAACTGATGTCAGGCTGCTCTTTTGGGTGCGATCAAGAGAAGAGTAAAAAAAAGGATGAGGGACAAGTTGACATTGTCATTGAGTGCTGTTTTAAGGAGCTTTTGGGATTGTAGACCTTGGGCATCATTTTGGTGCCAAGTGCTGCCCAGGATCCTTTCATGTGTGCCTACTCTAATGACGTACTCTGTGTGCAATCAGAGCAGCCATAAACTGACAGCATGGCACCCAGATCTGCATTCGCTTGCTAAATACTTACTAAATAAATATATGATTCATGTACGGTTTAGCCAAATCTATCTATCTATATATCTCATATCTATCTATCTCACATCTATCTATCTATCTCATATCTATCTATCTATCTCTCATATCTATCTATCTATCTCATATCTATCTATCTATCTCATATCTATCTATCTCACATCTATCTATCTATCTATTTATCTATCTATCTATCTCACATCTATCTCATATCTATCTATCTATCTATCTATCTATCTATCTATCTATCTATCTATATATCTCATTACTATATAATATCTATCTATCTAATATCTATCTATCTCATATGTATCTATCTATCTATCTATCTATCTCATATCTATCTATTTATCTATCTTTCTCACATCTATCTATCTCATATCTATCTATTATATATCTATCTCATATGTATCTATCTATCTCTGATATCTGTCTATCTCATATCTATCTATCTATCTATCTATCTATCTATCTATCTATCTATCTATCTATCTATCTCATATCTATCTATATCAAATCTATCTATCTATCTATCTAATATCTATCTATCTCATATCTATCTATCTATCTCATATCTATCTATCTCATATCTATTTATCTATCTATCTATTATATATCTATCTCACATCTATCTATCTCATATCTATCTAGCTATCTATTTATCTCTCATTTCTATCTATCTAATCTATCTCATATCTATCTATCTCATATCTATCTATGTATCTATCTCATATCTATCTATCTATCTATCTATCTCATTATCTATCTTTCTCATATCTATCTCATTATCTATCTATCTATCTATCTATCTATCTATCTATCTATCTCTCCCATATCTATCTATCTCTCTATCTATCTCTCCCATATCTATCTATCTATCTATCTCATATCTATCTCGCTATCTCTCCCATATCTATCTATCTATCTATCTATCTATCTATCTCTCTCTCTATCTGTAGTCCCTGATACACTGTTGCACGCTCGGTATCTGTAGCGTTGCTTCCCGTCTCTCTCGTTGCTGTTACGTGTCTGTGTCTGTCAGCCTCTATTACAGCACAATATGGAATTGAGGAGGGCACAGTCTGATGCCGCATGCCTCCTCTCATTGCAGGACACCCTCATCCACTTCTCCTTCTGTCTCCCTCTGTTTCACTCCGTCCTCTCCCGAGTCCTTTACAATCAGGCATGTATTGGTCATCAAAGGGGTGATCAGCACGTCAAAGGTTTTTCTTTTTTTTAATCCCCCCCCCCTCCATTTTTTTTTTTACTGTCATTATATATATCTGCGTCACATACTTGATATTCAGTGCACTCATTCTATTTTCCTCTCTCTCTCTCTTCTCTTTCTCTCTCTCCTCTCTCTTTCACTCAGGTCACTTTGACAAGCTCTCTCCCCTCCCACTAGCATTGCAATTAGCATATTAATAAACCACAGTACTGCCAGCAGTGAGAGGGAGAGAGAGGGAGAGACACACATACACACACACACACGCACGCAGAGAGACAGAATAAAATTCCTTCTGCCTGCTTCCTCTGAGGCCCAATTTCTGCCTTTTAGGGGGGGCTTGTTTTGTTCTTAGAGATTTCACAAGGGCATTTTATGCCAGGAGCCTTAGCTGTGGCCAACCAGTACCTGCTCGTCTCCAGACCAGGCATGTAAAGATGTCAGTGGGTTGTGCGTGCCCTGGTAAGTGCTTCTTCTTTTTTTTTTTTTTTTTACCCCCCCCCCCTCTTGTTAATTAACTTAAAATGAAATTAGGTAAAGATACGTTGGGTTTGGTGCAGGAAACTGGGCCTTTGTATCAGCTTGGTACGCAGTCCATTTATTTTGCTGTTTCAAATTTTTCAGAATATTTTTTGTGTAGCTTTTATTTTCATTTTTTCACCTACAGAAGAACTGGTCTGTCTGTCTGTGTGTGTATGGGGGGGGGGATCGGCCGAAAAAATTCCCAGAGTTCCTAAATGCTAGCCAATCAGAAGTGCCTCTGGACTTTTGACCTTAGGTTATAGGTTATAGCAATGGGCTCATTAGCAGAACTTGACAGTGGTCAGTGAACAATGTTAAAGAAAAACCGTCCCAGTGCTTATTGTGGTCTTGTCTGACGCAAATGATTCTCTGAACGTGTTGCAATTTTTAATTTTTTTTATTTTTTTCCGGGCTACGCAGGTCATAATTTTTCCCCAAACGCTGCGCCCCGCTGGAGGTTACTAGAGGTTGTTCCCATTCCTAAAGCCAGCCAATGACCCATTTCGGACCTCATTTGAATGACCTGCTTGTATGTTGATCTCTGCTGGTGATGCTTAACTCTGACAGTGCCGGAGAGCCTAGGTACCGCTAAGTTACCCAGGTGCCTGGGCTGCCTGTTGATCGCCACAGTGCTTGAACCCTGAAGTGTTAAATAATACTGACGTTACACGAAGACCGATATTTGCGTGGAAGAACACTAGAGATACATTTTTGAGTCACCGCAGTCTGGCTTTAAAAGCACTTGAGGTATTGCAGGCTGGGGCACATTTAGTGCAGGGACACATATTTCTTACCACGTTTAGCAAGGACACCTTTCCAAGAGCGCTCTGCGCCGTGCGTATGTCTGTAGGGACTCATTATCCGCCTCTAAAGGAAAGACAAGGGGACATTATCAGGCTATTTAACGCCGTGTCTGCTGGAAGTGCTCAGGAGTTAATCAGACACCCTACTCGCCCCTCGGGGAAAGATGTATATTGGTATCAGCAGGCTGTATTGACATATGTGCTTTATGATTGTTTTGGGTTGTAGTCTGTGGATTGTGCAGTGCAATGTTTCCTATAAGGGCAATACTTATCCTGTTGTTACATTATATTTGTGAATAAATCTGTATTTTATTTGTTTACTTTGTGTAAAACTCCTGGTTAAACAAACACAATTTCTTACCATATGGATTCATTTTTCGTGACGCTTGTCCCAGCAGGTAACTATAGTTCAGACCAAAAGATTGTGGCTAAAACTGTGTACTTACTATTCACTATCTCTTAACAACATTACCTGAGTCTACAGGGAAGTCTTATTTTCCAGTGTTTATTGTAATCCAGAAGGAGTATGTATTCGCATGGCCCTGTAACCTCCTTGGTGCTATAATAACATAGTCTCCTACTAAATTAAGGGGGACATCATACATTTCATTTGTGTAGTGATTTGTATTTCCTGGTAAAGTGATGCAACTGTGTATTACTAGTCAAGTAGGAGGGTCCACACTCATAGTAACACAAAGGCACAGATAGCCTAATGTATACAAATTATTACATTATTTATAATGAAAAAGAGATTCATTGTGATGTGCTAGTTTCACAACAAGATTGCTGTCTGGCACCTTTCGGTGAGAAAACATTTGTGTAAGTGTTTATTTAAAATGGGAGGATTTAGTAAATAAGTGATTATTTTGTACCAGGTTTTACTGTTGCAGTCCACATGCTAAATGAAAATAGTAACAGTTGTGATGCCTATAGTAGGAGGGTTGGATGGTAAAGCAGTATGGGGGAGATGTATCAAAGCTTAGCGAGAAATAAAGTGGAGAGAGGCAAAGTACCAGCCAATCAGCTCCTAACTGTCACTTTACAGGCTGTGTTTGAAAAATGACGCCTAGGAGCTGATTGGTTGGTACTTTCTCTCTCTCTCTCTCCTCTTTATCTCTTTCCAAGCTTTAATACATCTCCCCCCTATGTGACATACGGATTCAGTGAAATCACGTATGAATTGAGGCGCTGAATAGGTGGTTATAACTTGTCGGGATTGTTGTAAACAAGGAAGTGCGATCTTCAGTGAAAGCACAAAGAATTCTTTGCTTTGCCTGCTATCATGTGCGCAGTTATTAAGCCTCCATAAGTAAACACTGTCTCCACGTTCCTGCCTGTTATTGGGAAGTTTAGGAGTCGCTGGGTTCCTGCAGTACACAAGATTGTTTTGTTGTGTGCTTGCAGCGGGAACGCCGTGGCTCAGCAATGAAATGTTTGTGTTTGGCAGAGACGTTTGGCCTGTGGAGTTATGGGAGCAGACATGTGGCTTGAGATGTGCTCAGGTTATGGGTTACACATCTCCTGCAGTCCAAACTCATTCTGCCAATAATTGTGAGGCACCTACATGGGTATTTTCACCTTCAGGTGACTAACTTATTAAGGGTATGCCATTTTCAGATGGCTTACATGTCAGATCTCTACAAATACTGTCTCTCTAGCTTCCTTCTGTGCTTTTAAACCATGTTTTTATATAATCACGTTAAGCACAGTTGTTTATTTTTGATACATTGGGGAATTACACAAAGTTCCTGTCTGGATGTAATTGATACCAATTCAGAAAGCACACAGCAGAACTATGTGAAACGCCAGGGCAACAACAACAAAAAAACAGCATCACCTGATATACATGCAGCGCTGAAAAGCACAGAAAGAAAAGAAAGATAAAGCGTGACACGTTTTAAAGTTGCAGGATGGCATATACAAGGTAGTACATGAAAGTCATCAGAATCTGAAAAGCCTTTATTCCTGCAGTAATTACTATTGCCTTTTGAAATCGATCGGTCAGAGCTGTCGATCACGGCGCTTTTGAAAATCCAACGGGTAGTAAAGTTACCCCTTGGTATCTATCACAAAAAAAAAAAAAACAGTAAGTGGGTGGAGACAGTTCATTGAGTTCAGAAAAAAAACATATCTAAAAGTTGGCAAAAAGATGTTGTTGTTTAGCAGGTGCTGTTTCCCTCTAAACTCCTATTCCACTTGTCTGGCATCAGAATAATATTGTATCAGCCATAGACATCAATGGAAGTACCCCTAGCGCAAACCAAAATAATTCTTCATTGGGTTCATCAGGCTGTAACATTTGAACAGAACATCTCTCAGACATGAGAGGGTCATTGTTTTGTTCCACTAAAAAGCATTTTAGCTACACTAAGCATTATAACAGCATATTAAAGAGACACTACCTATTATCTGGTAGAAGTGGGTTGTTTCAAGTAGCAAAACATTGTAAATAACACTGGTTATATAAATAAGCCAGTGTATCCTTTTTTTGATCCGGTCACACCGCTCAAAGCCGCCTATATTGTCATCTAAGTATTGCCTAGTCCGCTAATCTATAGCAGAGACCAAAGACGCCTGCTGTAGAAACCTCTCTTCCCAGTGTCCCTTATGCATACCGGGCTTTGCTTTACTTGCAGTTCTGGCGGAAGCCTTTATAGATTCTGTCTACAATGTCATCCTTCAAGGATGTTTTGTATCTGTGATTCCTTTTGCAAACAATACCGTGCATCCAACAAGAATATAATTCCCGAAAATGGAAACAGCGTGGCGTACAGAGGCAGCTTGCAAGAAAATATTCATCATAGACGAGTAATAGAAAAATGTTATTTTTGCACAGAGAAACATTTGCCCTCACATGTAACAGCACATGTGGGAGCTGTCATACTGCACGTGTGTAATTAGAATCTGGGGTGGTGCCGCGAGTCCGCATCTGCGGTTTGTCACTGCGGAATGGAACATAGCTTTATTTTCATGAGGGATTTTCCGACTGCCACTCTAAATACTGAGGGGGGGTTTTCTGATGATTTCTGAGGTTTGACATACAGGGAATAGAAGCAGTTACAAATTGCTGCTTTAACGGCTGTGAATACGATGTGTGCTCCAGGTAATAGTGAGAGACCATTGATTTCGGTAGAGCTGCATTTTCCAGCAGTGTTTTTATCCGGCAGGCTAAATCGCTGTCATCAGCAATAGCCAGCAGATCGCTAGAGGAAAATCGCAACTGTGACATCTTCCCATAACATTAAATGGATATCTATGGGAACATATTTTCAGCAATTTTCAGCTGTGATTTTTACTGACTCCTGGAAAGAAAGCCAGTATTACCCAGCGCTACAAGAGCTGATCCATCACAGTGCTGTACATAACATTGCAACACACTACTTCCATTCATGCCGCTTGGACATGGTTGTCTGAACCACATAAACATACCTGTATTTTAATGTGCTGTTAAATCCCTTTAAGTGGATGCAGCAAGTGGTTCTCCAGCCAGTGGCACCTTCTGTTGTAGCACTAACAGCGTCCGACATCAACATAGTGTGCAACTCAGAATCAGGCTCTCCAATTCTCAATATAGGCCCTGGATCACTTTCAGCCCCATGGTCATGTGGCCCTTTATCCAGCACAGCAGAAGAGCAGTGCATCCTCCCAAATCCCATCTACTTGTATGCAGTCGGGAAGCCGGCGGACCTGATCCCGACGACCGGCTCCCCGACTGCTTAATCCCGGTGAGGGTTAAATGACAGGCGTCTAAATCTAGACGCCTGTCATTTTACTGACGCCGGGAGACCGGTGCCCGGCATCCCGATCGAAGGGAAGCCGGGCACCGAGTGCGGATAGCCGTAGGGGGGGAGGGTTAGGTTTAGGGTTACTGGCGGGGACTTGGGGTTAGGCACCCCCCCGGGAGGTTAGGTTTAGGCTAGGGGAAGGGGGGGTTAGCGTTAGGCACCCTAGGGGGGAGGTTAGGGTTAGGCACCCCCAAGGGGAACTTAGGTTTAGGCAGCGAGGAAGGGGGGGGTTAGGTTTAGGCACTTCGAGAGGGGATTAGGGTTAGGCACTGGGAGGGAAGGTTAGGGTTAGGCACTCCTAAGGGAGGGTTAGGGGGTAGAATTAGATTAGACAATACTTACCTTGGACGATCAGGATTTCCTCCTCTGCCGGGATGCCGCTGACGGGATTCCAACCGCCGGGCATGGGTCCTGCGGTAAATCATACCGATTCCCATCTACTTGCTGTTGATTGTGGTAAATCGCGTCATCATGGTCCTGCCACCATTGCTGCATTATGCGAAATGTGTTTCTCTTTAAAGGTAAAATTATGTATTATGCTGCTTTAAACCTATTGTATTTGTTACAAATCCCCATGCCAAAAGCAATGGGGAAAAAAATATTTTTGGATGAGAATAGAGTGGGAATTCCGAACAACGTACAAATGTGCACTACCATATGGTGAGCTATCAGCAGATAGCATTGATCCACCATGGTGCAAGTTTAATGTTATCTTTTTGTGTTTTTATTTATTTTTTCACATTGTCACTTTTAGTTACTAAATAGCCACCAATATTTCTTTCCATCTCTCCAGGGGAAAAGTAGCTTTTATTGGAAGAGGAATTTTATTGGTTTCTTTTAACCAACATAAACAGTGGCACATTCCATTCTTCATATAATAGATATAATATCCCCACAAATGGCAATTTCAGAAGTACTTATAAACATCTCCCTAAACTAGAATACAAGTTTATATCGCAAATTAAGCCCAGTTTGCTGCAGACGCCCATAAAGAAGGGTGTGCGACAGGCACTGCCATCAAGAACACAAGGCCAAGGGGGAAGCACAGTCACTACCCCAGTGGGGTAGCTGGCAGAGGCACTCGGTGAGTGCCTAAGTCGTGGGTTTTTATGGAGGAGAACGCCGAAGTGCCCTGCCACGGGATGTAGTCCGGAAGCCGACGGTCTAAATACAGACTGCCGGTTTCCCGACTCTCTAATCCCGGCGTGGTACTAATGACAGGTGCCAGAAGACCGACGCCCGGCATACTGAACAAAGGTAAGCTGGCTGCGGTCAGCCGCAGGAAGCCGCGGGGTGGGGGGGGGGGTGTTAGGTTTTAGGGCTCCCGGGAGGACTTAGGGATAGGCACCCCCCGGAAGGGTTAGGTTTAGGCTAGGGGAACGGGGGGTTGGGTTTGGGTACCCCTGGGGGGGGGAGGTACCCCCGGGAGACTTAGGTTTAGGCTGCAGGGAAGGGGGGGTTAGGTTTAGGCACTTTGGGGGGATTTAGGGTTAGGCACTTTGGGGGGATTTAGGGTTAGGCACTTGGTGGGGAGGTTAGGGTTAGGCACCCCTAAGGGAGGGTTAGGGGGTAGAATTAGGTTAGCGACACTTACCTTTTGATGATCGGGATTTTCACCCTTGCCGCACTGACGCTGCTACAGCCCTGTCCAGTGCAGTGGCCCACGAATGACATTAAACGTTGTGAGTGTGTGAAGGTGTTTCCATTAAAGTGATGTTGCTAACACAATTTTAGTTTACATGCCAGATTGTGAATTCGTCTATAGGTTTCCTATCAGTAAACAGCGGGCAAACTGCTTTTGCATAGGGAGGCTTATTTTTACCGCTGCAATACCGGTTGTGTTATTGGCATGTCATGGTGGCAGTAACCAATGAAATGATAAAAAGGCAAGCAGGTTCACGCCTAATATGCACATCTGCAAAAGCAAGGCCAGCGAAGTGGTAAGTTAACCCTTACTGCCCTAGGTCTGTATTGCTCAGCTGTCCCGACAGTAGTTTTTTCTGGAATCGCAGCAATATTATTTTTATAGAGGCAATGAAGAAACGTACATGTCGCTGGGAATCGGTGACCGGTAGATGGTCAGGTCCCTCTATTCGTCAGAGCAGTTTTGGTTCTAAAGCGATACCTTGTATGTTGTCACCCTGCATAACATGAAACAACCACCAGTGCACTTGATGTAATGCCCCTTTGCCACTGCTCGCTCGTGTGACACTTGCCGTGCCTTGTGCGTACGTTGCAGTATGACCGTAGTCAGGCTACGCCAAGCAGACACAAAATACTTTCACTCTACTCAATGGTACGAAACTAGATCTTTGTTAGAAGATACCCCAATTAATCTGCCAAGACCCTCCTCTGCGGTCCAATCTGACAGAAATGCCGACCATGCCTGCTGATTTAGATATAATTTACTTAACCCGTTTAATATTTAAAATGTATAAATTGCTGATTTTTGTTTTAAATGCCAGGTACTTTATTCATTGATTTTGTGTAACTGCCAACTATTGTATCTCCTATATACATTATTACTGTTATGGTACGATTTTTTAAAAATTTTTATTTGCTACTTTTTGAATAAAAATAAGTTTAAAAAAAAAAAGAAAAAAAAAAAAGAGAGCGGGCAACAGGTTTATTGGTTCACGGGTGACTTTGCCATTCAAACACTAACCCATGTTAGTGTATTAAATCAAATCAAGTGCACAGCCTGCAGCTTAGTATGTGGGTAGAGGAAGTGTACTAGTATAAGGATCTATCCACGTTCCCATGGTGTCTTGTCTGTAGGCTGCACATGACGTCCTTTTATCCTGACCACAGTTCACGCCACAACACATGAACGCTCATCTGAATGAGATCTTATAATGCTTATCCTACTTATTTATTTTTTATTATGGTCGTGGTATACGCTCTGAGGCTACTTGCTTAGGCTGTCTTGTGTGTATGTGTACTGTGTGTATGTGTACTGTGTGTATGTATACTGTGCAAGCTCACACAAATGCGGCCAATGCTTAAAAATCAGGCTTGTTCAGCATTGATTACTGTTGTCGTTTTAAAACTATCGGTCAGACCCTCCGATGAACAGATGACCCGTTAGTAAATATACCTCCGAGAACATGTGTAACTGATGCAGCGGCGAGCGCGTAGCGAGATGCGCCCAGCTTTGTATATGTGTAGCAAGATGCGCCCAGCTTTGTATATGTGTGGAATTGCGGTCTTTGGGCCTGATTCAGCGAGGGATGCAAGGGAGAGAACGCACGCGCCCGGCCGCTGCATGTATACGCTAATCAAGGCATACGCACGGTAACCGCAGCAGAAGGATGCAGACGCCCAGCAATACATAGTGCCGCCCATCGTCCTTTACTCAGTGCTCAATCTGTATGCAGGATAGCGCAAACATTGGTAACATCGAGAACCATCGGACCCAGACACAGGATGACCTGACCTGGCGCAGGATTTGGGCCACTTCCTGCATGCATCGAGTCGTCTGGCTGCGTATGCCGCCGCACTGCCTTATAGATGCACGTCCTATAATAGCACAGGCACGCCTGCGTTCGCCCAACCACCTCCTGTCACCACCCACAAACGGCACTTCCTGTCAATCAATATTGGAAGGGTCTGCGTACACACGGCGTGTAGTCTGCGTACCCATACCCGAGCGCACTAGCTAGTTCGCGCATGTGCAGTGCGATGCATGCGCAATGCAAAAACATCGGCCGAGTGCGTGTGTTCTCACCGTTGCGTCCCTTGCTGAATCAGGCCCTTTGTCTGTGGACATTTCTTTTGAGCAATGTACGCCCATTTAACTTCCAACTGTATTAATTTCATGCTGTTTCCTGTCTTTATATAGCTGAATGTGTTACACACAGGGGCGGGAGTTGTATTACTAAATAACCTTTTCAAAACGCAGCTATTCACTTAATATTAATTACCATAGCTTTATGAAGCCAAACTTAAAAAATGATGAAAGGTACATATACATATTTCTCACTGGCAAAGTCCAGTAGAACAAAGGGAGCAATGTACCAAAGAATGATCTGTCATAATCGACGACTATCGGCAAAATTCGGTTTTTGGTGCTTTAAATCCCGAGACCGAAAATCCCCCAAAACATCAAAAATCTGCCTTTGTTTTGGCAATTCACTCTTTATTACATTCCCTCCTAGGTTTTCATTCCCCGTTTGTGCGATCTCTCCTGAAAGCGTGGAGGTAGAGAGCAGATAGCCGCTGTCAATTTAGCATTGAAAATCTTTTCTGTGAAAGACAAAAAAAAAATAAAACAGGCTGATCCAGTAGAAATTCCACGCAAATCACACACTAATCAATCCCACTGGGAACCAACATTCAGAGAGGCTCACGTCATTGGACCGTTCCCCGCATGTTGCTTTAAATCACATTTTGTCTACAAGCAGTAACTAATCTCTGATGTTTGAAACAAAAACTGTTCCGACTCTCAGGATGGTCTTTACAAAAATGCTATTTTTTAATTATTCATTGGGAAGATGAATATGGCATTAGACTACATCTGGTATCGGGCATCTTGGAATGGCTCGGCCCATAGAGAATAGTTTGTCATTCCGGTCCAACAATCTAAGAACAGCTCAGTCTGGCAGCCATGCTGTCTTATCCCCAGACATCTGCGCGGTCGCCAAGTAAAAAAGAAATTCTTCATTGTTTAAAAATGATGATATTATTAAAGGGACACGCAGGTGTTTCTCCCTTCATGCAGCTTTAATGTAATGGTTTGCGCATACTGTAATGCAAGGCTTACTGCATTGTTCTGTATTTACAGGATTCCTCCCAGGTTTTTCACAAAGGTCTCTATGGCGACCTAACCAGTAGAGGTATTTGTTTTAAATGCCCTTGGATTTCACTCAAAGCTGTTGATACAGTTTTATCCAACACACAGAACGGTGCAACAAATGTAGACAATTCTGCGTAAGAAATACTGGGCCGTATTCAATTAGTAAATAATTGTATTTATTTAGTTACAGCCTGTGGCAGCCCGCAATACGCACGTAGGCTGCACTTAGAGTGAATTTCTGTTCCAGCCAGAGAGAGGCTTGAACAGAAATCCACGATGTGTCCGTACCGTGGGTAGCGCAAATGCCTTAACCCATAGCTCCGGGTACTTATCCCGGAACCCATGGATTAACGCGCGTTAGCGCCAATGTTACCACGTGGGGTAAAGGAGTTTGTGATTGAATAGCCTGGAGCGTAAAAACCAGAGGCTACCACCCTTTTCCTCACACGGTAAATTACCGGAGCTAAATTGAATCCGGTCCATAAAGAACTAAATAACTATAAAGGTTGGTAGAGATATAAGAGCAGCGTAGTTAGTAAAAGTTTCAATAGGGTACTACAATAAATTAAAGTTTTCTGAATGTGTAAAGTTACTTTAACTGGTTCATGTTAATATTATGTTAGTGGAAAGATCCTCAGAGATAGTACATGGGTATAATCAAGTAGACTAAAAAAAACAACACATTTATTATCTTTCTGTAAGAAACACGTTAGTGTCATATGTTCCCCCACTTGTGTGCCCGGAACCTCTTATCACTGTTAGCATTTAACTGCTCTGATTGGTCCTCTACTACACAAGGATGCATAGTACTTTACATGAGCTGAAATAATCTTTGTTGTTACTAATTTTGTAACACTATGAGGCCATAGCAGGCCAAGCTAAGCTCCGTACCCACAGCGCTGAGGTAAAAATAAATTTGCTACCTGGTAGCCATCGATGACCGAGAACCATCAGATCTCCCAAACCATCAACCATCAGTGGCAAACCATCGATGGCCATCCTTATTCTAGTCCTACTGAAATGCACCTAAAATGACATCAAGCAAGCATTCAAGGCAGGAAGGAAAAGTAAAAATTCTCAGCAACCTGTTGTTTTATAGGCATACTTATTTTGTGCTTCTTTTGTTAACACAAAACGCCTCATGCTTCAGTAATGTCACTGTTGCCTAGCACATTAATAGACTACATTCTCATCAATAGCCTTACAGCCCACAAAATGGCTCCCCTCCGTTATGTACAGGTGATGTCCCCCTTTAAATGTGGTTTCTGCTGTTGTCAGCACTGATCTGTTTCTCACAGTCATGGCTATTTGGTGTTTGAGGTCTGATAACATATACTGGTAGTCTATTCACTTCCACTGTCCTCAGGGCCTGATTCAGACCCGCTCACGAGCGCTGAGCCGTCTGGGGCCGGCCCCACTGACATCACTAGTGATGTCAGTGGGAGTGCTTTTGGTTCTGATAGAGCCAAAAGCACTCCTGGGCTTGTGGCAGCGAGACCCTACCGCAGGGTCTCGTCGCAAGCCCGATGGTCGCGATGGTCTTGACCATCGCGACCATCTTTTTGGCCGCTCACATAGGCTGTGGGTGGTCACCCACAGCTATGTGAGCGGCCAGGAGGCCGCTCCAATATTAGGTAGGAGGGCCCTGATTCAGAGCGAGCGCTCTTGTCAGAGCGTCCGGCTCTGAATCAGGCCCTCAGTGTGCTGAATGGGAAAGGGAGGACCTCAGTTCCCAGTATCTATATATAACTCAGCTGATGATGTGTGAGAGGAGAAACAAGACTGTCTGATTCCCTGCATGTCTATAGCAGAATAACTGCAATGTAATGTTGGAAGTGATGTAAGTCAATGGCAAATCCGGGTAACATTTAAGACAAAGGAAAGATACTAGATACTCATCTGTGTCTCACCCTATTGTATAGTAGCCTGCCTGCCTATCCTGTTATATTCATATGTAAGTCTTTAGCCAGCCACTGCTATACTCACTTGTGGTGATGGAAACTACTGTGCAACCTTCCTGCAGGTACACACGTTTACCACTAGGGGTAGATTGGGAAACTCTGGGTCTAAGCAAAGTAACTGACAGACAGGGGGCCCGATTCAGACCCATTCGCTAAGCTGCGGACACACGCTATGGGCGATTATTGCACGTATGCGTCAAAGTACGCATGCGCGAACCAGTCACTGCGTCCGGGAATCATGCGCTCGTCCACAGACTGGGCGCTATTTTGAGTGACAGCACTGTTTGTGGGTGGTAACGGGAAGGTGCTGTGAACGCAGGCATGTCTGGGCGTCAGAACTGAGTTTTAGGGGTGTGCATAATTAGCATGGAAGCATCATTGTACACGTCACTTGGTTGTATTTCAGCCTGCAGTGCTTGCGGTGGGGTAGGGTCTACCTCAAGCGCTGCGTGCAGCTCCGATGGTTCTCAATGTATCCGATTAATCACACACTTCCTGGAGATGACGTGTACTAAGAAAGAAAGGTGGGTGTCTCTATACTAGCGTGTGTCTGCTCTGCCGTCGCTCTCTAAGGCATAGAGGGCGTCCTTACCCCAGACAGTGCGATCACGGAATTTGCATGCCCAGCCCCTTTTGGATGCGTGAGAGCGCAGCTTAGCGTCCGGGTCTGAATGAGCTCCAGGGACCATCTGTGGGCGGCAACAGAGTCGTGACTCAAACATTTTCGCAGTGTGTCTCTGACTGCGTCTGCGATCCTGTACGCAGTAAAACTGCTTCCAGCATCTCAGATACGGCGACCAGTCAGACCATAGGGTTACTCAGAAGTCCAATAATCGACTGATCTGCGTCCGATGGTGCGTCCTTATGCGCAGTCACTTGGAGTAAGTTTGTGGAAAATACATTTAAATAGATTTTTTTTTCACCCCATTTATATTTAATTCCTAATATAATGTACATGGTGCACAGATAAGGCAGGAGATACTTAGGGCCTCATTCAGAGGCGGTTGGAGGATGCAAGCAGTCGCTCAGAAACTGGGCGGCCACTTGCATCCTGACCGCCCGCCTCTGTTGCGGTCGTTAGGCTGTGGGTTAACACCCACAGCTCTAACGACCGCTCGGGTGATAGTCGCGATGGTCAGAGACCATCGGGGCTTACGACGAGACCCTAGGGTAGGGTCTCCCTTGTCGTAAGCCCTGGAGAGCTTCTGGCTCTGTCTGAGCCGGAAGCTCTACACTGACATCACTAGTGATGTCAGTGGGGCCTCCCCCAAACGGTAGGCATTCCCATGGGAACGCCTCCGTTTGGGCTGCCACCCCCCCGGCCCGCCTTCCAAACGGGGCAAGCTGTCAATCAACATCGACAGCTCGCCCCCTTTGGATCGAGACCCGCTACGACCAGCGCTGTCGGTCGTAGCGGGTCTCACGCATGTGCACGACGGCGCCGTCGTGCGCATGCTCTGTGGGGGGCCAATCGACCCGGTCCGAGCGCATCGGCGCTTATGACCGGGTCTGAATGACCCCCTTAGTTCTTTGGACCGTTCAGCACATTGATGCTCTGAGAAAACAGTTTAACTTTCATAGATTGAAAGCGACATTATCACAAAGTAAAATGTTATATGATAATAGTAAAATCAGCGGATTGTGATATGTGGGTGAACAGGACTGAGAGACGTCACAACTTGCCAAAGGGAATCTAAAGATGAATTCAACTCAAAATCCATTTCTCTCCCCATAGTAGTCATCCTCCCCTGTAGACCATTACCATTGGGGCTACTGCAGAACCATGTTCTAGTCATCTCAGTAAGTGCAAATGTGAGGCAACAAGCAGGGTCCCAGGGGAGAGACCCCACTATGGGCTGATATACGGTGTTGCAATCACAGCTGCAATTTCCTATGCTGCGGAGGAGCCATTGTTTGTAAGATATCACCCTCCCCTCACAGCACCGATTCGCCCACTGGTGCCATTACAAGCAGCACCGCACATGGGCACACATTAGCAGCCCACACGCAGGTTCTCCGATAATCATACGTGAGCAATCTTACGGTCGCGCAGCGTGGGCAACTGGACTGAGACGCTTTAACCATCTTAAGTCAGTAGGGGATCACAGACGCCTGCTGCGACCCATCTCCAGAACGGCACCGACCCCCGCCTGCGTTTTGCCGACCACCTCCCCCGTTTCCTCCAGTAAACGGCTCCTTCCTGTCAATCACACCACAGTCCTTGAAGGTAAAGCATGCGTACAGGTTTGGAGAGGGGGCATGCACCGATAAAAATCAGAACAGCGTACATCTCTGAATGAGGCCCAGTGCTTCTACCTGAGCTTGAGCTACCTGTGCATAACTGCCTATCTCACCCTCTGCATTCCGGCTTCTGCCCCCAACATTCTCCTCAGTCTGTACTCACAAAAGATCTACTTACAGCAGAGTCCTAGGGTGACTTCTCCATCGTCGTCCTCCAGGACATCTCTGCTGATTGGCTGATCACTCTCTTCTCCTGCAAATCATCCTTCACTACATTAACCATTGTGCTACACTTCATGTCTGCTCCAGTACCTACCCATACAGCTACTTCACCTCTAACATCCTACCCTCCACTTCTAGTATTTGCCGGGTATAACAAGGCTCTGATCTCTGGGCCTGATTCAGACCCGCTTGCGAGTGCTGAGCGCTTGCAAGCGGGTCGATGTTGGGCCAGTGCGCATGCGCACGACGGACCAGGCTCCGTCGTGCGCATGCGCGGGACCAGGATAGCTACGGGCAAGCCGTCGCTATGGGTCTCGCTACAAAGGGGGCGTGCTGTCGATGGTGAGTGACAGCATGCCCCCTTTGGTGGTCGTGCCGGGGGCGTGGCTGGCAAGACGGAGGCGTTCCCATGGGAACGCCTACCGTCTGGGGCCGGCCCCACTGACATCACTAGTGATGTCAGTGGGAGTGGTTTCGGCTCTGATAGAGCCAAAAGCACTCCAGGGCTTGCGGCAGACGAGATCCTACCACAAGAGTCTCGTCGCAAGCCTGATGGTCGCGATGGTCTTGACCATTGCGACCATCTTTTTGGCCGCTCGCTATAGCTGTGGATGGTCACTTACAGCTATGCGAGCGGCCAGGAGGCCGCTCTAAAATCAGGAAGGACGGCCCTGATTCAGAGCGAGCGCTCTGTCAGAGCGTCCGGCTCTGAATCAGGGCCTCTGCTTCTTTCACAGTGCACCTCTTCCTTTGGTGAGTTAATTCACTAGGTCAGTCCCCAGTACCACCTCTTTGCTGATGACAACCAAATCTCCCTCTCGTCCCCTGGCATCACGTCGTCTCCTCTTTCCTGTGTGACCGTCTTCACATGACTGTCCAAATATTATCTGTGATCTCAATGGTGGTGATTCAATTAAATGTGCCTCTCCTCTGCTTTACTGTTTACATCCAGTCTGTCTCCCGACCCTGTTGCTTCCAACTTTGAAATATTGTAAAAATACGTCCCTATCTTACCCAACATGCTGCTAAGACTCTTATCCACTCTCTCATCATCACCAGTCTTAATTACTGCAACCTGCTGCTCTTTGGAATTCCCATCAACGATCTACCTTGCTTCAATCTAACCTAATTGCTGTGCAAAGCTGATCAAGTTATTTGTGACTTCATATCCACAGCCCTGCTCAGTCTAAACCCCTCTTTCTTGTTTACTATATCCTCCGAAATCCTATTTAACACCAACACCCCTTCCTAAATCTAAATCCTCCTCTGAAATTATTTGTGCTCATAGATCTACCACTGACCTGTGCTTCACATGCTCCCTGACAACCATCTTTTAATCATGCCCCCGAACTTATCCCTGCCACACCTGATCAAACTCCTCCTCCAGTAGCCTACCCTACTCCTACCTACAGTATGTAACTCTAGTGCACCCTCATACATACCCTACTCCTACCTACAGTATGTAACTCTAGTGCATCCTCATACATACCCTACTCCTACCTACAGTATGTAACTCTAGTGCATCCTCATACATACCCTACTGATACCTACAGTATGTAACTCTAGTGCATCCTCATACATACCCTACTGATACCTACAGTATGTAACTCTAGTGCACCCTCATACATACCCTACTCCCACCTACAGTATGTAACTCTAGTGCACCCTCATACATACCCTACTCCCACCTACAGTATGCTACTGACTATAATGCACTCTCATATCTACCCTACTCCCACCTACAGTATGCTACTCACTATAATGCAATCTCATACCTACCCTACTCCCACCTACAGTATGCTACTCACTATAATGCACTCTCATACCTACCCTACTCCTACCTACACTATACTACTCACTATAATGCACTCTCATACCTACCATACTACTACCTACAGTATGCTACTCACTATAATGCACCCTCAGACATACCCTACTCACACCTACAGTATGCTACTCACTATAATGCACTCTCATACCTACCCTACTCCCACCTACAGTATGCTACTCACTGTAATGCACTCTCATACCTACCCTACTCCCACCTACAGTATGCTACTCACTCTAATGCACCCTCATACCAAACCTACTCCAACCTGCAGTATGCTACTCACTATAAAGCACTCTCATACCTACCCTACTCCCACCTACAGTATGCTACTCACTCTAATGCACCCTCATACATACCCTACTCCCACCTACAGTGTGCTACTCACTCTAATGCACCCTCATACATACCCTACTTCTACCTACAGTATGCTACTCACTCTAATGCACCCTCATACCTACCTTACTCCCACCTACAGTGTGCTACTCGCTATAATGCACTCTCATACCTACCCTACTCCCACCTACAGTATGCTACTCACTCTAATGCACCCTCATACCTGCCCTACTCCCACCTACAGTATGCTACTCACTATAATGCACTCTCATACCTACCCTACTCCTACCTACACTATACTACTCACTATAATGCACCCTCATACCTACCCTACTCCTACCTACAGTATGCAACTCTAATGCACCCTCATACCTACCCTACTCCCACCTACAGTATACTTCTCTAATGCACTCTCATACATACCCTACTCCCACCTACAGTATGTTACTCACTCTAATGCACCCTCATATCTACCCTACTCCCACCTACAGTATGCTACTCACTATAATGCACTCTCATACCTACCCTACTCCTACCTACACTATACTACTCACTATAATGCACTCTCATACCTACCATACTCCTACCTACAGTATGCTACTCACTATAATGCACCCTCAGACATACCCTACTCACACCTACAGTATGCTACTCACTATAATGCACTCTCATACCTACCCTACTCCCACCTACAGTATGCTACTCACTGTAATGCACTCTCATACCTACCCTACTCCCACCTACAGTATGCTATTCACTATAATGCACTCTCATACCTACCCTACTCCCACCTACAGTATGCTACTCACTATAATACACCCTCATACCTACCCTACTCCCACCTACAGTATGCTACTCACTCTAATGCACCCTCATACCAAACCTACTCCAACCTGCAGTATGCTACTCACTATAATGCACTCTCATACCTACCCTACTCCCACCTACAGTATGCTACTCACTCTAATGCACCCTCATAAATACCCTACTCCCACCTACAGTGTGCTACTCACTCTAATGCACCCTCATACATACCCTACTCCTACCTACAGTATGCTACTCACTCTAATGCACCCTCATACCTACCTTACTCCCACCTACAGTGTGCTACTCGCTATAATGCACTCTCATACCTACCCTACTCCCACCTACAGTATGCTACTCACTCTAATGCACCCTCATACCTACCCTACTCCCACCTACAGTATGCAACTCTAATGCACCCTCATACATACCCTACTCCTACCTACAGTATGCTACTCTAATGCACCCTCATACATACCCTACTCCTACCTACAGTATGCAACTCTAATGCACCCTCATACATACCCTACTCCTACCTACAGTATGGTACGCTAATGCACCCTCATACCTACCCTACTCCCACCTACAGTATGCTACTCACTCTAATGCACCCTCATACCTTCCCTACTCCTACCTACAGTATGTAACTCTATTGCACCCTCATACCTACCCTACTCCTACCTACAGTATGTAACTCTAATGCACTCTCATACCTACCCTACTCCTACGTACAGTATGTAACTCTAATGCACCCTCATACATACCCTACTCCCACCTACAGTATGTTACTCACTCTAATGCACCCTAATACCTACCATACTACTACCTACAGTATGCTACTCTAATGCACCCTCATACATACCCTACTCCCACCTACAGTATGCTACTTACTCTAATGCACCCTCATAACTACCCTACTCCTACCTACAGTATGTAACTAATTCACTCTCATACATACCCTACTCCCACCTACAGTATGTTACCCACTCTAATGCACTCTCATACCTAACCTACTCCTACCTACAGTATGCTACTCTAATGCACCCTCATACATACCCTACTCCCACCTACAGTATGTTACTCACTCTAATGCACCCTCATACCTACCCTACTCCTACCTACAGTATGCTACTCACTATAATGCACCCTCATACATTCCCTACTCCAACCTACAGTATGCTACTCACTCTAATGCACCCTCATACCTACCCTACTCCTACCTACAGTATGTAACTCTAATGCAACCTCATACATACCCTACTCCTACCTACTGTATGTAACTCTAATGCGCCCTCATACTTACCCTATTCCCACCTACAGTATGTATCTCACTCTAATGCGCCCTCATACATACCCTACTCCCACCTTCAGTATGTAACTCTAAATCACCCCCATACATACCCTACTCCTACCTACAGTATGCTACTCTAATGCACCCTCATACCTACCCTACTCCCACCTACAGTATGCTACTCACTCTAATGCACCCTCATACCTACCCTACTCCTACCTACAGTATGTAACTCTAATGCACCCTCATACCTACCCTACTCCTACCTACAGTATGTAACTCTAATGCACTCTCATACCTACCCTACTCCTACCTACAGTATTTAACTCTAATGCACCCTCATACATACCCTACTCCCACCTACAGTATGTTACTCACTCTAATGCACCCTCATACCTACCCTACTACTACCTACAGTATGCTACTCTAATGCACCCTCATACATACCCTACTCCCACCTACAGTATGCTACTTACTCTAATGCACCCTCATACCTACCCTACTCCTACCTACAGTATGTAACTCTAATGCACCCTCATACATACCCTACTCCCACCTACAGTATGTTACTCACTCTAATGCACCCTCATACCTACCCTACTCCTACCTACAGTATGCTACTCTAATGCACTCTCATACATACCCTACACCCACCTACAGTATGCTACTCACGCTAATGCACCCTCATACCTACCCTACTCCCACCTACAGTATACTACTCTAATGCTCTCTCATACATACCCTACTCCCACCTACAGTATGTTGCTCACTCTAATGCACCCTCATACCTACCCTACTCCCACCTACAGTATACTACTCTAATGCACTCTCATACCTACCCTACTGCCACCTACAGTATACTACTCTAATGCACCCTCATACATACCCTACTCCTACCTACAGTATGTAACTAATGCACCCTCATACATACCCTACACCCACCTACAGTATGTTACTCACTGTAATGCACCCTCATACATACAGTACCCTACTCCCATCTACAGTATGCCACTCACTGTAATGCAGATGCATACTTACCCTACTCCCACCTACAGTATGCTACTCACTGTAATGCACCCTCATACCTACCCTACTCCAACCTACAGTATGCTACTCACTCTAATGCACCCTCATACCTACCTTACTCCCACCTACAGTATGCTACTCTCTCTAATGCACCCTCATACCTACCCTACTCCCACCTACAGTATGCTACTCATTCCAACTCAGAATCAGGATTGGAGACAAATTGATGTTGCCATTGATCACCAAGGAGTATACTATTTACTAAAGGATGATTTTGGTTGATATTGCAGGGTCTAAATCGCACATTTACTAACAGATGAATTGGGACATAATTTTTTTTAAACAATGACAAAAATTATCTGTTAGTAAATAGGTGATTTTGGGGTATATTTACTGAAAGTCAATTTGGGTCGATGTTTGGTCGATTTTGTGTTTCAGGGTCTAAATCACACATTTACTTGGAGATGATTTTTAAACTTTTAAAAAAAATTGTCAAAAATCATGTTAAAATATGTGTGATTTAGACCCTGAAACAGTATGCTACTCATTCTAATGCACCCTCATACCTACCCTACTCCTACCTACAGTATCCTACTCATTCTAATGCACTCTCATACCTACCCTACTCCCACCTACAGTATGCTACTCATTCTAATGCACCCTCATACCTACCCTACTCCCACCTACAGTATGCTACTCATTCTAATGCACCCTCATACCTACCCTACTCCCACCTACAGTATGCTACTCATTCTAATGCACCCTCATACCTACCTTACTCCCACCTACAGTATGCTACTCTAATACACCCTCATACCTACCCTACTCCCACCTACAGTATGCTACTCACTGAATGTACCCTCATACCTACCCTACTCCCACCTACAGTATGCTACTCACTCTAATGCACCCTCATACCCACCCTACTCCCACCTACAGTACTACTACAGTACTACATGTACTCTACCGCCTATGTCCCTGTATGCCATTTCCCCCCCCCCCTTCCCCCCCTGCCACTGCAGCAGAGATCTGTGGAGCCTTAATAATTATTTACTACATAGCTGGAAAACTTCTGTATGGGGTCAATTCCATTTCATTTAAGATACATTTTATTTTATCATCAAAATTGTTTCACTGTAAATATTGCAGACTTTTCATCTGACAATAAAACTGTTTTGTGTGACAGATGTATGAGCCTTGGCAGATCATCCATGTAAATACACAGCGCGGTTGCATTGTTATGCTTTTTAGCCATGTAAGACACACGCTACCAGATCTCGTATATCTGAAGTCTGATGTACCACCTGTCATCTCAATACGAGCTAAGGGGATTATCACATTCTGCTAGCCGTGCCAGCTCCTATGCTTTCTTTCATCCATCTGAAACCGAGCCAGCAAGTATTGGTCGGAATTAAGGTTAGAAGTTTCGTGTGGCCCATAGAGATGTGTTTATGATACTTAGGGGTAAATTTAATAAAGTTAGAGTTTTCAGAAGTGTAGATGTTGTCCATAGCAACCAGTCAGATTCTACTTAACATTTAACTAGCAGCTTCTAGAAGATAATAGCTAGAATCTGATTGGTTGCTATGGGCAACATCTCCACTTCTAAAAACTATCACTTTGGTAAGTGTATCCCTTACAATGCTCCTGTACACAAATATATATCTGCTGATATAGATGGTTTAATAGATTTGTTATCTGAGGTTCACACTGTGGTCCTCATTCAGAGCCGCTCGCAAAATGCGAGCGCTCGCTCTGAATGAGGGCGGCCGCTTTTCTTTTGAAAGGCGGCCTCCCGGCCGCTCTCTAAGTGTCTCGTCTACCGCAAGCCCCAGGTTGCTTCCTGCTCTAACAGAGCAGGAAGCCCCTACTGACATCACTGGTGATGTCAGTAGGGCCGCCTACAAACGGCAGGCGTTCCTTCAGGAACGCCTCCGTTTATCCGGCCACCCCCCCACCCCGCCTACAAAACGGGGCGAGCAGTCGATCAACATCGACAGCCGCCCCTTTTGTAGCGAGCCCCGGAGCAAGTGCATTTGTCACTCGCTCCGGGGCTTGCGCGTGCGAGCGCTACGCGTGCGCAGGCTCTCACCATTGACCCGCTTGCGAGCGGGTCTGAATGAGGTCCAGTATTTCAGGGCACCTGTGTGTTCCAGGATTCTCACGACGAATCCAGATTTTGATAGTGGGATCTTTTTCTTGGAAAGCTGTAACTGGTAAAAGCTATTGGTCTAGTGTCTTATAACACAGAACAAGTAGATTTGTCTTGTTGCAGGATCTGACCACAACTTTAATAATTTAAATGTAAACTGTGTCAGTTTCTAGACTGAAACACATAAAGACAGGATAGTGTCTATCAGGAATCTGTGCTGGTAATACATCGGGCTGATTCAGTGTCGCACGAAGTTCTGCCGCATTGCGTGCTCGGATATAAATGCATATCTTCGCCTGTTTTCAGGGTTGGATGCACCTATGCGGCCGCACCACCCCAGTACATCAGTGCGCGAAAGTCGCTGTCATGCATTTGCGCCAGTCTTATCCTTGCTGCAAGAGATGTTTCTAACATGAGACGGATCGCTCAGTACACCTCTGAGTAGCCCGTCATACCATCTGCATGCCCAGGGGACACTTATCCTGAGTACGGATTTCCCAATGCCGCCCAGTTACACACACTCATCAGAAAGTGGAGGTGCGGACAGCTGTAACTCACCCGTAGTCGCTCACAGTTGTGTATGCAAAGCTCCAACGCTTGCGCAGTTAATACAAGTCGCGTGTTCCATCCATACATAAAGCTGATCTGCGTATACAAAAAAAAACAGTTTAATAAATACATATGTGTAGTAGAAAAAAAAACCACACCTATAACTAAGTGCCATTGAACAGTCAAGGGTTGAACAACAAGAGAGACCAGAGGGCCTGATTCAGAGCCGGACGCTATTTGGGGACGGTCGTTCTGAAAAAGGGGCCGGATATTTAAATTAAGCGCTCGCTCTTTGCGGTCTGTTGACGCCTCTATGTCTGAACGAGCGAACGAAACGTGCTCTCTATTTTGTAAAGACGCCCCCTGGCCGCTCGCATCATACGTCATCTCCGCTATTTATTTGATTAATCGAGTACATCGAAAGGCGTATGAACTGCTCGCAGTGCGTGTGGTAGCATTTTCCTACCGCAATCATGCGAGCAGTTCAGGCTAAAAGACAAACAAGTGACGTGGCCGATGACGCTGGTTTGTTAATTATGCACACCCTTAAAATGCCCGTTTTGACCGTTTGGCACACCTGCGTTCGGATCTCCACTCCCTGTTTTCAAGCACCTTCCCCTGTTACCACCCACAAACGCCTCATTCCGTCACTCAAATTAGCAGGCATTCGCTATTTTGCGAGCACACGATTTCCGACCGCACTGACTGGTTGGCGCATGCGCATTACAACCCATACGCATGCACAGATGTGCGAACATCGCTCGGAGCGAACGAGCGGCCGCTTACGAACGGCTCTGAATCAGGCCCAGAGTCCTCTTATGCCCTTGTGTATTATCCACCGTTTGTGTGAGCTCTCATACATAAGTGCTGTGCGTAGTCATGAGCTCCTTGCAGCAGAGAAAAGGCTGAGAGCTGGGAAAGTCAGGGGTACAATGCAACATTGCTTCCAACTAGTGGTTTAAAGGGGAGAAAAATCCCCCCCCCCCAGCTGCATTGCAATCTTTATAGAGCTTGGCCAGAGAACTAGGCAGCAACTGGGGCATACCTGGCCAGAGAGGGCGCTGTAGAGAAGGCCCTTCTGGGACACTCTCTTGGGCCAGTTATGTGTCAGTACTGCAGAAGTAGGGATGGACATCGATGGTCGATGTTTGCTGACCATCGATGATTTTCTTACAATGTTTGTGCTTTCATCATTTGACAGCAGCATTTCGATGTTTGCTGCCCATAGATTGGTAATCATTCAATGGTGTTTCGATGGTGGCTTCTTTTCTTTAAATACTAAAAGCTATGCCTCCCATGGTGGCTGTGTGCGGTGTCTCTGCATGTGATGATCTCCATGGCTCATGCTGCTGGGATCGTTGGAGGCTGTCTCTCACTGCCTCAGATGTGACCCTCAGTCCCTCCCCTCTCTGCTAGCTCTGATTGGCTCCATGAGGCAGTGAGAGCCAATCAGTGTTCAGCCCTGGTCCTGCGATGGTTAGTTACCATTGCATCGAAAGATTCAATGGTGGAAGCACTGCCATCATATGATGGTGGGCTTCCGATGTCCATCCCTATGCAGAAGTCTTTGGCAAAACGCTATGAATATTGCAGTGGAGCTGGGGGTTTCCATCCCTATCAGAACAGGAAAGCATAGTACCTGTAAAGTGTATTTATCATTTCAGGCAGGGTGTAAGTGACTTTTATGTTCTTTTGTTCTCTTCTGCATATTCCTGTGTAATTTAGGTTGAAGTAAGGTGGAGGAGGATAGAACCAATCTGGGCCAATCCATATTATAGGGTTCTTGCACTCATAGGCAATTTTACACCCACCCAGGATACTTTTTTCGTGTGTGAAATACTGCATGCCATGATGGGTTACCATATATTGATAGCAGACATATCGGGGCTAATCTGGGAGTAAAGCAAAAAAAAAAAAAATAAAGCAAGTAAAGTAACTTCACTTGGATAAACCATGTTGCACTGCAAGAGGTGACAATTCTATGCATGCTGGGTACATAGTGGCTGCAATTTACATTTGGCTTTGGACACATACCTCTCAAATCTAAATCTCTCTGCGCATTTTACGTCTGCCCCCCCCCCCCCCCCCCGCAGTATAGCCTGGTTTTACCAAGGTTCAAACCGGCCCGTTATACACATGCAAGTATGCAGGGCCTCCGAAACGGGGGGGGGAATTGATTACCCAGGCTTGCTGGAGTGCCCATGGTCCACTGCTCCCCCCCCCCCTAGTCCCCCCTAGAGCAGCAATGCAGCAGTCTCCCCTGCCGGCACCTGATAGGAGGGGGAGAGCAATCGCATGGACTGTGCCCCCCCTTTCTGGATCTGCCCCTGGCTGAGGGGGACAACAACACCACTTATATTTTTTTAAGGGGGTTTGGCCATGTCTCTTTGCAATAGGCCACACTCTCTTGTCACTACCCGGACTCAGCCAGACTCCCTACAGAACTGCAAGCATGGTATATTTGAATCCTGCCTTAGTAACATCTGCTCCCTACATTTGAAATAAATATATGGGTTTACTGGATGGGTTCTGCGCTGCCACCCTGTGGTCATACATTGCACTGGATTTATTTAATTTTTACTATTTTTGCATTATTTGGACAATATTTATGGACTTCCAGGCACCTGTGATTACCACCACTTTCACCAAAGTGCACAAGCACAGTAAACTGTTGGGCTGATTCAGGGTGGTGCAGAGTGCGGCTGCTTTGTGTGCTTGGGGATAATTGCAGATCTTCACCTGTATTCTGAGTTGGCTGCACCGCCCACGCCTGTCCTAATATGTAAGGGGCCGTCATCACTATCAGTGCACATTTGCACCAGCGTATCCTTGGTACAAAAGATCCACCTGAGATTAGGTGGGTATTGGCATCTGCTCACCTCTGAACAGCCTAAAATGACATCTGTATATACCAACAACACGCAAACGGAACACATACCCTCTGTGCAAATGTCCTGTCGCTTGCCGGTTACGCCTCAAGGGGAGGTGCAGTTGGAATGCTCAATCGCTTGTATTTGCATATGCCCATCCCCCACCTCATATACATGCTGAAAACCCCAATATTCGGCCACAAAGCAGACTTGCTGTGAATGAGCCCATGTGTTCTCAATTTTTCCCAAATCGCAAATTCTCCAATCAACATCTAAAGTGGGAAATGGATTCCTTGGATTGAGCTTATAGGGGCAGATGTATGAAGCTCTGGGAAGTGATACAGTGCAGAGTGATAAACAACCGACCACTCAGCTCCCAACTGTCATGTTACAGGCTGTGTTTGAAAAATAACAGTTGAGAGCTGATTGGTTGGTCGTTTATCACTCTCCAACTTATCACTTCCTAGAGTTTCATACATCTGCCCCATCATCTTATGCTAATGTAAAGATCCGCCCGTCTATGCTGAAGATCCACGTGTCTGCATGTGGAAGCCCATTCCTTGCTGGTAATAAGCAACTGGTAATAAATAACATCCCGCCCACATGCCTCTATGTCCGAGCACCCAATGCTACGTGCAAAAGATCCTGCTGGGACAGGTGTCTCACATCTCTGTCTGCACACTGTGAACAAGCAATGCTCCCACAGCTACCTGCGATCGTATGGTCACTGCCCAGGAACGCCCATTTCACAGAAAGTAGAGCAGGCGGTGAATAGATGCCGTATGCATGCGTGCAGCATCTATTCACAGAGTGAGGAACTGGCGGCATATCCAGGAGCGCTGGGCATGCCACCTGCATGACGAAAACAGGGGCATGGCTCCTAGGTATGGCATTTACAGCGAGGACATGCCCCTTGCTGCTAAGCCATGACCCATAATTTTGGGCACCTTTGCAGCAATAAGAAATTGTTATTCGTGGGAATGTATCCAAATACACATGCAGGAACAGGGGATCCTAAAAGAGCATGTCAATGCAATGTGTTATAAAGGATCGCATTTGCAGTCACTTGGCTTCTGTATCAGGACCCTGCTGCATTACTGCTCATGTGCGGTCGGCCGTTGCCGGGGCGGGTTCCGGCGGAACTCTATCCCTGTAATTTTGGCTACAGTGACTAAAGCCATCTTCAGAAGACTTTAGCTGCCGGGCCAAACTACCTAATGGTTTTCAATTCCTGCGCTTAGTAAATCTGATGCACAACAGAATAAAAAAAATAAAAAGACTGCGCTGTAAGGACCGCCTATGGTGTGATAGGATCAGAAACCTGTGGACTGGGTATGGGAAATGTGATGCAAATCAATGGTAAAGATGCTGCTATCAAACAACAGTGGTCACCTGGTAAGGATAAATCCGAAAAAATAAGGGGGGAGGGAGGTGTTAGCGCAACTATTGGGTGGGTATCATGAACATATTAGGATGTAAAACAATAAAAACGACAGGATCACATTTAATATAAATCTATCACAAGACAGATGTGTAATAAACATAGAAATTTATTGCATAATAATTAAAAACACTACCATGTCAAATGCGACAAATATTGATATAAAATATACTGTCAATAACGGTTCATTAATGAATAATTATTGTGATTGAATAGGCATACACATTGGTAGATTAAAGTTGGTAAAAAAAAAGATTAAAAAATAACTGTAACAAACCAAAAAGTTGAAAAGGAAAGAAAAGTATGGATCCCCGATGGAGAGAAATCTATGAAGAATTTCAAGCATGTCACTGGATATTGTTCCAAATACCTAACCGGCAGGTTGGTGTAGTTTGTAGTCCATGTCCAAAGAATTCTTCAGAGTAGTACAACAGGTGGTTTTTCCCGATGTTAGTGTCAGCGTGGCAGCTGGCCAGCTTAGTGCAGGGTTCTGGGGAGATCCTATGGTCCTGTAAGAAGTGTTTGGCAGAATCCAACTCAAAGGACAGAAAACATGTATTCAGCAATGAGCCCAGTGGAAACGTGCGGTGGATCAATCAGGATCAGGATTTGGGATCCTTCTAACGCGTTTCTCTGTATCAACAGCTTCGTCAGAGGCTTAGTGACCCTATCCACATTGGGTCAGTTCTATATGTCCTTTTCATTAATCTTAATCGATTCCTGCTGTTTAATACGGACTTAGGGGGTCATTCAGACCCACTCGCGAGCGGCAGTACGCTCGCAAGTGGGTCGATGTTCCCCACTGCGCATGCGCACGACGGAGGGAGCTCCGTCGTGCGCATGCGCGAGACCTGGCGAGCGACGGGCTTCCCATCGCTCCGGGTCTCGCACCAAAGGGGGCGTGCTTTTGAAGTTGATTGACAGCACACCCCCTTTGGTGGGCATGCCGGGGGTGTGCCTGCCAGATGGAGGCGTTCCCATGGGAACGCCTAACGTCTGAAGCCAGCCCCACTGACATCACTAGTGATGTCAGTGGGAGTGATTTTGGCTCTGATAGAGCCAAAATCACTCCAGGGCTTGTGGCTGGGAAACCCGATCGCAGGGTTTACCTCGCAAGTCCGATGGTCGCGATGGTCAAGACCATCGCGACCATCTTTTTGGACGCTCGTATATGCTGTGGGTGGTGACCCACAGCTATACGAGCGTCCAGGAGGACGCTCCATTTTCATGGAGGAGGGCACTGATTCAGAGTGAGCGCTCTGGTCAGAGCGTCCGGCTCTGAATCAGGCCCTTAATTGGTTGTCATATTATATTTACAAAATAATATCTATGCAAATGCAATATATCTGCCTTGTGTTTTATTTTGACAATAGATCGGCGTTTATATATAAATAGTGAATGATAAATAGGCCCCACAGACCAATTTCACAATCTGATGTTTCTACTGGACCTCAGCGTACTCCATAACCCCATATCTCGTCAGGTTCATCAAGCAACAACCTCTGTCCTACTACTAGTAGCAAGCGGAGAGTAAAATCCTGTGTCCATAGTATAGAAGGGTGGTAAATATTCATAGGAATTACTATACACTCCATCAAAACTGACAATCCTATCTTCCCAGACACTTAGGGTCCCTTTGCCATTATTAGTGTGCAGGACATGTTTATCATAGCTTCTCCTGATGACCTTGAAGCACATTGATCTATTTCCATTTACCAGATAGTGCCAATTCATTATTATCCTACTCAGGCACTTATTTCATGTATCGATCTTGCCTGAATGACGCCCTAGTCACAGGCATTTTTATTAGATTATAACCTCTGCGAGGAAATGCAGGACTGTCCCGCCAAAACCGGGACGGTTGGGAGCAGTGGCGGTTACTACCCTCTTCGACAAGGGGGACTACCCGTGCTGCAGTTCGGACTCGGAGACAGTCCTTACACCTGCGTAATGGATCTGCCGGAACCAGAGCATGTGCACACAGACAGGCTTCTAGGGACTGTCCTGTGTGTGATTAGCAGATAGTGGGACAGATGTATGAAGCTCTGGGAAGTGATAAAGTGGAGAGTGATAAACCAGCAGCCACTCAGCTCCCAACTGTCATTTTTCAAACACAGCCTGTAACATGACAGTTGAGAGCTGAGTGGCTGCTGGTTTATCACTCTCCACTTTATCACTTCCCAGAGCTTAGTACATCTGCCCCAGTGTTTGCAGTGGGAAGCCACTGCCAGTACACAGACTCCTAGGTAAGATCCACCACTGGTTGGGTAGGTGTGCATCAATACATTTTATTCTCTGACATTATGGCCTAGGAATGTATCATTATAACATGTATACAGGCAGGCCATCAGGAGGTTACATGGGAGTACAAGGGGCCTGGGCTATCAAGGGTGCCTGGAACTGATGATCCTGTCAGACACTTGGGTATATTTATTAGAAGTCGATTTTGGACGATTTATGGTCGATGTCTGGTCGATTTTTGTGTTTCAGGGTCTAAATCACACATATACTAACAGATGATTTTTAACATCTTTTTTTAAAAGTTTAAAAATCATCTCTAAGTAAATGTGTGATTTAGACCCTGAAACACAAAATCGACCAAACATCGACCCAAATTGACTTTCAGTAAATATACCCCTAAATCACACATTTACTAACAGATGATTTTTTACATTGTTTAAAAAAATTATGTCAAAATTCATCTTTTAGTAAATGTGCGATTTAGACCTTGAAACATCAACCAAAATCACCCTTTAGTAAATACAGGTTGAGTCCCATATCCAAAATGCTTGGGACCAGGGGTATTTTGGATAATGGAATATTCCGTATTTTGGAATATTTGCATATCATAATGAAATATCTTAGGAATGGGACCCCAATATACACACAGAATGCTTTTATGTGTTAAATACACCTTATACACACAGCCTGCAGGTCATTTTATACAATATTTTCAACAATTTTGTGGCTCAAACAGAGTTTGTGTACAGAAATGAAATTAATTTATGTTTCATATACACCCTATACACACAACCTGTAGGTCATTTTATACATTATTTTAATAAATTGTGCTTTAGACAAAATTTGTGTACATTGAACCATCAAAAATCAAAGGTTTAATTTTCTCAGTCATGCCAAAATAATTCCGTATTTCGGGAATATTCCGTATTTCTGAATATTTGGATATGGGAGACTCAACCTGTATACTCCTTGGTGATCAATGGCAACATCAATTTGTCTCAAATCCTGATTCTGAGTTGGGAGAAATGCAAAGAAAATGCAGGTAACCTTGCACTTTGGTAAAGCCATGTTGTACTGCAGGTGGGGCAGATATAAAATGTGTAGAGATATTTAGCTTTAGGAGGGATGTGTACAAATTTAAATCTGAATTGCAGTGTAAAAATAAAGCTGTCCATCATGTTCTCCACTTTGGAATAATTTAGCTTTTCCAGGGATCCGCGGGCTTGAGAGTAGCTTCTTAGGGCTGTCCTATGGAGTGGTTGTACCTCGATGGGGTCCTTCACTCATTTACGTAATTGTCCTCTACTTATGGTCTTCCAGCACATTTCTTTTATAGATATTTACAACTCCGACATGCTCTCTGCACGCAGCAGAAGGGGACTACCCCGCCGTTTCTTCGGCTCCAGTTCGAATATTAGTCTGTACTCTTCTTGGTCGGAGAGTTATCTCTCTGGCATACTCTTCTCGTCTCGTGGGGCAGATGGTCTGTGCAGCCTTAGATCTCACTGGGATTTAGATTTGGGTGTTTTATGTGATGATGATGATGATTGGAAACATCTGGGTTCTCCTTGAGATGCCACAGCATTTGCAAGATTTCAGCAGATCCAACTATATATTCTGCATCAGCTTCTACTGAACCCTGATTAGTCTCTTTAAATTTGGGGGATCTTCTACGGACTCTGGAAATGTGCTGCCCCATCTGGTGACTTCTGGTATCATCTTTGAACTTGTCCTCGAGTGTCTTACTTTTGGATGAGGGTAGTTACCTGTGTCCAAATCCCTTTTGCTGACCCCACATATTTGCCTCCTCGACCTGGAGGAATCCCTCACTGTTCCTTTACGATTATATATGAACAGTCTTTTAACACTAGCCTGGGTCTATATTGCCAGAACATGGATGGCTCCTGATCCCCTCTTCTTTTCCCTCCCGGGTAGCTCTAGTTAATGTAACTTTCCCATGAGAGTTTTATGTACCAGAAGCAAAAATGCCCATTAAAGTTTGATATAGTCTGGTCCCTATGGCAAAAGTCTTGCTATGCTCTTGTCGTTTCCTCTACTGATCCATTTTAATGGCCTTAGGTTTCATTTTGTTTCTGTACCCCCAGCCAGTTCACACCATATTTTGTTGTACTGATTTTGATTATACAATTTATATCCTTGACCAATTTTAGGTTATGTTGTTTTTTTATTTGCAATTGATTGTATTTTCAGAATGATCACTGTACATTTTTTCTTAAATCTGTTTATTGAACAGCAAAGTATAATTAATGTACATCATACAGCTCAAGAATAAAATAATATACAATACAACATTTTAAGAATATTTTACATTATTTCTTGACATGAAATAAAGAAGAAAGTTGTTGTTACGATTTCTCTTTTTCTTAATCTATAAATGTAGAAATATAAATGTACAGAAGAAATATAAAGAGTAAAGAAATGCAGACAAAAATCTGCACAAATGTAAGTGGAAATTTCTAGAGTGTGGGAAAGTTAAAGAAGATCCCTTAACAATATCTAGAGGATAAATACAATAAATCCCACAGATCAAACAGGAACTGAAAACAAACTGAAATATTCATACATAATATGTACAAATAGACAAAATAAGGTATCAAAATAATAATGGTATGCAATATGTATAAAACTACAAGTGAAAGCATGATATAACAGAATATAATACAGTAAACTATAATATAATACCCATGTCACGACGGAAACCTATCTAGAGCAGAAGTGACCCTGGTAGCATAAAAACCCTAGGAAATTAAGTACCACTGAGACAGTCAGACTATACCTAAAAAAGAAAAAAAAAAAGGGTATGTCCAGAAACAACTTGATCACTGTACATTTACCATGCTAATATTTTTATGTGATCTTATGTTTTGTATTTATTCTCTTTTGTAGTTTTCTTTTCTTTTTTATTTAGATTTTTCTTGTTCAAAAAATGATGATAATCAGTAAAAATACTTGAGTTAAAAAAAAATTAAGCTGTCCAACATGTGTGGGCTACATGCAGAAGCAGCCAGTATTTACCCTGCATGAAAAAAAAGAAAAGAAAATGTATTTGCTCTCTTTGCATGCCACATGGTTTGTTCCAGATACTTGTTTGGTTTTTTTTGCTTATTCCCAAGTCAGAATCAGGCCCATAGGGCATTTTTAGTTTCCAGAATACTGTCTGCCACCAGCTCAGCCAGTAATAGAGACACATTGTCAAGGCCCCCATACATCAGCGACGGATTGTCGCATTACTCCCGATCCACAGACACCAGGGTCATATTGTTCACTTGGGCACTGCAATGTGACATAATATGAGCTGGGGCCTCAAAGTTCTGGCTAAGCCCCTGCTAAAGTTTATTGTTAAAGTCTGGTAGGTATTTTACCTTTTCACTACTTTTGGCACTATGGCACATTTCCATTGGGGAGACATACAACCGTGAATCGTTGCGCGCGCTCAACTATGGTGCACGTGCAGTGCTAAAAGTGCATCTACAAAACACAATTGCTTGCAACTCCACATTAGTCTTATATATCACATTTAAGAGACACTTTATACTGTATTATTCCTGTTTAGTAAAACGAGCGTACTGCAAGTCTGAAGCTGTTTAGTAGTTATTAAGGGGTCATGTCACAAAGGTATAGATTATAGTTCATATGGTATTTGCCACTAGGTGCTTAGTTCGAATCTATGGATGATATTTTACATTGACGAAAAATTTAAGATGGCAGCCTCCACTTCTAGTGATATATATAGGTTATAGGTGGAAAAAAATAAATGGCAACTTTTTGACTCCATTGATGCAATGTCAGATCAATAAAACCAAGATTATAGTTAGAATGATATAATAATGTATAGAGTTATATAGTAATAGATAGAATGGTGTGCTGAAGAGTTTATTGATCTTTATGTACCCCACAATAGATAGTATTATAAGGCATTTATAATTCATTGGTCTGTTAAAATACCAATAAATCATTAACACTAGTTACCTTATATAAATGGGCTACTAGTAACACATACCTCCCAACATTTAGACAAACTAAGGGATCAAATTATTGCAGAATTTAAGGCTTTTGTACTTTTAGCAAACCTTCCTTGTTGGACAAGGCTATCACAAGCAATTGCTTTCACCTTTCTGCGATATTTCCCCATGCATAGGAGAACATGGGTGAACGGGCTATGAAAAGGAAGGGAACCAGGTAGGGAGCAGTCCAGCGCATTAGTGGTGCCGGGTGCATGTGACCCATGCATATGTTACTTGGAGCTCTATTTATTAACATTATTTTTACTAAAATAAAGTGAAAAGGATGTTTTTACACCCATTTCACATTATTTTAGTATCACCTATAGTTATTACAGGGCAATTGGAGTAGAATTCATAAAATTCTACTCCAACCCCTAAGTATCACTTATTGTTAGTAAGCAGGTCACATTTCCAATAATTGTAATGACCAAAGTTACTAAAAATAAATTGTAAAAAAATACCTGGGAAAGCCCTGTGCTAATAACGCCACCTGGAGGTGGCGTTATCCAGGGTCTTCCCCGGTTACCGGACTCCTGCCCTGCTCTAAAAGGCAGAGCAGAGCCCGGTGCCGGTCCCAGTGATCACCTGTGTGGTCTAAACAGACCGCAAGCTGATCACTGCTAAAAAAAGAAAAAAGTAATAAAAAAATTAACTTACCTGACTCCAGGGACCGGTGGTTGGGGCTCCGGTGATGTTCTCCCTCCGGTCAGCTGGTCTCCCATGGTGCACTGCGGCCCGGTCATCAGGTGATCGGGTCCCAGTGCAGTATGGGATATCAGCTGACCGGAAGCATGGAAGACATCACCGGAGCACCAATGACTGCAGGTAAGTGCTATTAAGGGAGGGGGGTCCATGATTGCGGGGTGGGGCTTAACGACAGGGCGGGGCTTAGCGCCTGGGGGTGTAGCAGCGGCGGCTGGTCGGCGCATGCGCGGGCACTTTGTCACAGTATTTTTTGTGAAAATACTGTGACTAGTGTGCGGAGGGGATTCGCAGGGACAGAGCTTTCTCGCAAGCTCTGTCCCCGCAAGGGATTTGTAGTAAATCCCTGTGATATTGCCTGAATTCCCAATGCGAATTCAGTCGATACTATCAAACTACAATCTGTATTACAAATGCGGATTGTAGTAAATAGAGCCCTTAGAAACATAGAATTTGACGGCAGATAAGAACCTCTTGGCCCATCTAGTCTGCCCTTTTTTTACCTTTTTTTAACCTCAACCCTATGTGATCCTCAGTTCTTTGTAAGGATATCCTTATGTCTATCCCATGCATGTTTCAATTGTTCTGCTGTCTTAGCCTCTACCACCTCTGATGGGAGGCTATTCCACTTATCCACTACCCTTTCTGTGAAGTAATTTTTCCTCAAATTTCCTTTGAACCTACCTCCCACCAGTGTCAGTGCATGTCCTCGTGTTTTAGTACTTCTCTTCTTTTGAAGAATGTCCCCCTTCCTGCTTCTTGTTAAAACCCCTGATATATTTCAAAGTTTCTATCATGTCCCTCTTTCCCTTCTCTACTCTAGACTATACATATTGAGATCTTAGTCTTTCCTGGTACGTTTTGTGGTGTAGATCTTGCACCATTATAGTTGCCCTTCTTTGTACAGTCTCTAATGTATTAATATCCTTCTGGAGATATGGCCTCCAGAACTGAACACAGTATTCTAGATGAGGCCGTACCAATGACCTATACAGTGGTATTATCACTTCTTTATTCTTGCTGCTGATTCCTCTCCCTATGCAGCCAAGCATCTGACTTGCCTTTCTCATTGCTTATAAGGTAAAATAATTGAAAAAAATAAAATACAGAAGTAAACCAGCAACTTTGTCATAATATGAAGCTTTATTATATTATATTGAAAATGTGATTGATCATCGTTCTGTTATTATTACACAAGCACCGAATAGAGGTTTCACCAGTTTATAGCCATCAGGAACGGCAACTTTATATATTACAGTATATGTTTAGTAGTTTTTCATCAGAATGAGCCAACACAAATGTATATAAAGCGGAAATAACACATAGAACTGATAATGAATAGTTTACAAAGAGACAATACTTGATTTTTACCAGGTAAAAAAAAAACACTGTCCGTGCCAAAGATGGATCCTGCAGTCCGTATGATGGACTCATCCAGACACGAGGAGGTCTTAATTACGGGGACTGGTTGTCCTCGCTTGGGTTGTTTACTGTACAGAAGAATAAGCTACAGTACAAAGCCATTTATCGACCTTTTAGAAATATACGTGTGATCAATATGTAAGTCTCCTGCAGACATTTTCATTAGGAAGGTTGCAACCAGGCCGATTTTTTCTTTTAAATTTAAAAATATCAAGATGCTGACTTCTGGTGCACACAGGTTTATTCACCGCAAAACTGGCCAGACAAACTGAAGGCGATCGGACAATTTGGTCACACATGTAAAGAGCAGAGCAGTAACACTACAAGTGGCCGCACCTGACAGTCACTTATGTCTCGATCAATCAATTCCTCCAATCCGATTAGATTTTTTTTTTTATTGAGTGGAGGTAGGGGGCACACATGATCTAGTTTTAGACCGATTTGGTCTGAAGTGGTCAAATGGGCAGATACAGTTGCCATTTAGTGATGGCTACTGAAATGAACAGAACAAAAAGGGCTTTGTTTAACAATTATGCTAAGTACAATACGTAACTCCAATACAATGAATGCTACATTGGGATACTGAACTGAGGACAGAATGCATTTTTACAGTCAGTGATGGCAGCGTGTCCCCAAAAAAAGTATCAATCCTTATCACTCCAGATCATGCCGATTAGAGACGACCTTTCATGGCTATTTAGCAAAAAAAAGCGATCGCTGGGACAGTGGCTCTGATAGTTATTATACCTAAATCATAGAGAAGCAGTGGCATAACTGTTGGGGATTGGATCACCAGAGTGATACGTAACTGCTGTCAGTCCCACCACGACGCAGCTCACTGATACTGAACCGTGCCAATGACCAGCTAATGACCAGTAGAGGCCCGCGCAAACTCCGAACACAGGGACTGCCCATGCAGGCTGTAGGAAGGAAAGGGCACAGGCGGGCATTGTCTTTGAGGAGCGTGCGAAGCCCTGGTCACGTAACAGCAACAGGCAGTCTGCTCTGCATTGGCACAGCCGCACATACACTGAGTAAATAAATAATAGTTGGGAAAGGATTTGGAGCGTTTAGAAGTGGGCCTAGAGGGAGGGCACACATGTGCCCTCCACTCGCTCGAGAAATTAATAAATAGGCCTGAAATATATCGTCTTCTAGTTCAACAGAATTAGGATCAGAATTAGGATTATCAGAAAAATAACAGCGGACCGTAGTGGATTTATTCCGGGTCATTTCCTGTGTGCGAGGGCATTGGCGTGTAATCCTCACCATAGGACGTGAATGATGCCATTCAGGTCATTTTGTCTATGTTTTCAGACTTTTGAGGGCACACAGTTACAAAGGGCACATTATCAGCGCCCAAAGTGTATGTAAAAGAGCCGAGTGTCCGTCACAGGCACTGACGGCTCTTCATCACTTATGCGCCGCTCTTTGTAATTTACTCTGATTGATGTTTTTTTAACCTGTTACTGTATGTACTGATATTTATGTTTCCACTTGAATCCATTTATAACTGCGCCACCAAAAACTGCATTTGTACTTGAAGAAAAATGAGCGTTACGTATCGCTGTGACTGTCAGCCTGCCAACACCCAACGCCACTCAATTCAGGGTTTCGTTATTGACCTACCAATGTTGGAACAAAGTAATAAATAAAACTCGAGTCATGAATAAATGTGAGTATGACTGAAAACCTAAAGCGAATTGCAGCTAATTTATGTCATTAACAATTAAATTGTATTTCATACATACTCCCTACCGCACCACTTCAGCTTATTGTGACCGTTTATTAATTGAAGGTTAACGCCGCTTTTGTTCTGCGTATAATGAGGTGTTTTGAAATAAAATATCCATTTTCACTTACACTCTGTGGATCTATGGAAAATTGTTTCACCTGCTGGGCTGAACTTGGATTGGGTTGTCAAAGAGTCTGCTCCGCATCTCTGCCCATTAATGCAAATGAGAAGTTGATGGGGGAGGGTCTTTGACAACCCAAAGCAATGCCTGTCTGAGCAGGGGGTAGGATTGCCCAGGCCATTAGGAGCATACAGATGTGTCACCTTTCACATAATGTTTTTACACCATACGGTGTGACTGAAGCTGCCTACACACACAACGATTTAGTAAATGAACAATTTTAGTAAATGATTTTCGTTCATTTTTTCAAAGGAAAAATGAACGAAAATCGTTTACTAAAATTGCTCATTTACTAAATGTAATGAACAATTGTTTTGAACTACAAATGATTGTTGCATATTCCCTTACTAATAATCATTGAGTTGGTCAGTCTGACTGAACTACAAACTACAAACGTGAACGCGCATGAACGATAATCGTTCATCGTTTTAACTCAGAAAGTGAACGATTTTTTCAATGATTGAACGATAAACTATATCATTATCGACAATCGTTCAAAAAATCGTTGTGTGCGTATGCCCCTTTAAGCTGCCTACACACACAACGATTTAGTAAATGAACGATTTTAGTAAACGATTTTCGTTCATTTTTTCAAGGGAAAAATGAACGAAAATCGTTTACTAAAATCGTTCATTTACTAAATGTAATGAACGATTTTTTTGAACTACAAACGATTTTTGCATATTCCCTTACTGAAAATCGTTGAGTTGGTCGGTCTGACTGAACTACAAACTACAAACGTGAACGCGCATGAACGATAATCGTTCATCGTTTTAACTCAGAAAGTGAACGATTTTTTCAACGGTAAACGATATCGTTATCGATAAACGTTAAAAAAATTGCTGTGTGTGTATGCACCTTTAGAAATAAAACCAGTGGCTAATGGAACTTTTTTTTTAGTGCACTTTTTTTTATTTTTTTATTCCTTTCTTTGCACACCTACTGTACTAATTCTATGCGAATTTTAAATATATTTCGCCTCAATTAATTTATTTCCAAAGTTATTATTTTTAATTACCATAACTAATAAAGATGTATGATGTTTAAATAAAAGATAACTAATACATACTTTGAATTTTGATCTAAAAAGTGTACCGTTATTAGCACTCTTCTTACCTCTCTGGTTTTTGATCATTCGGACATCTGTAAGTGATCCTTATAAACAGAGTGCAGATAAGTAACAGTGAGAATTGTACTGTAACAATTCTACCTAAAATTTCAACAAAGTAACACTTTAATTCTTGTGACACACTGTGTCCTGATACACTGCTTGGGAATCACCGATGTGCCAGCAGTGATCCATCTGTTGACTAACTATACCTTACACCTGTGCCGCCCTGAGCTTATTGCTACGGGTTAGGCAGAAGGCGATTATTGGCACAGATTACCCAGAGATCACCTGAGTGTGTCACACCGCACACCTGGAGCACTTCCTGCTAGTCATTGTCAATAAACAAGTTATAGTATTTAAAACGGCTGCTAGTAACATTAACAAATACATATGCAAAACCTTTCATAAAGTTAGAGGTAAAGGTGCATACACACAACGATTTTTTGAACGATTATCGATAACGATATCGTTTAATCATTGAAAAAATGTTCACTTTCTGAGTTAAACGATGAACGATTATCGTTCATGCGCGTTCACGTTGTTTCTAGTATGTAGTTCAGTCAGACTGACCAACTCAACGATTTTCAGTAAGGGAATATGCAAAAATCGTTCGTAGTTAAAAAAAAATCGTTCATTACATTTAGTAAATGATCGATTTTAGTAAACGATTTTCGTTCATTTTTCCCTTGAAAAAATTAACGAAAATAGTTTACTAAAATCGTTCATTTACTAAATCGTTGTGTGTGTGTATGCAGCTTTAGAGGTACATTTTATACTGCATACAATGTACTGTATAAGGTCTTATTTCGCCTCTGAAAACTGTTTTTATTGTTTTAATAAACTGTACGAGGTGAATCTTTTAAAGTTCTTTAGTGATGATGGATGTGGCTCATTTTCAGCTTACAACATTTTCGCTTTATTAGAGTGTTTTAGGGAATTTTCAGAGTTACTCTGAAATGAGATGGTTCCTACCTAACTCTTGCTACTATATTATTCTGACACTTTTCCTATATTTGACCTTAAAGTGGTATACAGCTGTCATCTTTATAGACCTGGCGTAAGCATTGCGAACTTTAAACAGAAAAAAAAGACAACTCCTATTGAAATGACTGTCATTGGCAAACACAGGAGGTTTTACATAGAACATGTTTCATTTGCAGATTAAAGCCCCGTACACACTGGACGACTAGTGTAAACGATATGAACGAAAACAACATCTTTGAACGATATATCGTTCAAATCGTCCAGTGTGTATGCACTGTGCGATGAACGATGCACGCTCCCGCGGGTTGTTAATGATATCCCCAGTCATCTGTACTTGCAGTCCAATCTGGGGATATCGTTAGCGATACCATGCTGCTAAATACAGCATGCATCCCCCCTGCCGTCGTTCGTCGTTGCCTGTGTATGCACTTACTGATGTCGGCACCCCTGCCGGGTCCCGCCGCTGACGATATCGCTCATACAGCATATCGTCCAGTGTTTATGGGGCTTAAGATTACGCCGGACACCCTCCAGTCGCTGACTGCAGGGTTCTCCATAATATAGGGCTTGACATTTTGGGAACAGGGAATGTCTCAGGGGTGGAATTATGCTCCTGTTCTGTTGATTGAATAACAATTCACCATCCGAATCATTGATGAATTGCACAGATTTACAATAGTTTGTGCTATAATGGTCAATGCTCAGATACATTTATTATTTTCATTATTGTTATTAGGATATGCTTATGTCTTATGGATTTTTTATGGGTTGATGTAAAGCTGGGTACACACTTGACGACCTGTGTACCCAGCCAACTGCAGATGCAACAGAACGACATATCGTGCCGTCCGTAGACACCTCGCGATCTGGTGAACGATTGCACAATATGCTATTCCCCCACCCCATCCAAATGCATGGGGTCGTCAGTCAGATCCTCAGATTGAGCAGCACGTACGGCAGATCCGAAGATGGGCGATACGCGGGAGCGCGCAATAGTGCATACACATCTGAAGATTTGAACTTGTCATTCAGATCTGTCGGAAATCGGCAAATCGTTCAAAATATCGACTGGCGTGTAACCAGCTTTAGGTTACGCGAGATCTCCGAGTTTGATAGAATTTGATGTTTTATTCTCATGCCTTTAGGTTGAAAGCTAAAAGGTTACTTTAATACAATAACTCGGCAACTTTTATGTCTCTACCTATTAGAGTCCTCCTATAGTCTACAGCTTACATTTATCTTTACATGGGTTTTAGAGTTTGTTCTGTGCATGACTTACATTGTCCTTGTGGCTGAACGCCCCTAACACTGCCAGTATTCCGTGCGTAGCGCTGTGTTGTACAGATGCGTTCAGGTGAATGGAATGTACAAATGTACGTTGTTGTGGTCTCCCAGCACATACACCAGAAACTGTGCTTTGTAGATTCAGCAGTAAACAAGGTTCTGTTCCTCAGATGAGCTGCAGATGTTTGCTAAGATTTCTGGGAGAACATGTAACATTAACATTAAACATGAGCAACTTCCCTCAATGCTTAGTAATGCAGATGTACTGTCAGTCACGTGACACATAAAATAGCTGCCTCTGCTCCCGCATTTCATCAGAACCTTGTTAGGCATATATCAGATAGATAGTACATTAAGTGCTGCAACTGTGGCTAGAATCATGGTAGTATGTATAGAGTGTGCTTCACCAGAAATGTACATCATAAGCTCATATTGCTGCAAACATACAGTATGCATACAATTTTGGAGGACATGTTGCGATGGGCACATATTTATAACTTATAAGCGGGGCCAATTTAAGGCAGCAGTAGTCCGTCCTAATACCATTTGTAAATTTCAAAGGAGAAATTTCAATAGTGTAGGAAAAGGATACAGATGGCGGTAATCATATAGCCTAAGTGCTACCTCGTCACCGGTGAGGGGTCTTCAGCTGGATTGTGTGCAGCCCGATGGCTGCGCATTGCACAATACAAACACCTCCCTCACTGTTGTTATAGGGAGCCGTCAGTAGAGCAAAGTCTTCACCAAGACAACTTTGTATCAGATTGCACGGTCCCCATTAGTAGCAAAACGAAACTTTAAGATATCTGTTATCACTGCAACTATACCAGTGGTTAATTTACAGGGCAGCAATGCGGTTAAAAAAAAAATGGGCCACCTTACATTTTAAGGGGATGCGTTCATAATACTGACCACGGGAATTCCGGTGCTAAAAATGCCGGCAATGGAATCCCGATGTCTGCATCCCAAAGGTAAGTAGTGGGGGGAGGATTAGTGGTTAGGCACTAGGGGGAGAGTTAGGCAGTAAAGGGGGAGGGTTAGGTTTAGGATGCAGGGAGGGGGAGGATAGATTTAGGCATCGGGGAGGGAGGGTTAGGGGGAGGGAAGGGTCAGGGTGCAGGGAGGGGAGGTTAAATTTAGGCACCGAGGAGGGAGGGTTAGGGAGAGGGGAAGGGTCAGGGTGCGGGGAGGATAGATTTAGAAACCAGGGAGGGAGGGAGGGTTAGGGAGAGAGGAAGGTGCAGGGAGGGGAAGGTTAGATTTAGGCACCAGGAAGGGAGAGGGGAAGGGTCAGGGTGCGGGGAGGATAGATTTAGGCACCGGGGAGGGAGGGTTAGGGAGAGGGGAAGGTTAGATTTAGGCACCGGGGAGGGAGGGTTAAGGAGAGGGGAAGGGTCAGGGTGCGGGGAGGAGGAGGTTAGATTTAGGCACAAGGGAGGGTTAGGGAGAGGGAGAGGGGAAAGATTAGGATACTGACAGGTGTTGTTATCATAACCCTGTTCGGGATGCCAGCGTCGGGATTAAGGCATGGGCTTGAGGTTAAGGGGACATATAGGGTTATACAAGGGTTTGTGCTTCTATCGGCATAAAGTAAGGTTGCATATTATTATCATCATTTGTGATATGTCCCATAAAATTGGCATCTAATGATGGTGTTAGCCAGCAGGGCCAAGCTCCTAGGAGCTAAGCTGTGTAGAGCCTGGTAAATAGCCCCAATAGAAAGCTATGAGTACAGCTGCTGGGATTGTTAAGAGAGGGACTGCAGTAGATACTGGAAATATCCTGCTGCTTTACACCCTTCTCAAATAGCCCCAGTACTCTACATTGTGACAATCCTCTGAGAACAGATGTGGTTAGCCCTTATGTCTGTTACATTGTAGTTGAGGTTAGTTTTCCCTATGTGGCGCATAAAATATAATATAAATAACATTCTTTTTAAACAATCCGATGTCAGGATCATCTCATAGGACTTTGCGATACATAGGGGTGTATCTACTAAAATATGGGTTTATAGAAGTGGAGATGTTGCCCATAGCAGCCAATCAGATTCTACTTATTTATCTAGCACCTTCTAGAAGATAATAGCTAGAATCTGATTGGTTGCTACGGGCAACAGCTCTACTTCTATAAAACCCTCACTTTAGTAAATATACCCCCTAGTCTTTTGTCACCTTTGGGCAACATGGGCTATGATCAAACTGCTCTTCGCGTCTACAAGTATATACTTTGTTGAGTACGTATCTTTTTTTAACTCACCCAAATCTATTATCAGTGGCATCTAGGCCGATCTGTAGGAAACATGTCCTCATCCTCGTTAAATAATCTCAACAGTTAAATAAATGAATAATATAAATACATGAAAATACACCAAGAGAATATTTGCCTGATGTAACTGTATTTATACATCTGTAAACCAATACTTTAAAAAATTACAGGCATTTAGTATCCCTATATAAATTAGAATTCAGAGAATACAATGAGGGGTTTGGTTCACTGAAATAATTGTGTGAAAGTACCTGAGATAAGAATAATGAAGAGTTTCTTAACAGCCATCACCTACTGAATGCAATACCACGGTACCTACCACAATGCACACTGGTTGTATAGTCATTTGATTGGCTGGCGTAGATGCATTACAGGGTTTGTAACTCCTTGACTATATTGCTGTATAAAGGGATTGAGATCCCCGGAATGTTGCAATTACATTTGTAAAATTATTATTTTGGGTTTTTTTTATTTATTTTTTTACACTTTTTATTTTTTATTTTCGTCCCATACTTGATAATTGTACCAAAAGAAAAGCGTATTTGTCCCGAAAAAAAAAAATGTAACTAAACATAAAATGTTCCTGCCGAACCTGACGTAGAATGGTGTTGTTGTTACTGGCGGTACAGAATTGACAAAATGGATTAGAACAATGTTTTCTTCTAATATGGACACTGATTGAAAATTGTTTGTTGTGTTTCCTGAAGGCAAGAATGACTTCTATAGACACCATTATCAAACAGTTCATAGTTGCTTTAGGTTTCCAGGGTAAAGCTGTAGATTGATTTATAAGTACAGGGGTGCTGCTGTCCCTGCAGATATATCTGTAGTGAAACTTTGCTTAGTCTGTGGTCACTGCCCCCGCACTGTACTTGTAGAGCTATCCTCCCGCAGGTCAGAGTAAATTCAATTTCTCTGCTGCACAATCAGCCCAGCTCCCTCCCCGAAGCTCCTGTCGCACTGAGTTATGTGCGGCCTGAGCGGGCGGATGGAGCACCAGGGACACTGAGCATAGCCCGGACTGCGAGCAGCAATGACCTCACCTTAACCCACTCTTTTCTGTAATCTGTGATTTCATTTTGCTTCAAACTGCACCGAGAGGTATCTGACTGTTGGGGAGTGTTGAGTGCTCAGGTCTTTTATCACCTTAACATGTGGTCTGTTATAGAAGAGCCTAAGGGGTCTAGTTACTAAGCAGTGTTAGGAGACAGAGTGAAAAGTGATAAGGTGCCAGCCAATCAGCTCCTAACTGTCATCTCACATGTGTTTGAAAAATGACAGTTGGGAGCTGATTGGCTGTAAATAGACTCCTTAAAGAGATGTTGACAAGAACGACTCAAAGCTGTCCTCATGCGTTATCAATAGGGTGTGATTTGTGGATGATCTTCTGGAAAGCACAGGCAGATGTATCACAATAAAAAGCTGGGTACACACTATAAGATTATCTGTTCAATCTGGCTGCTTGGAACGAAAATTTGGGAATGTATGGGAGCAAATGACAATAGACCATTTGCTCCCAAGCAGCGGAAAATGGACAAAAATGGTCGTTCGTACAAATTGGATAACACAAAACGGATTTAACCAATTTGTCTGAACAAACATTTTTGTCTGTTTTCCAGTATTTGGAAACAAATGTTCAATTGTCATTTGCTCCAATACATTACCAGATTTTTGTTCCAACCAGACAGATTGGACAGATAATCTTATAGTGTGTACCTAACTTTACAATGATTCATTCACCTGTACTCCTGGGAGGAGATTCGTACCGAGGGCCTGATTACAGTGGCGACGTTGGACGCAGTGGAGCAACGTTTTTCATATGCGCATGCGTCCGAGTTGCTCTGTACATGTGTCCTTAATTTGTGCGTACAGAGCTGCAGCACAGATGTGGATGAACTTTATCAGGGGCTTTCCTGGACGGTGACCAAGAGGTAACAGAGGGGTGGCTGGAATGCCGCATGGAGGATGTTACGTCCTATGGGAGTGTTGCAGATGTGCCGCAAGTGCGTTGCTGGAAGTGGTTGCGTACAAAGCTGCTGACACCGCTCACATAGGAGACCCCTCTTAGATGGAGAAGCTGAACATGGCATCTAAAGCCGCACCAAGCGGTAATTCAGCGTCTACTAACACGGCAATGGGCGTCGCAGTCCTTACACATTCGGAAACACGGATTTACACCAGTCGAGGGCATTGTAGTGGCATTAGCATGAAGATGCAGATGCGACGGACAGAAGACACGGCAGCGTCTTTGTCCATGCGTCTGATCTCCACCTGTTTCTTCCTGGTCAATCTTCGAAATGTCCTTGTCAGAATTTGCACTTAGGAACTGATTCAGAGGCGCTCGCAAATTGCGAGCGCCCGCTCTGAATCAGGGTGTTTTTTTTTATTATTATTTTTCGGCCTCCAGGCCGCTCGCAAAGCTGTGGGTGACCACCCACAGCTAGTGCGAGCGGCCTGGCCATGGTCGCAATTATCGCGACCATCGGGCTTGCGTCGAGACCCTGCGGGAAGGTCTCGGCTCCCGCAAGCCCGAGTGGACTTCCTGCTCTAATAGAGCAGGAAGTCCACTACTGACATCACGAGTGATGTCAGTAGGGCTGCCCACAAACGGCAGGCGTTCCTAAGGAAACGCCTGCGTTTGTGCAGCCACCTCCCCTCCCCATCCTACAAAACGGGGCGAGCTGTCAATCAACATCGACACCGCCCCGTCTTGTAGTGAGCCCCGGAGCAACGGAGCTGCCGTCGCTCGCTTGGAGGCGGCGCATGCACAGTGGGGGAACAACGACCCGCTTGCGAGCGATGTGCACTCGCAGGCGGGTCTGAATCAGGCCCTTAAAACGCTGTGGCTCATACATAAAACTTTATATCTAACATGAAAGCTGACAAACCTAAGATGCTTGTGTCATTTATTTGTTCCTCCAGTGTAAGTACTGTCCAACTTCCCCATGTTCCCCCCCCCCCCCCTGTCCCGGCTCTGTCTCCCATCCTAACATTTGCTCTCTACTCTCCATTCAGAGCCATCCAGCTGTTTATGATAGCATGGGGGCGACTTTTGTAGCGTGATCCACCACTGCACACACGCAGCAGAAAAACTCAAGAGCCCGGCCGGCAGCAGCCATTTTTATTAGAAAGGTAAAAAGTTTTGCTAGTTTCCATGGAAATGTACAGATCCTCCTGATCGAGGTCAGATGCCCCAGTAATCAGAAACACTGGCCACAATGCATGCTTTGTTCAAGAGATGAGAACAGACTGGAGTGTGCACAGTGTGCTTGTACACAGTATTCCTTTAAACAAGTAAAATAACTCTATATTATGCTGGGAAGTTCCTGGTTCCTAGGTAGTTTAGAGATCTTGGTTCAGTCTGGGACTAAACGGCAGTGCAACCCATTGCTAAACTGCATGGCCCTTTCCTCCCCTCAGGTTGCTTTTTCCCCTCAGATATAGCAGCAGCAGCAGAACCCGCTTCCCCTACACTACTGCTGCATTGTGGGAACAGCAGAGGTAGGAATATTGGGCTCGAGGGTAGGAAACAGGTGTTGGGCTCGAGGGAGGAACTAGATCAGCAACATTTGAGCGAGACTGGAAGGAGCAAGGGGTATAGTTGAGGGAAGTTAATGTAAGAATAAGAAAGTTAGGATTATTGGGTTTGAATTGCAGGGTAAAGGGTTAATGCTGATAATGAGGTTACTTAAGATGAAGGAGTTCTTTAGAAGAAACGGAGCAAGGTAACTAGGAGGTTTGTGAACATGAATATAATTATTGATGATGTGGGGTTGATGGTGATGAGGAAGCTAAAGAAGTTGAAGGAGCATACTACAATGCTCTCTGTATTGTATGGGGATCACTGGAATGCTCTCTGTATTCTATAACAGGACGAAAGATGCTTTCAGTGTTCTATGGCAGCTAATAGGATACTTTCTATATTGTATGACGGTTATTATTACAATGCCTTCTGAATTGCATGGCAGACACTAGAATGCTCTCTGTATTGCCTGTTAGTCACTTGGATGCCTATATTGCCTGGCGGTCACTGGGATGCTTTCTCTATTATACTGCAGTCCCTATGATGCTCTCTGTATCATATGTCTGTAACTATTGGATGGCAGTTACTAGGATGTTATTTGTATTGTGGTTACAAGATTGGGCATTAATGGTTAGCATTACTGCCTCACGGCACTGAGGTATTCTCCCTGTGCTTGCGCTGTTTTTTTCCGGGTACTCCGGTTTCCTCCCACATTCCAAAATATATATACTGGTAGGTTAATTGGCTCCCAACAAGAATTAACCCTAGTTTGTATGTGTGTGCGTGTAACTGTGATAGGGAACATAGGCCCTCATTCAGAGCCGTACGCTCTGAGCAGAGCGCACGCTCTGAATGAGGGCCAGGCTCCATTTTCATGGAGCGTCCTCCTGGACGCTCGTATAGCTGTGGGTCACCACCCACAGGCTATACGAGCGTGCTTTTTGATGGCCGCGATGGTCGAGACCATCGCGACCATCGAAATTGCGAGCCGGAGCCTGCGGTTGAGGTTTTCAACCGCAAGCTCCGGAGTGATTTTGGCTCTATCAGAGCCAAAATCACTCCCACTGACATCACTAGTGATGTCAGTGGGCCGGCTTCTGACGGGAGGCGTTCCCGTGGGAACGCCCCCGTCAGGGAGGCACGCCCCCGGCACGCCCACCAAAGGGGGCGTGCTGTCAATCAATATTGACAGCACACCCCCTTTGATCGGACACAACGAGCGAAGGACTTTCCTTCGCTCGTCGCGTCTGGCGCATGCGCACGACGGAGCTCCCTCCGTCGTGCGCATGCTCAGTGCATAACATCGACCCACTTGCGAGCGGACAGCCGCTCGCGAGTGGGTCTGAATCAGGCCCATAGTTTGTAAGCTCCACTGGGGCAGGGATTGAAGTGAATGGACAAATATTCTCTGTAAAGCGCTGTGGAATATTTGTGTGCTATATAAACAACTGGTAATAAATTATTAATAATAATATTGTTCTCTATTTTGTATATCAGTCACTGGGATGCTCTCTGTACTGTATGTCACTAGCATGCTCTCAATTCTGGGTACAGGTAGGCAGAGTCAACTTGTATATATTTTCCTTCTACACTGCTAGGGAAACTGTAATATAACCCAGCCTACTTGTGTTGGTCCCAACTATAGTTGATTTAGTCCTAGTTAAATTAGACCACTTTATCCACCCCTGGATTCAGGGTCTCATTCAGACCCGCTCGCGAGCGCTGTACGCTCGCAAGCTGGTCGATGTTACCCAAATGCGCATGCGCACGGAGGCGCCTCCGTCGTGTGCATGCGCGAGACCCGGCAAGCGACAGGGAAACCGTCGCTCGGGGTCTCGCTCCAAAGGGGGGCGTGCTGTCGATGGTGATTGACAGCACGCCCCCTTTGGTGGGCGTGCCGGGGGCTTGGCTGCCCAGACGGAGGCGTTCCCATGGGAACGCCTACCGTCTGGGTCTGGCCCCACTGACATCACTAGTGATGTCAGTGGGAGTGTTTTTGGCTCTGATAGAGCCAAAAGCACTCCGGGCTTGCGGCAGACGAGACCCTACCACAAGGGTCTCGTCGCAAGCCCGATGGTCGTGATGGTCTTGACCATCGCAACCATCTTTTTGGCCGCTCGCATAAGCTGTGGGTGGTCACCCACAGCTATGCTAGCGGCCAGGAGGCCACTCCATTTTAAGCTAAGCCGGCCCTGATTCAGAGGGAGCGCTCTGGTCAGAGCGTCCGGCTCTGAATCAGGCCCTCAGTTCTTAAAACAGGTGCATCCACTGTGAATAAATGACACATATAACTAACTCTCCCTTTGTGCACATATTTTCATGGCATTGTACAAAACCAGCCTAACAGAGGCCGAAGAGGGCGTGACCTTTCCAGGACAAAAGGATGAGCCTTTAACTATATATAAATCAGGAGCATTAGGAGGTACACATTGATTTTTAATCAAAGCAACTCTCAGACATGGGAATACCACTGTTTTAAAAATTCTAAGCTATTTCCCAGCAGTAGAATAAGAATGCTTACTAGGCAGAGAGAACAGTATACTATAAATGAATAAAATAATGTTTTGTTTGGGGTGGGAGGATAATTAATCTTCAAAGAGTTCTTCCATATTTCAACGACCTCCAAACTCAGGCCCTCATTCAGAGCCGTACGCTCTGAGCAGAGCGCACGCTCTGAATGAGGGCCGCCCTCCATGAAAATGGAGCGTCCTCCTGGACGCTCGTATAGCTGTGGGTCACCACCCACAGGCTATACGAGCGTGCAGTTTGATGGCCGCGATGGTCTTGACCATCGCGACCATCGAAACTGCGAGCCGGAGCCTGCGGTTGAGGTTTTCAACCGCAAGCTCCGGAGTGATTTTGGCTCTATCAGAGCCAAAATCACTCCCACTGACATCACTAGTGATGTCAGTGGGCCGGCTTCTGACGGGAGCGCCCCCATCAGGGAGGCACGCCCCCGGCACGCCTACCAAAGGGGGCGTGCTGTCAATCAACATCGACAGCACGCCCCCTTTGATCAGACACAACGAGCGAAGGACTTTCCTTCGCTCGTCGCGTCTGGCGCATGCGCACGACGGAGCTCCCTCCGTCGTGCGCATGCTCAGTGCACACCATCGACCCACTTGCGAGCGGACAGCCGCTTGCGAGTGGGTCTGAATCAGGCCCTCAGGTAGCCCGATCCTTGAGGTCCTTCAGTGGTGGCGGTGGGCCGATGTTACTCTTTTTTTGTCCTGTATAAACATGTCAATGTTACATCCACCCACCCACCATAACAAAAAGAAGTATTTACTCAGTGCCATTGTGTGCAATGGCAAACATGTACCTACTTAACTTGTGCATGACACACTGTACACAGTGAAGTAATAAATGCTTACTGTGCATGGCATGAGAAAAAATACATATTGCACAGACCCAGCTGTCCAGTATCTTATATGGCACCATTTATAATATATTAACACAGCCCAGTGTTCAGCATGTACAGCACCGTTCCTAGCCTACATAACAGTTTTATTACATAGCTTTATGTCTGTCAGATTATTGTTTTGTTGTTGTTTTTACTTTTTTATTTATAAAACATGGATTACAGGTAAAAAGGAACATTCAAATTCAGATTGTTCTTCATCCGCCTTGTCTGGTCGTTTTGGTGGCATATAAAACAGAACGAATTCTGATGGCAAATCTGGCAGTGTGTCTACAGTGCAGAGACCAATCTGGGTGATAGTTACTGTAGAGCCCACAAAGCATTTTGGTGGACAGTGTACAGTAAGAAGCCCATTCTTATTGTCTTAGCTTGAAGTAAACTGTGATTAATACGGGGGTATTCATGTAAGTTTGGAGAGTGATAACATTTTGGGAGATAAAGGGCCCGATTCAGAGCCGGACGCTCTGACCAGAGCGCTCGCTCTGAATCAGGGCCCTCCTACCTAAAAATGGAGCAGCCTCCTGGCCGCTCGCATAGCTGTGGGTGACCACCCACAGCTTATGCGAGCGGCCAAAAAGATGGACCATCCATCGGGCTTGCGACGAGAACCTGCGGTAGGGTCTCGCTGCCGCAAGCCCAGGAGTGCTTTTGGCTCTATCAGAGTCAAAAGCACTCCCACTGACATCACTAGTGATGTCAGTGGGGCCGGACCCAGACGGTAGGCGTTCCCATGGGAACGCCTCCGCCTGGCAGCCACGCCCCCGGCACGCCCACCAAAGGGGGCGTGCTGTCAATCAACATCGACAGCACGCCCCCTTTGGTGCGAGACCCGGAGCGACGGCTTCCCCGTCGCTCCCCAGGTCTTGCGCATGCGCATGACGGAGCTCCCTCCGTCGTGCACTAGGGCACCATCGACCCACTTGCGAGCGCTCGCGAGCGGGTCTAAATCAAGCCCAAATTACCAACCAACTCCTGTCATTCTTCAAACACTGTGGGCCTCTGCTATCAATGAGTTTTATCATTCACAACGAGTGCTAAAACTTGTTGCGTATGATAATGGTGCTCCAGCCAATCATCTCCCAACTAGTATCTGTTTGAAAAATGACAGTTGGGAGCTGATTGGCTGGAGCACCATTTATCATACACAAAAAGTCTTATCGTGAATGATAAAACTCATTGATAAATGAGGTCCACAGCCTGTGACATGGAAGTTATGAGCATATTGGTTGGTACTTAGGCCCGCATTCAGACCCGCTCGCAAGTGCTATGCACGCGCAAGCAGGTCGATGGTGAGGGCCTGCGCACGTGCAGTGCTTGCAGTGCGCGTGCGCAAGCCCCGGAGCGAGTGATAAATCCACTCGCTCCGGGGCTCGCTACAAAAGGGGCGGCTGTCGATGTTGATCGACAGCTCGCCCCGTTTTGTAGGCGGGGTGGGGGGGTGGCCGGACAAACTGAGGCGTTCCTGAAGGAACGCCTGCCATTTGCAGGCGGCACTACTGACATCACCAGTGATGTCAGTAGGAAGCTTCCTGCTTTGTTAGAGCAGGAAGCAACTTGGGGCTTGCGGTAGACGAGACCCTACTGCAAGGGTCTCGTCGATGGTCTTGGCCATCAGGACCATCACTTGGTCACTCGCTAAAGCTGTGGGTGGTAACCCACAGCTTAGCGAGCGGACAGGAGGCCGCCTTTCAAAGCAAAGTGGCAGTCTTCATTCAGAGCGAGCGCTCGCTTTTTGCGAGCGGCTCTGAATGAGGGCCCTAATCTCTCTCAATTTTATCTCTCTCCAAGCTTTCATGAATACCCCCCTAAGCCACAGAACATGAATCGGCAATAATATAAAAACCTGATTCTAGAAGTTCACCTTACAACTACTGACACTGATAATGCGTTATGCGGTGTAACTGTGGAACAAACTGGCCTAAGTGATTATCCAATTAAACATGCAAGGGGGGCGAGTTGCCGTTGCAATGATGTGTAATCGCTGATAACAGCATCAGAACTCTCCCCCCTCGCAGCCATATCTTACCGCAGATGAGCAGATTTGTGTATGCAGCCCTATGGGGCTGCGAACAAAAATCCATGAAACTAGCGGTACCGTAAGTGCGGCATATAGCTACACTTACTCGCACCCGTGAGTGAATCACGGTTATTGGATTGAGCCCTTAAGGAGCCAGCAATACATCTGCGATGTATTGCTTCAATTCCCTGTCCTGCTGTTGTCAATGAAAATCCAACATGTCGGAAATCCTCCATTCACCAATCCTGCCGAAAAAATGATAGGGATCGGTGAGTCGATATTTTCCACAATCCTCCAGCGAATAACCGCTCGTCGTTGTAAGTGGATCAGCAATTTTTGATTGCCATCCGGCTGATCTGATCAGCAGAGCGGGTAATCGGGGCATGGATATATGGCTCCCATTAGTAAAAAGTAGAAAGTTTGTAAATATATTTCTAAACCACAAGGATCCTCTTCGATAGAAATCAGTTGTTATTATTATCATCATCATCATTATTATTCTTTGTTTATATAACGCCACAAGGGGTCTGCAGTGAATAGTACAGAAACAGTGCAAACGGGGGATGTAGTCGGCATTTCGGTGTGCGGGATGCCGGCGGTCTAACTACCTGCGCCGAAATCCTGACAGCATCAGGATCCCGGCACCACTATCCTGACCGCCGGCATCCCGAAAGTAAATATCGGCAGCTAGGGGGGGGTTAGGCATCGGGGAGGGGGGGTTAGGTTTAGGGTGCGTGGAGGGGGGGGGTCAGGTTTAGGCACCGGGGAGGGAGTTTTAGGTTTAGGGCGTGGGGAGGGAGAGGGTAGGCTTAGGCACAAAGGGGGAGGTTAGGTTTAGGCACCGGGGAGGGAGAGTTAGGGTAGGGTTAGGGTTAGTGCTAACATACTTACCTATGGCTGTCGGTATTCTGACCAGCAGGATCTCGACCGCCGGCAATCCATACCCAACCCAGTGCCACAGAAGCAGTGCCACCTGAACCAAAAGGTTTAGTGCCGCTGATGGCAATGTGGAGGAGGTGATAGTATAAGTGAGGGAAGGAAAAGCACAATGGGGAGGAGGGCCCTGCTCGTGAGAGCTTACAATCTATAGGTTAAGGGCAGATAGACAGGTGTGACACAGAGGAGGGACAGTGAGGAAGGAGCATGGAGCAGTGGGTAAGGATGAGAGCTGGATGGCTTTGATATAAAATGTAGTTTTGAGAGGTAATCAGTTGGGTGGAGAGGCAGCAGTGATTGGCGCAGTAGAGGTATGGAGATGTAGAACATGGGATACAAGTAGGGATGTGCAGGCTCGGATAGGTTCGAGTTTGCACGTGGAGTTCGGATTTTTCCCTCCAAAAAAACGGAACTCAGAACGAGGCAAAACGTCATCTTACATGGACGAACATCATCATTCCTGGACAAAAGACCAGGAATGATGATGTTCGTCCATGTAAGATGACGTTTTGCCTCGTTCTGAGTTCCGTCTTTTTGGAGGGAAAAATCCGAACTCCACGTGCAAACTCGAACCTATCCGAGCCTGCACATCCCTAGATACAAGCTATATAAACTTTGCTACATATGCAGTTATAATTCCCACAAAGGCAACGCTGGCTGAACACAGAGGTTTGGTACTACTGGCAATGAGGAGAAGATGATGGTATAAGTAAGGGTAGGAACAGAACATGAGGGAAGAGGGCCTTGCTTGTGAGGGTTTATATTTTAAAGGGGACATGGGACAGACAAGGGTGAAACCAAATCCGTAAGGAGGGGTGTGTAAGTGGTGCCATCTCCCAGGGCATAGGGGCGGCAGCGTCGCTATCTCATGCCCCCTGCATTTGGCTAGCATGGTGCCAGGAATGGCACAGTGGCCAGTAGTACTGCTTCAGTGGTCCCCGGAGCATCTAAAGGCACGCACCCTGCAGTATGTAAAGCCATCCCCTCACGTGACAACATAAGTTAAGGGGTGGGTCTGGCACAGGGTGGCAGTGAGCCATGCTCAGCCACTGGGTAAGACAGAGAGGGGAGAGACAGTGTGCGAGGTACCTAGAGCAGTGAGTTAGGATGACAGCTGGTAGGCTTTACTAAAGAAGTGGGTCTTCAGAGCTAGTTTGGAGCTTGAAAAGAGGTGGAGGGTCGGAGAGGGAGAGAGTTCCAGTGGTAGGGAACAGCAAGGGAGAATCTTGTAGATGAGTGGGAGGAGGTAACCAATTGGGATAGAGGCGGCAGTTGTTGGCAGACCACAGTGGATAAGTGGGAGTGTGGAGGAAGATGAGGGATTTAATTTGAGTTAAAATCATTCAGGTGGGTTATTTATATGTAGAGAACATCTTATCCCCGCCCAGGCTATGTCGCTTCTAGGACAGAACAAAGTGACTTGTCGAGAGTTTTTAATGCTGCAACTTTGAACTGTGGGCCTGATTCAGAGGCGCTTGCAAATAGCAAGCGCTCGCTGTGAATCAGGGCGGCCTGTTTTTTTTTTTTTGGCCGGCCTCAAGGCCGCTCGCTAAGCTGTAGGTGACCACTTGCGACGAGATACTTGTGGTAGGGTCTCGTCCACCGCAAGCCCCATTGAACTTCCTGCTCTAGCACGTGATGTCAGTAGGGCCGCCCCCAAATGGCAGGCGTTCCTTCGGGAACGCCTCCGTTTGTGCAGCCACCCCTCCGACCCGCCTACAAAACGGGGCGAGCTGTCGATCAACATCGACAGCCACCCCGGTTTGCTACGAGCCCCGAGCGAGTGAAGTTCTCACTCTCTCCGGGGCTCACGCACACGCAGCGGGCGCACTGCCCAGCCATCGACCCGCTTGCGAGCGCTATGCGCTCGCGAGCGGGTCTGAATCAGGCCCTGTGTGACTTCCTATGACAGTCACGGGCAACCTGACACACTTCAGGGGCACATGAACAGCCCACTAGCCCTGAAAAGGGCAGCACATTACCCTTCATCATACTAATACGTTGAAAATGTTCCACAGGAGACACCTGTATCAGTAATACCAGCAGGAAGCGTTTTTTAAACAAGTGTTACAAGCTATAACAAACAAACAAACCCGGCAATAAAACAGAAAGTAGATGGCGGCGGTCAAGGGTCAGAGTGCCACATGCGGCCATAGGGCTGCCTACTTCCAACCACTGTCCTACAGCCCACACTTTGCCCGGTTAGGGTATTTGCGGAGTATAATGCAATCGTGTATCGGCCATGCAAAACAAATCTGCTTTAATCAAGCCATTAAATGCTACAAGAACATTATACCACAGCTGCTGTTCCCATGGCTCAAAGCCTCTACACCTCTCTATACAGTATGTGCATATCGTGCCCTCTCACCTGGACCCCCACCGCCTTCAAGTGTGCTATACAGCTGACCCCAATACAAGACCAGGGGGAGCACAGTATTAGCTTCTGTTATTGACCCTCTGACTCCTTACAAGGTTCTGTGGAGCAATGCTATGATTCAGCATCCCTATCCATAACAGAAGGGGTTTTTTTTTTTTTTTTTTTTTCCTTTGCTCTGCTCCCATTAAGCTTAAGCTGCCCCCTTCCCCCACCTTCCTCCTACTCCATTCTCCCTCTGGAAGCTGGCAGCGCTCTGCTTCCTCAAGCAGAAAGTCACGTGAGTTTTCTCGTGAGCCAGGCCAACATTTTAAAGCACAAGCATCAGTCAGAGAGAGAGAAAATAAGACATGGCACCGAATTCAGTGTTTGTCGGAGTCGACGTCCAATTTCCTGTCCTCCTTTTGTGAGGAACAAATCACACATCGCATGCAGAATAAAAATCCAGTCGTCGTAATCGGTGGTTATAATGTAGGAGCCTTGGCCTTAGCCGGTGACGGGGGCTCCCCTTGGAAGAGAAAGAGTTAAATCCCGAGTCCCACATGCAGCCCTTATTTTAGTTTTTGGGAAGGCGGTAGCAGTGGGCTGTTGTTTTTGTCTTGGTATCTGAGCTAGGAGTTTAATTACTGCTGATGCAGGTAGGATTTCCAGATCTCTTCCTTAGTGCAGAGGACTTGTAGGACTATTGTTGGGCAGGACTGTATAGCGTATTCTATAAGTGTCTTGTATGCTACCCGTACAATATGGTCAGCTATAGCTTTTCTGTTCTATCATAACTGCTAATAGCAGCAGGGTTGCCATCCCTTGGAAATATTCTTGAATGACAATGTTATCTGATATACGGCTGGAGGTTTGGATTTTTTTACTGTAAGCAGAAGCAGCATCTACAATAAAAGGGGGCTCAATATTGGGAGTAAAGAGGCACACAGGGGCATCGGATCGATTTTATGTTGGGGGGGGCAACAAAAAATCGTTCCGGTGCATCCCCTCCCTCTCACTTACCTAAGTGGTGGCCGCCGATGGTCAGGGGCTGTGCTTTATAGCAATAGGCTGTACAGCCCCTTCACCGCACAGAGGAGGAGGTGTAATGTGCAGTGTTTTAATGCAAAGACCGCACATTACACCTCCTCCTCCATGCGGTGCAGGAGCTGTGCAACTTATTGCTATAAAGCACAGCCCCTGACCATCGGCGGCCACCGCTCCTTTCAAACGTTTGGGGGCCCCCCCATTCCAACGCCCATGGAGGTACACAAATGTACACAATCTCAACATCAGTGCCGTGTGACTGATGCAAAATTCAATGCAAGCACTTTTTTCAGAGCATCACGTGTGATTTAAAGATATACGTAAGATTATTGACATGCTGCTGGCATTTAGGAGCGGTACCAGGGAGCTTCCCAAAAAACGAGGAGGGGGGACTTGTGATGGCAATTGAACAGGACGCAGCTGAAATGGTGGAGCAATACAAATTCAGTTCCACATAGGCGTCTGCTTAAAATGTCAACTGCTGATACAATTCCTATCTAGTCTTTCCATGATAAGGTATTTTCTATTCTCAGGTATGACCTTTGTTTTTCCCATGTTTTCTCAACTACATTAGTTGGAATTTGGTCCATGCCTCTAATATTCTTTTTTTAACCTCATCATTTTTAATTCCTTATAATCTTTCCTGCCAAGACGAAATATAAATGGTAAAAGTAATTTATGAATTAACACAAATACGCTGAAGAGCTGGTAGAAGAAATCTTAGTTCCGCCTACATATATTATTACATATATTATTATTATATATTCAGTGCCCCTGATGTGTAGTTCACCATTCATCACTGACCTTGCCAATGGCAGAACCCATTCTGGTGAATAGTATACGATGCTGAACTCAATCTAGTGGTTGGTATTTAAAGCACATCTCCGATCCGGTGTCTGAATGTTTGGCAGGATCTCTAATCCAGTGGCTAGTATCTAAAACTCACCTCCTATTGTATGGCAGGACCTCTGATCCAGTGGCTAGTATCTGAAACTCACCTCCTATTGTATAACAGGACCTCTAATCCAGTGGCTAGTATCTGAAACTCACCTCCTATTGTATAACAGAACCTCTAATCCAGTGGCTAGAATCTGAAACTCACCTCCTATTGTATAACAGGGACCTCTGATCCATTGGCTAGTATCTGAAACTCACCTCCTATTGTATAACAGGACCTCTGATCCAGTGGCTAGTATCTGAACTCACCTATTGTATGGCAGGACCTCTGATCCAGTGGCTAGTATCTGAAACTCACTTCCTATTGTATAACAGGACCTCTAATCCAGTGGCTAGAATCTGAAACTCACCTCCTATTGTATAACAGGACCTCTGATCCAGTGGCTAGTATCTGAAACTCACCTCCTATTGTATGGCAGGACCTCTAATCCAGTGGGTAGTATCTGAAACTCACCGTTTGTATGGCAGGATCTCTAATCTAGTGGCTAGTATCTAAACTCCCCTCATATTGTATGAGAGGGACCTCTTATACAGTGGCTAGTATCTAAAACTCATTTCTTATTATCTGGTAGGGGCCTCTAATCAAGTGGCTAGTATCTGAAACTCACCTCCTATTGTATGGTAGGGATCTCTAATCCAGTGGCTAGTATCTGAAACTCACCTATTGTATGGTAGGCACCTCTAATCTAGTGGCTAGTATCTAAAACTCCCCTCATATTGTATGGGAGAGACATCTAATCCAGTGGCTAGTATCTAAAACTCACCTATTGTATGGCAGGACCTTTAATCCAGTGTCTAGTATCTAAAACCCAAATATTAAATGGGAGGGACCTCTAATCCAGTGGCTAGTATCTAAAACCCCCCTCATATTGTATGGGAGGGACCTCTTATCCAGTGTCTAGTATCTAAAACTCATCTATTGTATGGCAGGACCTTTAATCCAGTGTCTAGTATCTAAAACCCACTTATTAAATGGGAGGGACCCCTAATCCAGTGGCTAGTATCTAAAACTCACCTCTTATTATCTGGGAGGGGCCTCTAATCAAGTGGCTAGTATCTGAAACTCACCTATTGTATGGTAGGCAGGGGTGTATCTAGAGGTCAGAGCGCCCCTGGCAAAATAGGGGCCTGGCGCCCCCCACCCCCACCCCATTGGTAGTTAGCAATGCAGGATTTTTAGTGGGGTGTGTATATATGTATGTGTATATATATAATATATATATATATATATATGACAAGGACATGCACCTTATAGTGGCAGAGGAAAGTATTATTAATAAGGAGAAAAAGCATGTGCGTGTGTATATATATATATATATATATACACACACAAACACTGATCATACACACACAACATTCAGTACAACACACATAACATTCACAAAGCATACTTACAAACAAACACACACACAGAGCACACTTACACACACGTGGGCTCTGCTGCTTGGACTTCCTCCTAGGTGCCGGGCTGCTGGGCGGCCGCAATCCGCCTTCTCCTACGAGGACATGCTCCCTCTGTTACTGCAGCACAGTCACGCTGCTCGGACCCTGCCGGTTCAGCTGTCAGTGCTTCCGCGTCAGGTGGTATGACGCGGAAGCGTTGACAGCTAAACAGGCATTGGCCGGGCAGCTTTAATTATGGTGGGTGGCGTGTGGCCGGAGGAGAGACGGAGACAGTTGTCTCCGTCTCTAAGAAAACAATTTGTTCCGTCAGGGGGGGTTCCGCCACTGCTGGCCGCGGGTGGCACTGTCGGGTGGTGCCAGCGCCCCCCAACCGGCTGGCGCCCCTGGCGAGTTCCATCCTGGCCAATAAGGAAATACGCCCCTGATGGTAGGGATCTCTAATCCAGTGGCTAGTATCTGAAACTCACCTATTGTATGGTAGGCACCTCTAATCTAGTGGCTAGTATCTAAAACTCCCCTCATATTGTATGGGAGGGACAACTAATCCAGTGGCTAGTTTCTAAAACTCACTTTCTATTGTATTGGAGGACCTCTAATCCAGTAGCTAGTATCTAAAACTATCCTCCTATTGTATGGCAGGACCTCTAATCCAGTGGCTAGTATCTGAAACTCACCTCCTTTTGTATGGTAGGGATCTCTAATCCAGTAGCTAGTGTCTGAAACTCACCTCCTATTGTATGGTAAGGACCTCTAACCTGAAAGCTAGTTTATGACAGGCTGCACAAACTGTTGGATATTTAATGGCAGTACTTCAATATGGTGGCTAGTTAAAATTATAGCCGTCAATCTGGTGGTTAGTTTTTGTCAGGATCTCCAGTTTGGTGGCTAGTGTATGGCACGGTAGACCAGAGAGATTGACGATGGGAGGTGAGCCCATTGCTACTGAGGTTTATACTATTGCCCTTCCCCCCTTTTCAATTGACAAACTTTTGGGGCCCATACGTGACTGTCTCTGGATTTCAACCCAGATTTTGAGCCCTGCAATGATATTGCAGTTTTGTGACATCATGCTCTTATTTTCCCACCAATGCATTAGTTTTTAGAGGAAGCACACAAAGATGCATATTTAAGGTGGTGGCATCTGCCAAGGGGGCATCCTGATCTTTTCATGGGAGGAGCTGGCTGTGGTGTTTCTAACTATGGAAAATGAGGGTTAGGCATAGGTGTGCTGGGCAAGGGGTATGCGACTGCCCCCCTTCCTGGGTCATAAACTGACACCCACCGATCCAGTGTCTGAATGTTTGGCAGGACCTCTAATCTAGTGGCTAGTATCTAAAACTCCCCTCCTATTTTATGGCAGGACCTCTAATCCAGTGGTTAGTATCTAAAACTCACCTCTTATTATCTGGGAGGGGCCTCTAATCAAGTGGCTAGTATCACCTCCTATTGTATGGTAGGGATCTCTAATCCAGTGGCTAGTATCTGAAAATCACCTATTGTACGGTAGGCACTTCTAATCTAGGGGCTAGTATCTAAAGCTCCCCTCATATTGTATGGGAGGGACCTCTAATTCAGTGGCTAGTATCTAAAACTCATTTATTTTATGGCAGGACCTCTAATCTAGTGGCTAGTATCTAAGACTCACCTATTGTGTAACAGGACCTTTAATTTAGCGGCTAGTATTTAAAATTCTCCTATTTTATGGCAGGACCTCTAATCTAGTGGCTAGTATCTAAAACTTACCTCCTATTGTATGGCAGGACCTCTAATCAAGAGGCTAGTATCCAAAACTCACTTCCTATTGTATAACAGGACTATTGTATAACAGGACTAATCAAGTGACTAGTATCTAAAACTCACCTCCTATTGTATAACAGGACCTCTAATCAAGTGGCTAGTATCTAAAACTCACCTATTGTATGGTAGGACCTCTAATCTAGGGGCTAGTATCTAAAACTCACCTCCTATTGTATGGGATGGACCTCTAGTGGCTAGTATCTAAAACTTGCCTTCTATTGTAAGGCAGGACTTCTAATCTAGTGACTAGTATCTGAAACTCACCTCCTATTGTATAACAGGACCTCTAATTTAGTGGCTAGTATCTAAAATTCACCTATTGTATGTCAGGACCTCTAATCACGAGGCTAGTATCCAAAACTCACTTCCTATTTTATAACAGGACTATTGTATAACAGGACTAATCAAGTGACTAGTATCTAAAACTCACCTCCTATTGTATGACGGGACCTCTAATCAAGTGGCTAGTATCTAAAACTCACCTATTGTATGGTAGGACCTCTAATCTAGGGGCTAGTATCTAAAACTCACCTCCTATTGTATGGGATGGACCTCTAGTGGCTAGTATCTAAAACTTGCCTTCTATTGTAAGGCAGGACTTCTAATCTAGTGGCTAGTATCTGAAACTCACCTCCTATTGTATAACAGGACCTCTAATTTAGCGGCTAGTATCTAAAATTCACCTCCTATTGTATGGCAGGACCTCTAATCAAGTGGCTAGTATCCAAAACTAACTTCCTATTGTATAACAGGATCTCTACTCAAGTGGCTAGTACCTAAAACTCTCTTCCTATTGTAAAGAAGGACCTCTAATCTAGGGGCTAGGATCTACGAGACACCTCCTATTGTGTAACAGGACCTTTAATTTAGCGCCTAGTATCTAAAATTCTCCATTTTATGGCAGGACCTCTAATCTAGTGGCTAGGATCTAAAACTCACCACCTATTGTATGGCAGGACCTCTAATCAAGTGGCTAGTATCTAAAACTCACCTCCTATTGTATAACAGGACCTCTAATCAAGTGGTTAGTATCTAAAACTGACCTCCTATTGTATGACAGGACCTCTGTTCAAGTGGCTAGTATTTAAACTTCACCTCCTATTGTATGGCAGGACTTCTAATCTAGCGGCTAGTATCTAAAATTCACCTCTTGTATGGTAGTGATCTCTAATCTAGCGGCTAGTATCTAAAATTCACCTCCTATTGTATGGTAGGACCTCTAATCTGAAAGCTAGTTTATGACAGGCTGCACAAATTGTTGGATATTTAATGGCAGTACTTCAGTATGATGGCTAGTATAAATTCTGGTGGCTAGTTTATGTCAGGACCTCCAGTTTGGTGGCTAGTGTATGGCACAGTAGACCAGAGAGATTGACGATGGGATGTGAGCCCATTGCTACTGAGGTTTATACTATTGCCCTTCCCCCCTTTTCAATTGACAATCTTTTTGGGGTCCATACTTGACTGTCTCTGGATTTCAGCCCGGATTTTGAGCCCTGCAGTGATATTGCAGTTTTGTGACATCATGCTCTTATTTTCCCACCAATGCATTCGTTTTTAGAGGAAGCGCAGAAAGATGCATATTTAAGGTGTTGGCATCTGCCACGGGGGCATCCTGATCTCATGGGAGGAGCTGGCTGTGGTGTTTCTAGCTACAATAAATGAGGGTTAGGCGTAGGTGTGCACGGGTGCTGGGCAAGGGGTGTGCAACTGCCCCCCCTTCCCTGGACAAAGACTAACACCCGCCCCTGGAACATAGAGTACAGCTTATCACCCCCATACCGGACATAGATGACCACTCCCTCCCAGAATATAGACTACTGCCCACCCCCAACGAAGACTGCTTATATGCTCCTTACCACTGTCTCCTCCAAGCATCTCATAAGGGTAAGGAGGAGACAGCCTTCTTTTGAATCCAAGATGGCCGATGTGAAACTGCTCTATTCATATGTGGGGAGAAAACTCCTAAGGTAGAGTATGAGGCACCCTGCGGGCCCAGTGAGCACGCCTATAGGGTTGGGCACACTCATGCTTCTAAATACTCCCATATAAAAGATGACATGTCATTTTGGATGGTATTATGATGCATGCTCCTGCGGCGGCATCTGTTCCTAGAGGATTGGTAAATGTGGCTACATCTACTCTACATCCACCTTTATTGAATTCCACTGACCATGTTATTATTATTATTATCCTTCATTTATATGGCGCCACAAGGGTTCCGCAGCGCCTCACAAAGTACATGAACAAATGAGCAAACTTGTAAAACAGCGACTTACAGTACAAGACAATACAGAATAAGAACATGGTTTATAAACATTGCTGCAGCGATCATAACACTCAAAAAAGCAGCAGGGCGTCAGCTATACCAAGTGTTAAGTGCCCCTGTGGAGAGTTTTGAGTAGATGATCGTATGAGTGAGGGCAGGAAAAGCACATAAGGGAAGAGGGCCCTGCTCGTGAGAGCTTACATTCTATGTGTATTTGTTTATTTACCATTTGATATAACAACAGATTAGTTCAGGTCTGTGCACTGGGCACTATTGGATCCACACAGAAGATGTTTCATATTTAAATGCAATAACAATAAATATCTTTGCTTGTATAATAACATTGTCTGAAGGTAGAGAACCCCTTTATGCTCCCCAATAAAGCCCCTGCATCCATGTTTGGTTCACAGAGTACGAGGCGTAGGTGGAATGTCTACAGGAATAGTGCTGGGTCTGTGTCTCTTACAGCAAGTACAAATGTCTGTTTCACTGTTCTCCTCGTCTACCTCCTATGATTTAATGATTTTCTGCCTATGACCTCACAACTCCGTTGCTGTGGAAATGCTGCTGGTGTGAGCTGTGGTTGAACTCCTCGCAGCCCCAATGCTGTCCTTCAGTGCAAGTAGTTTAGTGTCTATTTATAGTATGACTAAAGACAGGTTGAATACTTTCATTCTGCTCTCCCCAGACAGAACTTATCATCTGATGGATACTGGTCTCACCCTCCCAACAAAATAGAGCACAACCGGCAGTGGTCAGCCTGAGAGGCAAGAATCGCCAACTAGCCTTCATCAAATCCAGAGCATTGCAAAACTGTCCCCCCCTAAAATGATTGAGTTACAAGCTAAGGGGCCTGTTTATGTGTAGTCGCATAAAAGGTCCATAAAATCATCACCGCTATCCGCAGCGTTAAAGATCAATTTTCAATTCTATTTATATTTGCCATGAAAGTAATTCCGGGACAGCGCATCTGATATGGGTGATGACTGTACAGTATGACTGGGAGCTATGGGACATAAATCTGAGAAAGGGGTATGGTTAGATCTAAATTGAAGTGGGCTGAAGGACCCCTGAAGTCACAATCATGTGACCCGAGATGGCAGGGGGAGGAGCAAGGTTCAGAACATGGGGCCCAAAGTGTACCCTCACGGGCTCGCTTCATTCGGCACACTTCGGGCAAGGTGGCTCTCCTCACTCGTCATAGGTTACTGTTCCCAATAGATGTCCATGTGGATAGTAAAAGTGCTAGCCCAGTGGCCTTGCCCTCCCCCTGCCATCGCGGGTCACATGGTTGTGACATCAAAGGTCCTTCAGCCCACTTGAATCTAGCGTCAACCCAGGAGGTTACCTGGGGCCCACAGGTGAAGGCCGACAGCCGCAAATGGCCCAAGAGCAACCTGTTGGTCATCACTGGTTCAGTTGGAAGTGAGATCAGCTACAGAAGGATAAAAATCTTCCTTAACTCTGTTCTTTTTTTTGTTTTGTTTTTTACTTTGTAACCATTATTAATAGTTTCAGCTCTACTTGGCTACTTTTACTGGGCAAATAGGCCCATTTACCATCTTTTTTCCCCTTAAATGGAACCTGCCACATGACACAATAGAGGCGGCCATTTTAAGAGTGTGACCCATCAGGGTTGTCTTGTCCCTAGTTCCTATTGAATTAATGCGGTCTCATGAATACAAGTACAAACAAAAAAATTCTCTTTCATTGTGTCCTATCCAACGAAAGCACATTACACATACATCCCCACATTTCCAAAATCCGAATCGGGAAATGGGGTGTGGCTGCAGCATGTTAGGGGTGCATCTGTATCACTGTGGATGTGGCCACATCCCTCAGTGGGCGTACTCAGGCCCAGATTTATCAACAAGTGATATTCTTGTTATCACTCGTTACTAATCTTAAATAGTTCTCCAGCCAGTCAGCTCCTAACTGACATGTGTTTGGAAAATGATGCGAGCTGATTGGTTAGAACACCATTTAAGACTAAATAGCGAGTGATAAATCTGGGCCTTAGTACTTCTGAGGTGCCAGGCTGCTCCCAACTAACCAATCAGGAAGCACAGATGGCACCAGCCTTCCAACTGCATGCAAATCAGGACGTGGGACAGTCCCCGTATATTGAGACTGTCCTGCCATAGTGGGGATAGTTGGGAGGTAAGCTTTACTGTTCGACATACTACATATAGAGCTGTTAATATAACAGTAATACATTAATACATACATGGTATAATTATAAAACTCACACTGCAGTACTCATACGCCTCTGTGCTATAAATCCATTCTATTGAGCAGTCATTTAGAAGTGTAAAACTAGTTGAAATCACTTTTCGATTGCTCCTGCAAATACACTCTGCAGGTAACTCCCGCCTATATAATAAGACTTCCCCTTCAATAACTGGAGACATGAGGATAGATCACGATGAGCTCTAATGATTTATACATTTGTTTGATTGAATCACAGCAATGACAGAACATATTCATTATTGTGAATTATTATTTATGTCATCGTTTATGTTCTTAGAATTATCGACATTGGGAGTGAAATCAGCTGCCGTGAGGAGCTAGACTGTCAAGTTGACCACACGCGTCAATTTCTTTTGTTTCCCAATGAAAAATTGCATCTCCATACAACTACATCTCTAAGCAATCAAATCTCTGTACAACTGAGTTGTCATACAATTTTTAGCGATCTAATCGTTTTCATTCAGGTACAATACCCTTTAATTAGAGTCAGTACTATACCTTTAAGATTAAAATGTCACACCGTCTACAATAGGATTATTGATCCTTTGCCATCCATTATCATGGCATCCCATTGGTTATAAGTCACGTTACCCATGTCGATTTTCTAACAATTCGAAAATAGCAACTGACAATTAGCCAAAAATTGCTGTGCGTGCCATCCCAAACCGAGCCGACCACCAGGACAGGTGAAGATTCTGCCAAACTCAGTAATGAAAGTAATAACATAATTGTGTTCTTTACCAGTTGTTTTGTATTTAATGATAATTAGATGAGGATCATTCATAATATCTCTGCTGATCTTGTTAATGGTGATGTCCTGTAAATGATCATTTTCCATTTCTATATTCTATTCTATCTATTTATCGCTGTCAGTGTTCTAAATAACATCAACGTGAATCTATACTAAATAGCCCCGAGGAACGGGCTCATTGTTCCCATTCCATAGCTAATGAGCAATGTAAGATATTTTACTTCATGGCTCATAGATTTAGTCATACTCCAATGGCTGTGATTCTGAACATAAATACATTGTAACAGGCTTTCACCATCAACATAAACAATAGCTGTATATACAGTATGTGTGTACATATGTGATACAGATGTAATAGGAGCAGATGCAGTTAAAGGCAACATATTTACAGCTGAACTAACCATGTTGTGATGCACAGGCCACACGCTGTATGCAGAAAAATACTTATCAGCTTTATTTTTTATGCTGTTTGTACATTTTTTTATTTGCTTCTCCAGGTGCAATTTTCCACCTTCTAGCTGGATTTACTCATAACGCTACATAAGGCCCAAGTTCTTTAATGGCGCTTTAAATGTATGGGGACTAATTCAGAGATGGATGCTATTACAGCCTCGGTTGCAATTATTTGGCGGAGTCGCAGCAGCGGTAATATGCAAATGTTAGTTTCAGCTTTTTTTCTTGTGTACTTGTGAGCGCCGGAGGGTGCAGGCCCTGAGATGCCCACTTTCAATGCTCATGGATGGTGAAACTCTGCCGTTGTTTCCAAACACTCCACCATGGGCGCACAATCATATTCACCATCGACCTTTGCACCAGCGGGATGCAGTGAGGATCCTGACAAGCGGGATTCCGTTTGGCAGAATCCTGAAAGCCAAGACAATACCGGCGCCGAAATCCCGACATTACTCGGGATGCCGACGTTGGGATCCCGATCATAAGGACACCACGGAAAGGTATCAGCTGCAGGGGAAGGGGACTTAGGTTTAGGCGCACCGGGGGGAGTTAGCGTTAGGCTCCAGGCAGGGGAAAGCTTAGGGTTAGGCTCCGGCAGGGGGTGTTAGGTTTAGGCACCACTGGGGTGGGGGTTAGGTTTAGGCACTAAGGGGGGAGGGTTAGGTTTAGGCATTTACCGGGAGGGTTAGGTTGCGGGGTAGGGAGGATTAGTATTAGGGTACAGGGAAGGAGGGTTAGGGGGTAAATAGGACAGGGGAACATTACTTACCGTTCCCTTGTTGGGATTTGAACCATCAGCATGCCGCTGTCAGTATACTGACAGCCGGCATCCCGTCCATCGGTATTTCATGCCGATTTCACACCAGCCTATGGCAGGTGCGCGTTGTCTGCTTCTCAACTCCGTATAAACATGGCCTCTGCGGCTGCACCCCTGCGCCTGAGAACACAGTCGGTTTCATGGACACGCCTGTGACACTCCCATAACACGCCCCTAGGACAGCTTTTTTTTGGCAAACACTTCGGGCCTCCACCTAGTCACCACTGAGGAACCCCCATTAACTTTGCTGCCCTATTTCTGATACCATATATATGCACCATGTACAGTAGCAAATAATCACTCAACCTACGGTACCTCTCTGACCACACCTTCTGTCTCTTCTCATGACTCCACTTCTCCCTCTTCTGCTACCTGTTATTGTCCCCAAGGTTCTATTCTTGGGCATCTATTGTTCTCTTTATACTTCCTCCCTAGGTGAGCTCGTCAGCTCTTTTGGCCACCAATAACATCTCTACCTCTCCTACACTGACCTATCTCCTCACTTATACCGCCTGCTATCTCTCTGCTATTTACTCCTTGTCAGGGCTCAGCCGGGGATCGGCTCCCGCTTACCGCGCCGCCGGCTTCCCCTGTCATCCTGGGTGGTCGGGCAGCTTGCGCGACGGCGGGGGAAAAGCTGAGTATTCTCCCCGCATGCAGTTACTTCCTGGTGGGCTGGTGTCCAGCATCGCAAGTCCGGACATGGGCGCCGCCATGACAGTCGGCCCATGTGACTGTATCCTTCTCCCTGATAGGTCCGTGATCAGCTGATGCTGTGCACCTGTCTAAGGGTTCCCCTGTGTATAAAACTGTTCCACAGGTTCCAGGAAATAGCCTGAACAACGGTTGTCTCCTAGCGTGCTATAGTGAGTTCCCGGTCCAGGTTCCTAACCTTCCTTGTAGCAGCAGTGTTATCATCTCTACCTGTGTGCCTTCCGTCTCTGTAACATCCGTGCAGCAGTGTATACCATCTCCACCTGTGTGCCTCCCGTCTCTGGTGAATAACCGTGCAGCAGAGTATACCATCTCTACCTGTGTGCCTCCCGTCTCTGGTGAATATCCGTGCAGCAGTGTATACCATCTCTACCTGTGTGCCTCCCGTCTCTGGTGAATACCCGTGCAGCAGTGTTACCGCCTTTACCTGTGTGCCTATACGTCTCTGGTGAATACCCGTGCAGCAGTGTTACCATCCCCACCTGTGTGCCTTACGTCTCCAGTGAACATCCATGCTACAACGTATACCACCTCTACCCGTGTGCCTTCTATCTCTGGTGACGTCTCAAGTAACCGTGAGTTGCTGCCCACTTGAAATCCTTATTGACATTTGATCCTCGTGTCAAGGTGTTTTTCTATATAGTGTTTTAAGGGACTGTTTGGTGCCTAGCAGGCATATCCTCGCTGGGCCACGGGTGTAGTGTCTCTATCCCTGCAGGGCTTGGGTACCTGGTCAAGGGACCGTGACCTGCTCACGGGGTGCAGCTAAGCCCATATCCCAATTGGGGGGGTCACTGGCGAACACCATCCTGTGGGTTAGACTCCGCACCTTTGCCCAGGTCTCGCCAACACTCAAGACCTGTGGAAGAGGAGAACGTACATCCAGGCCCCTCGTCTCCGCTTCTTTCCCCAACTTAGGCCCACCACGTCCTCTTCTCCAGTCTCAGTCGTGACACTCCTCCTAAGTCCACTGTCTTGTGAGTTATCCTTGACACTCCTTCAAACCCCAAATGCAGTCCCTCTCCCAGTCTTACCACATCCACCTACGAAATATCTCCTGGATGAGACCCTTTCTCCCCATGTAAACAACAAATATCTTCAGCCACTGGACTGCTGCTACCTCCTCCTATCTGGCCTCAACCAACTCCCATCTCTCTACACTCCAGTGTGTCCCCATTGCTGCTGCTTGGCTCATCTTCCTCTCCAAAAACAAACTGCTTCTTCCTTACCTCTTCAGTAGACCTTACACTGGCTCACCTTCCCCTTCGGAATGTCTCACCTACAAAGTCCTCAAACCACTCCCCCTAAATCTCAAACTCAATCTCTCTCCCACTGGCCATTTCACTGTTCCAATTACTTGCCTCTACTTCCTTCTGATTATCTCCTCCTACTCCCACCTCTTTGATTTCAGCCATACTGCTCTCCACCACTGGAACTCTCTCCCTCTTCCTATCATACTCTCCACCTCCAAAGCTTCAAATGGGCTTTCAAACCCACTCATTCAGTTCTCATCCTAACCTACCGTTCTATGCTCCTGGTATCACCCCTGTCTGTCTGACCCTCCCCTATAGATTGTAAGCTCTCTTGAGGAGGGTCCTATCCCCTGATGTGCTTTTCCCTCCTTAACCTATATCTCCTCCTCATTACCAACAGTGATTCCAAACCTTTTGGCTTAGCTGGCGCTGCTTTTGTGGGTCTTTGTATCTCATGTTCTGCAGTGTTGTGTACTGTAGGTCTTTACACTATTTTCTTGTTATATTTGGACTGTTTACTGTCTATATACTTTGTAAAGCACTGTGGACCTCTTGTTTACCATATAAAGGCGCTGTAAATGTTTTTGTTGTTTTTTATTTATTCTGAGGGGACCTCCCTTGATTAGGACATTCCCCTCTCCTTCCCCGGGCCAGCTCTCTACGACCCTGATGATAGAGTCCCATCTTTAGCTGGGGCAATTTACATTTTTTCTTTCTTTTGCATAAATTAGTGTAATTATTTGTATTTTGCAAAGTCTTTTATGATTAACCCCATGTATGGTGATAGATATTGATCAAGGAATTTACTGTTTTTTATTTTATATAGTTTTTTTTCTAGGGGGGCAATCACGGGAGGTCTGCAGCTGCCTCAGTGTACATTTTAAATTGTGTCTAGAAGCACCTTGTGAGTGGTGGGTGCTTACACATAAATTGTCAAATATATATAAATAATACTTCAATGAGCACCAGTCTATTGTCGTTTTGGCACAATTAGATCTATTCAGTGGATATGATTATTATCATTACCCCGATAATATGACTCAGAGATATATTAATTGGGGGGGGGAGTTGTGTGCAGTGCGCCCATCCCCCCTCCAGAGTCTTTACTATCAGGGGTGGGGATCACTGCAGGCATAAGGTTCTGAACGCAGGGTGTGTGGTGTTGGGACCCCCCATGTTCCAGGGGCTTTTGTACACCACACCCTGCACCTATTATAGATAAGCCAGTTATATGACTCAAAGTTACCGTTTTATACAATGTTGATTGCACATCAAAGCTGCTGCGAAAAGAAACAAATGCTCCTGATAATATGATTACACAGCTGGAAGTATGGAAGGAAGCTAGAAAGGTGAAACAATGCATTGAGTAAACGTAGCTTGTGGGCATGTACAATCCATTAAATTAATTTAAAATGATCAGAAGGTGGAAAACCCTCATTAAGTACATAAAATGAGAATAGAAAAGTATCAATTAAATAATCATTTATTTAATGCGCTCCCCTAAGGGGATGCTCTGTGCAGTCGTTTTTCCTGGTGTTCTCCCATTCCTCTTGCAACCATGACCAAAAACAGGGAAAGGGGTTCTGAGGACGAGTACCAATCACAGGCTGAAATAAAGAAACTACAGCCTGTGATTGGTCCACCCGGGTCTTGCTCACAACTTCCCCCCTGTTGTTATTTTGTTATTTAATGTTTGTTAGCTACATTAATTTTCTGGTATACACTTGTGGGGCTCTATGCATCAGGCACATGATCTGCTGTAGACCGCACACAAAGTACAAAATGGTGATTGCTGACCTTCTTATAGTACAAAGGAGCGTATTCAGCAAGGTGAATGGATTCGTTATACGATGTGGAAACAGCGGTAGCTATCTCCTGTGCACAGCACAGTCCAGATACGCCAGCCACATACTAGTATGGGGACGTAAATTCATCAAGCTCCGATAACTGCTGAGCTTTGATATAGAATGGGGGTAAAGAGGATCACCGGGTCATCACAAATATTAGTAGTCACCAAAATACTTTTTTGCATTACTTTTGTTTATTACATGCATTAAACCTGCATGATATTATGATGCTAAATTGCACCCCCAAAGACTGCTCAGCAAATAGCCATATGCACAAAATCTTTTTCCCTATGAGAGTCTGTTATTAAAGAAATACAAAAGCAGCCTCTCATTAAAAAAAGCAGGTGCGGGGGCGTGGCCTGGAGGTCCGGATACACAGACGTGCCAAAGATGATCTCCGGCAACTTACCGGCATTACCATGCTGTGGGACGTGTAGCTGGCGCCACCGAGTGAGGAGGCCTCCCTACACCTCCCGGAAAACTATTCCATGGCGCGGTGACCAGCGGCGGAAGATTGCAGCCGAGGCCTTAAATGTTGATCTCAGCCGAGGCCTAGATTTGACTGCCGGAGCCGCTGGGACCAGCAATTGGACCCTAGCCAGGTGGGTGTCTCAGGGGGGGGCCCTACAAGATTGAAGCCCAAGGAGCAACTACTGTGCCTCCAGATATAGCGTGGCGTGCAAGGAATATAGGAGGACATCGTGCTGCCTTACTGCAGGGCTGCAAGCTGTAGCGGCGGCCATCTTGGGAACACACTCCCTGAGGGATTCTTTCTCACCTGCCTGACTGTACTTTCAGCCCTGGTTGTGTGTGGTCATTTCTCCTACAATTCACAATCTTGGAGGCCTTCTTGGGGACATAAAGGAGGATTTCTTTATCAAGTGCCTGCTCTATTATTTAAGTGTCACCCTTGTTCATATTCAGTGTTGTTACCTCCCCGGTGATATGTAGCTGACTGTTCTTTATATATCTACTGCTTCCTAACTCACTAGCAGAAATTGGAGCCCCTTGAGTGTTATGAGTGTTTATAGTAAATCCCTCCTGCTACTCTAGCCTTATAACCTTAGTGCATGGTACATCATGGCCCCTAAACGGACGAAATTAGCTCAGCCCGTCTCTAAGGTAGCTTTTTTCAAGCCGTCACCAAAGTCTGTCAAGCCTAGGAACACAGGTGTCTCAGACATTCAGACGGGATCTCTCGCCTCTCATTCCAATGTTGATACGTCATCTCCCACCAAACCCTCACAACCGCTGGTTAGTGACAGTGAAGCGTTAACAGTGGGCACTATGAAAACGCTTCTGTCCCAGTTTAAGGAAGATGTCGCAGCTGAATTCCGCACCACCATTCAGGCTTGTCAACAATATATTGATGATCTCGGTGGACGGACTGATCACTTGGAGAGGAAGATGGGTGAGGTGGTTGGATCACACATTGACCTAATTACTATGCACGATGCTCTGGAAAACGATGTAGCAGCTCTAAGGGATAAGATTAGCGATTTGGAAGATAGATCCTGTTGAAATAACCTTAAACTGTGCGATGTACCTGAAAATTTTCTCAAACAGCAGTCTCAGTGACTTTGCAGTTACTCTTTTTAAAAAACTCCTGCCTACAGCACAGTCTTCAGACATCCTTATTGATCGTAGACACAGGCTCCCCAAAGCCAAGAGGGCAGCGGAGGGCGTCCCTAGAGACTTTACCGAAGGCTGCTCGTCCAACCGAAGAGTCTGCGGAGATATTGGGTCATCTTCAGTTGTTTGGCGATCTATCTTAGGCTACCTCAGCTAAAAGACGCTCTCTTCAACCTATTACTTGTGTATTAAGGAAAGCTGGCATCTTATACCGCTGGGGTTTTCCTACGAAACTACTCATTTCATGCAATGGCTCCATGGTAACTATCACAACTCTGTTGGAGGGTGAGAAGATTCTCTCCGAGTGGAATGTTTTTGGGACTTCTCCGAGATCTTCACCTGATCGTGGAATCCAGCAGGACTGGTCTAAGATTGTATAGTAACTATATGTTCTACCATTTACAGCTACTTTCTGTTTGTCTATACAACTGGCTCATATATATCTATGACGTTCTTTTTTTATATTTATTGTAAATTTAGTATTATAGGTATGTTGATGCTAATAGTTCAGAATTGAACACTAAGCTAATTTAAGGGCATTACATAGCTCTTCTGTTTTTTGAGGGAAAAGTGCTATTACTATGTTTAATTTAATGGTTAATGCTTTTTGCTTAGACTTTCTATTCTCTTCTTTTTTGATTATGTATCGGACAGACTGATAGCCGGGTCCCTTGCTAGGCCAAAGTTTGTATATTTTTGCAATATATAATGGTTGAAGTTCAAGTTTTGTAAATGATATTTAAATTTCTAGTGTGTATATGGTGGTGGGAGATTGCCCTGCTTCCCGCGTACCCCCTCTGTGCTGCCATGGTTAGGCAGCCCCCTCTGGCCTCAAGTGAGGTCATTTCAGTTTTTCTGTTTTTCTATTTTTCCCTTATTTCTTTTTTGATGGTTGAGTGTCAAACTTATATTACCATAACGTGATGTTTATTTTAATTGGGATGCAACATGGTTTGGGTAGGAGAACGCACATTTTTTCCATTTTAACATGGTAAATATTATTTCCATAAATGCCAAGGGACTTAACTCCCCCCATAAGAGGAGACTAGCTTTGAACTACTTTCACAAATTAAAGGCCCATATTGTTGCAGTACATGAAACACATTTTCAGCACTCTGCTTCCCCGGCATTTTTTAATGACAAATTTCCATATTGTTACACTGCTTGTGGTCCCTCTAAGAAAGCCAGAGTCGCTATACTTGTATCTAGACATTATTATTATTATTATTATTATTATTATCATTTATTTATATGGTGCCACAAGTGTTCCGCAGCGCCTTACAAAGTACATAGACAAAAAAGTAACCATTGACTTACAATACAATACAATACAGGACAGGACATGGATAAACATTGCTATTTTAGTGACATTAACGCCCGCATAAGCAGCCAAGTGTTAGTTGCCCTAGTGGCTAGTAAGAGATAAATTAAATTACAGTAGGGAGAAGCACAAGAGGGTAGAGGGCCCTGCTCGAAAGAGCTTACATTCTTTAAGGGAGGGGAAGACAAACAGGAGTGACACAGAATGGGGTGGGCCGGGAGAAAGGAAGATGTAGCAGCAAGTTAGGATGAGAGCTGGAAGGCTTTAATTAAGTAGTGGGTCTTAAGAGCTCGTTTGAAAGATGGTAGAGAGGTGCAGAGTCTGATAGGGAGAGGGAGGGAGTTCCAAAGGTGAGGAGCAGCACGGGCAAAGTCTTGGAGGCGGGAGTGGGAGGAAGTAATCAATTGGCATGAAAGGCGGCGTGTATTAAGTGAACGAAGAGGGCGGACAGAAGAGTGAAGGGAGATTAGATCAGAGATGTAAATGGGAGAGGAATGGGTGAGGGCTTTGTAAGTGAGTGTAAGAGCCTTGAATTGGGTTCTGAAAGGGAATGGGAGCCAGTGGAAGGCTTGCAAAAGAGGGGAGGCAGATGTAGAGCGTTTGGAGAGGAAGATGAGCCGAGCAGCAGCATTGAGCACAGACTGGAGAGGAGAGAGATGGGATTTGGGGAGGCCAGCTAGGAGGTTACAGTAGTCCAGTCTGGACATGACCAGTGAATGTACAAGGATTTTGGTAGCATCCTGGGTGAGAAAGGGTCTGATCTTGGAAATATTCTTGAGATGGAAACGACAGGACTGTGAGAGGTTCTGAATGTGTGGTTTAAAGGAGAGGGAAGAGTCCAGGATGACTCCAAGACAACGCACTTTGGGGCTAGATGAGATAGTAATGCCATCTATTAATAAAGAAATAGTGGGACATGATGTTATGTGGGAGGGTGGGAAGACTATCAGCTCAGTCTTAGACATATTAAGTTTGAGAAATCGCTGGGACATCCAGGAAGAGATAGCAGAGAAACAGTTGGAGATATGAGTCAGTATAGAGGGGGAAAGATCAGGTGAGGAAAGGTAGATCTGAGTATCATCAGCATAGAGATGATAATGGAGGTCAAAAGAGCTGATGAGTTTACCTAGAGAAGACGTATAGAGAGAGAATAGGAGGGGTCCAAGAACAGAACCTTGGGGAACACCTACTGTAAGAGGCTGTGGGGGTGAGGAGTCGCCATGAGAGGAAACAGAGAAGGAACGGTCAGAGAGGTAGGAGGACAGCCAGGAGAGAGCAGTGTCACGTAGACCAAGGGAGTGAAGTATATGCAGCAGCAGAGGGTGGTCCACAGTGTCAAAGGCAGCAGAGAGATCAAGGAGAATGAGCAGTGAGTATTGGCCCTTGGATTTGGCAGCAAGGAGGTCGTTGCTGACTTTTGTGAGGGCAGTTTCAGTGGAGTGGAGAGAACGGAAGCCAGACTGAAAAGGGTCAAGGAGGGAGTGGGAGGAAAGAAATGTGGTGAGGCGGTTGTAAACAATACGCTCAAGGAGTTTGGAGGCAAAAGGGAGGAGAGAGATTGGATGGTAGTTAGAGAGAATGTTAGGATCAAGGTTAGGTTTTTTAAGAATGGGGGAAACACGGGCATGCTTGAATGCAGAAGGAACAGTGCCAGATGAGAGGGAGAGATTAAGGAGGTGGGCAAGATGGGAGCAGGCAGAAGGAGAGAGGTAGCGGAGGAGGTGGGAGGGGATAGGGTCAAGGGGAGAGGTGGAAGGGGGGGAGGACTGGATAAGGGCCTTAACTTCCTCTCCAGTCACAGGGGAGAAGGCTGTCAGAGTCAGTAAAATGGATGGGGAGGGGTGATCCGGGAAAGGAGAAGGTGGAGAGCTGGGGGACTGGTTGGATATGATGTCCTGACGTATGGAATAAATTTTAGATGTGAAATAGGTAGCAAAGTCAGTGGCAGAGAGCAAGGAGGGGAGACGAGGAGGGGGTGGACAGAGGAGGGAGTTGAAGGTGGAAAAGAGACGCTGGGGATTTGAGGACAGGGAGGAGATGAGATTATTGAAATATGACTGTTTAGAGAGGGAAAGGGCAGCACTGTAGGATGACAGTATGAATTTGAAATGGAGAAAATCTGCCTTAGAGCGTGATCTTCTCCACTGTCGCTCGGCGGTTCGTGAACATTTTTGCAGGTATCTGGTGCATTTGGAATGCCAGGGTTGAGGTGTGAATTTGCGAGGGTGAGTAGTGATCGCCGGAGCAACAGAGTCAAGAGCAGAAGTAAGGGAGGCATTGTATAGGGAAGCAGCTTGTTCAGGGCAGGAGAAAGAGAGGATAGGGGAGAGAAGTGAGTCAAGTAGGGAAGAAAAGAAAGCAGTGTCGATGGCTTCAATGTTACGCTTAGTGATGTTGGCTTTCGGAGGTAGTGGAGGGGAAGGAGAGAGGGATAGGTTAAAAGAGAGGAGGTGATGGTCAGAGAGGGGGAATGGGGAATTGGAGTAAGCAGAAATATCACAACGGTGAGTGAATACCAGATCAAGCAAATGCCCACTCGCATGGGAGGGTGAGGAGGTCCATTGGGAGAGACCAAATGAGGAAGTGAGGGTGAGTAGTTTGGAGGCAGCAGATTCTGTGGGGATATCAATAGGAATATTGAAGTCACCGAGGATAATAGAGGGAAGGTCTGAGGAGAGAAAGTGAGTGAGCCAGGAAGCAAAGTTGTCAAGGAACTTGGAGGGAGGGCCAGGGGGACGGTAGATGACAGTTACTCTGAGGTGTACTGGTTGGAAGAGACGTATAGCATGAACTTCAAATGTGGAGAATGTAAGGGATGGTTCTGATGGTATATGTTGGTATGAGTAACCAGGGGATAGGAGGACCCCAACACCACCACCATGGCGACCCCCAGGCCTGGGGGTGTGGGAGAAGGTGAGGCCCCCATAAGAGAGAGCTGCAGGAGAAGTGGTGTCAGAGGGTAAAATCCAGGTTTCAGTAATGGCCAGGAGATTCAGTGAGTTGGAGATGAAAAGGTCATGGGTGGGGGCCAGTTTGTTACAGACTGATCTGGCATTCCAGAGGGCACATTGCCCATTTACACTCTTGGAGGAATACTCTGATTAGTAGGTTGGTTAGATGGGGTTGAAGTACCATTAGTCTCTTTGTATGCCCCCAATTCCAGCCAACTATCATTCTGTAAGAAGTTTTATTCACCTCTCCAGAAGCATAGTAAAGGATCTGTGATGATTTTAGGCGATTTTAATATGGTTCCTGACCCGATATTGGACAGGTCGCGAGTTGCTCCTCCACGATTAAGACAGCCTGCAGAGTTTTCTAAAGGCTTTCGCCATCTACTCACAGAATATGAGCTATATGACGTATGGAGAGTTAAACACCCTAATGATAGGGACTATTCTTTTTTCTCACATGTGCAAAGTTCGTATTCTCGAATAGATTTCGTTTTATCCGATAAGTTCACCTTATCATCTATAAGAAAAATTGATATTCTTCCTATGACTTGGTCCGATCATTCCCCAATCTTTTTAACGTGGGATATTACCAATAGACGTGTAATTCCTGGCCTGTGGAGGCTTGGTAGATTTATGTTCTCTCAGCTGGAGGCTCGGCAGCATATTCAGCAGTCCCTTTCTGGTTTATTAAGTGACAATAAGCCTTGTTTAATTTTTGGTGCTCTATGAAGGCGGTAGTCCGTGGCTCTGCCATATAGGTGGCTGCTAAGATTAAACGGGCAAATAGACTGCGCTGGGCAGAATTGGCAGATTCAGCAAACAAACTAGAGGCAGCTCATAAATCCAACCCAAATAATAAGACTCTTTATAAAGAACTACTTTCCGCTCCCGAGAAGGTAAATACTTTCTCTTTACAATAAGTCCACCGTAATTTAGCTCATCTCAACCAAAAATGTTATGTGTCTGGAAATCGTTCTTCTAGGTTATTAGCCAACAAGTTGAGGGGGAGGAGGGCACGGGAACGAGTACAACATCTATGTAACACTAACGGTGTCAGAATTTCAGACACATACAATATAGCTAATACGTTTGCTAAATACTATTCGAAACTGTATAATGTAGATGCAGACCCACTCACTCCCCAGCACACTGTTGAAGGTATTAATTGTTTTTTAAGGGATATTAATCTGCCTTCTATCGATCCAGGCACCTGTCAGACCCTGGGGGCCCCATGGTCAGTTGAAGAAGTTAGTAAGGCTATAGATGCTCTGCCTTCAGATAAGCGCCAGGACCTGATGGCTGCCCATCATCTTTCTATAAAACTTTCAAAGCCGAGTTGGCGCCTGTATTGGCAGTAGTATTCAATGAAGCTTCTGAGAAGGGGCCATTCCCTAGGGAAATGCTGGAGGCGCAGATCGTTGCCCTTCCTAAACCAGGCAAATCCCCTACTGAAGTTCAAAATTACCGCCCCATTGCTTTACTAAATACGGACATTAAACTTTTTGCCAAACTGGTTGCTCTCAGGCTCTGCCCATTACTTCCTTCCTTAATTAAATCTAATCAGGTGGGGTTTATCATGGGTCGGTAGGCGCCAGATAACATTTGTCGGGTTATTAATATTTATGGAAAGTTGTGAACGCAGTAAGGACCCACTGCTAATTCTATCCCTAGATGCAGAAAAAGCCTTTGACAGGCTTCATTGCCTATCCCCAGGCTGACGCTTTGGGTTTAGTGGTAAGATTTTGGATTCTATCTCTGCCTTATACTCGGCTTCGACCGCTAGGATATTAGTTAATGGTTGTCTCTATTCCTGTTTTAGTATTACTAATGGTACCCGGCAGGGGTGCCCACTCTCCCCTTTCAGGGTCCTAAAGTGGGGGACACTACTTTTAAGATATGTCTTTTTGCAGATGATATTTTGCTTTGTTTTATTACACCTGCAGGACTCTCTTCCTGTTCTACATGACATATTGGAGGTCTATTTTAAGGTATCCTTTTATAAACTCAACACCAACAAAACCGAAGCTCTCCCATTAAATATTTTTAGAGACATCTTAGACTCACTTAAGACGTCCTTTAACTATGCTTGCCAATCTTGCTCACTCAAATATTTGGGTGTTCATTTAGCTAGGGGAAAAGACCTCATTGAGAGTAACTATATCCCTCTCCTTAAAGCTTTTGAGGGCTACACAAAAGACTGGATGTCTCATGAAGTTTCTTGGCTGGGCAGATTTGCGGCTTTTAAAATGGTCTAACTTCTAAAATTGCTATACCTATTTCGATCAATTCCTCGGCTGCTTCCTAAATCTTTATACAATAGATTTTATAGGGTCATTGTAAATTATGTTTGGAAGGGAGGCAAGCCTAGGATTGCGAAGAGTACTCTCTCCTTGCCGAAATTGGTGGGTGGGGTAGCTTTCCCTGATTTTGAGAAATACCAATATTCTTGTCTATTGGGTCAAGCAAGAGACTGGTTCGAGAAGGATACACCTAAACCATGGGTTGTGTGAGAGACGGACACTGTAAGACCCTATGTCCTTTTTGATTTATTGTGGTTGCCTGTTTCTATACAGCCTCTTGGCAACAGATTGTATATCACAGTCTAGTCCACTGTATCAGCGTGACATAAATTGGTGTCAGTTTTTAACTTCACTCTTGGGTCAGGAGTGGGATAAGTTCTCTGGGAGATATTGTGTCTACTAATGGAGTAATTTCTTTTCTGAACTTCAAACTAAGCACAATATTCCTAAACAGGTTTTCTATAAATACTTACAGTTGCGTCATTGGAGTCAGGACTACCTCCCTTCATCAACGATACAATTTTTGCCTGCTTATATTTTAGAGCTGTTTCAGTCTTCCTATCGTAAGGGGGCCATAACATGGTGGTACAAATCTCAAATAGTAGAGAGCAAGTCCAATAAATTAGCATGTCAGAAAAAATGGGAGGAAGACTTGTCCAGGACTCTGGCTGAGGAGAACTGGGAAATCCTATTTCGTACATGTTTTAAGATGTCCCGCTGTATTAACCACTCAGAAATTTCATTAAGTTAATTCATCGAGTATATTTCACCCCAGAAAAACAACACAAAATTTGTCCTTCTATTTCTAAATATTGCAGGAGGAACTGCAGTAGTGTAGGTGATATATTTCATATTTTTTTGGTCATGTCCACTTCTACAACCCATGTGGTCTGAAGTTTTCAGAATGATTAATAGAGTTACAGGAGTGAATGTTCAGAAGGATCCATTAGTTGCTTTGTTCCATTTCTACCCTGGTAATATGTCATTGGGAGATAGGTATATTATGGGTCATATCCTCATTGCCACTAAGGCTGCTATTGCGCAATTATGGAGATCCGCTACTGTACATAGTTTGTCTGTTATTGAACGTAAAGTTCAAAGGCATTGCGATTTTGAGATTTCGGACTGTAAGTACTCTTCCTCTGCTTCATCTCCTCATATGAAGTGGTACAGATGGAATGAATATAGGGAAGAACAGGGTCGCTCTTCTACTCAGAGCAGGTCCGTTGATGTCGTTCTCCTTCAATCTACTTCTAATGAAGTTTAATTTCACCATACCCTTTTTTTTTTTTTTTGTATAGCTAGTTTATTCGGCACTAGTTTGTAATACTGTTTGTATTATGTATCAGAATATAGGATTTTGTCCTTATTGTTTGTACATCCATCCACCCCCATTGTTTCTTTTATTGTTTATTCCCCTTTTCTGTTCTGTACCCTAATACTATGTGAAATTCAATATAACCAGCACTTTAGTAACTATACCCCTGAAAATCAAGAGACATGGGGGTATATTTACTAAAAGTCGATTTTTGGTTGATTTTTGGTCGATTTTCAGTCCATTTTTGTGTTTCAGGGTCTAAATCACACATGTACTAACAGATGATGTTACCAAAAGGTAAGAAAAGGCAGACTAGATGGGCCAAGTGGTTCTTATCTGCCGTCAAATTCTATTTCTATTTTTAACTGATGTGAAAAAAATCATCTCTGCGCCTTTCGTCTAGGCCGGCCCTGGTCACGGGTTAGCGCTTTCGGAATCCCAATCACCGTCAGTGACCGCCTGTCACTGACTCTGCCCACTGCGCCGTGGGCATTTACTGAAGCTGCCACCACCAGGCTCCTTTCAGCGGTGCTTGGAACCGCTGTTTACTTACAATCAGGCTCCTACCTCGGCATTTGGAACCGCTTCTGCTGCGTATGCGTTTGATTAGCTACGGACACACCTCCTGTTTGGTATCGGCTGTTCCCACCTGATCCCTCGCAGTGGAGCAGGTCTGCACGGTAGCTTGGCAGAGGGCTTGCACTTGGAGACGCTGAGCTCTTACCCAGAACAGCAGGAGAACGGAATAGCGTTTTGGCGCAATTTTGTTGGTCGCAGGTTACAGATGTAGTCGAAGTAAAGGCAAGATGTTTATTGCTCAACAGTCTTTAAAAAGACCCGTCCCTTCGGATTGAAGGGGAATAATCAGCATACAGTACAAGATGTTACAAGAATCTTAACAGCAGTTCTCCACAAAGGATTGTCAAAGATGTACATTTCAGAGCCCACAAGCCCTTCTTTTTATGCTCCCTCAGGGCACAGTGGCACAGGGGCTAAGTCCGCCCTGTGGTCCCTAACCAACCAATTTTTTTTTTGTAATCTCTTTATTTATATTTTATTAGAAAATACAGCATAAAAATAAACATATGCACAAATTTTTAAGCCGTCTAGAATTCAATCATATCAAGTATTATTTTCAGAGAATAAAACTACACCAAAAATATATTTCAATCAAATTTTTGATTTATAACAAAAAAGGTACAAAGACAAAATAAAATAAAAATAATATAAAATAAAAAAAATATATAATAAATAAAAATAAATAAATAAAAATAATATATATATATATATATATGGGGAGGAAGGCAAATAAAGAAAGGCAAACTATAGCATAGTAAATCATTCACAGGTAACCAATATCACTCCATACCAGGCAACTGTCTTTGAAACGCAGAATACCAAGGTACCCAGGTAGCATGGAACTTAGCCACTGAATCATGAAGGAGTGCAGTGATGTATTCCATAGAAGCCAAATACCATATTTTATTAATCTGTGAGGCAGTTGCTGGGGCTTCAGTTTGTTTCCAGTTTGTGGTGATCAACAGTTTAGCAGCATTATAGATATGGCCACAAAGTTTGTTCTGGGGTTTAGATAGGGAGCCAGTAGGTTTACATAGAAGCATGTGTAGAGGGTCTCTAGGGGAAAAAGCACTGAGCACTTTGGACACCAAAGACGTGACTTTATCCCAGTATTTTGAAATCGTAGGGCAGTCCCACCACACATGAAGATAGGAACCTATTTGGCCACACTGTCTCCAACATAGGTCCGAAGTCCCTGGATAAATCTGGTGTAGTTTCGCAGGAACCGTATACCATCGAGAATAAACTTTAAAGGAATTTTCCTTAATATTAGTATTAATGGAGGACTTAACCACCCATTGCCTGATATCTGCCCAGTCATCATCCTCCAAGCTAATCCCTAGGTCTCGTTCCCATGTTTGTTCAAATGGTTCCCTAAATTCAAGAGAAGAGGGAGCTAACATCAAGTACAGATTAGCTATCGATCCCTTGCTGCCAGGGTTGTAAATACATTTATGTTCAAATAAGGTAGGTTCTCGTAATTTGCGAGGCTTACTGAGTGAACGATGAAGCTACAAATCTGTAAGTATGCAAATTGAAGAGTAGGGGATAAACCATATTTTTCGCTCAGGTCTGCAAAATTTTGGGGAGCATAGTCACCTAGAATATGCATAAATCTATTTAACCCCACCGATATCCAAGGATGCATATAAGAGTGCACACACCCTAATGGGAAGTGGGAATGACGCCACCCTAACCAATCAATTTAAGTGCATGAGCTGTGCATGTGCTGGCCACATGCACATTTAACATTGTCCCCTATGGACAGTGGGGAGTGGTCACTCCCCTGAGCCTGAGACTACCTGGTGTTTTGGTCGCCACCCAGGAGTCAGCTCGTCTAGGGCCGGGGGAGGTTTCCCTCCAAAACCCTACTTCCAGGAATCTGCTAAGGGACCAAGCTTGCTACCTCTGCCTGAGTCTGAGCTCCAGAGGACGGCAAGCAGGGTCCCCGGGCACGGATTCCTGGCCACGGAAGGGAAGCTCATTTGGAGCGCCCTGCCACAGTTAGCTGGCTGCCTTAGCCAGCTTCCTATGCACCCCCTCATACCACTTCCAGGCGTGAGGCTGCATAGGAGAACATTTTATTCCCCTAGGGAAGAGGCTGGGGGACCCAGCAGCCCACAGAGAGCTCCGGATCCCCCTGGACCTCCACAGACCATAGGTAAGTGCATTTTCTCTACAAAATATACATTTAAACCATATAGTGCATAGCCTATTAAATATACGTTGCTTCATGCACTAATGCATTACAGATCAGCTGCAGTGCATTACAGCAATACATATATATTTTAATACAGTTTATTAGAGACCATATGCAGTGTGTTTTTAAACTGTGTCCTCACTGGGACCGTAACTGTTTCAGCACTGGTCGCAGTGGCTCCCAGTGTGCAGCCACACTCTGCCTACACCCCCACAGTGCAGCAAGTCCAGGCCGCGGCATACAAAATATTAAAAGCACACTTATTAACATTCAGTGCCTAGCGCAGAGTACACATTTACAATGGGTGCCTGGCGCCTTTTGTCCTTTTAAAAATGGAGCCACAGCACGGGGGTGAACCCCCTCAGTGCCACGGCCGCCATTATACATGTATCTCTGTGAATGTGCGATTTAGACCCTGAAACACAAAATCGACCCAACATCGAACAAAAATCGACCCGACATCGAACGAAAATCGACTTTCAGCAAATATATCCCTAAATCACACATTTACTAACAAAATAATTTTTTTTTTATATTGTTTTAGTAAAATTATGCCAAAAATCATGTTAGTAAATGTGTGATTTAGACCCTATAATACAAAATTGACCAAAAATCAACCTTTAGTAAATATATCCCCATGTCTCTAATTCTCAGTGGTATATTTACTAAAGAACGGGTTTTCAGAAGTGGAGATGTTGCCCATAGCAACCAATCAGACTCTACTTATCATTTATCTAGCACCTTCTAGAACATAATAGCTAGAATCTGATTGGTTGTTATGGGCAACATCTCCACTTCTTAAAACCCGAACTTTAGTAAAATCTACCCCTCAGTGTGTCACCAGTATTGCAGCATGTAGTGAGCAATCCCTTTGGGGCACCTCTCAGAGGAACTTCAGCATTAGGCGCATGAGCTGAGAACACTGTGACTCGGCCGTGAGTGCATGAGCTCAGTACTCAGTCACACACCCACGCCTGGAGGTCCTTGCAGAAAAGGAACCTGACTGGAATGAAACCCCTGTATAATGCCAGGCTCACGTCAGATACAAATAAACTAGAACACACAAACTCCTGCAACCAGTCAGAAATACTAAGCAGACATGTAGCAGCAAGGACAGAGCCCAGCATTATCTCTAAGTGAGCCTCATACACAGAATGTGTCTTCCCCTTTATCTGAACAACATATAGGAAACATGGGTGCACATTTTATTGCATGCATTAAACCTGTGTGATGTTCCTCTTTTATACAGATACAGATACGTACCTGGGGCCTGATTATGAGTCCCACGCACTGCATAACCTTATTGTGGGTTGAACCAATATACAGCCTATCAATTGGGTATCCAGCACAGATACTCAATAGGTAACTTGCTTATCATTATTAGTTCTGCCCACAAAATAATATTAATCTAATGGGACCCCATGATAATCTATATTAAACTATTTATTCCCAATGACAGTGGAACCATTGATCAGCTTGAAGGTACAACATATATTGTAAACATTTAAAAAAAAAATCCAGAAGTAATTATATTACATAAAACAGTTGTGGGTTTTTTTTGGCATTACATAACGGTATATTTCATGTATCCATTACATAAAATTGGAAGGGACTGGGTTATATTTCTATATGTCATTCTTAGTAATCTAAGCTGTAATTGACAGTCTAAGGGCCCATTTACACCTATCACTCGAAAACCACAATGAAAATAGGATGAATGGGGTTTTTTTATGGGCTGGTTAGCACCATTGCGTTCCAAAATTAGAGCATTGTATTTAAAATTTCACAATATGTCCTGATAACGCACATATAAACTCTGCCAGTACAATAACGCTGCCAGTACAGTAACTCTGCCAGTACAATAGTATGTATTGGTAAAAGTACACTCTGCAGACAAAACTGGTTGTACACCCCCGCGCAAGCGAAATGCCATTGTACACAAGTTCCAGATGGCCACTAATGGCGGTTTCGACAAACTCATGCACTTGCTGTTTTACGGAAACAGCAAATGTTTTTATCAGGATGACAATGCCAACTGTCATGTTTCCAGGGCGACGCTGGACTGGTATATAGAAAATTTGGTAAACTGGATGGACTGGACAGCTCAGAGTCCAGATCTTAACACTTTGAGAACCCCTCTGGGACGAATTCGAGCGACGGGTGCGTTCTAGGCCGACTCAACCTTCTTCAGTGTCACAGTTGGTCATTGTACATAAAGCGGAATGGCAGAACAAACCGCCTGCTGCTGTCCAGGAACTTGTGGACAGTTTGCCATGAAGCGCGTCTGCAGTAATCACTGCACGTGGTGGATCTACAAAGTTCTGACGTCAATAACATCTTGTTGAGCTATTTGCTGACAGTGTACAATCACTTTTGTCTACATAGTGTTAGAGTATAATACATATAAAGCACATAAGAAACATGAAAAAGCATATAAGCAATAGTTTTTTTTATGTATTTCTGTCATTTCCCCGTGTGCAAATATATGTGAACGAGACCAAAATATTTTTAAAGACAGGGATCTGTATCAAGGTACATTTGTAATGAATTATGTCTATGACTTTTCCATAGCCTTCATAGTTTTAGTTAATGGCAAAACAAATGTACAAAAAAAAACTTAAGAACTTTTTTTTATTGCTCTTTTGTAAGAAGGAAAAAAAAAAGAAGAAAATCCAGGATTTATTTTTTAATTCCAATCAAAAGAAGTAATATTGCGAGAACTAGTGACTCAGGGCCTGATTTCACTACCATTCGCAACTGCGATTACGCACGCAATTGGGTGATTGTATCATTCTGCGCATGTATATGCCTCGCAGTGCGCGAACTGGCCACTGCGATCGCAGTGACTGCCCAGACCCATTGCAGAGTGATTGATAGAAAGTGCCGCTTTGGGGAGTTGAAGGTGTGGTGGTCTGCGAAACGCAGACGTGCTAGCTCGTTCGGACCGCTTTGCAGGGGGGTGCATAAATTAGCCACTTCGATGCCTGAGGGCTGATAGCGTGCGCTGAAGTTAGCAATTTCTGAGTAAGGTCAGAGCTTGTGCAAGTGTGCGTGAGGCTACGATGGTACTGGATGTTACCGGTGGTTTCGCAGTCTTGCTAAACATTGTGGATGTGTGCTAAGTAAAGTGGGCATCCTTGTGTAGTGCTGCGACGGGATAGCGATCGCAATGGATTAGCATACTATCGCAGTGAGACTGCGTGCGTAATCGCAATTGCATACACAGTTGCGATCGGTAGTGAATCAGGCCCTCATTTTGCATATTAACAACATTTTGTTTTAAATAGGAAAAACATTGATAAGATGTGTTTTAAGGACTGAACATTTTTCAAAACCCTTTTTTTTATTTTTATTTATTTTATTTTTTTTACATTTCCTTTTTTTTTTTGTTTTAGCCGGAACTGGTTTCACTTGTTGTAACATTTTGCTGTAAGTGAGCGGCTTCTGGGAGTTTCTGTGCCAGTGGCATTTATATTCCCAGTCACCCTCCTCCAAGAATCAATTCTTCCTGTTTATCAAAGGCCGGAGTCTGTTCTATTCCATACCTGCAATCACAGCATACATAAAACTAACACACAAAACCAAAGAAACATAATTTCTCCTTATTTGGATGCTAGTGACCCGATTCAGAGTTGCGCGCTACTGCGATTATTTTCAGCTGAGGATGTGCAAAAATCTGCTAACAGAGCAGCTGCCGGGACTTGTACTGAGACTCCCAACAGAGCATTCGCAAGCTATACCAACTGCGTACACATATGCAGCATCGGACGCCGATCATGCAAACATCGAATCCTTAAGTAAGTCTATAGTTACTCAGAATGACCGCCGTAACTGAGACACCGGAGCCATGTTTTCAGCGTACGGGATCGCAGATGCAGGATGTCACACACCCCAAAAAAGGACAAGACACGCCTGCGTTTTTAGTTGACACTCCCCGTGGCCTCCCAAATGCTCCCGGCTTGTCAATCACACTGCGAATAAACAATTTCAGCGTGGATCTACGGTAATCTACCGCCAAACATGAGCAGTGCAACTCAGACGCATGTGCAGTGGCAAAATAATCACTCGTTTTGCGAAAACATCGGCTTTGCGTTCAACTCTGAATGAGGCCCTAAGCCCAGCAGGTGAAACAAGAGGTAAACCTGAGACCAGACGCATCGCCAGCACCCACATTTTTCTAGGGGTCCTGGGCACCCTGTTTCAGCCCTAATAAGATTACAGAAAACAAGTTTCCCTCTCCTATTAAGAAATAGAATATTTGCATAATACACAATTATAGGGGACCTGGAGCCCTCTCGGCCTTACGCAAATTTATTGAGAATTTGCCCCTTTTATGCCAAGACAAAAGAAAGTGAAGTTGACAGCAGAACGTATACTGTAAGGTGTTTCTTCCTTTAGCAAAGTATCCACATAATGAGATCTCTTGTCTGGAAACCCCATATACAGGGAGTTCTGGAAATCAGGATGAAAGAAAAGTGAAATCGCGATTTTGTCATAGCTCTAGACATGATGCCGTAGGTGCCTGCTCTCATTTCCCCCAATATTTCTGCTACCGCTGCCATGTCTGTGCACGCCATGTTTTCAGACACATTGTGCCTGAACTGAATGCAATGCTGTTGCTCGTGTAGTTGAGCCATTATTTCCAACTGCGCTTGCGAGAAAAGTTCAGAAGACCCCCTACGGCACATGCGCACCCAGAAACCCCCATTCAACGCATGGCGCCGCATGACGTTTATTACAACATTTTGGGGAAGGGGTCCTTCTAAGTACTAGATGGCCGTGGCTATGGGCAGGGGAGGGCATGGTGATTGAGGGGGGGGGCACTCAGAAACACCTGGGTCCAACACTCGCTAGTTCTGCCTCTGATTGAATCACTGACTTGTTTATTAGACATTGCACAACGCCGGTTTGGACATGAACTCACAAAGTGGTAACATACATACCATGGGCTCATGTCACCATATTCATCCAGTGCAAATACATTATCTGCTATAAGCGTTTCAGGGAACACCAGATGCTTTCTAGCTCGCAGACAGCTCGGCTCCAGCCTCATGTTACCGTTACTGTGCAGAGAACATAGATCTGGGACCCTCTTCATACTATACGCACATCTTCCGCAGGTAGCAGCTTCTATCTCATTCGTTCAGCCATCCCATAATCAGTAGGCACTGCCGCATAAAACACTTTATTATAACATTGTTAAGACACTTAAGAGGGAGGAGCCTGTTGTTTGAGTGCATGCAGACGGGCTGGGGATAGTGCCATAGGTTTTGAAAGTATAGAAATGTTGGAATGTTCTGTTTATCTCCTCATTCTCCAGGACTCTGAGCAAATGTTTTCCCATATTTCACATTGGCTACAGCTGGAGTTCTCGTGCAAGAGTAAATTGCTTCCCAAGGAACATAGGCCCTCATTCAGAGCCGTACGCTCTGAGCAGAGCGCACGCTCTGAATGAGGGCCGCCCTCCATGAAAATGGAGCGTCCTCCTGGACGCTCGTATAGCTGTGGGTCACCACCCACAGCCTATACGAGTGTGCATTTTGATGGCCGTGATGGTCGTGACTGCAAGCTCCGGAGTGATTTTGGCTCTATCAGAGCCAAAATCACTCCCACTGACATCACTAGTGATGTCAGTGGGCCGGCTTCTGACGGGAGGCGTTCCCGTGGGAACGCCCCCGTCAGGGAGGCACGCCCCCGGCACGCCCACCAAAGGGGGCGTGCTGTCAGTCAACATCGACAGCACGCCCCCTTTGATCAGACACAACGAGCGAAGGACTTTCCTTCGCTCATCGCGTCTGGCGCATGCGCACGACGGAGCTCCCTCCGTCGTGCGCATGCTCAGTGCATAACATCGACCCACTTGCAAGCGGACAGCCGCTCGCGAGTGGGTCTGAATCAGGCCCATAATGCTAATTATATATGATATTGATGATTAGAGGATCAATGAAATCTATCTTTATGGATTAGCAACAGTTTTATTATACTTGAACAATACTTGAACAAGTAATTTGCAGATTACAGAGAAAAAAATCCTGAAAACATGACCTGCGATGTACTTGAGGGCCAATCTTTAGAAAATCCTGCCTTATATTGATACCTCTGTCATTACCACCCAAATACAGAGATACAACTAACCTATGTATATGTTTTAGGCGTGTGGGAGGAGACCGAAGCCCTCGGAGAGAGAACACATGCAAATGCAGGGAGAACATACAAACTCCACATAGATAAAGCCCTAGACTGGAATTTAACTAATGACCAGGAGACTACTGAAAATTGGTTAAAATAAAAATGTGCAGTCCGGGGAGGAGCCAATGATGCGATTCATGCAGAATCACGTCATCGTGGCCCCGCCCTCTGCTGCACAATGATGGTAACAGGGGCAGGACCGCAATGACACAATTGCGCAGTCACAATCCCCGCTCTGTCCCCAAACATGCTCCACCCCCCTGCTGTGCTGACCTGTACGTGGGAGGCAGCCAGATTGTCAGCTACCTGTCAGTTGGTATCCTAGCCCTCACCCTAACCCCCCCTCCCTGGTGCCTAACCCTAACCTCCGCCCTGCAGCATAAACCTAACCTCCCCCTGGGGTTGATTCTGTGTTGGGATCGAATAAAATAAAAGCAAGTAACTCTGCACATGGATCAAACCATGTTGCAATGCAAGGGGTACAAATACATGTATATTGCATGCGGGGTAAATACTGGCTGCTTTTCCATGTAGCCCACAAATGCTGGGCATCTTTATTGTTACACTGCAATTCGAAATTGAGTTTAGAGACTCCCTCCCAAGATCTAAATCTGACTGGCAGGACATGCTTGAACTTGTAGTTCCACAACAGCTGGTTAGCCACAGGTTCCTTGTCTCTTGCATCTGGGAGGCAGAATTTCTCCACGTTGTAGAGCCGGTGCCTGTGCTTCATATCCGTGTAAAGCTGCACTCTGACTAAGGTGCACACGGACCGGCTCACCACCTGTAAATCCCGCGGCTTCTCATAGCTTTCTCACAGCTTCCAGCAGATTTTGACTCATTTATATACTATCTAATGGGATTATTTTCCTATCCAAGCTTCCGTATCCTTGGCATTTGACAAAATGGCACCACAAAACCTCTGCTATAGAATGTGCGGTGTAACCATAAGTGAACTGTCAGTTTTAACTCAAATTAGCAGTATCTTTAATAGCTAGGGAAGATATTAATTAGTGCGCTTCATACCAAACCACAAAATATAAAACTGACGTCGGTTCACTTCAGAATCACCTCAGTACGGGATATTATATAAAAAGGGAGGAATCTGAAAAATATTTTTAAACCTTTGCAGCCACTACATATTCTACATTGTTAAGTGGTTATTAGAAGCCAATATGCATAGTATGTCAGTCATTGGAATGCTCTGTGTATTGTATGTCAGTAACTAGAATGCTCTATGTATTGTATGTCTGTAACTAGAATGTTCTTTGTATTGTACATTACCAGTGGTGTCACAAGAGGGGTGCGGGCCGCACCAAGGTGTCACCTGCCATGGGGTGACACCAAAGTGTTGACTCCTCAGTGACAGTAGCTGGGTGCTGCCTTTAGTATTATGTGCAGCACTTGGCTCCTGACACAGTGAGGGAGCCGGCACATCACACAGGCTGGTCCCTGGGGGCAGTCCGCACCTCCAGACCTCCTGTGTGACTAAAATAGGGGTTCAGACCATGAGCCACGCCCCCACCAGTGAGGCCATCCCTCCTTTTACTGGCTTCACGCGAGCACTACTATCTCCTCTAATGGGTCCGCACCGGGTATCACCAATGTGAGTGACGCCACTGTACACTACCACTAGATTGCTCAGTGTATTGCATATCAGTCATTAGGACACTAGAATGCTCTCTGTATTGTATAGAGGACACTAGAATGCTAATTTTGAAAATGTTTAAAAAACATTTAAATTTGTGTAATATTAGCCCAAGTAATATGTAGTCCACACTGCCACCTAACCATTACATTACAGGGGTTTATAAATATAATTTGGTGTTGGCTGTCTGAACTCTAGAGATAGAAAGAAAATGATTCAGTTGGCGACAGAATGCGTTCCACCACCAGTGACTCACAGTTGCTATAGAAACAATAATAAACAATATATACCATATAATATAGATTGGTACAATATACAATATAATAGAAGAGGTCTTTGTTTGCATGTAATACATTTAGCCTAGATTTATGGGCTTATGAAGGCTCAGGGATAGCTCACTAGGATCATGCCCGGAACTGAGATACACAAACAGCTGGAAACATTTTTTGCAAAATTTAAACCTACTTTTATCATAGTCATTCAGAGGCAAAGGGAGAATAACAAGTACATGGGAATGATGTCTGATTCAGGATTCTGCTTCCTCTCTCTCACCATTACTGCCATACAATAATTGTATTTGTCCTGTGATACAGTAAATATATATTCATTCCCAGACTGGTGAACTGAGCAGTATGCTGAGAGACTGATATTTAGAGTCTAGGCTAAAAGCTTTTCTTCCTAGTGGATTTAAATCCCCAGTAGAAGTAGATAACCAGTTGCTAACAAGCCAAAGTCATTTATGACGAAACGCGTTGGTTGACAAGATAGCGAGATCCAAAGTGGGCCCTACAGGCTGTCAAAGAGCTTGTCCCTATAAAGGGAGACAGCAAGTGTACTAACATCTGTCCCACGATGGTCATAATGTCTATGTATATATGTGAGAATAAGTTTTAAATGTGATTTTATGTTTTTTTTTAAATAAAACTGTACCAAAAGGAAAGAAGGTTATTAGTTGTTTTTGGGTGAACTCAGGTTGAAAAGGGCTCATACTAGGCCCGATAGGAGGAATATAAACTTCACTCTAATCACCTCACTACACTCTATGTAATAGGGACAAAAATTATACTATACGAAGGGGGAATTGGATCCCATATAGAGTTGTATAATGCAGTTTAGGCGCTCCCCAAAAAAACAACATAGCAGATGCGGCTCTCCCCTTCATGCACTTGGGTCAGATGCGGCTCTCCCCTTCATGCACTTGGGTCAGATGCGGCTCTCCCCTTCATGCACTTGGGTCAGATGCGGCTCTCCCCTTCATGCACTTGGGTCAGATGCGGCTCTCCCCTTCATGCACTTGGGTCAGATGCGGATGGAATACGACTGCAGGAATGGCTTCACTGTGAGCGCCAAATATTGCCGTACACGATGCATGCGCATTTCCTTTAGTGACCGTATAGCGCGGATAAGAATTACCCAAGTGACTCGGAGCAGCTGATTTGCTAAGGGAGCCAGATTTTTTTTTTTTATGACCTCACTTATTAACATATGTGTAGCATTCCCCTTCCCCGCAGAGAATGCAGCATACTTTATTTGTTTAAAATGACTGATCAGGGCTTTTGTATTTTGACTTTTTGAACAGTGCTGCAGCAGTTTTAATGTATTTGCACAAATTAGTGTTCATCCAATCATCCAGGCGGCATCCATCATCATCATTACCAACCAAGTTACGCCAGGGCTTTAGCACCCTGGTGTAAGACCCTTCCGGGCAAAGGCGATTGCATCCTTTTGGCAGCCGTTTCTGTCGCAGTTAGCTGTGCCTGCACCATGCCCTTATCAGGGCCGGATTAAAGGAGGGGCGACAGGGGCGGTCGTCCCTGGGCCCCCACACACAGAGGGCCCCCACACTACTGCATGCAGCAGCACAGCCACTGTCGGAGCCTCCGTCTTCCGGCTCCCGCAGTGGCTGATGGGAGAGACAATGACGTCTCTCCCATCATGCAGAGCAAGCCGGCCTGGGAGGACGCCGGACGGAAGAGCAGATGCCGGAGCCGGGCTTAAGGTAAGTGGAGAATTATTTTTTTTTTCAGTGTGTGTGTCTGGGGGTGGGGACAACTACTCCTAAGGGCACTGCTGCATTTGGACTACTACTAGGGGCACTGCTGTGTGTGTGGGGGGGGGAGTACTACTAGGGGCACTGCTGTGGGGGGGGGGAAGTACTACTAGGGGCACTGCTGTGGGGGGGAAGTACTACTAGGGGCACTGCTGTGGGGGGGAAGTACTACTAGGGGCACTGCTGTGGGGGGGGAAGTACTGCTAGGGGCACTGCTGTGGGGGGGAAGTACTACTAGGGGCACTGCTGTGGGGGGGGAAGTACTACTAGGGGCACTGCTGGGGGGGGAAGTACTACTAGAGGCACTGCTGTGGGAGGGGGGAAATACTACTAGGGGCACTGCTGTGGGGGGGAAGTACTACTAGGGGCACTGCTGTGGGGGGGGAGGACAACTACTACTAGGGGCACTGCTGTGGGGGGGGGGAAGGATGACTACTACTAGGGGTACTGCTGTTGGAGGGGGAAGGCCTACTACTAGGGACTTATGGGGCTACTACTAGGGGCACTGCTGGGGGGGGAAGGACTACTACTAGGGACTTCTGGGGGTACTACTAGGGGCACTGCTGGGGGGGAATTGGACTATTACTAGGGACACTGCTGGGAGTACTACTAGGGGCACTGCTGGGGATACTACTGGGGGCAATGCACACTGCTGCGACCACTACTGGGGGACACAGCATAGAGGGTGATTACTACTAGGGGTACTCCTGGGGGGACTACTGTTGAGGGGGGACTGCTACTGGGGGCATGGCTGGGCTGGGCTCTGTGTGGCTTGAAGGGGGCCCCCGCAACTTAGTTGCCCTGGGGCCCCCACAAGCCTTAATCCGGCCCTGGCCCTTATAGAACTTTTGTCTGCATACCCACATCTGTACGCCCCCTCCTGGCCACGCAGCCGCATGTCATGTTTATGACTGAAAGAAAACAAAGCACAGGGTGAAAAGACACGCATATACGGAAAAAAATATTGGGGGTGAAAAAACCCCAAACTAATCGCACTTATACCCAACACTGAATAAGGCCCAATATCTTCAGTAGAGGTAGGAAACATCACTCAACTGTGCTGTAACTACAAGTCCCAGGAAGCTCTGGATGTCAAAAGTTGGGCATACCAAAGCCTGGACTAGAGTTTCCCACCAAACCTGTACCTGGCGTGTTCTCCCATTTAAATTACTAACTTAGGAAAGAGATAATGTGGATTGAAATAAAGTACCAACCAATCACTTCCTAACTGTCACTTTACAGATTGTGTTTGAAAAATGACAGGAGCTGATTGGTTGGTAGCTTATCTCCATCCACTTTATCTCTCTCCAGGGCTTAGTACATACGGCCTGATTCAGACCCGCTCGCGGCATGCACAAGCCCCGTAGCGAGTGAGAAGTCACTCGCTCCGGGGCTCACAACAAAACGGGGCGGCTGTCGATGTTGATCGACAGCTCGCCCCGTTTTGTAGAAGGGGAGGGTGGGTGGCTGTACAAACGGAGGCGTTACCGAAGGAACGCCTGCCGTTTGTGGGCGGCCCTACTGACATCACTCATGATGTCAGTAGTGGACTTCCTGCTCTATTAGAGCAGGAAGTCCATTTGGCATTGCGAGTGCTGAGATCCTACCACATGGGTCTCCTCGCAATGCCGATGGTCACGTTAATCGCGACCATCGCCAGGCCGCTCGCACAAGCTGTGGGTGGTCACCCACAGCTGTGCGAGTGGCCTGGAGGCCGGAATAAAAAAAAAAAATAGGAACGCCTTGATTCAGAGCGAGCGCATGCAAATAGCGTGTGCCTCTGAATCAGGCCCTAAGTATAGTATCTTCTCTCATTGAAAATCTCTCTGCAGCTCCCACACAGCAGCAAATCACATACCAGATCCTTTTACATCCCTTCATAGATCTGGTACTTCCAATGACTTCCTCTCATACACTGCTTAAGTTATTTATAGCTTCTATGCAAATGCCTTGGACACTGTCAAATAAACTTTTTTTTTCTAAACTGTCATCTTTAGCTTTTAATCCCAAATACCTTTTTAATACATTTCAAATCTATACTCAATCACCAGACCCACCCACTCCCATTAGTGTCCAAGATTTTTCTTCAGTGAAAAGAACTGTGCCGTAGCAGGGTTCTAATGCGCCCTGGGTCCGGTCCCTCAGCCCACCCCCCCTTTCCCATGGATATATGACCTCATGACCTCTCAAAAAGGGTCCAGGACCAAGTAGCTGAGTGCTAGGTGCATTTCTCGGGCAACTCTCCAGATTGCAGGGAGTCTCCAAGCCAGCCAGATGCAGGTGCCACTGTGGCAGAGGTGGCGCTGTCCTTTCAGCCCTATGAGGTGGCACCGCTTGTTACGATGATGGATAAGGTTCTATTCCTCATTCAGCAACCTGCTCAATTCCTTACCTGTACCCTCTGGTACCTATTTCTTCATGTGATCCCACAAATAAAGATGAAGTGTCTGCTTTCTTATCTTACTACTCTATTACTGCTCCTCTTGATCCTATCAGCTCCCAAATCAGTCAATCCCTGTCTTCTCCGCTCATCCCAGCCTTAACTAAAATCCCTAATCTCTCTTCTTTTGGTATATTCCTATCATTATTCAGCCATGCAGTGCTATGCCCATTCTGAGACAAGCAATCCTCTCTATGATGATAGCCACATTTATCTATCCTTTCCCAATCGCTCACCATCACTGTTGTCCCAGGCTGCTGATTTACTTTCTGCCATTTCATCATGGATGTCATCTAGCCAGCTCAAACTCTGTCTTTCAAAAACAGAGCTAATAATATTCCCGCTGGCCAACAATAGCTAACGATCTGACATCTCCACTTCTGGTGACAGCTTGACAATGGGCCCTGCCCCTCAAACGTGCTGCCTCGGTGTCATCTTTAACTCAGAAATGACCTTTATTCTCCACATTCAATTTGTATCCAAATCCTGTTACAGTCATCTAAGAAACATCGGGCCTGATTCAGCAAGGATCGCTATTCTGCTTATAAGCACACAACGCAGTTGCTAATATGAGCAGTGATATGTAAATGTTTGCATTCGCATTGCGATCACAGCCTACCATAAGGAAGCCCACTTCCCCTTACTCACATACGTATACGTTGACAACATTGCAAAATAATCGGTAACATCGGACCCATATGCACAGGTAAGGCAGGTCAGACCTCACTCAGGAATTGCTAACTTCTGCGCACGCTATAAGGCCTCAGGCTGCGTATGGTATCGCAGTGTATAATTTATGCATGCCCATGCAACGCCATCCCAACACACTGGCACGCCTGCTTTCGCCCGACCACCGCCCATCACCACCCACAAACGGCACTTCCTGTCAATCACTCTGCCGTGGGTCTGCGTAGCTTCTGCGATTGCAGCCCCGATCTCAGTGGCCGGCTCACGCACGTGCACTGCGATGCATGCGCAGAACACAACAATTGGCCGATTGCGTGCGTATAAGCAACTGCGATCGTTACTGAATCTGGCCCATATTCTGAGTACGAACATGCCTCACACAAGACACTGCAAAAGCTAATATTTGGAGTCATTATCTCCCACATGAATTTTTGCAGTAGCCTCCTTACTGGACTTTCACCCCTAGACCATACTTGCCAATTTCCTTGCTGCCCCATTTCTGGCAGCCAGGTTGGCAAAGAATGGTGTGTGGCAGTGGCATAGCCGGCACTGAGAGGGGTGTGGTGGCACGATTTGCGGCAGATGAGGACAGAGCTACAATGACGCAATTCAGCTCCTATTGCATCATCGACCCCCTCGGACCGCCCACTTTTGCTCGGTAAGTGGGCGTTTGTGGGAGAGGGGGGTGATTCTGGGCAGATCCGGGGAAAAGGGGGTTGCGGGTGGGTTGCAACTTGCCCTGGGAGACTTGCCCATTCTTCTCGGTGGCTGGGAGCACTACCCAATTTTTAGCAGCCTCCCGGCCATTCTGGGGTGGTAGGCAAGTATGCCCTAGACTACACTAGACTGATTTTCCCTGCAAAACATTCTTTCTCTACATTTGTTGCTTGTATTTTACTACATCTCTTCACTTCCCTCATAATATCGTTCAACTTGAATTCTCCACTATGTGCAATATCTGAGTATTTTATCCACAGTAATAACCAGCTCCAATTCCTGGTTACAGGACCCTTTTCAAGATGAATCCACCTTTGCTCCACCAAACATTCTTCTAGCCTCCAAACCTTCAATCTTTCCCTGACAACTTTCTCAGTCAAGCTTATCAACTTCCTGAGCAAAACACTTAACATCCTTAAACTATTCTGCCTGATAAACACCTCTCTATTCTACTAGATTGCCACCCCTCTACACACTTCACACAAAACTTACATGTGTTCTCCTTCTATACTCACATAACCCTCTGACCACAGACCAACATCGATGTGTGACTGTATCCTACAGCCCAATAACTTTTTACCCCTCCAGCCTGTTTGTATTGTACCAATATGCAAAAAAACCCATATTTAACCTTTCTCAACTCGCGGCACTCTGAGCTAGATGCTAAAATTGTCAAAGGCACAACATATGCTTTTTTTTTTTTTTTAAGGAGAGATTTTATCTTTACAGTGCCCTTAGTTCACATTATGCCACTTTGCAGTGCCCTTAGTTCACATTATGCCACTTTGCAGTGCCCTTAGTTCACATTATGCCACTTTGCAGTGCCCTTAGTTCACATTATGACACTTTATAGTGCCCTTAGTTCACATTATGACACCGTATAGTGCCTTTAGTTCACATTATGACACTTTATAGTGCTCTTAGTTCACATTATGCCACTTTGCAGTTCCCTTAGTTCACATTATGCCACTTTACAGTGCCCTTAGTTCACATTATGCCACTTTGCAGTGCCCTTAGTTCACATTATGACACTTTATAGTGCGCTTAGTTCACATTATGACACTTTATAGTGCCCTTAGTTCACATTATGCCACTTTGCAGTGCCCTTAGTTCACATTATGACACTTTATAGTGCCCTTAGCTCACATTATGCCACTTTGCAGTTCCCTTAGTTCACATTATGCCACTTTACAGTGCCCTTAGTTCACATTATGCCACTTTGCAGTGCCCTTAGTTCACATTATGACACTTTATAGTGCCCTTAGTTCACATTATGCCACTTTGCAGTGCCCTTAGTTGACATTATGCCACTTTGCAGTGCCTAGTACACATTATGCCACTTTGTAGTCCCCTTAGTACACATTATACCACTTTGTAGTCCCCTTAGTAGTTAGTACACATTATGCCATTTTGTAGTCCCCTTAGTACACATTATGCTTCATTATAATGCCCCTTAGATCACTTTATGTCACACAGCGCCCCCAGTTCAGTGCCAAATTCACCTGGTCCATTCTCCTCATTCAGGCTCAAACTTCTTTATCGGTCACCTGCTGCTCCTGCACTTACACAGTCACAATACTCATGTTATTGCTGAGTGAGTGGTGTGCGCCACTGCGCAGGGTGTGGCATTTCTGTGCCTGGCCAGTGTATATTTGGGGCCGAACCAGTGTCTTTTCTGCTCCACCTAGCCTGGACAGGCCCATGCATGTCTGGGGCCAAGCCAGTGTGTGTCCATGCTGGCAGGCCACCTGTGTCGCTGCAAACCAGTCTGCCATGGCACACTGGGCTGACTATAATTTATGTAGAACTTAACCTCATGTTGGCTGCTTGCCCTCTGTGTCAGTTCTCAGTGCAGCAGCACCACAGGGGCATTAAAAGCAGTGTATGAGTGATATTATGTTCACCTTGTGAAATGCCCTCCTTTACTCCACCAAACCTTCTACTAGCCTCCAAACCTTCAATCTTTACCTGACAATTTCCTCAGTCAAGCTCATTCACTCATTCTCTAACCTCCCCCCGGGGGTTCCTAACCCTCCCGCTAGGGGTGTTCACCTGACCTCCCCCCAAAAACCTAACCCTAACCCTGCTAACCCTGCTACGCTCCTTAAAACTAACCCCCCCCCCTGCAGCTAACTCTAAGGGTGCCCGGACTTACCCCAATCGGTCCGGCGGCAGGATTAAGATAGGCGTCGGTATTGAATCCCTTGTCGGGATTCGGATGTCGGTATTGAGACCGGTGGGCGCACAACTACATCCCGTTTGTTCTGTATACTTGCAACTTCACAGGATACTTTGTCTACTCTCCACCAGGATAACCCTTGTTTTGTATAATCATGACCTGAATGAGCCCTTTTTGCAGTGGTCACTAGAATGGGAACTGCTTTGTATTTAGAACATCAGAATGGATCCTTTGTTACATACAGGAAACCAGAATAGACTGTTTTGAATACTAGCCACCAGAATGCCTTGGTCATCTGAAGTAGCTCTGCATAGTATTGGGCTTATCACATGAAACATATTAGAAACATTGTATTACATGATGTACACTCACTGTTGAGTTCATTATTCTAGGCACTGATATGGAAAACATATTGGGTGTTATATGCAGTTATTTACAGTACTTTGGTATATCTTAAGAGACCAGCCAAATTAAAGAGAGACGCTGAGGGAAGTCCTTGCAGACGGTAGTATTTGCTGTTGGGTTGTTGCAGCTGTTCGGTCCAGTTTCCAACACATATAATTAGCTCATTTACAAAGATGAGATGGGAGGAATATTCCTGGATGCTATAAATTGCCACTGTCTAGCAGATAACAAGCTATGATGAACGGTAGAAGAAGCGTATTTAAGGGAATGAGCACTGTGCAATATGCTTACTAGTAATTTGCTTTTTCTTATATTACTGGTATAGTATTACATTGTGGTGTGTGAGACACTGTAAAATGTATTTGTCTAGGCAGAGGTCCTAGGCTGGGAAGCAATCACATGTGCCTGTCATCCGACAAATATAATATACAGTAGTAACTAGTAACTGCATGAGGGCTCAGTCAGTGGGACGCAACCACATGCAAACTTGGCTCTTGGATTCTCCTGCATCAGGAAGCTTTCATTCAGCACCTCCTATTCCATCCAGAGGTCTACTCCAGACTTCACGCCGTGTGACGGGGAGCTGTATGTAATTCACTTACTGGGTCACAACTGCTGCATGCAGCGGCCTGGTGATTAGTGAATGGAAAGAGTGATTATCTCTCAGTTCAGTAGGAATGGAATTAATAGGAATTTGGCAAGAATTAAGTAAAGTAGATTAAACGATATACATTGCACAAGGCAGGTATGAGCTGTGTCATATCTAAGGGCAACATCAGTTGCAATTCTACCCAGGTGCTATAATGGCATTGGTCAAAAACAATACAAACCTGAAACTTATAGAACAGTGGGGTTTTTTACAGTGAAAGTCATGGGTTGTGCAATATAATAAAGTAGCCATCTGCAGCTGCGCCAGGGGATGCGCAACATAATAGTGGCATTGCTATGGCGACGCCAGACCTGGTAGCACAATACTATATTCTAAACTTTTGCCATACTTGCCAACTCCCCTGGAACGTTCAGGTGACTCACAAATTTTGGGGTGTTCTGCTAGACTTCCGGGGGTGTAGACTACCTTGTTCCCACCTGTTTTCTCTGGTGGGTGGGGCAAGGATGACGCAATGCATTGCCAAATGTGTTATCATTGCCCCATCCTATCACAATGCTGTGAATTGCAGCATTACACAGCAGGAGGGTTGATGCATATCGTGTTACTACGCCCAGCGGTTTCACTTACTTACGTGACACCCGATGCGGCCGGTGGGAATCCTTATGTGAGTCAATCTTGGTGGTGTGACCGCATGTCATGCCACTCTTTCTTGGCACACAGTGGGCTTACCCAGCACTGGGCAGCCCACAGCCTCTCCCCTGCCTCTGTCGTGGCTGTAGTTCTCGGTGACACCATCCGTTGGGGTAACACCAAAATAGCAGAGCAGCTCTGCTATTTTGGTGTCACCCCCCTCGGGTGGTGTCATCCGGTGCGGCCCGCACCCCCCTAGAGACGTGACCACGCCCCCACAGTTGCCCACTGGGCTTCCTTTTCAGGATCTCCATAAACATAAATAGGAATATTCTTTTAATCGTTTTATTTAATGTTTCAAAAGAAAAAGACGCACATAATAAGAGAGCAGGCCGACACGGTGGCGAGAAAAGCATAGTTATGCAATTTCGTAAGTGGTGGACGGCTTCGGGAGACTTGCCCACTCTTCCGAGCTGCCGGATGCTCCACTCGATTTTTGGGACCCTTCCGGCCGCTCCAGGAGAGTAAGCAAGTATGAGGAGTACCATGGACCCGAAATCTGAAGGAATTGGTTAGACTTGGAGCTGAGAAGAGACATCTTTTCTTTTATTACGTTGTCTTGCCACAAATGACCCTAACCATGTAAGTATGTGTTTTAGGTAAGGATATAAAATACAGGAGCTTATATAGCAAAGGTCAAAAAGCCCTATAGCCACGATAAACTGTTTTTGCCGGTATTTATTTATGGATTACCAGTTATTTATATAGCGCACACATAATCCGCTGCGCTTTACAGAGAATATTGGTCCAGTCACATCTGTCCCTGCCCCAGTGGGGCTGACAATCTATATTCCCTACCACGTGCGCACACACATACATTCACATTAGCGTTCATTTCTATCAGGAGCCAATTGACCTACCTGTATATTTTTTTGGAGTGTGGGAGGAAACCGGAGCACCCGGAGGAAACCCACGCAAGCACAGGGAGAACATACAAACTGCGCACAGTTAGGGCCATGGTGGGAATTGAACCTCAGTGCTATGAGGCAGTAATGCTGACCATTACACCAACCATGGTGCCCATTATAAGGGCCTCACACTACATAAAATAGGCACTACTGGCCATAGCAGCCCCCTTGCTTTGTCTGTTGATGCCTATTTCACAAGCATTGTAGCTATACATGTACCGTTGCAGTACAATTAATCCCATCTCAGGATGGCGACAACCGATACAAATCATTCAAATTATTTAAAAGCATAATTTCAATATATATATATTCATTTTTTTATTAGTGGAACTGTAAACATCATGTTAGCACAGTATTTTCTGCCTCAGAGTGCTGGGGTCATAGGGCCCCATCTGTGTGGAGTTTGTATGGTATTCCCATGTTTGCGTGTGGGTGCTCCGTTTCCCTTCTACATTCCCAAAACACGCTGCCAGGTTAATTGGCTACTGACAAAAATTAACCCTAGTCCTTGTGGTAGAAACTGAGATGGTAAGGTCAAGGAATGATGAGAGTAATTAAATATTCACTGTAAATCCTCTGATATATTGGTGCTATACAAGCAGCTGTTAATAAATAACTATATATAATACCTATTCTTTATCAGGGATGCAATGCTTAGTATGCACAAAGCATCTCTGTATCTGAATGAATTCTTTGGAACAGTCTGTCTCCATGGGCACAGCCAGTACAGCGGTAGCATATGGATGTGTTTGTGTAGCGCCTTTGTGTGTGTGTGTGTGCGTGTGCTTGTGTACATCATGTGTCTGTTGGATCCTGAATTCCCTGGCCGGCCGTGACGAGCGCTGCAGAGGTTTCGTGTCTCACTGCTCACATGTTTCTCACATGTGACACCACGAAGAGAGTTAAGAATTAACTCCTGCCCCATTTTGCAAAGCAGGATGACCAAACAAAAAGACGCAGATAGGAAAAGGCTGCAATCTGCTCTCAGTTCTGCAGGAACGGTCTCCCAGCTGCAGCAGAAGGGAATCAGGAGCCTGGTTTATCATAGCCAGATGTTGTGCGCTGATCACTAGAGAGCTTTCAATGTACACTGTAGCGGAGTCTTACACATGAAGCTATCTTTTATTAATATATACCTCGATGCTAGTAATGGTGAACTGGGCAGGTGGAGTGGGGACTGAGATATGAATAGAAGATTGAAACATACCAAGATAAATTCCAAGAATCAGGCTAGAGTTGCAACCCCCCCCCTTAAAGCTTCTGTACCCCAATTGCTTGATATTCTTACCTGTCATCAGCTGCCCAAGGTGTTCACTAATGGTGCATACACACGGTCAGACTTTTCTTCAGATCTGAACGATAACGATTTAAAAAAATCGTTCAATAGTTCATATCTGAAGGAAAATCTAACATATCTGTCAGATGAACGATTTGAACGATGTGCGTTCCCGATGGTCAGATAACGATATCTGACATCTGAGGTGTTTGCAGTCAGACTTGGACGATTCCATTAATTTTAATGCAGTCAAAAATCGTTCAAACCTTTCAATCGTTCATCTGACAGATCTGACAAATCTGACCGTGTGTATGCTCCATAACAGGGGAGACCGGTAAAGCTCAGTACACACTGTCTGATTTTTCCAATCGGGGCAACAAACCGGGCGATAAACCCCACTATCTGTGCTACATTATTTTTTCTTAGAAATGACCGATTTTTGGCCACACTACGCTGATTATACATACAGTATGTCCGCCCACGAGGAGGATGAGATAGTCTCAGGGAAATGTAGAAAATATTGGCAGATTATGGAGAATGCACACGCACTGCTCAATAATGGGAGATTGAGGCCGAGATTTTCTTGGCCGACCGATTGGATAATCTAGGGAAATGGTTTGCAGACGTCTTTTAATCGTTTTTATTGGGGAGACATCAAACGCTCCCGCCTACACACTATACAATGAATCATACTTTCCTACACTCCTGGAAGTCACAGGAGGCTCACAATTTTTCAGGTAGCCCCCCGCACCCCCGGAAGAGAAGGCCGATCTCCCGCATCCAGTCTACTTCCTAGTGAGGCGGGCAGGATGGGGAGATTTGTATGGGGGGGCGGGGCTAAAATATTGCGGACCTCATAATTTAGCCCCGTCCCCTCCTATGGACCCGAGCTTCTCCTATTACTGATTTCTGCTTTTTTCCTATTTATCATTACATACATGCCAGGATAGCGCTTCCTATAAGAGGCTGACCCGGCAATGCTGAATCCCACTGAGCTTTTGCCGCTGTTATGCACCTCCTGTATTAATGGGGGCACATTTACTCCAAGTCATTGCATAAAGGCACATAACAGTACACGTGCTGCTGCAGGGGAACACTGGAGGAGATGTATTATAGTGGCACTGATCGTGCCGCTATAACTCTTCCTCAGTAAAGAGGCGAAGCAGGTAACAGCACAGATGAGATATATTAACAAATATGGGCAGCACATACAAACTTTACACATATAGGGGATGATGTATCAAGCAGTGAAAAGGGTGGAGAAGTGGACCAATTGAAAAGCTTTGAGGTAGCATTTATCAAGTATAAAATGATCGGTAGCAGCTGAATGGTTGCTATGGGCAACTTTTCCACTGGTCCTCTTTGCTGTTTTCAATTCTTGATACATCAACCCTATAGTGCTTTAGTCATTCTTGCTGACCTTTCGGCTGCCACCTCCGGGAGGAGGCAGCAGGTTGGCACTGCGGGGGGGCAGGGCTCGGTGGAGGTGGGCCAAGATTACCGAATTACTATGGAACAGGGGGCGGAGCTGCAATGACTTGATTCAACGTGAATTGTGTCATCGGCCATCTGTGCTGCCCACTTCACTGGGTGGCCCCAGCTCCCAGAAGACTTGACCACCTGTCCGAGTGGCCAGAGTGCCACCCGATTTTCGGGAGCCCCCTGGCCATTCCTGGAGAGTAGGCAAGTATGCCTTTAGTCAGGAATTTCATTGAATACCTCAGTGCTGTGAGACTGTAATGCTAACCACTACACCACCACGCTGCCCATGATGTTACAAAAACAACAAAAAGTAGGGAGTTTTAAAAAAAAAAATTTCAAAGCATTTTTTGAGTGGTCATTAACTATAATGACCACTCAAAAAATAAAAAAAAACAAGTTGATCTTTGCAAGTGAGGAGAGTGTTCAGCATCTATGTAATGCCGCGAATCCAGTAGGCGATTAAAATGAGCGTTTGAACGATAACGACATCGTTATCGTTCAATCACTCATTAATTGTTCACAAATCGGGCATGAAAATGTCGAAAACGACCAGCGATGCGCGCTCCTGCTGGTCGTATTTGACATCAATCATCGCCCGAACATGCCGGTCACTCTGCCGATAACGACAGATTGGGCGTGTTCGGGGATGAGGGAGGGTGCCAGCACTGAACGACCTATCGTTCAGTGTAGGCACTACAGGGCATGAGGAACGACTGTACGATTACGATGTTGTAATCGCACTGACGTTCCACTATCTGCTAGTGGATACGCACCTTAAGGAGTCACGGTCATTGTCCAATCCCATATGTGCCGTACAGTAAATCCAATCCCAGGGCAATCCGTCTATTCGCACATGTCAGGAGCGTTGAGCTTCTGTGTCTCTCTGTGGTTTCCTACTCAGATCACACACAATGACCCGAACCTTCAATTATGCCAAGCAATCTCTCATTGAGATTTAATTTAATTTATTTTTACAATCATCTCAGATAATACAAGGCTTGGTGAATGCCAACTAAAGGCGATTGTCCATTTACTTGCTGAAAGGATGTGTGATTGCAATCTTGGAAGACTGTTGACTTCTCTAATGGATTCTTGAATTAAACTGGAGGAGGAGGAGGAGGTAAAAGCCAAAACATACTTATGTCTGGTATTAGTTATGAGCTCCCCTCCTAGAAAGACAGACCCTTCAGTGCACTTGCACCAAACATGATGATATCATCTAATTCTCCACGTCCGAGGAAGCAGCAATGGTGGACTCTAGCTGGAGCTTGAGAGCAGGGCCCTCCTACCTCTCTGTCTCTGTTTTTACCCAGTCGCACTTTATTACTGTTTTGTTCTCAATTGTACAGCACAACGCAATATGCTGGCGCCATAGAAATAACTTAATAAAAATAAGATGTTTAAAATAAACCAAATGTAAGTAACAGAGAGTGTTCAGCCAATATCACAGGGATTTACTTCAAATCCCTTGCAGGGATAGAGCTTGCGATAAAGCTCTGTCCCTGCGAATCCCCTCTGCACACTTATCAAGGTATTTTCAGAAAAAATAAAGTGACAAGTGCCGACGCATGCGCTGACCAACCGTCACTAAGCCCCGCCCCCGCAGTGATAAGCCCTGCCCCCCACGATCGCCGACCCCCCCACGACCCCCTTCCCTTAATTACACTTACCTGCAGTCATTGGTGCTCCGGTGATGTCCTCCGTGGCTCCGGTCAGCTGACATCCCATACTAGACTGGGAACTGGTCAGGTGATGCGGGCACCAGTGCAGGCTGGGAGACCAGCTGACCGGAGGGGAGACATCACCGGTGCCCCGACCACCGGTCCCTGGACTCAGGTAAGTTTTTTTTTTTTCACTATTTTTTTGTTTATTTTTTTTAGCAGAGATCAGCGTGTGGTCTGTTTAGACCACACAGCTGATCACTGGGGCCGGCTCCGGGCTCTGCTCTGCCCGTTAGAGCGGAGCAGGAATCCGGTAACTGGGATAGACCCTGCATAACGCCACCTCCAGGTGGCGTTATTATCACAGGGCTTTCCCCGGTATTTTTTCACAATTTATTTTTAGTAACTTTGGCCAGATCACATTTCCCATTACAATTATGGGAAATGCGATCTGCTAACTAAAAATAAGTGATAATTAGGGTTTGGAGTACAAGTTTACGAATTCTACTCCAATTGCCCTGTAGTAACTTTAGGTGATACTAAAATAATGTGAAAAGGGTGTGAAAACACCCCTTTTCCCTATATTTTAGTAAAAACAATGTTAATAAATAGAGCCTTGAATCTTTGCCTATCTCAAGGTCATAGGGCCCTATTTAGGAAAAAAAATTGTATTTTTCTCTGTCAAAAACACCATTTTTTTTTTTCACCCTAGTCATGGATTTTCCTTATGCATCAAGAGATATAAATATCATACCAATTTTTCTAATTTTACTATTTACTTTATAATTTTAAAAATTTTATCTATTATAGTTTTTTTTTTTAAAGCACAATTGGAAGCCAAAATCCAGGCTTTAAGTTTCACTACATATGTATGAACTGACAAATGCTGGTGACACCTGCCCAGATGGGCACAGGACTGACTGGCGAAGTGGTAAGAGTAGTTTTACGACTGCCAACCAGGATCACCGGGCAGCCGATTTAGACCAATGATGTGCTGAGAGCCGATTGAA